>CAKXYN010000008.1:1200000-2400000 GCA_935064755.1 Tragelaphus eurycerus
AGGCAAAAATTCTGGAGTGGATTGCCATGCCCTCCTGCAGGGGATCTTTCTGACCCAGGGATCAAACCCAAGTCTCCTATGTCTCCTGCATTGGCAGGTGTGTTCTCTACTACTAACACCACCTAGAAAGCCCTCGGTTACCTTGCCATGCCATGCCATGCTAAGTCACTTCAGTCGTGTCCGACTCTGTGTGACCCCATAGACGGCAGCCCACCAGGCTTCCCCGTCCCTGGGATTCTCCAGGCAAGAACACTGGAGTGAGTTGCCATTTCCTTCTCCAATGCATGAAAGTGAAAAGAGAAAGTGAAGTCGCTCAGTCATGTCTGACTCTTAGCGACCCCATGGACTGCAGCCCACCAGGCTCCTCTGTCCATGGGATTTTCCAGGCAAGGGTACTGGAGTGGGGTGCCATTGCCCTCAGTTACCTTAGTTAGGTTGAAAATAGATATCTCTTTGTGATTTCCCTTAGTTCTGCCTTTTGAATGATAAATAAGTAGAGTCTGCACCCGATGCTCAATTATTTATTTTTACATAAGTATGTGTTCTGTGTAATTTAGTCCACTCTTCACTCTACAGAGCTCTATACTTTCTTACTCAGCCACTCCAGCTTCTGCACAGGGAAGTGTCTAGAGCCCTAACGACTCCCAGTCTATACTCCTAACACAGATCTCTCCCCCCGAGCTCCAGGCCCCATGTATTCTGCCATCTGCTGGACACCCACCTATTGGAGATCTTTAACAGGATGTCCAACATGCACTTCAGATGGATTTGTCCCTCATAGAAGTGACAACTGCTCTCATAAAATTCATTCCTCCATCTGCATCCCTCATGGCCCCCTTACTACCATCCAATCAGAAGATGTTCTGAACTCCATCCTCCCAGCAGGGTTGTTGTTACTAATTCCTCTTGGTTCTCCCTTCCAAGAAGCTCTTAAATTTGCTTCCTCTTTTCCATCTTCAACTGCCATTGTCTATCTTGGGGTCCTCATTACACTGATTTTCTAATTGGCTTCTGTCTTAGGCCAGGTTTTCTGAGAAACAGACTCTGAGACTTGCATGCAGAAAGAGGGCTATGGAGATTAACACTTTTCGAGTGGGGAAGGGTGTGGAGGAAGTAAGACCAGGCAGATGGAGTTGAACTTTAACGAAGTTGCAAAAATAGCCTCAACATCCTACAGGGTACTCTGGAGCTGGATAATGCTTCAAAGTTGTCCCTACTGGATGCAAGGGTTTGGTGTGGGCGAGCCTTAAACCAATTCATTCCACTGTCTTCAACCTCTGCCCTCATACTCCTGTCCCCTACTCCCCCAACCCCCTGCTGGATGTGTCTAGCCCCCCAGCTTCTCTCTGGGATGGCATAACCTTTGGCCAAGGGCAGTTCCCAGCATGGATCTCAGCTGAGAGTCACCAGCTTCTTCCAACAGGTGCAAGAATGAGTGTCCTAAAGGAGGTCAGAGTAGCACGTGTCAGCATACATGTCCTGAATTGCTGCTTTCCACCTCACCCCCCACAACACTGCCAGAGGGGTTTTTCTAAACTAAAATTCAATCACAGAGCACCCTTACTCAAAACCTTACCTACGAGATAATTCATATCTGATCTCGGTCTGCCTGTGAAGCCTTGTCCCCCACAGCTTTCTTCCTTGCATACACTCTTGCTCCACCACCAATCTACGAACTCTTATCAGTCCTTCACGAGTGCTGCTCCCCCTGCTGGGAATGAGTTTTTCCTACTTTTCTCACTAGCAAACTCCTATTCATCCTTTAGGGCCTAGCATAAGTATGCTTCTTATGTGTGATTCCTTCTTTAATATCCTCAAGCAGAGATAATATCCTGTAGGCCCTTGTCATACTCCTGTAGTTATTAGGTTACATAACCATTAGATTGACTTCCTTAGGAGAAAGGCTTGTGTTATATTCATTTTTGAATGTAAGTGAATGTGTCAACCAGCCATGTGCATCAGTATTATGTAAAGCTGTGTCTACTTGGGTTGACACAGACTAACAAGACTTGACTTTAGTCAGCTTATTTTTTCAGGGACTTAATCTGGTTGTCCAGTGAAGGCTGTGGGTTCCCTGGGGGCAGGGACTCTCTCACTTAGTTCAGGATATACAGCTCAATGCTCTAAGGGAGTTGGATATTTAATAAATCTTTCCCATTATGTAGATGCTTCCTGTCATGGTGGGCAAAGGACATAGCCAGTGATCTATGGAATGTGTTATAAAAGGTACCAGAGACCTGACTACTCTAAAATCTCTCTTTCATAACCAAGGACATAAAAGAGAGGCCTCCCACCATGTCCAGGCTTCCCAGGTGGCTCAGTGGTAAAGATTCTGCCTGCCAATGCAGGAGGCATGGGTTCAGTCCCTGGGAATGGAAGATCCCCTGGAGTAAGAAATGGCAACCCGCCCTAGTATTCTTGCCTGGGAAATCCCATGGACAGAGGAGCCTGATGGGCTATAGTCCATGGGGTCACAAAAGAGTCAGACATGACTCAGCAACTAAACAACCATCCCTCATGTCCATTCTGAAATTCTTGTTCTTATATTTCCTAATATATTGGACCTGTGGTCCCTGGAGTGAGGCAAATGCACTCTGGGGCCTGAGTAAGCTGATGCAACTATAGAAGAGAATTTCTATATTTCTATATTTATTTCATAAATATATTTCTATATTTATGTTATTTTACCCTTTTAAAATTTTCTATATTTTGTGTTTGCTTTATAATGTCTGTAACACAGTTGTATAGTAACACATGCATATCATGTATAAAGAAATAATATAAGGGAATGTAATACTCAAAGCATTCTTTACTAAATAGCACATAATTTAAAAAAAAAAAAACCTGGAGACTCCTAGATTGCATTCTGAAGACAGGAGGCTTTTTCAACATGTACCCAATAGCTTTTTAGCTGCTCTGATTGCTCAACTGATTCGTGCTGAACGGACACCTAAAGCTTTAGAGGAATCCACCTTGTGGAAGAGCAGGGTACAAAAGGTAGGGGCAGGCTGAAGGGCAGGCCTAACTGGGGAGAGCACAGAGGCTGCAGGTAGCCAGAGGTGGTGAACCACCTGGTAAGGGATTAGGAACCTGGAATACAAAAAGACGGCGGAGAGAGCAAGAGACAGCAGTGGGTAGGGCAGCCGGCTACAGCGACAGGAAAGAGGCAGGCCCCACCTCCACCGGAAAGATGCCCTGTCTGCCTTTTGCTGTGGAGGGAGTATACACCTTACAGTGTGTACTAGCCAGCTGTGAAGATAACCAAGGCTGCTCCGGAACCTCTACACTGGGTGCGCAGCAAGGGGGTAGGGGATGGGGGTCGGGGAGGTGGCAGGAAGGGGGAGGAGGTGCAGCAAGGGGCCGGAAACTGACCGGGATTACAGCACCGGAGCCTTGTCTTGAAGGTGAATTAGCATAGCCAGAGAGCACTGTTTTTACTTCAGTTGCTTGGTTATGTGGTGATGGCTGCTGGGATTCATTGATGGGAGAGGTGGGCGGGAGAGGGAGGGGAGGGCATCATTAGCAATTTGTGCCCCTTTGGCAGGTGGAAGCCACTGAGCCAAGTTAGCTGAGAAACAGGAGTATGGCATCTGAGGTGAGGAGACCCCGATCCGGCACCAAACCCTGGGGCCCTGAGGACCACCTTGGAATGATGCACCAGAATAGCTCTAGCAGCCAGAGGCAGCTTCATGATACCGGAGCTGCCTGTATGGGCATGGGCAGGAAATGGGCCTTCTCAGTGGGAGATGAGGTGAGGGAAGAGGGCAACGCCAACAGCAAGACTCATGTGAAGAACAAAAAGGAGGCACAGGGACACCCCAAAGGTGAACATGGCTAATGTCACAGTTTAGCCACAGTGGTGACGAAGTGCACTTCATCCCTGCTCCCCAAGTCCTGATTCCACCAAAGAATCAGTGGAAAATTGTTTGATGGGCATGGTAGGACACTCTTTTTTTTTTTTTTTTTTTTTTTTCTTTCTTTCTTTTTTTTTTATTATTATTATTTTAATTTTTCTTAACTTTACAATATTGTATTACTTTTACTATACATCGAGATGGATCCGCCACCAGAATACACGTGCTCCCCATCCTGAACCCTCCTCCCTCCCCCCTTCCACACCATCCCTCCAGGTCATCCCAGTGCTCCAGTCCCAGGCATCTGTTATCGGGCATCGTACCTGGACTGACTCGTTTCAGATATGATATTATACATATTTCAATGCTATTCTCCCCAATCGTCCCACCCTCTCCCAGTCCCAGAGTCCAAAAGTCTGTTCTATACATCAGTGTCTCTTTTGCTGTCTCATAAGCAGGGTGATTGTTACCATCTTTCTAAATTCCATATATATGCGTTAGTATACTGTATTTGTATTTTTCTTTCTGGCTTACTTCACTCTGTATAATAGGCTCCAGTTCCATCCACCTCATTAGAACTGATTCAAATGTATTCTTTTTAATGGCTGAGTAATACTCCATCGTGTATATGTACCACAGCTTGCTTATCCATTCATCTGTGGATGGGCATCTAGGTTGCTTCCACGTCCTGGCTATTGTAAACAGTGCTGCTATGAACATTGGGGTACACGTGCCTCTTTCAATTCTGGTTTTCTCAGTGTGTATGCCCAGCAGTGGGATTGCTGGGTCATAAGGCAGTTCTATTCCCAGTTTTTTGAGGAATCTCCATACTGTTCTCCATAGTGGCTGTACTAGTTTGCATTCCCACCAACAGTGTAAGAGGGTACCCTTTTCTCCGCACCTTTACGGAGTTTTCTTACATACTAACTCTTTCCTAGTTTGTTTCCTAGGAAACAAAAACAATCAGAAGGGGAACAAATGCAATTCCTTTTTATTTGGCTTTTAGACCCTCAATTAGGTTCTTAGTATTCCACTAGCTGCTGCTGCTGCTAAGTCACTTCAGTCGTGTCCAACTCTGTGTGACCCCATAGACAGCAGCCCACCAGGCTCCCCCGTCCCTGGGATTCTCTAGGCAAGAACACTGGAGTGGGTTGCCATTTCCTTCTCCAGTGCGTGAAAGTGAAAAGTGAAAGTGAAGTCACTCATGTCATATCTGACCCTCAGCGACCCCTAGCAGCATACCGTAAATCCTTTGAGGGCAACACCCACTTCTAGGTGATAAGACTTTTGTGTTTGTGAAGCCCTCTAGGTAATATTATTGACTTCCCTGGTGGCTCAGATGGTAAAACATCTGCCTACAATGCAGGAGACTTGGGTTCAATCCCTGGGTCGGGAAGGTCTCCTGGAGAAGGAAATGGCAACCCACTCCAGTATTCTTGCCTGGAGAATCCCATGGATAGAGGAGCCTGGCAGGCTACAGTCCATGGGGTCACAAAGAGTCAGACACGACTGAGCAACTTCACTCACTTCACTAGTTAATGTTAACTTTTACATACTATTTCATATACTCTTACCACAACCCAGTAAGGTAGATGTTCTTACATCTACTTTACGGATAGTGATAAAAAAAAAGTTCAAATAATAAGTTCATTTATCTAAAACCCAACATTCCACAAATGAGTAGTCAAGGTCCACACTCCGTTAATTGATTTACCACCAACAAAACACAGATACTCGTCAAAGCCAGGACTCATGCCCACTACTCACAAAACTCTATCTCCTCCTCATTCTCCATGCCTTTGTTACACTTCCCGCCCAGCCCACGATGGTGCTAAAACTAGAGGTCAGCAGATAGAAAGTGGCCGTGAGGAATGCCTAACAGATTGAATGGGCTGGGCCTTTCTACTCTCAAGTCTCCCAGCCAGTCTGTTCTAACAGCCTCTGTGTCTCTTTGCAGCATGCAAAAGGAAAGAGCAAGAACACGGGAAGGATAGAGGCAACACACCCAAAAAGCCCAGGTTGGTCTTCACAGATGTCCAGCGTCGAACTCTACACGCAATATTCAAGGAAAATAAGCGTCCATCCAAAGAATTGCAAATCACCATTTCCCAGCAGCTGGGGTTGGAGCTGAGCACCGTCAGCAACTTCTTCATGAATGCCAGGAGGAGGAGTCTGGACAAGTGGCAGGACGAGGGCGGCTCCAATTCAGGCAACTCATCTTCTTCATCAAGCACTTGTACCAAAGCATGAAGGAATAACCACGAACTGAAACCTCGGTGGAAAAGCTTTAAATAAAAAGAAAAAAATTTTTAAAGACCAGGACCTCAAGATAGCAGGTTTATACTTAGAAATATTTGAAGAAAAAAAAAGTGTTATTTATAGTCCAGAGAAACCAAAGACATAGCTCACCTGCATTCTGACTTTGTTCGGAGACACACACTTCAGCCGGGTAACAACTTGGCAAGAAAAATTATGAGCGGGAAGGCACGACTGGATCTCACAGCTTCAGTCCATGATCATCCTCGATGTGCTTGGCTGTCCTGTGGTTTGGAGCATAGTGATTTTGAGCCATTGAGTGGACACCTTTAAGATCAGATTTCCTCATCCACTCTACCGCGCCATGAAGGTGTATGGTGTCTCAGTACTGTGTGTGGGTGTGTGCGTGAATACACCCACACGTACACATGCACACCACCACCACCACTACCACCACCAGTGGTTAGGAACATAGGCAGGGCTGGTCTTCAGGAAGGGTTGTGCTGTAGGAGTGCAACCAACATAGTGTGGGGTTGTCTGAGTTCATGGGATTAGGAGCTTGATTTTGCTCAACTAGCCTAGCGTTTGAACCTGCCAGGCCCACAACCTAAATGCAGATTCAAACCCAGCAAAGAAATTTGAATGACACCTAAACCAGTGCATTCTCTTTGTTTGTTAAGGAATGTTCAGATATTTTTTAAGAAATGAAACAAGAGTCCATCCATTAAAGAAAGAAAATCACCTAGGTACCAAAGAACACACTTAATATTATAGTGCAGGTATTTTATTGCAATGATTTTAATAACCAAAGCTATTTTTACACAAGATACTATGTAAAGTTATACGTATGAACTGATCTAGCTGTAATACACATACCACGTAGAATCATGACTATTATTTATGACTCTTGAAGCATTTGAAATATTAGTTTTCAGAACTGGCAAGAAAGAATGTAGCTTCAGGGAAGCAATTTATATCATAACAGAGGTCAGTGCAGTATACACGTACATCCACATGGCACATTCCCTTTCGGGATCTATAAATGTCACTTAAGTAAACATATAGACGTGACTCCATGCTCTGTTCACAGCTGAGAAAACCTGGTGATTCTTCCAAGGCAGGACCCATTTGTAAACTTAGAAAACTAAGTTTAACAGGACAGGTAGCTAAACTAGAAAATTTGTTCGAAGTCATTCTTTTTGGTAAAATGCCGCTGAATGAAGCACCCCATACGTAAGAAAATTTGACTAAAATTTGCCTCATGCATTTTACACCAAATACCTATTTAAAATACTTTACAAACACATGAAATAAGCAGACCAACATTATTAGTGAACTATCTAGTTCATTATATCCTGAGAATATAATCGAGCTGATTTGATTGCCAATCCCAGACATTTTGTGACTCGGACACCAATAAAAATAACAGGTGCAACCAATAAATTGTGGAACTGCATAGAGAAAGCAAGAATTCTAGTGGAAGGTAAGACCTTGGGTTCCATAGGTATTAAGCTATCTATTTCACTAAGCATAGCCTCCAAAACATACTACATTCTTTCTTGCTACCGTATTAAGCTGGAAATTTTATAACATAGATTCCACTCTCTTAACAGGGACGGGTTAAAAACTAGACCTGAAAATTTTCCAGATACAAAATTTTAAATTTCTATTTTTCCAAATCACTTAAACCAGGGCTATAGAAATCAAGGCAAAACAAAAAAACAAAAACAAACACACCAAAGGTAATACAGTTGTTCTAGTAGTACCCAAGTGAATCACTTGGTTCCCAGAAAAATTCTCTTGGGATCAGTTGAACTGTAACCATGTAAGTGGATACCTTTTGTACTAGTAGGTTAAAGAATTGGGTACTCTTAATCACCACACCTAACTAGAAATAGAAAATTAAATATTATCTCAATAATAAGCTATTTATTGAGACTCATTTAAAAGCTAAATTAAAAATTGAACCATTTTGACACAAAACCTAACTCCTTAGGATCAAATATGAGCATCTTGTCCAGGTCTAGAAGAGGCAGGCACCTGGAGAGATGAACCCACAAACCATCTGTGTCTCCTTCATGTCTGCTGTGGGATGAGAAAAAGAAACCAAGACATACTCCTCCTTGGATGAAACTGTGCATTTGCCTTGACACATTTCGTCTTTGACTTTTTTTTCAATCTCACCCCAAATTCCATCTTTAAATTTTCCCTTCTAAATATGGCACAATTATAGTTCAGCTATTAAAAGAAACCATTTAAATGGCCATCCTCTCAGATTTGCTAAAAATATAATCTTGTCAATGACATAAGTGAAAAAGAAAAAAACTGATGAACATTTTTTTCTCTCTCCAGAAAAAGAGGGGGGCAGTACAACACAATAGAATATATTTATCACTTAGGAGGGAAGAAAGCCTTTTTTATTTAAAACATGAAAATTTTAAATGCAGGGAAATTCAAGCTGTGTCTACACACAACCTTACCAAATTCAATACCCCAGGAAAAATGAAAGTTGAATTCAGATAACCATGTCTTTTGCTTTATTTTCCCTATGTTACCCACTCAGATTAGTTGGTTACATTTTTGACCAACGCAATTTATATTTTCAACCAATTATTTTGGCTGTGTAGACACAGTCTCAAGGAATATTGCTACACTTTTAATATTCCCACCACAATATTTTGTTTTGTTTGGCCAAGCCTCGTGGCATTCAGGATCGTAGTTCCTCAGCTAGGGATCGAGCCCATGCCCCCAGCAGTGAAAGCATGAAGTCCTAACCACTGGATGGCCATGGATTTCCCCATAATTTTTTTTTTTTTTTAAAATAACCAGTGATCCTATTTGCTAACACCAAAGATAATTTTCATACCAGCATTGAATTTGCACCCATTATGCAATTTCAGGGCCTAGAGATATATTTTATCATAAACAGATGCACAAATCAGAGCCTGAAAAGCAGTTTTTTTACTTGACTATTTAGGCATACTCACAACCTTTGCTTTTTAGAAATCTTAATGGACAAACTCAGCTTCTCACAAGCAATACATGTATTACATCATGTATGACTGATTCCTTCTTGCTTCTGACTTGGCACGTAGAAAATGCTTCCATTCCTGTTTAGTCTGGCATTAATTTACGTCTCAAATGTCTTCACCTGCCACACTCAACAGTGCTGTTTGTTCGCCCATCATTTCTCAGTCCTTTAATGAAATCACCTAAAAAGATACTGCACTCTTTCCTTTGTATGCATGTTTATTCCAAAACTGTATTTCAAGTAGCATGTTTTGGGTTTTGGGGTTGTTTTTTTTTTTTTTGGTGGAATGGAAGTTAGACTGTTTTTGGCCATAAATCATTCGGGTCCTCTCATGACTAGAAGCTTCCCTGAAAAAGGGCCAAGAGAAAGAGTGGGAATTACGATGTCTGGACACCCCAAGAGCCCAGACATCAGTAAATGTTCAGGTAAAAGAATTCTTTTTGTCAAGCACTGAGTATTCCAGTTCCTGGATACAGCTGGAATAGACGACCTCCACACCCTAAAAGAAAAAAAAAAAAACAAAGAAAATGTGTGGGGAAATTTAGAAGTTCCAACTGAACATGTCACTCACTCTACCCCCCAAAAGCATAATTAATTTTCCAGGAAAAAAAAAGGTAAAGCTCTATATTACTTTCAGATTCATGCCACTCCTATTGCTACCACAGGTGAACAACCGGTCTTTGCAGGTTAAATGCAGACTTTGCTATACCAAAGAGTCCTAGGACATTTTCACACGAGCTATAAAGACATTTTCCCTAAGAAAGGGCCTCCCTTCTTTGTACATAAAGGATGAAAACTATGCATTTAGCAAACAAAGAGAAAGCACTTCTCCCTTTCCTATCTAGTTTAGGGTGCATTCAAACACCAGAGGCCATTTTGAGACTCGATTGGCCTTCTGGATTATTCTTGTGGTGTGGTTAGCTTTACAGTACATTTGGTAACTATTTACTAAATAGTAAGGACAAAGAAGCAGAAGGTAAGAAATAGCTACTTCCACGTGTAAAAAAAAAAAAAAGTGTAAAGATCTACTATTTATAGTGTGAACCAAAGACGCTACCTCACTCGATTTCCATTGGTGATTTTAATCACATTGATGATACCAAAGAATACCAAAGATATTTTTGTGCACGGCCTTGGTCTGCAGAGGGAACTCCGCCCCTCCCCCCTCCCCCACCTCCTGTCCCCGCCTCACTCTTCACTCAGTGTGTAAACTTGTCTTCATTCTTAATAATAATGATACGATAATGACAACAACAACATTAGGAAATACTACTCTTACTACTGCTAGTTCTACTTGTAAATCTCTAGGCAAACATGTTGCAAACTTTGTAAACTCCTAGGACGAGTGCCTTGCTTGAACCAAAGTGTTAAACCGCTGTTGACCTCTCTCACCTTATACTCTTTGAATACCTCAGCCTCTTAGAAAGGCCACTAATGAAAAAAAAAAAAAAAAAGGAATAATTAATCACCGTGGTGCTTTTTCCGTGCAACCATGCAATGAAACTTTCTTTGATACCAAAGGATGACTTTTTCCCCCCAATTTCTTGCTGATAAACCAAAGCTCCTCCTCCTGGTTCCCTCTCAAAGCTCCCCACAACTTCACCGAGTCCCTTCCCCAGGCAGGCCGTGCATCACTTTTACCAATTCCTCCAAATACCTCATAGTAATAAAGTTTTAGGGTTATGTTGTATAGAGAGTCTATGTGATAAGGCAGAACTTACTAGTTTGATAATTGTTAAGGTTACTTTTAAAAAAAAAATTTATAATTCTTATTTATTTTGTAGTTTGTATGTTTGGGATGTCCCCCACCCCACCCCCACTTTGGTTTGGGGTTTATTTTCTCAGAAGAACTGCTCTGTTGCTCAAGGAAGACTTAATTTCTGGAAATGTTCCCCAGGTGGGTGAAGGGTTGTGTAAAAATGCAAGAATGGAATAAGAAATGATTTTCATTCTGACGGTTACTTATGAAGTTTTTGTGTTTTCGTAGTAAATTTGTTTCCACAGGGTAAAGAAGTATATATAATCTTTTTTTGTGAAACTGGTTCCTATTTTTCTCTATAATGTGCTGTGATTTTTTTTTTAATTTAAATTACATTTTATATGAGCTTATTTAATCACTGTGTTAATTTATGACTGTGTAGTTTTTAAAATGTATATAGTAGAATGGAAATGGCCAAAGCTTTATGTTACAATCTTTTTGTTCTCTATGCTAAGATTAGCTGAAGGCAAGAACTTCTCTTAACTGCAGGGTGTATCTTCAGCTTTTCTTAGCAGGCACTTCAATGTGTGTTGTGAACACTGCCAGGCTCCCCCCTCAAAAACTCTGTACATGCCAAAATGGGTGTTTCAAGGTAGTCTTTTCTGTCACTTAGAAGAAAGGCATTGTTTATGTTCTTCCTTTAATTTATCAATATTTTATTTTTTTTCTTTAAGAAAAGGTTGCTTTGCAGGTTAGACCTGAAATCCCGAAGAATTTGAGACTTATTTAATGTTTCAAAGCACCGGCATTTGTGAGATATTTTGCCACTTTAAAAAAAAAAAAAAAACAAAAAAAAACCATTTGCCCAAGTATGAGAAGTAAAAAGTGTAAAAACTCGAAGAGACAAGCTAACTTGAATTTGGAAATCCTCTTAAGTGTCACCAAGTTTCTGAAATGCTTCAAGGCAGGAGGCAGGGCTTGGAGA
This sequence comes from Tragelaphus eurycerus, assembly GCA_935064755.1. Lineage (NCBI taxonomy): Eukaryota > Metazoa > Chordata > Mammalia > Artiodactyla > Bovidae > Tragelaphus > Tragelaphus eurycerus. The sequence goes on from CAKXYN010000008.1 coordinate 1,211,826, forward strand.
CAGTTCCTTTCGCAGACCTAAGAGATCATCACAGGTCCGTGACCTTAGAGAGAAAGTCAGGCTGAGTAGCAGCAGACCTGGCCCCTGCCTGTCCAGCCAACCTGCTGAAGAAGCAAAACACGATTGCTAAACCCCAGTCAGAAATCAAATTTAAAAAAAATGTTTCAAATATATAGATTCCACCTCATGTTTTTTTTTTATTCTTGGCATCTACTACCCACAATTATCCTTTTCCCTCCCCAAACCACCACCCCCAACAAAAATTAGAATTCTCAAATGCCACAGTCCCAGGGGAGAATGAACTTCAGACTTGTTTGAGTTTGTCTCTTCTCACTGGTCATATTCCCACTAGTTTTCTTACCCACACTAAAGATGGTCCCTGCCCCAAACCCCCTTAATCAAGACTGTTCAGACACTTGGCCCTGCTTCAGATCAGCACACACACAGAATTCTCAGCTGACCAGAGTGTCCTCAGAAGACCCGGTGCCCACTATTTGTTTAATTTTGCTAAGTTAGTTGCTTCAACTACATGACATAAATCCATAGATGTAAATACTTTTTCTCCTAATACAAGAATTTTACCTTATTTTCTTTTGCAGGGGTGTTTGGGGGAGGGGGAAGGAAAGGGAGGGTTTAGACTTTTGGTCAAATGTTACATTTTCTTAGAAACATTTTATACTTGTTATGTATTTTAATAGGGCAATAAATCTGCTCTGAGTTGCAGGATCATTCAGTGCTCTATTGGTAAGCATTGATTAATTACTTGTTTTTAGTACAAATGCTGTGTAGTGAGTTACAGAAAGTCCAGGAAAATGGTTGAGGGAGTTGACTTTCACCATCACCAATAAAACGCTGAACAGAGTTGTATTCATAAGGTCGTATTTTCTGTTTCTGTGTTAGTCTCAATTTTTTGTGGTATGTTCTGCATTTATTACATAATCATTGTGGGCTCATTTGACATTTGCCGTCTGAACCAAGTGACAAGTATTTTTTAACAAAATAAACTTTAAAACATTGTCTTCCACTTGCTTCGGTAGTTGTCTTCATATCTCCCTGAGTTTCTCATCCCTTCCAAAGTCAGCCCATCTGTCACTCATGTAGACCTGTCCCTTCTCCTTCTTCTATTTTCAGTAACTTTGACCTTAGCTCATGTTTGAGTGTGACTCAGTTTCCCTGTTCAAGTTAGCTTGATGGTTTATTATGTAAGGAGGGTGCCTAAGACAATCATCAGGTAAAAAAAAAAAAAAAAAAAAAAAAATTAAATTAAAAAAAAAAAAAGATCAGTAGAGTAGAATATCTTCCAAGAGCAGAGGGAGTTCTTCCTTAGTAATGAAAAAAAAAAAAAAAAAGGTAAATACATAATTAATTAATTTTAAAACCTAACCATGAGGGGCTTAGAAGATTTTTGATAAAAGACAAATGTTGCTGTCATTTACTTTGTCAATTAGAAAGCAGTGGTAGTTTCTACGTTGCATCTACATTTCAGACTAAATGATTATTGTACCCAGTTATGGTTGTTTGCTAATATTTTGTCTCTCTCTCTTTCTCTCTGTCCAATGCTTCTTCTGTATTTTTGTGTGTAGCAACAAAAAGTGTAATGCATTAGGCATTTCCTGGTTTGTTTATGAGTATCTCCTGTACTGCATTAAGGTTTCTTTCATTTTTTTTTTTTTTAAGCTTCGCTACTGTTCTCACTTTATGCCGTGCAATATCATCTGCTGTGTTTGCTAAGCAAAAAAAGAAAAAAAAGAAAAAAAAAGCAAGTGATGATGCCATCATGCTTTTCAGTGTTAAAATGTTTCAGCATTTATGTAGTCACCAAAATGTAGTAAATAAAATGTTGGATTTTCCAGCACTTTAAATTTAGACAATTCTTGCCTTCTTTTGTTTTTATTCTCTCTGCAATCCTCAGTGAGTAGCTTGCGGGTTTTCTTTGGAGGAAGGGTAAAGTTAAGGGGACAACATGCTTGAAAACTCAAGCCAGTGCCATGACCTAAAGAAAAATTAAGGGGAAAAAAAGAAAGAAAGAAAGAAAGAGGTGTTCTCTACTGGAGCAGAAGAATTTTTTAAATGGAAGCTGGATAATTTATTTGTAGATGTTAGCTATTTATATTAACCTAATTGACCCTCAGAAGAAATGAAAATTATTATTAGAGAGCATGGCCTTTAAAAGTCCTCTCCAATAAAATAACGTGTGTGTGTATGTGTGTGTGTGTGTGTGCATGTGTCATATATGTGTGGAGCTAGGGGAGGGCTGAGAAATTAAGATCCTTATATTTTATGATAGAATATACTGATATATGATAGAATCTACTGATGTGATAAAATCTCTTAGAATATACTGATTGATTAAGATGCCTGGCTCAGGAAAAACAGAAACTGAGTTCAAATCCCTGCTATACTGATCACTAGCTATGTGACTTTGAGCAGATAATTTAATTATTTAAGTTCCCTAAATCTCAGCTTCCTCATCTGTAAAATGGGAATGAATATCTATTTTACAATGTTGCTGTGAGGACTAGAAATTTGAAGTAAGTAAAGCTTAGCATAGTGTCTGGCATATAACAAATCTTCAGTAAATCTTACCTATTTTCATTATTATTAGTAAATTTATTTTAAAATGCAGATTTTTTCCAGTTTAAGGAAAACACTAATTTCTAACTCAGTTTAAAAAAAACTTTTAATATAGTTCAGTTCAGTCACTCGGTCGTATCCAACTCTTTGTGACCCCATGAACTGCAGCACGCCAGGCCTCCCTGTCCATCACCAACTCCCGGAGTCCACCCAAACCCATGTCCATCGAATCGATGATGCCATCCAACCATCTCATCCTCTGTTGTCCCCTTCTCCTCCTGCCCTCAATCTTTCCCAGCATCAGGGTCTTTTTCAATGAGTCACCTCTTCGCATCAGGTGGCCAAAGTATTGGAGTTTCAGCCTCAACATCAGTCCTTCCAAAGAACACCCAGGACTGATCTCCTTTAGGATGGACTGGTTGGATTTCTTTGCAGTCCAAGGGACTCTCAAGAGTCTTCTCCAACACCGCAGTTCAAAAGCATCAATTCTTCAGTGCTCAGCTTTCTTCACAGTCCAACCTCACTCCATACATGACCACTGGAAAAACCATAGCCTTGACTAGACAGACCTTTGTTGACAAAGTAATGTCTCTGGTTTTTAATATGCTATCTAGGTTGGTCATAACTTTCCTTCCAAGGAGTAAGTGAAGTCGTTCAGTCGTGCCTGACTCTTTGCGACCCCATGGACTGTAGCCTATCAGGCTCCTCCATCCATGGGATTTTCCAGGCAAGACTGCTGGAGTGGATTGCCATTTCCTTCTCCAGGAGATCTTCCCTACCCAGGAATCAAAGCCGGGTCTCCCGCATTGCAGGCTACCATCTGAGCCACCAGGGAAGCTTACTCCAAGGAGTAAGTGTCTTTTAATTTCATGGCTGCAATCGCCATCTACAGTGATTTTGGAGCCCAGAAAAATAAAGTCAGCCACTGTTTCCACTGTTTCCCCATCTGTCTGCCATGAAGTGATGGGACCAGATGCCATGATCTTAGTTTTCTGAATGTTGAGCTTTAAGCCAACTTTTTCACTCTCCACTTTCACTTTCATCAAGAGGCTCTTTAGTTCTTCTTCACTTTCTGCCACAAGGGTGGTGTCATCTGCATATCTGAGGTTATTGATATTTCTCCCAGCAATCTTGATTCCAGCTTGTGCTTCCTCAGTTTCTCATGATGCACTCTGCATATAAGTTAAATAAGCAGGGTAACAATATACAGCCTTGACGTTCTCCTTTTCCTATTTGGAACCAGTCTGTTGTATTTCTTGACATGATTCCAGTATATTACCTTATGTTCTCCAAAGGTGGGGGTGGGGAGAAGCTGTAGAATAAAATGTGAATGGGGGGCCCTCTCAAGTGGTCCAGTGAGTTGACCCTGGAAGGGTCTCTATTAGTTCAGTTCAGTTCAGTCGCTCAGTTGTGTCCAACTCTTTGCAACCCCATGGACTGCAGCACGCCAGGCCTCCCTGTCCATTACTAACTCCCAGAGTTTACTCAAACTTATGTCCATTGAGTCAGTGATGCCAACCAACCATCTCATCCTCTGTCATCCCCTTCTCCTCCTGCCTTCAATCTTTTCCAGCATCAGGGTCTTTTCAGATGAGTCAGTTCTTTGCATTAAGTGGCCAAAGTAGTGGAGTTTTAGCTTCAGTATCAATCCTTCCAATGAATATTCAGTACTGATTTCCTTTAAGATGGACTGGTTGGATCTCCTTGCAGTCCAAGGGACTCTCAAAAGTCTTCTCCAACATCACTGTTAAAAAGCATCAATTCTTTGGTGCTCAGCTTTCTTTATGGTCCAACTCTCACATCCATACATGACTATTGGAAAAACCATAGCTTTGACTAGACGGACCTTTGCTGGCAAAGTAATGTCTCTGCTTTTTAATATGCTGTCTAGGCTGGTCATAAATTTTCTTCCAAAGAGCAAGCATCTTTTAATTTCATGGCTGCAGTCACCATCTGCAGTGATTTTTGGAGCCCCCCAAAATAAAGTCTCTCACTGTTTCCACTATTTTCCCATCTATTTGCCATGAAGTGATGGGACCAGATGTCCTGATCTTAGTTTTCTGAATGTTGAGTTTTAAACCAACTTTTTCACTTTCCTCTTTCACTTTCATCAAGAGGCTCTTTAGTTCTTCTTCACTTTCTGCCATAAAGTTGGTGTCATCTGCATATCTGAAGTTATTGGTATTTTTCCCGGCCTTGAGAACCCGATGAACAGTATAAAAAGGCAAAAAGGTAGGACACTGAAATATGAACTCCCCAGGTCAGTAGGTGCCCAATATGCTACTGGAGATCCGTGGAGAAATAATTTCAGAAAGCATGAAGAGACAGAGCCAAAACAACAACAACACCCAGTTGTGGATGTGACTGGTGATGGAAGCAAGGTCTGATGCTGTAAAGAACAATATTGCATAGGAACCTGGGATGTTAGGCAATTTGCCTGAATCAAGGCAAATTGGAAGTGGTCAAACAGGAGATGGCAAGAGTGAACATCGACATTTTAGGAATCAGCGAACTAAAATGGACTGGAATGGGTGAATTTAACTCAGATGACCACTATATCTACTACTGTGGGCAAGAATCCCTTAGAAGAAATGGAGTAGCCATCATAGTTAATGTGAAAAAGTCCAAAATGGCAGTACTTGGATGCAATCTCAAAAATGACAGAATGATCTCTGTTCATTTCCAAGGCAAACCATTCAATATAACAGTAATCCAAGTCTATGCCCTGACCAGTAATGCTGAAGAAGCTGAAGTTGAATGGTTCTATGAAGACCTACAAGATCTTCTAGAACTAACACCTAAAAAAAAGATGTCCTTTTCATTACAGGGGACTAGAACGCAAAGGTAGAAAGTCAAGAAACACCTGGAGTAACAGGCAAATTTGGCCTTGGAATACAGAATGGAGGAGGGCAAAAGCTAACAGAGTTTTGCCAAGAGAACGCACTGGTCATAGCAAACACCTTCTTCCAACAACACAAGAGAAGACTACACATGGACATCACTGGATGGCCAACACCAAAATCAGATTGATTATAGTCTTTGCAGCCGAAGATGAATAAACTCTATACAGTCAGGAGAAAAAAAAAGACCGGGAGCTGACTATATGGCTCAGATCCTGAACTCCTTATTGCCAAATTCAGACTTAAATTGAAGAAAGTAGGAAAAACCACTAGACCATTCAGGTATGACCTAAATCATATCCCTTACGATTATACAATAGACGTGAGAAATAAATTCAAGGGATTAGATCTGATAGAGTAACTGAAGAACTATGGACGAAGGTTCATGACATTGTATAGGAAGCAGGGATCAAGACCATCCCCATGAAAATAGGTCTCTATCTTAATATCTAAGTACCAAGATACTAGAAAGGGAAGAAGAATTATCCATTGGGTAGCAGTTTTTGAGGGGTGAGTTGACTTTGAGACTTACAGAGGATGGGGAGACTCCTGGAAGCATCTCAAACACTATTCCCTAAAGGCTTCAGCTGTAGATTCTGTAAGAGACTGGAGTTAATTTGGGGAGATTTGGAAAGCTCCACAGAGAGGACCTGGGATGATTAAGATCCCCTTGGGGCTTCCCAGGTGGTTAGTGGTAAAGAATCTGTCTACAATGCAGGAGATACAAGAGACATGGATTTGATCCTTGGGTTGGGAAGATCCCTTGGAGGAGGAAATGGCAACCCAATCCAGTATTCTTACCTAGGGAATTCCATGGACAGAGGAGGCTTGCAAGTTACAGTCCATGAAGTCACTGAGTTGGACATAACAGAGCAACTGAGCATGCACTCATGAGGAAGGGTTACAAATAAAGCCCAGGGGAAGGAAGCCAGAAGTAATATGGAAGCCTCCAGATGGGGTCAGTATTGAACACTGGAGTGGGTTGCCATTATAGGTACCCTCAAAAACTCAAAGAGATCTATCTTCTCTAGACACATTATAATAAAACTGTCAAAAATCAAAGACAAAGAGAACATCTTAAAATAGGAAGAGAAAAGCTTGTAACTTACAAGGGAGACTTCATAAGGCTATCAGCAGATTTTTCCACAGAAACCTCACAGATCAGGAGAGAATAGGGTGATATATTCCAAAGTGCTGAAAGAAAAAATGTAAATCAAAAACATACTATCCAGGAAAGACATTCCTTCATAAGTAGAGAGATAAAGAGACTTTCCCAGACAAACAAAAGCTAAAGGAGTTCATTACCTCTACACCTGCCTTATAAGAAATGCTGAAAGGCATTTTTTAAGCTGAAATGAAAAGATGCTGTTGTTGTTCAGTCACCCAGTCATGCCCAACTCTTTGTGACCTCATGGACTACAGCATGCCTCTCTGTCCCTCACTGTCTCCTGAAGTTTGCCCAAGTTCATGTCCATTGCATTGGTGATGCCTTCCAGCCACCTCATTCTCTGACACTCTCTTTTCCTTCTGCCCTCAATCTTTCCCAGCATCAGGGATTTTTCCAATGAGTCAGCTGTTCACATCAGATGACCAAAATACTGGAATTTCAGCTTCAGCAGCAGTACTTCCAATAAGTATTCAGGGTTGATTTCCTTTAAGATTGATTGGTTTCATCTCCTTGGTGTCCAACGGACTCTCAGGAGTCTTCTCCAGCACCACAGTTCAAAGGCATCGAATCTTCCACGCTCTGCCTTCTTTATGATCCAGCTCTCAAAATTGTACACGACCACTGGGAAGACTGTAGTCTTGATTATATGGACCCTTGTCAACAGAGTAATGTCTCTGCTTTTCAACACACTGTCTAGGTTTGTCATAGCTTTCCTGCCAAGAAGAAAACATCTGATTTCATGGCTTCAGTCACTATCCACAGTGATTTTAGAGCCCTAAGAGGAAATCTGTCACTACTTCCATCTTTTCTCCCTCTATTTTCCATGAAATAATAGCACCAGATGCCATGATCTTAGTTTTTTTGATATTTAGTTTTAAACTGGCTGTTTCATCCTTATCAAGAGGCTCTTTTCGCTTTCTGCCATTAGAGTGATATCATCCATATATCTGAGGTTGTTGATGTTTCTTCCTCCTATTTTGATTCTAGCTTGTAACTTATCTAGCCCAGCATCTCTCATGATGTGCTCAGCGTACAGATTAAACAAACAGGGTGACAGCAGACAGCTCCGTTGTACTCTTTTCTCTATCTTAAACCAATCAGTCATCCCATACAGGGTTCTAACTGCTGCTTCTTGACCTGCATGCAGGTTTCTCACGAGACAGGTAAGATGGTCTGGTATTCCCACCTCTTTAGGTTCTTTCCATAGTTTATTATGATCAACACAGAGGCTTTGACATAGTCGATGAAACAGAGGTAGATGTTTTTCTGGAATTCTCTAGCTTTCTCTATGATTCAGCAGATGTTGACAATTTGATCTCTGATTCCTCTTCCTTTTCTAAACCCAACTTGGACATCTAGCAGTTCTCGGTTTGCATAATGCTAGTTAATGTGAAAACATATAAAAATACAACACACCAGTAAAGGTAAGTATATATTCAAGTTTAGAATACTATAATATATAATATGGTGGCAGGTTAACCAGTTACCTCTAGGATAGAGGTTAAAAGACAAAAGTATGAGAAATAACTAGGGACTTCCCTAGTGGTCCAGCGGGTAGGACTACATGCTCCCAATGCAGGGGGCCCAGGTTCAATTAGAGAATCTGATCCCACGTGCTACATCATTAATCACTGGGGAAGTGCAAATCCAACCCACCAAGGAACTATTACTTCATGCCCACTCGAGTGGCTATACTAAAAAAGATAATACCTAGTGTTGGCAAGGATGTAGAGAGATTTAAATGGTCATACATTACCAGTAGGGATTTACGGTACAGCTACTTCAGAAAACAAGTTGGCAGTTCTACAAACTGTTAAGTCATAGAGTTACCATTTGATCCAGAAATTCTGCTAGTAGGTATATAACCTGAAGAACTGAAAACATATGTTCACCCAAAAGGCTGTACACAAATGCTCATAACATCATTAATCATAACAGCAAAAAAAAGTGGAAGCAACCCAAATGTTCATTACCTGGCTAAGTGAATGAACAGTTTGTGTTATGTTCATATATTGAGCTGTTATTCAGCTATAAAAAGAACTGATGCATGGAAGACATGGACAGATTTCAAAAATGCTACGCTAAGTGAAAGAAAACAGACATAAGAGGCCAAATACTGTACGATCCCATTTACATGAAATGTCCAGAATAGACAAGTCCACAGAAGAAAAAAGTGGATCAGTGGTTGCCAGGGCCTGAGGGAATGGAGAAATGTGAAATGATTGATGATGGCTGTGGGGTTTCTTTTCGGGGGGGGGGGGGTGATTAAAATGTTCTAGACTTAGACAGTGGTGATAGTTTCACAATCTTGTTAAAATGTGAAAAGCCACTGAACTGTACAATATAAAAGGATAAATTTTATGTGAATTATATCTTAATTATGCTATTACTTTTTAAACAATAAGACCTGTTAAAGGGTATAGGAGAAGACTTTAAAAGAGCTCCCAAAGGCTTCAGTTTGAACAATTTGAACTGCAAAATAAATAATGAGTATTGGATTATAACCCACACAATAAAATAAATATTTACCAGTTCATACTAACATAAATATATAAGTGAATAAATAAATGGGAAGGAGGGACAGCCTTTACTACAATAGAATTTCAATTTAAAAAATTTAAAAGGAGAGACTGAATTAGTTAATCACCACTAGGCAAACATCACCATAATAAGTGCTGCTGCTGCTGCTGCTACTGGTGCTAAGTCGCTTCAGTCGTGTCCGACTCTGTGCAGCCCCATAGACGGCAGCCCATCAGGCCCCACCGTCCCTGGGATTCTCCAGGCAAGAACACTGGATTGGGTTGCCATTTCCTTCTCCAACGCATAAAAGTGAAGTCGCTCAGTCATGCCCAACTCTTAGCAATCCCATGGACCGCAGCCCAACAGGCTCCTCCGTCCATGGGATTTTCCAGGCAAGAGTAACAACTATTGATAAATGCTAAAATCGGTAAAAGATAAGAAATCAGATATGTGCAAAATCTCAAAGTATCTCCATAGAAGATGCTTACTAATTACAGAGGGAAAGATAATAACTTTAGAGCAGAGAAACCTGATAGCTCCTTAACCAAGAGATCAAAGTTAGCATTAGTGAAAAGTGAAAAAGTGGAAACATTAGTTGCTCAATCGTAATCATATCAGACTCTTTTGCAATCCCATGGACCCCACCAGGTTCCTCTGTCCATGGAAATCTCCAGGCAAGAAAACTGGAATGTGTTGTCATTTCCTTCTCCAGGGGATCTTCCTGACGTAGGGATTGAACCCAGGTCTCCTGAATTTCCGATAGATTCTTTACCATCTGAGTCACCTATAAATAACACATATCAACATCAGTATACTATCCAAAATAAATTTATTCAATCTAATCCTGAGAAGGTATCAGACAAACTGGGGAACATTATAGAAAATTAACTGACTGCTGCTGCTGCTGCTGCTAAGTTGCTTCAGTCGTGTCCGACTCTGTGCGACCCCATAGACAGCAGTCCACCAGGTTCCCCCGTCCCTGGAATTCTCCACGCAAGAACACTGGAGTGGGTTGCCATTTCCTTCTCCAATGCATGAAAGTGGAAAGTGAAAGTGAAGTTGCTCAGTCATGTCCGACTCTTAGCGACCCCATGGACTGCAGCCCAACCAGGCTCCTCCATCCGTGGGATTTTCCAGGCAAGAGTACTGACTAGTACTCTTCAATGGCACCCCACTCCAGTACTTTTGTCTGGCAAATCTCATGGATGGAGGAGCCTGGTAGGCTGCAGTCCATGCGGTTGCTAGGAGTTGGACACAACTGAGCAACTTCACTTTCACTTTTCACTTTTCACTTTCATGCATTGGAGAAGGAAATGGCAACCCACTCCAGTGTTCTTGCCTGGAGAATCCCATGGATGGGAGAGCCTGGTGGGCTGCCATCTATGGGGTCACACAGAGTCGGACACGACTGAAGTGACTTAGCAGCAGCAGTACTCTTCAAAAGTGTTAAGGTCAAGAAAGACTGAAGAATTGTCACTATTGGAAGAGACTAGGAGACATGACAATGTGAGCTCTTAGACTGAATTCTGGACAAGAAAAAGGATATTAGTGGGAAAACGGTCTAAGTTCAAATTAAGTCTTTAGAGTAGCTAAAAGTATTGTGTCTACATTAATTTCCTGGATTCAATAATTGCACTATGGTTATGTAAAATGTGAATATTAGGCATAGCTGGATAAAGGGTAAACAGGACTCCCTGTACTATTTGTGCAACTTTTCTATGTGTCTAAAATTATTTCAATGTAAAAAGTTTAAACTATTTGATTTAAACAACTATGTCCAAATTCATTTTTCTCTTATAGTCCAGTTGTGGGTTCCTTCTTTGCTCTATAGGCTGCTAACAGAATAGTGTGAAAAGCAGCAGCCCAGTCACTTACAGGGAAGCACCTTGACTTGGAAACTTTGTCGTTTTGTTCAATCTCTCAGTTGTGCCTGACACTTTGTGACCACATGGACTACAGCACACCAGGCTTCACTGTCCTTCACTATCTCCCAGAGTCTGCTCAAACTCATATCGATTGAGTTGATGATGCCATCCAACCATATCATCCTCTGTCACCCCCTTTTCATCCTGCCTTCAATCTTTCCCGGCATCAGGGTCTTTTCCAATGAGTCAGCTCTTCTTATCAGGTGGCTAGAGTATTGGAGCTTCCACTTCAACATCAGTCCTTCCAAAGAGTAATCAGAGTTGATTTTCTTTATCATTGACTGATTTGATCTCCTTGCTGTTCAAGGGACTCTCAAAAGTCTTCTACAGCACCACAATTTGAAAGCATCAATTCTTCAGTGCTCAGCCTTCTTTATGGTTCACCTCTCATATGACTACTGGAAAAACCATAGCTTTGACTAGAGGGACCTTTGTTGGCAACGTGATGTCTCCTGCTTTTGAATACACTGTCTAGGTTTATCATAGCTTTTCTTCCAAGGAGCAAGTGTCTCTTAATTTCATGGCTGTAGTCACTGTCTACAGTGATTTTGAAACCCAAGAAAATAAAGTTTGTCACTGCTTCCATTTTTTCCCCATCTATTTGCCATGGAACGATGGGACCAGATGCTATGATCTTAGTTTTTATGAATGTTGAATTTTAAGCCAGCTTTTTCACTCTCTTGTTTCAGCTTCATCAAGAGGTTCTTTAGTTCCTCTTCACTTTCTGCCATTAGTGTGGTGTCATCTGCATATCTGAGGTTGCTGATATTTCTCCTGGTAATCTTGATTCCAGCTTGTGCTTCTTCCAGCCCAGCGTTTCTCATGATGTACTCTTGATATAAATTAAATAAGCAGGGTGACAATATACAGCCTTGATGTACTCCTTTCCCAGTTTGGAACCAGTCCATTGTTCCATGTCCAGTTCTGTTGCTTTTTAACCTGCATGCAGGTTTCTCAGGAGGCAAGTAAGGTGGTCTGGTATTCCCATCTCTTTAAGAATTTGCACAATTTGTTGTGATCCACATAGTCAAAGGCTTTAATGTACTCAATGAAGCAGAAGTAGATGTTTTCTTGGAATTCCCTTGCTTTTTCTGTGATCCTACAGATCCTGGCAATTTGATCTCTAGTTTCGCTGCCTTTTTTAAATCCAGCTTGTGCATTTGGAAATTCTCATTCAACCTACTTTTGAAGCCTAACATGAAGGATTTTGAGCATGACTTTGCTAGCATGTGAAATGAGTGCAACTGTGCAGTAGTTTGAACATTCTTTGGCATTGACCTCCTTTGAGATTGGAATGAAAACTGACCTTTCCCAGTCCTGTGACTACTGCTAAGTTTTCCAAGTTTGCTGGCATGTTGAGTGCATCATTTTCACAGTACCATGTTTTAGGATTTGAAATTGCTCAGCTGGAATTCGATCACCTCCACTACCTTTATTTGTAATAATGCTTCCTAAGGCCCACTTGACTTCACACTCCAGGATGCCTGGCTCTAGGTGATTGATCACACCATCGTGATTATCTTGGTCATGAAGATCTTTTTTGTACAGTTCTTCTGTGTATTCTTTTTGTATTCTTCTGTGTATTCTTCCGTGTGTATTCTTTTCTGGGCTCCAAAATCACTGTAGATGGTGACTGCAGCCATGAAATTAAAAGACGCTTACTCCTTGGAAGGAAAGTTATGACCAACCTAGATAGCATATTCAAAAGCAGAGACATTACTTTGTCAACAAAGGTACATCTAGTCAAGGCCATGGTTTTTCCTGTGGTCATGTATGGATGTGAGAGTTGGACTGTGAAGAAGGCTGAGTGCCAAAGAATTGATGCTTTTGAACTGTGGTGTTGGAGAAGACTCTTGAGAGTCCCTTGGACTGCAAGGAGATCCAACCAGTCCATTCTGAAGGAGATCAGCCCTGGGATTTCTTTGGAAGGAATGATGCTGAAGCTGAAGCTCCAGTACTTTGGCCACCTCATGTGAAGAGTTGACTCATTGGAGAAGACTCTGATGCTGGGAGGGATTGGGGGCAAGAGGAGAAGGGGACGACAGAGGGTGAGATGGCTGGATGGCATCACTGACTCAATGGACATGAGTCTGAGTGAACTCCGGGAGTTGGTGATGGACAGGGAGGCCTGGCGTGCTGCGATTCATGGGGTTGCAAAGAGTCGGACACGACTGAGCAACTGATCTGATCTGAGGCGATCTGTGTATTTTTGCTACCTCTTCTTAATATCTTCTGTTTCTGTTAGGTCCATACCATTTCTGTCCTTTATCAAGCCCCTCTTTGCATGAAATGTTCCCTTGGTATCTCTAATTTTTTTGAAAAGATCTCTAGTCTTTCCCATTCTGTTATTTTCCTCTATTTCTTTGTATTGATCACTGAGGAAGGCTTTCTTTTCTCTCCTTGCTATTCTTTGGAACTCTTCATTCAGATAAGTATATATTTCCTTTTCTCCTTTGCCTTTCACTTCTTTTCTCAGCTATTTTTAAGGCCTCTGCAGACAACCATTTTGCCTTTTTTTAATTTCTTTTTCTTGGAGATGGTTTTGATCACTGCCTCTTGTACAATGTTATTAACCTATCAGACCTATAACCTTGAATCTATTTGTCACTTCCACTGTATAATCATAAGGGATTTGATTCAGGTCATGCCTGAATGGCTTGGTGATTGTGAGAATCCAAGGTTTTCCAGGCTGCAACTCCTTTGTTATATACCATTTGGTCAGCAGGTGGCAGCACTTGATTAGTTTCTCATCAGTGAACTCCAAGAACAGAGATGAGCTTAAGGAAGAAGCAGTGAGACGTCCTGACTCAGTTCAGTCCAGTCGCTCAGTCGTGCCCAACTCTTTGGGACCCCGTGAATCACAGCACGCCAGGCCTCCCTGTCCATCACCAACTCCCGGAGGTCACCCAAACTCGCATCCATCGAGTCGGTGATGCCATCCAACCATCTCATCCTCTGTCGTCCCCTTCTCCTCTTGCCCCCAATCCCTCCCAGCATCAGAGTCCTTTCCAATGAATCAACTCTTCGAATGAGGTGGCCGAAGTACTGGAGTTTCAGCTTTAGCATCATTCCTTCCAAAGAACACCCAGGACTGATCTCCTTTAGGATGGACTGGTTCGCTCTCCTTGCAGTCCAAGGGACTCTCAAGGGTCTTCTCCAACACCACAGTTCAAAAGCATCAATTCTTCAGTGCTCAGCTTTCTTCACAGTCCAACTCTCACATCCATACATAACCAATGCAAAAACCATAGCCTTGACTAGATGGACTTTTGTTGGCAAAGTAATGTCTCTGCTTTTGAATATGCTATCTAGGTTGGTCATAACTTTCCTTCCAAGGAGTAAGCGTCTTTTAATTTCATGGCTGCACTCACCATCTGCAGTGATTTTGGAGCCCAGAAAAATAAAGTCTGACACTGTTTCCACTCTTTCCCCATCTATTTCCCATGAAGTGATGGGACCAGATGCTATGATCTTCGTTTTCTGAATGTTGAGCTTTAAGCCAACCTTTTCACTCTCCACTTTCACTTTCATCAAGAGGCTTTTGAGTTCCTCTTGACTTTCTGCCATAAGGGTGGCGTCATCTGCATATCTGAGGTTATTGATATTTCTCCCAGCAATCTTGATTCCAGCTTGTGTTTCTTTCAGCCCAGCGTTTCTCATGATGTACTCTGCATATAAGTCAGATAAGCAGGGTGACAATATACAGCCTTGACGTACTCCTTTTCTTATTTGTAACCAGTCTGTTGTTCCATGTCCAGTTCTAACTGTTGCTTCCTGACCTGCATATAGGTTTCTCAAGAGGCAGGTCAGGTGGTCTGGTATTCGATCTTTTTAAGAATTTTTCACAGTTTATTGTGATCCACACAGTCAAAGGCTTTGGCATAGTCAGTAAAGCAGAAATAGATGTTTTTCTGGAACTCTTTTGCTTTTTCCATGATCCAGCAGATGTTGGCAATTAGATCTCTGGTTCCTCTGTCTTTTCTAAATCCAGCTTGAACATCAGGAAGTTCACGGTTCACATATTGCTGAAGCCTGGCTTGGATAATTTTGAGCTTTACTTTACTAACATGTGAGGTGACTGCAATTGTGTGGTAGTTTGAGCATTCTTTGGCATTGCCTTTCTTTGAGATTGGAATGGAAAATGACCTTTTCCAGTCCTGTGGCCACTGCTGAGTTTTCCAAATTTGTTGGCATATTGAGTGCAGCACTTTCACAGCATCATCTTTTAGGATTTGGAATAGCTCAACTGGAATTCCATCACCTCCACTAGCTTTGTTCGTAGTGCTACTTTCTAAGGCCCACTTGACTTCACATTCCAGGATGTCTGGCTCTAGGTCAGTGATCACACCATCATGATTATCTGGGTTGTGAAGATCTTTTTTGTACAGTTCTTCTGTGTATTCTTGCCACCTCTTCTTAATATTTTCTGCTTCTGTTAGGTCCATACCATTTCTATCCTTTATCGAGCCCATCTTTGCATGAAATGTTCCCTTGGTATCTCTAATTTTCTTGAAGAGATCTCTAGTCTTTCCCATTCTGTTGTTTTCCTCTATTTCTTTGCATTGATCGCTGAAGAAGGCTTTCTTATCTCTTCTTGCTATTCTTTGGAACTCTGCACTCAGATGCTTATATCTTTCCTTTTCTCCTTGCTTTTCACTTCTCTTCTTTTCACAGCTATTTGTAAGGCTTCCTCAGACAGCCATTTTGCTTTTTTGCCTTTCTTTTCCATGGGGATGGTCTTGATCCCTGTCTCCTGTACAGTGTTACGAACCTCATTCCATAGTTCATCAGGCACTCTATCTATCAGATCTAGGCCCTTAAATCTATTTCTCTCTTCCACTGTATAATCATCAGGGATTTAATTTAGGTCATACCTGAATGGTCTAGTGGTTTTCCCTACTTTCTTTAATTTAAGTCTGAATTTGTCAATCAGGAGTTCATGGTCTGAGCCACAGTCAGCTCCTGGTCTTGTTTTTGCTGACTGTATAGAGCTTCTCCATCTTTGGCTGCAAAGAATAGAATCAATCTGATTTCGGTGTTGACCATCTGGTGATGTCCATGTGTAGAGTCTTCTCCTGTGCTGTTGGAAAAGGGTGTTTGCTATGACCAGTGCGTTCTCTTGGCAAAACTCTACTAGCCTTTGCCCTGTTTCATTCCGTATTCCAAGGCCAAATTTGTCTGTTACTCCAGATGTTTCTTGACTTCCTACTTTTTCATTCCAGTCCCCTGTAATGAAAATGACATCTTTTTTGAGTGTTCGTTCTAGAAGGTCTTGTAGGTCTTCATAGAACCGTTCAACTTCAGCTTCTTCAGCATTACTGGTTGGGGCATAGACTTCGATTACTGTGACATTGAATGGTTTGCCTTGGAAATGAACAGAGATCATTCTGTCGTTTTTGAGATTGCATCCAAAGTACTGCATTTCGGACTGTTTTGTTGACCATGATGGCTACTCCATTTCTTCTAAGGAATTCCTGCCCACAGTAGTAGATATAATGGTCATCTGAGTTAAATTCACCCATTCCAGTCCATTTTAGTTCGCTGATTCCTAGAATGTCGATGTTCACTCTTGCCATCTCCTGTTTGACCACTTCCAATTTGCCTTGATTCATGGACCTGACATTCCAGGTTCCTATGCAATATTGCTCTTTACAGATGTCCTGGAGATAGGGGATAAAGGTGACATTGTCATTATTTTATATACGTCACTCTTGGGTGATGCCATTATTTATGAACACTTATGTGATGAGGCATAGAGGAAAGAACTTATAAACAGTGACCTAAGGCTTGGAGGCAAATTTATCCACTCCACCGTATCCCCACCCAGCTCCCACCCCAACCTGGGGCATCAGGAAGGAGTCCTGGGCACTGCCTCCACCAGGTGCTAATGCCACATTTGAGAGACTTTTAAAGAAACTATAAATCAGTAATAGTACAAAAGTTTAATAATTTTTAAATAAGACTGTTACCAAATGTCTTGCTGGCTTTTCTGAGAACAGTGGGCCTGGGAGGAACTCCACTTACTTCTCTTTTTGTCTCTGCTGTCTTCTCTCCCAAACCCCAGAACCACTCCCATCATCAAAAACCTGACCTCAGTGTCTCAGCCATCTTTGGTGGCTGTGAACCCCAAGCAAGCATGAGAGACCACAGCCAGCAAGTGCTAGGACTAGAACTTCAAGCCAAGACTTTGATGAGTCCAGTCCCCCTTCCATGGGGCTGAGGAAATTCATCCTAAATTCCTGCCTTTCATCTGTGCTGGTGTGGGCTCCCAGGTGACAGGGGTGGGATGATTTCTGGTACTGGGCACCAAGGAGTCCCTGATGAAGTTCAGGTGTGCTAACTAAGATGAACCTCCCCATAATGGTTAAGACATATAAGATACGGTTATTTCAGATTTGGGTTTGGGGGTTTTTTTTAAATTTTGTTTTTTTGTTTGGTTGGTTGGTTTTCAGTGTTTCTGGCTGAGCCACACAGCTTGTCCAATCAGGAATTGAACCCATGCCCCCTGCTGTGGAGGGCTTCCCGGGTGGTGCTTATGGTAAAGAATCCACCTGCCAGTGCAGGAGACTTGGGTTTGATCCCTGGGTCAAAAAGATCCTCTGGAGGAGGGCATAGCAACCCACTGCAGTATTCTTGCCTGGAGAACCCCATGGATAGAGGAGCCTAGTGGGCTACAGTCCATGGGGTCACGAAGAGTCAGACATGACTGAAACAGCCTGGCACACCCCTGCGGTGGATGCGCAGAGTCTCAATCACTGGATCGCCAGGGAATTCCCTAAAATATGTATTTTAATGATGCACTGTATTCTGATTTTCCGAACCCGGGAACGTTTGTTCCTTGTTCCAGTACTGAACCTGACTTAACTTTTCTTTACCCCACTGCAGTGGGGGGATAATTGTTGTGAAACATAGAGCCCAAAACTTGTGACCAGACCTTCCTGGTACTTCTGAAGCTTCTCCCAGAGAGATTTCAGTCACTGGGCCCAAAACCAAACAAACAAAACAGAAGTCTATTTAAAGATGCCCTTTCTACCACTCCTAATCCATAACCTCCTGCTAATGGACAGATGAGCATTGTGCTGCCTGCCCATGAACACGTACCACCTGGCGTCCTAACTGCCCCCCAGCCCCTCAACAAAGCAGCAGGTTAGAAGGATGTGTGGAAGGACACAGCCTTCAGAGCCAGCAGGGATCCTGGCTTGAGAGGTGTTAGGACTGACAGGAAGGAACTTCAGCAATCAGCCGCAGCAGGAGAGGCTCCTGAGTGTCTCGTCCAGTCCAGGTTGGGAGCCACCACAGGCAGCCATCGCTGCAAATGTCTCAAGGTCTAGTCCAAGCCAGTCGTCAGGAAGCTGGAGGGTGCAGATCACAGGTGGTCCTTCTCCTTGGCTCTTCCCAAGAAAGGATTCCTTACTTAGAATGTCAAGGCACAGACACGATCCTGAGATCTGTTTGCTTGGGGGACACTGAAGAGCAAAAGTGTTAGTCGCTAAATGGTGTCCAGCTCTTTGCAACCCCATGGAGTATAGCCCTCTGGACTCCTCTATCCATGGGATTCTCCGGGCAAGAATACTGGAGTGGGTAGCCATTCCCTTCTCCAGGGGATCTTCCCAACCCAGGGATGGAAGCTGCGTCTTCTGCATTGCAGGCAGATTCTTCACTGTCTGAGCCACCAGGGAAGCCCTGAAATCCCACACACCCCGTTTCTACCTTCTCTCCCACCCAGAGTCCCTGCAGTTCACTCTGACCCACAGACTGAGGCCCAGACTCTGGCTGCCTGCTGTCCAGGCCTTCTGTGCTGCCTCTGATGCTCTTGCCACATCTGCAGCTGAATGAAACAGGATGTGGGTAAGAGGACTTGAGGAGTGTGATGCCAGAACCCTTGGTTTTACATAACACATGTCCACTCTGCTGAGTGTGCAAAACTCAATACAAGAACTCAACCCCTTCAAAGAGGCAACTCAAGAAAGACAGCCAGGCAAGGCTGCAAACACACCCCACCTGAGATTGCCCACGGTGATACTTGTTTTCACCAGGATGAAAGTGAAAATGTAGCCCCGTCACCCTATGCTTATCTGGTAACCTTCATTTTTAAGAACACCAAGGTCTGGGGGCGGGAGGTGGGGGAAACCCACAGTTTGTTTTTTAACTTCAGTGGACATCTTTTTTAAATAACCTTTTTTAGAGTCAAAAGAACATTTTCACATTTAGCCAAGTTATATAATTATATTCCTTAATATATAATTTCCAGTTAAAATTAAAATTTCTCAAACTGTCCTTAAAAATATCCTTTATAGCTGGTTTGTATAAACTAGGACCCAATAACAAGATCCTTCATTGCACATTCTCTCAAGCCCCTATTGTCTTTTTTTTTTTTTTTTTTAAGATTATTTTGGCTGCGCTGGGTCTTCATTGCTGAGCACAGGCTTTCTCTAGTTGCGGCAAGCAGGGGCTTCTCTCGTGCCAGAGCACAGGCTCTAGACGTATGGGCTCAACAGTTGTGGCATATGGTTGTCCTGCAGCACGTGGGACCTTCTGGAACCTGTTATCGAACTTGTGTCCCCTGCATTGGCAGGCGGTTCTTAACTACTGGACCGTGAGGGAGGTCCTCTATTGTCTTAATCTACAACATTCCCTTTTCCTATGCTGCCGCTGCTGCTGCTAGGTCGCTTCAGTCGTGCCCGACTCTGTGTGACCTCATAGACGGCAGCTCACCAGGCTCCCCCGTCCTTGGGATTCTCACTGACTATTTGGAAACATGGGGTCAGTTGACTGCAGAATGCCTGCCTCCCGAGTGTTTCTAAAGACTTCTAGATGAGGTTTGGCTTGTCTCTCTATCCCTTGACTTTCCTGTAACCTGGAAGTTATATCTGAAAGTTAGAGTTTCAGGTGAAACCTGAATCTAAATGTATTTTGTAAACTGGAGAAAGTGTCCCACAGAAAAGCCGAATGGCATAGACAACAATCATATTAATATATAAAGTATCACAGATGCGTGAACTGCTACCACTCAGTTAGGCCAAACTTATCTTAATCTCCTGAAACACAAAACCTAGTTTCTTATCCATTGTATGGACAGAGTTTACTTTTAATTCTACCTTTAAAATCTTGTAAGTCACAAACTTGTAGTCTCATATGGCTTAGAAGAAATTGTCAAAAAAGAAATCAGGAAACATACCTGTTTTCTCTTAGGAAATGGATCTGTCTCCAGTTTTTGACTCACAGCCCTAGCCCGACCCAACTCCTGGTTCTGGCCCCCATCTAGCCCATCCACTTCACGCCTCCTCTGCCCAGTCTCCATCTCACCCTAACCCCATAGGGGACAGATAAAGAGAAGCAAACACAAATCCAGATTGAAATTCTACCTTGTTCTCACAGTTTTCAAGAGTCCTCATTTCAAAATTTCATTTACCCCAAGTTCTAAATAATATCCTGTGTTTTGTGGCATGAATAATTCGTTCTATGAGCTTGTGTCTTACAGGAACAAGCCAATTCCAAGTGATCTTGGTCATTTCTTCTGTTCAGAGAAAGAAGGAGCCTCTGGACCTTCCTTAAGCAGGGTCAGCTTTGCTTTCTGTGATGGTAATCATGGAACACTGGTGAGCAGCTGGGAAGGAAGGATATGCTCCTTCTTCAACTGCTTAGTTACACTCATGGTAAATTAGTAAAAAAAAAAAAAAAAAAGTCAGGGGCAAAAAAAAAAAAGGGGAAGAAGGGAATGGGGCAAGGAGCCACATCTGTGTGCTCACAAGCAGGTAAAAAATGGAGGGTGGTGTGCTATAAAGGAATACCAATTTTACATATGCCTGCATATACATGGTCTATTTCTGGGTATAATTGCAGGGAGATTGAGGATGAGAATTCCATGGACAGAGGAGCCTGGTGGGCTACAGTCCATGGGGTCACGAAGAGTCGGACATGACTAAGTGACTAATTTTTGAGGATATGGGGTGGAAGATTAATTTTACTGTAATCTTTTGTACTATTTGATTTCTTTTACCATGTGCACATATGACTTTTTCAACAATCATGAGTTTGTTGGTTGGTTGTTTAATGCAACCGTTAAAAAAACTGTCCATAAGGCAACCACTCTCAAAAGGAGTTGCTTTTTCACATCTTCAGCTAAAGGCATTTGTCAGTGATAGCATTTCAGGTGGCTGGCTATCAGAGAAGGGAAAGTTCATACTATTTTACCCAGAAGAATGTCTTTCCCAACTCTCCTCAACTTTTGATGACATCTCAGGACTGGACTAGTCCCACAACACTTCTGAGGGAGTATAGTGGGGGCTATGCTTGTATTAATATTTGGGCAGCCTTACAGAAGGAGAATGCCCTGGTTAGGCAGGGGCAGCTTGGCCTTTGCCGCCCCTCAGCAGCAGTAAAGCCCTGCTCTCTCCCAGCCAGAGCACAGAGTGGTATTTTTAACCTTGGTGTTGGCTTACACAGAGGTTCAGGTATTCTCTGGGTGTACTCTGAGACAGGAAAGCTGAGATCTGACACTTAGACTCATTTGCCTTACCTCAGTGTACTGCTTTTATGCTCCTTGGAGAACTGGGCTGTAAAAGCTGTAATAGGTGAAAACTATTTATTGTGCTTCCCGCACCTCCAAAACACTTTGGATATCATCTTTCTTTTGTTTCTGACAAAAGAAAGTGCAGGGATGGGCAGCTAACCAGACCCCCCCATCCCTGTGGGGAAAGGGAGAGAAAAATTACCTCCATATCACCTGCCTTAACTACACCAGGAAGACAAACCAGATGTGGGTCTATTACAAAAGAACTAGAATTACAGGTAGGCTATTGAAGTCCTCTTGAGAAGGTGGTGTGCATTAGTCATAAGATATAATGGCACATGCATGAGACAAATCAAGTCAACAGGAAATTGATCACGGTGTCTATGAGATGAGGACCGAAGTTGAAGTATGTGTGCCACACAGATTCTTAGGAAATTGGGATCATGGATTTTTTTTCTCACCAAATGAGAGAGTGAAGGGATACTGGTTTACAGATTTATTAACAAAGGAGGGATGCAGACACATCACTTATGTCAAAATACATCTCTGTAAGCCACTGATGACACAAGAGTTAGGCTAGAAAGGAACTTGTCTGGGCCCGTTTAGAGATTATCACCCCTTTCCTTAGATGAAAGGAAGGTAAACTAAAGGAATTAGTGAGTTTGTTTTGAAAAAGAAAAATAGGAAGTTATACGCCTATAGAGATCATCAAAATTTTGACTACACTGCCACGTGATCCTTTCATTCCACAGCCTTCTAGAAAATGGAGCCCACTGAAAAGCCTAAATAAAATTCAGTCCAGGATTTTTGTGTTCACACTGGTCTAAGGATAAGCTTGCTTCTAGTAGTTTCTCAGATCATAACAAACTAAGCACTTGCTGCTCACCTGTCGCTGACATAGAATGCTCCCAGTTATGGGCCAGGGAAGGGTAATATACATCGTCTAGCTATCTGCCTTATTCCAGATTCCAGATACCTTTTTGGAACCCCTCAAGGAGTCCTCAGGGCTGGGAGGGAGGGAGGTCACTTCCAGATTTCTGAGTTACCTCCAAGAAGTAACCTTGGTACTCAAGGGTTCTCGGCTGAGGCCTCTCTCCATCTCTCACCTCCATTCCTGCTTCTCAATTGTTCATCTCTGCTCTTTATGTTGGATCTTAATGTTAACCTTTTAAAAATCAAGCTCTAAAATCATAAAACAATTTTGACCATGTGGCTCTATAACTATTAAATTTTTACATTCCAAACTTTTTTAAAATTTCTTCTGCAATGTAAAATGACACAATCGCTAAAAGACATCTGAATTCTCAGTAACTTTAAGACTCAGAATTCATTTATGGACTAGGTCCCCATATGACAAAGGACTTCATGTGGTTAGAGTCTAATGTCTATTGCCACACAGACTTAACTAAACAACTTTGGCTCTTCTGTCTTACTTCTTAATTGGAACAGGAATCTGGAAGTCATTGCCAAATAGGCTGCATGAGTCATGGCAGGTGACTGTATTCTCCTTTCTAGTATGAGGCAGCGCAAGATAAATTTGGTTTCTATTACTTTTGTTATTTCTCAATAAGAGCAGAACTTGCAAAATAGCTTAGGTTTATGGATCTGATTTACTTCAATGTTCATGTCCTTACAGGGTTGTTTCTAAGGAATAATGCAAGATCTTTTCATTAACTCCTCAAAGGCTCTGGGAATCAGGTCTCAAATGTGATCTTTTTGTTGTTAAAATATATTTGGACCACTTAATAGCCCCCATCAGTTCTATGACTCATGTATTCTGTTCAATGAATGTAGTTTTAACAGCCAACAGATTTTTTTTTAAGTGTACATTTTTTTAGAAAATGTGCTTATTTATTTGTGGCTGCGCTAGGTCTTCACTGCTGCAGGTGGGCTTTCTCTAGTTGTGGTGAGTGGGGGCTACTGTTTGATGGGGTGTTCAGGTTTCTTATTGCAGTGGCTTCTGTTGTTGCAGAGCACGGGCTCTAAGGGCATAAGTTTGACAGCGAACAGATTTTTGGTCCTCTGTTTCTCATTTTACATTTACTCATTTCATGAACATGAAATCAGTGCCTACAGTGTCTGGGATTACCTTATGAGCTGTGGGAGAGAGGAAGGTATAGGATTTGACCTCTGATTTCAAGGAAATAGTTGGGGACTAATTCTAGGGTAGCATAAATGGCAATGAATAATGTATGTATAAATGCTGAGAGTTTAAAAAGGAGAGCAATTACCATAGGAGATGACTCAAGCAGATGTAGAAGAAAGAACAGGGAATTTGGTACTTAAGAAAACAATAGAATTTGAGGCACTGCTGGCAGTATAAATACTTTGAACAGATCCTCCAACAAAACAACTAGACCTACAATGAAATATACGCGCCTTTGCATCAGTGAGCTTGTAGAAGTAAGGGAAATTTCCCTGGAGCAGAGATTAAAATGCTGGCTAAATCCAGAGTGGTGAATGAGGACACAGGAGGGAAACTGTGGTTACCCTGGGGGAAATCCTAATGAAGGAGCTGTGGAGCTCATATCAGTCTGCTCAGGCGGCTGTAAGAAAATACCACAGACTGGGAGGGGGTTGAAACCCAGAAATGTATGTTCTCACAGTTCTGGGGGTTAGATGTCCAAGATCTAGGTGCCAACCCCTAAGATTGGGCTCCTCTGAGGTTTCGCTCCTTGGCCTGAAAATTGTCACCCTCTTGCTGTCTCTTCACATGGTCGTCCCTGTACTCAGGCCTCCCTAGCTCCTTTTCTTCTTATAAGAACACCAATCATGTTGGATTAGGTCCCATCCTAATAGTCACTTTTTAACTTTTATCACCTCTTCAAAGACCTTATCTCTTAGCATGGTTATACTCTGTGGTATTGAGAGTTGGGACTTCAACAGAGAAATCGGGAGGCAGAGGGAGGCAGAGTCCAGCCCATAACAGAGTCTAAGCCCGAAGTCCTGGTTCCAGATTAAGCCAAAAACCCTGGAAGGGGCCAAAAGGTCCCAGTCAGTAGTGCTTCCTGTATGCAGACGTAAATGAAAACATTCCCTGAAAGAAAGTAACCCAGTCTTAGGCCGTAAGTGTCCTTGTAGATTAATAGCAAATACATATGCACTCCTTACCAACAATCAATAAGAAAAAAAGGCACCATGAGTGAGCATCTTCATAAACAACAGACAACAGGGTTAGAACCACTCAAAATTTTAAATATTAGTGTCAACAAACATTCAATTAATTATCAAGTTAAGAAAAAGGGGAAATTTTATTTGATCCAAACAGTGGAAACAGTGTCAGACTTTATTTTTGGGGGCTCCAAAATCACTGCAGATGGTGACTGCAGCCATGAAATTAAAAGACGCTTACTCTTTGGAAGGAAAGTTATGACCATCTTAGATAGCATATTCAAAAGCAGAGACATTACTTTGCCAACAAATGTCCATCTAGTCAAGGCTATGGTTTTTCCTGTGGTCATTTATGGATGTGAGAGTTGGACTGTGAAGAAGGGTGAGCACCGAAGAATTGATGCTTTTGAACTGTGGTGTTGGAGAAGACTCTTGAGAGTCCCTTGGACATCAAGGAGATCCAACCAGTCCATTCTGAAGGAGATCAACCTTGGGATTTGTTTGGAAGGAATGATGCTAGAGCTGAAACTCCAGCACTTTGGCCACCTCATGCGAAGAGTTGACTCATTGGAGAAGATTCTGATGCTGGGAGGGATTGGGGGCAGAAGGAGAAGGGGATGACAGAGGATGACATGGCTGGATGACATCACTGACTCGATGGACATGAGTCTGAGTGAAATCCGGGAGTTGGTGATGGACAGGGAGGCCTGGCGTACTGCGATTCACGGGGTCCCAAAGAGTCGGACACGATTGAGTGACTGAACTGAACTGAACTGAGGCTTATAACCTAGGAAGCAGATTCTCAGAAATCTCTGAGAACTATTCCATCTGTTAGATGGTACAGATCAGATCAGATCAGTCGCTCAGACTAGACTGCCACGTGATCCTTTCATTCCACAGCCTTCTAGAAAATGGAGCCCACTGAAAAGTCTAAATAAAATTCAGTCCAGGATTGTTGTGGAAACAGTGTCAGACTATTTTGGGGGGCTCCAAAATCACTGTAGATGGTGACAGCAGCCATGAAATTAAAAGACGCTTACTCCTTGGAAGGAAAGTTATGACCAACCTAGATCAGATCAGATCAGATCAGATCAGTCGCTCAGTCATGTCCGACTCTTTGTGACCCCATGAACTGCAGCACGCCAGGCCTCCCTATCCATCACCAGCTCTCGGAGGTCACTCAGACTCACATCCATCGAGTCAGTGATGCCATCCAGCCATCTCATCCTCTGTCATCCCCTTCTCCTCCTGCCCTCAATCCCTCCCAGCATCAGAGTCTTCTCCAATGAGTCAACTCTTCGCATGAGGTGGCCAAAATACTGGAGTTTCAGCTTTAGCATCATTCCTTCCAAAGAAATCCCAGGGCTGATCTCCTTCAGAATGGACTGGTTGCATCTCCTTGCAGTCCAAGGGACTCTCAAGAGTCTTCTCCAACACCACAGTTCAAAAGCATCAATTCTTCGGCACTCAGCCTTCTTCACAGTCCAACTCTCACATCCATACATGACCACAGGAAAGACCATAGCCTTGACTAGGCGAACCTTTGTTGGCAAAGTAATGTCTCTGTTTTTGAATATGCTATCTAGGTTGGTCATAACTTTCCTTCCAAAGAGTAAGCGTCTTTTAATTTCATGGCTGCACTCACCATCTGCAGTGATTTTGGAGCCCAGAAAAATAAAGTCTGACACTGTTTCCACTGTTTCCCCATCTATTTCCCATGAAGTGATGGGACCAGATGCCATGATCTTCGTTTTCTGAATGTTGAGCTTTAAGCCAAACTTTTCACTCTCCACTTTCACTTTCATCAAGAGGCTTTTTAGTTCCTCTTCACTTTCTGCCATAAGGGTGGTGTCATCTGCATATCTGAGGTTATTGATATTTCTCCCGGCAATCTTGATTCCAGCTTGTGTTTCTTCCAGTCCAGCATTTCTCATGATGTATTCTGCATAAAAGTTAAATAAACAGGGTGACAATATACAGCCTTGACATACTCCTTTTCCTATTTGGAACCAGTCTGTTGTTCCATGACCAGTTCTAACTGTTGCTTCCTGACCTGCATACAGATTTCTCAAGAGGCAGATCAGGTGGTCTGGTATCTCATCTCTTTCAGAATTTTCCACAGTTTATTGCGATCTACACAGTCAAAGGCTTTGGCATAGTCAATAAAGCAGAAATAGATGTTTTTCTGGAACTCTCTTGCTTTTTCCATGATCCAGCAGATGTTGGCAATTTGATCTCTGGTTCCTCTGCCTTTTCTAAAACCAGCTTGAACATCAGGAAGTTCACGGTTCACATATTGCTGAAGCCTGGCTTGGAGAATTTTGAGCATTACTTTACTAGCGTGTGAGATGAGTGCAATTGTGTGGTAGTTTGAGCATTCTTTGGCATTGCCTTTCTTTGGGATTGGGATGAAAACTGACCTTTTCCAATCTTGTGGCCACTGCTGAGTTTTCCAAATTTGCTGGCATATTGAGTACAGCACTTTCACAGCATCATCTTTCAGGATTTGGAATAGCTCAACTGGAATTCCATCACCTCCACTAGCTTTGTTCGTAGTGATGCTTTCTAAGGCCCACTTGACTTCACATTCCAGGATATCTGGCTGTAGGTCAGTGATCACACCATCATGATTATCTGGGTCATGAAGCTCTTTTCTTTACAGTTCTTCTATGTATTCTTGCCACCTCTTCTTTATATCTTCTGCTTCTGTTAGGTCCATACCATTTCTGTCCTTTATCGAGCCCATCTTTGCATGAAATGTTCCTTTGGTATCTCTGATTTTCCTGAAGAGATCTCTAGTCTTTCCCATTCTGTTGTTTTCCTCTATTTCTTTGCATTGATCGCTGAAGAAGGCTTTCTTATCTCTTCTTGCTATTCTTTGGAGCTCTACATTCAGATGTTTATATCTTTCCTTTTCTCCTTTGCTTTTCGCTTCTCTTCTTTTCACAGCTATTTGTAAGGCCTCCCCAGACAGCCATTTTGCTTTTTTGCATTTCTTTTCCATGGGTATGGTCTTGATCCCTGTCTCCTGTACAATGTCACGAACCTCATTCCATAGTTCATCAGGTACTCTATCTATCAGATCTAGGCCCTTAAATCTATTTCTCACTTCCACTGTATAATCATAAGGGATTTGATTTAGGTCATACCTGAATGGTCTAGTGGTTTTCCCTACTTTCTTCAATTTAAGTCTGAATTTGGCAATAACGAGCTCATGGTCTGAGCCACAGTCAGCTCCTGGTCTTGTTTTTGCTGATTGTATAGAGCTTCTCCATCTTTGGCTGCAAAGAATATAATCGATGTGATTTCGGTGTTGACCATCTGGTGATGTCCATGTATAGAGTCTTCTCTTGTGTTGTTAGAAGAGGGTATTTGCTATGACCAGTGCATTTTCTTGGCAAAACTCTATTAGTTTTTGCCCTGCTTCATTCCGTATTCCAAGGCAAATTTAAATTTGCCTGTTACTCCAGGTGTTTCTTGACTTCCTACTTTTGCATTCTAGTCCCCTATAATGAAAAGGACATCTTTTTTGGGTGTTAGTTCTAAAAGGTCTTGTAGGTCTTCATAGAACCTTTCAACTTCAGCTTCTTCAGCGTTACTGGTTGGGGCATAGACTTGGATTACTGTGACATTGAATTGTTTGCCTTGGAAATGAACAGAGATCATTCTGTCGTTTTTGAGATTGCATCCAAGTACTACATTTCAGACTCTCTTGTTGACCATGATGGCCACTCCATTTCTTCTGAGGGATTCCTGCCCGCAGTAGTAGATATAATGGTCATCTGAGTTAAATTCACCCGTTCCAGTCCATTTTAGTTTGCTAATTCCTAGAATGTCGACATTCATTCTTGCCATCTCTTGTTTGACCACTTCCAATTGGCCTTGATTCATGGACCTGACATTCCAGGTTCCTATGCAATATTGCTCTTTACAGCATCGGACTTTGCTTCTATCACCAGACACATCCACAGCTGGGTATTCTTTTTGCTTTGGCTCCATCCCTTCATTCTTTCTGGAGTTATTTCTCCACCGATCTCCAGTAGCATATTGGGCCCCTACTGACCTGGGGAGTTTCTCTTTCAGTATCCTATCATTTTGCATTTCCATACTGTTCATGGGGTTCTCAAGGCAAGAATACTGAAGTGGTTTGCCATTCCCTTCTCCAGCGGACCACACCCTGTCAGATCTCTCCACCATGACCCGCCCATCCTGGGTTGCCCCACGGGCATGGCTTAGTTTCGTTGAGTTAGACAAGGGTGTAAGGATCATATATCAACATGATATACTGACACTTTATGTAAAATTCACTAAGGATTGGGCTTCCCTGGTGGCTCAAATGGTAAAGAATCTGCCTATAATGCGGGAGACATGGGCTGTATCCCTGGATTGGGAAGTTCACCTGGAGAAGGAAATGGCACCCCACTCCAGTATTCTTGCCTGGAGAATCCCATGGACAGAGGAGGCTGGCAGGCTACCATCCATGGGGTCGTGAAGAGTCAGACACAACTGAGCGACTAACACTTTCACTTTTACCAAGGATACATAGGCCAGGTTCCGTTCAGGTAAGCATATACAAAGCCAGTAGGAAGTCACTATGACCCCCTGCTGCTGCTGCTGCTGCTGCTGCTAAGTCACTTCAGTCGTGTCTGACTCTGTACATCCCCACAGACGGCAGCCCACCAGGCTACCCTGTTCCTGGGATTCTCCAGGCAAGAACACTGGAGTGGGTTGCCATTTCCTTCTCCAATGCAGGAAAGTGAAAAGTCAAAGTGAAGTCGCTCAGTCGTGTCCGACTCTTCGTGACCCCATGGACTGCAGCCTACCAGGCTCCTCCGCCCATGGGATTCTCCAGGCAAGAGTACTGGAGTGGGGTGCCATCGACTTCTCCACCATGACCGTCTACAGAGCCACAAAAGAACTCTGTTCTTTTAAGAAATTGCCTTGCTAGCATCAGAAGAAAGAAAATGAATTGCTCTTTAGGGTTGAGCAGGCACTCCCACCTTTGAGGAGCTCTGGTTCATGTGTAATGCACACTGCACTTTAAGGAGAGAGGAAGGGAGGGAGGGAAAAGGCCCAAACACACAGAGGGAATTTTGTGTTTAACTTTTTTCTTGACCGGCCTTAAAATATAAATTTTATTTCATTGCTGGAATTGTCAAATAAACAATAAAAAATAATAATGTATGAAGTATCGAGATAAATGAAAGTCAGAATCACAGAAGTGGGAGAAAAAGAGACAACGAAAATGAGTTTGATTGAGAAAAGCTCTATAAAGAATTTTTAAAATATAAAACATTAGTACAGAAAAAATTTTAAACTCTATGGAGGCATGAAATAGCAGATTGGAAACAGTTGAAGCAAAAATCAGCTAACCGAAAGAGAAGTCTTAAAAACTCTATCAGAATGTAGCAAAGAGAGAAAAGACAGAAAAAAGAACAATGTCTAGCATATGTCTAATCAGCGTCTTAGAAGGAATGAGAGTGGAAAAGGCAGTATTTAAAGAGATCATTGCTGAGGATTTTCCAGAAGGATGAAAGAGTTCACAGATAGAGGAAGAAATAATGTATGCCAAGGAAGGTTAAATTTCTTAAAAATCTAAACCCAGTTGTATCATAATGAAACCTGCAGAACACCAGAGACAAGGAGAAGGTCTTTTCTCTAAGAGAAAAGGCAGGTCACCTACAAAAGGATGGTGATTAGAATGACAGTAGACAATGAAATAACACTTTCAAAGTTTGG
This sequence comes from Tragelaphus eurycerus, assembly GCA_935064755.1. NCBI lineage: Eukaryota > Metazoa > Chordata > Mammalia > Artiodactyla > Bovidae > Tragelaphus > Tragelaphus eurycerus. The sequence goes on from CAKXYN010000008.1 coordinate 1,242,276, forward strand.
GAGAAAACAGTTGACAACCTAGGATAGTGATCCAACAAAACCATTTTCCAAGAGCAATAATAAAATGAAAGTGTTCTCTGATAAGCAGAAACTGAATTTGTTACCAATAAACCTGTATTAAGACAACTTCTAAACGATCCTGTCTTTTGGGTTCCCTGAAGAAAATGCTCTGGATTGAGTGAAAGTAGTTTGAGAGGTGACCCCAGGAAGTACTTGTGGGCAAGTGGGGATATGAGAGGGGAAAGAAAAGGAAGCCAGAAAAGATGGATCATCAAGCAGGTCACCACTATGGATTACGGGAGCTTCATCATTTTAAGGGCCCTGGGTCCAGCGTGAAGTGTCCCAGTTTTCCTTGCCAAAGGACAAGAGAGCTGAGCCATCCACCAACTCCCTCCAGAACTCCCGGAGGGCTGCTCCCAGGAGGCAGTACTCCCATATCCCTCGCCTGCCCCTGACAGCAGCAGCAGGGCTGCAGTAGCCAGACAGAGCCCTCAAGCCGAGTGACAGGTGCTGAGAATTAGAAGCGGGCCCTGGGCTGACATGAAGGGCCACCAGTAAAGCCCCACTATTCATGTAACTGCAGGGAAACCGGGAAATGATTATGGAATAAAGTTGGGTGTGCTTTAAAGAAGGATGAGTCAGTAAGTCTGCCACCATGGAGGTACATCTAGACACACACTGTTGGTGTAACATTATGACATTAGTATCTAATTTGCAGTCTGACAAAAAATGAAATAGAACCTAACTACGGTATTGGATACTAGTGTATTTTAAACTAGAGTCTGCGATCATGGGCAAGAAATTAAAAGCTAGGAACCATAAGTTTTTTCTAAAAGAATAACATTTGGCCATCTGGATTGGTGGAAGGAAGATAAAGGTATGTCAGCCGAGGTTGCCTGATGGGCTAGAAGAGTGGAGGGAAGCTTGGAGGAGCACGAGTGAGCTCCAGCAAAGGCAAGCCCGATGGCAGGGAGGAACTGTGGTGGATAGAGCTGCACAGGTCAGGCAAGGAGAGGGTGACTGGAGAAAAGTCTTGAAGACCTAGCACTTTATCCTTTAGGCCAGGGTATTTTTTAAAATCCCATTAAAATATTTTAAGCTTGTATCCCATATAGAACATTTGTACTCTCTACTAATATGCTCATTATAAAGCATATACTCAAAATAATTTAAAGGAGATTAGTTAAATAAGCGTTTAAAAATTATTTTAATATTTGTTTTTTCTAAAAACAAAATGAATAATTTCCGCTGAGCAATGAGATGAGCTATGATTCATTAGTTTGGAAATTGTGACTTACAGAAGACGGATACATTTTGACATTGGGTTTCAGTGGCTGTCATAGCTGATGAAAGACACCTCACCAAAGTAAAGCAGACCCAAAGGAAGAAGGGTGCTTATACATCATGATAATTATTATTATTATTTCAATCTGACATATCCATGATGCAAGCATTTTTGTTGAAATTTGGCTAGGAAGTTTCCACGTTCTCTGATTTCAATCAGGTAATATTAATAGCATACTAGTCAGAAGGGTTTCCCAGGTGGCTCAGTGGTAAAGAATCCACCTGCAAATGCAGGAGACGCAGGTTCAACCCTTGGGTCAAGTATATCCTCTGGAGAAGGAAATGGCAATCCACTCCAATACTCTTGCTTGGAAAATCCCATGGACAGAGGAGCCTAGCGGGCTACAATCCACAGGGTCGCAAAGGAGTCGGGCACGACTGATGACTGAGCATGCAGGTGGGCCTGATTTACAGGTTGTGGGTTTGTTTTGTTTTGTTTTTAACGAATGAGTCCAAACTCCATTAAAAATCTTCATTAGAACAAATTTTAAATAAATTGGAAAATTATATGTCTGAGTTTTTAAAGCTGGCTCTGCCAGTTCACAGCATCTGTGCTGATAGGATTAAAGCCTTTTCCATCAAGAGGAAGGTGCAGAAAGAAGGGATCTGAGGACAGAGGTGGCAGGAGTTGGTAACGGCATTTGGAAGGAAGGGAAACAAAGAGAAGCTAGGGCTGGAATCCCTGGGCTTCTCAGGTCCTTTCAGGTTGCAAGATGCAAAAATATCATCAAAACACCTCTGTGAGTGGGAGTGAATTATAAGGATACCTGGAAACTTAAGGGGGACAAGGAACCATTTCTATAATTGCATTGGTAGCTTCATAAAAATGTCATTCACATCATTTCAAGATACCACATGGCCCTGGTGACCAGTATCAATTCAGGGCTCAACCGCAATCTCCATCGTGGCCGTATTTGTGACAGTTCCTCCAAGTACAGCCTGCTCTTCTCTTGTTTCTTCCCTTCTGCACAGCAGACCGACTGCCCTACTCCCCCTGCCCACCTCGCGGCTCCTGCTGACTCATATTTTCTGTGCCTCCTGCCTCCTCTTTGCTGCTTTCTGTGTCTCTCTCTAAGCCAACACCAGTTCACACCTTCAGCATCTCCTCTCTGCCTTACTACATATCTCCAAGGGAGAGAGTCTGACTTGTCCAGTCACCACTATGTTGGCTGAAGGTCCCAGGTGAAGCCAATCCTTAGGTCATTGGCCAGTCTTTAAGATGGTTGTTTATGTAGCAGGTGTTTGTGCCTGGGATGGTGGATCATGTCTCCGAGGCATAAATAAGAGCAACCTATGTGATCTAGATTCCTGAAGAGCAACCAAAGCAACTACCTAGGCTGTGGACCCACAAACACCTTGAGGTTTTGTGTAAGTAAGCTGCTTATACAGTGTGTCCATTGTAATCTGGGAGATGGGATATTCTGGTTGTAGCTTCTTATAAAGCAAAGGCCAGTAACATGCATGCCTGTATTTTACTTAACCCCCAAAGCTTTACTTCAGGTATTAACATAGGAAATAACAATTTTAAATTATTGTTAATACTAATAGTAGAAGAAGTATGAGAAGCCATGTGGTTAATATCACAAACTTTGGGACTAGATTGCCTGGGGTCAGATCCTCAACGTTGTCACTGACTTGCTGTGTGACCTTGGGGAAATTACTTAACTGATCTGTGCCAGTTTCCTCATCTATAAAATGAGTATAATAAAGTCTATCTTGCTGGGTTGTTATGAGAGTTGAATTCGTTAATATATTTAAATCTCTTAGACCAGTGCCTAGCATACAATTAACACTACATGAGTATTTGCTATTTGAGTATTTGCTCCAACTATGTACCAGCATTATATCTATTACTTTGTTCTCTCTAAATTTAGTCTATGATTAAATGTTATCTTGCACTATTTTCAAATTATTTCCTATTGCAAGTCTTGGCTCACTGGTAAGATTTTATACTTTAACAGTATAAAAAATATTTTTTTACTCAGATTTAAAAACTATTATTTGTTTTTATTTTATAGGCTATTCTAGGACTTCTTAGTCTGCTAAATCAGAGGGGCAAAATTCTGGAAAAGGAAATAATACTTTTAATAAATATTCTTTTCATTTCCTTTGCTCTTATCTTTGTTTAAGGATGTTTGTTATATTTTCATAGTTCAATCAATTTCCCTCAGGAGAAGGTCAAATTTCTCTGGAACATTTGATGTCATTACTTTGAGATGAAATAGGTGTTACATGTTTATTAAAAGTTATCCATGAGAATGCTCCAGAAACCAAAAGGCATTGATATTTTTTGCCTCAAAAATCTTACTGGCTTGCTCCCATACTTGAATTTGAATGCTGTTTTAAATTACCATTTTATACGGTAATCAATAGTTGGTAGGATTTGCTCCAAGTATTTGAAACTGCAATGTTCCACTATATTTTCAGATGTAAATTTAAGCAAATCTTCCAATATCATTATATTTTGATATTGCACACCCTAAGCATAGGACATAAAGCTGTATGGCAGCATGCCCGTAGACACATCAACCGGTGGCTTCATCACTCCTGGGATATGGTGTTGGCCCATCCCTGAAGTGAAACCCAAATTTCCCTGACCATGTCAACTGCAACCATTTTCAGTAGCTTCACCTTCCAGGAATCTGGTTTGGAATTTATGCAGGTCTCCTCTCTTTCTTCTCCCTCAGGGGTCAACCACCGAGCCAGAACAGTAACCCGTAGACCATCCTTCCTCCTCAAAGCCCTGGGAGAGAGAGAGAGCCAACTCATGCCTCCCCGTTTGCCTCTAAAATAACCTAAGCCATCAGCATAGTCGCTCATCCTCCTGACTTTGCCAGCATTATCACTGTCAGTCATGGAATCAGGGATCTCACTGAACCTCATCCAGGTCAGATACTACTCTTTTTTTTATTGAAGTATAGTTGATTTACAGTGCTGGGTTAGTTTCAGGTGTACAGCAAAGTGATTCAGGTATGTATACATATTAATTATATAAATATACAATATAAAATAATATTCTTAAGATTATTTTCCATCATAGGTTATTATAAGATATTCAGCTGTTGTTGTTCAGTCACTCAGTCATGTCCGACTCTCTGTGACCCCACTGACTGCAGCACATCAGGCTTCCCTGTCATTGATTATCTCCCAAAGTTTGCTCAAACTCATGTCCATTGAGTCGATGATGCCATCCAACCATCTCATACTCTGTAGCCCCCTTCTCCTTAAATATATATATAATATATATATATTTAAGAATTTTTAAATATCAGATCAGATCAGTCGCTCAGTCGTGTCCGACTCTTTGCGACCCCATGAACCGCAGCACGCCAGGCCTCCCTGTCCATCACCAGCTCCCGGAGGTCACTCAGACTCGCATCCATCGAGTCAGTGATGCCATCCAGCCATCTCATCCTCTGTCGTCCCCTTCTCCTCCTGCCCTCAATCCCTCCCAGCATCAGAGTCTTCTCCAATGAGTCAACTCTTCGCATGAGGTGGCCAAAATACTGGAGTTTCAGCTTCAGCATCATTCCTTCTAAAGAAATTCCAGGATTGATCTCCTTCAGAATGGACTGGTTGGATCTTCTTGCAGTCCAAGGGACTCTCAAGAGTCTTCTCCAACACCACAGTTCAAAAGCATCAATTCTTCAGCGCTCAGCCTTCTTCACAGTCCAGCTCTCACATCCATACATATCAATAACCTCAGATATGCAGATGACACCACTCTTATGGCAGAAAGTGAAGAGGGGCTAAAAAGCCTCTTGATGAAAGTGAAAGTGGAGAGTGAAAAGGTTGGCTTAAAGCTCAACATTCAGAAAACGAAGATCATGGCATCTGGTCCCATCACTGCATGGGAAATAGATGGGGAAACAGTGGAAACAGTGTCAGACTTTGTTTTTCTGGGCTCCAAAATCACTGCAGATGGTGACTGCAGCCATGAAATTAAAAGACGCTTACTCCTTGGAAGGAAAGTTATGACCAACCTAGATAGCATATTCAAAAGCAGAGACATTACTTTACCAACAAAGGTTCGCCTAGTCAAGGCTATGGTCTTTCCTGTGGTCATTTTTAAATATAGGTTATTACAAAATATTGACTGTATTTTATAACCCCTGTGATGTTCAGTAAGTAGCTCCACATTATTCATCTATTTCTTATATAGTGGTATGTGTTTGTTAAGCCCAAACTCCTAATTTATCCCTCCCTGCACCCCCAACTAGGAGTCGGACGTGACTGGGCTACTTCACTTTCACTTTTCACTTTCATGCACTGGAGAAGGAAATGGCAACCCACTCCAGTGTTCTTGTCTGGAGGACCCCAGGGACGGGGGAGCCTGGTGGGCTGCCGTCTCTGGGGTCGCACAGAGTCTGACACGACTGAAGCGACTTAGCAGCAGCAGTAGCACATCCCCAACTTTCCCCTTTGGTAACCATAAGTTTGTTTTCTATGTCCATGAGTCTATATCTGTTTTGTAAATAAGTTCATTTGTATCATTTTTTTAGATTCTACCTATAAGTGATATCATATATCTGTCTTTCTTTGTCTGACTTACTTCGCTTAGCCAATCTCTAGTCCACCCATGCTGCTGCAAGTTGTATTATTTCACTATTTTTCATGGCTCAGTAATATCCCACTGTATATAGGTACAACATCTTCTTTACCCATTCCTCTGTCAATAGACACTTATGTAGCTTCCGTGTCTTGGTTACTGTAAATAGTGCTGCGATGAACATTGGGATATCTTTTCCAGTTAGAGTTTTCATCAGATACTACTATTGATGGGAGAGAAGAAGGCAACGAATTTCAAATCAGATGAGGGCAGGATGCATGTTTCCAAGTACACTCAATAATGTAGGCGCTCTGGAGGTGACACATTAAACAGTGATGGTTCAATCCTTCCTGTCTTTACATCAATACTGAAGGCCTTTTAGATTGCTCACGGTAACTACCGTCTCAGAGAGCTACTCCTATATGTGGTCTCTATGTGCCCTGTGATCTCCAAAACCCAAAGTAGGGTCAAATGGAATCACAGGGCCACAGTACCTTCCAGTGAACTCTGATGTCCACATCACACAATGTGTGAGATATAAACACGTTCACATCATCAATGCAGCATTTTCTAAGCCAAAATTGTGCACTTAATATGATTCTCAGTGTGATATGTTGAGACAATACGAACATGTATGAGATTTTTCCTGCCCTGAAGAAAAGCATTATCTTTTTAGAGAGGCAAGACTAGCAACAGGAAAGAATGTGAAAAAAGAGGTAACCTTTAATCAGAAATCATAAATTAAATCAGAGAAACCAAAATGGCAGATACTACAAGGCATCCTGGAATATGTGGTTTGGGGAGAAGCATTTACTTTTCCTGGACTTCAGTTTCCTTGTTGATTTTTGTTTTGTTTTTAGGTAGGGGTAATATCAATCCCTATCTTTTGAGTGATCCTGGGATGCACAAATGTAACACAGTATGTGTCAGCACTCTGAAAAATTCTTAGCACTATTCTAATGTCGTTGTTTAGTCACTAAGTTGTGTCTGACTCTTTGGCAACACCGTGGACTATAACCCACCAGGCTCGTCTGTCCATGGGATTTTCCAGGCTAGAATACTGGAGTGGGTATTCATTTCCTTCTCCAGGGGATCTTCCGGGACCAGAGATTGAACCTGCATCTCCCAGACTGGCAGGCAGATCCTTTCCCACTGAGCCCTTCAGGGAAGCCCCCATTCTTCTAACATAGGGCTTTATTATTATTGCTGTGATCATTGCCGCTATGATTATTAATACAATACCTGGAGTTCGGAGAAAGGAGGGGTCCTGGTACAAAGGCAAGCCTGCTCAGAGAAGGAAGCGTGTGGAAACTTGAGCCAGCCTCGAAGGATGTGCAGGATTCGGAAGGGGCATGAATACCTTGGGGCAGTAGGGGGAATGGCCAGGGCAGAGGCGAGGAGAGCATGTGAAGAATGTGAGGCATTAATCAGGTGCCTGCTTGGCTGTGCAGAGGGACTACTGTGGGAGGAACAGAACACATATTGGGTGGATAAGGAGACTGACCCAGGGCAGACCTTACCATCCCCACAGAACACGAATCCTGCAGTTGGAAAGGGAGAAATTGGCATTTCCTTTGTTTAAGACTAGGAGTTTGCTTAGAAAAAAAAGCAAAGTATATTTACCAGTCTAGAGAGTTAAAATGCTCATTCTAGGGACTTCCGTGGGGGGTCCAGTGGTTAAAATTCCAAGCTTCCACTGTAGGGGGTGTAGATTCATTCCTGGTTAGTGAACTAAGACCCCCATATGTTGCATGGTGAGCCAAAAAAAAAAAAAATGCTCATTCTACTACTTTTATCAAGCATTATCCTCTTCTTCCAAGTGAGTGTATCCTTTTCCTGTGGCTTTGTTTGTATCTAGCCCAGGGCTGAGCAGATAACTGGTACCCCGACTCTCGCTGGTTGAACTGAACTCATGCCATCTGTAGTATCTGTCATCATCACTGCTACTGCTTGCTGTTCCCCAGCTCTTTTAAGTTACCAGTGATCTCATTCGATGCCAACCGATGGTCATTTCTTTGTCTTCATCTTTCTTGACCTCTGCTGAATCTGTGCCTGGTTCTTACTCATCCAATGTGTTCACAGAAGGCTGTATTGTCTACTCGGCACTGGGAACAATTCTATCCTCGATTCCTAAGCAAACAGCTTCAGAATTCTGCCTGAAACTTAAACCACTGAGATATCTATACCTATAAACCAGCATTTTCCTTTAAAATCCAAATGCATCCAAGGTGGCTAAGGAGGGCAGGATTCACACTTCACTTTTAATTATTTTAATTTATTTATTTTTCTCCTACAGTCTACCTGTGAGCTGCACTTGAAGGAATGAAGGAGTGCTTGTTTGGACAAGTTTGGAAGGCTGGAAAGGTCATCTGGAAGATGAGGGAATTATAAGTAGCAGACCGAAGAGCAGATTGAGGATAAGAAAGGTGAACCTAATTTTCAAACTTGTTCAACTCTCAACCTTGCCAGTGCATATATATACCAGGTTCCGCTTCCAGCCCTCATCCATACTCCAGGCTTTTCTCCCCTGATGGCCTCAAAAGGGAGAGGCAGCTTCCAATGAAAAGAAATATAAGTGACTTTCTTCCCTCAAATAAGTCCTGTGGGGCTCTCAAGTGGGACTCCTTGGCTCCTTTTCAAGATCCATCTCAGAGTTTCATTGCAAACTCTCCAACAAATGCTTCCCCCTACTCACCCACCCATGAACAGTAATGAGTGAATATCACCTGGCTCTGTCCTGATTAAAACTTGGGCTCATTTAAAAATGGAACTCTCAGGACCCAACTGTCCTGGAATGTTCTATTGAGGGGAATAAGATTGAGTCACGTGACAACCAACCAAGGGACTGCGTCTCTCCTTCTTATCATGCCCCATTGTTGACCTCCAAGGTAGTAACTGCTGCCCACACTTTGTTCTCTCTGGGAAGCAAAAGAGAAAGCTGCTCCCAGCTGTGCCCTTTGGGGAAGAGTGACTGATATGAACTAGGAGGATAGGGGTAAAGATCACACTGCTTGCTCGTTCTTTCAGGCTGAAGCCTACCCGCACATTCTTCTCTGACTTCATTTCCATGAGGCAAGCAGAGCAGGGTGGGGGCATGTCTTCTGGAGTCTGTTGTTGCCCTGAGTCTGATGGGGAGTGAGGGCAGAAACTCTATTTCCTGCAGGCAGCTCTCACCCACAGGTACAGCTGAAGGTCCTGCCGAGCCCACAGGTGCAAGCTGTGCTCTCCAGTCCAGCTTTAGCATGAGCAAAAGTGTGGTTTTACTCCCACTAGATTGGTCTGCCCATCTCTCAACTGACTCAGAACCTGAGGGGAGGAGGCATGGGCTTGACCGGCATCCCTAAGATGTCAACAACTTGAGGAGATGCGCTTAGCAAAGAATTCTATCCTTAGATTCTCAGTGCAGCATGAAGAACTAGCATCTATTCTGATAACATTATCTTAGCGATCTTGACCCCGCCCTCACCTCCACCCCTGGCCGTCACCTTCCCCTGTCCTCCTCATTTGGACCTGGAGTTTGTCAAATGCATTCTGTGGGCTGGAGGACACCTAACTCTAGAGACAAAGACCTAGGCATTCCCAAGTTATATCCTGTTCTACCCCTTTCCAGTGTCCTACCGGCTCTAATTCGAGGCACACCATGATCACCAGGCTATTTGGAGTGCTCTAAGATACACAAATCTATGTGGTTTCCCTGCACCGTTATCAAAGTCAGTATCAAGGAAAGAGTGTACCATTTTAAAAGTCTTGGGACTTTCCTGGTGGTCCAGAGGCTAGGACTCTGTACGTGCAACTCAGGGGACCTGAGTTCCATCTGTGGTCAGGGAACTAGATCCCAGATGATGCAACTAAAAATTTCCATGTTGCAGCTAGAAAAGATCATGTATGCTGCAACCAAGACCTGGCTCAGCCAAATAAATAAATATTAAAAGAAATTTTTTTAAATTCTTCCTATCCTTTAGGAAAAACCACTGTGGGAATATCACCATTATTTACCAATGAGACCTTTCATAACACCGAATATTTTTATCTTTCAAGCAAACATTTGATGGATTACTTTTAAAGAAAGACATATTTTTGTTTCTCATATTGTGAGTGAGTTTAGAATAGTAGCTCTAGAATTCAATTACATTGTCAGAGTTTTCTGGCACAAACCATTATTGCAGTGTCTCATAAAAAGCAATGAAATGAAAAAAATAACCATTGTTAAAAAAAAAAAATAACCATTGTTTTTATGACTGGAATGTTGGCTAGCTAGCTCTCATGGCCCTATTCCAATCAGAATAATTATATTCCATTTACATATAACCCATGTATAATTCAGCTGGATTGATCTATAATAGGAAAAGTCATGTCTCAGACTTTTGAGAATACAGGCTTAGTAAAATGCCCTGGCAGTGGACTTTAAAAATTAGTAATAAAGCAATTTCAATAACGCTGTTTTGCAGATGATCAAATTCTAAGCCATAAAGGCTATAAAATGAAGTAATTTGTATAACTTGAGGTAACATGATATTTAAATAGAAATCACACATCTTCTTAAAGTGTATTGCCCTAAGATATTTCTGTTCATAAACGTTTCTAAGCAAAAGTACTCTTATATCTGATGCTTGGAGCAATGCTTAAATTTCTGCACTATTATGAGTACATGTGAATGGCTGAAAATTCCATTGAAACATATGAGAAAGGGTTTTGCTCAGTTATAAAAAATCTTACATGCTAACAAGAATCTGAGATTCCTAGGTCAGAGGGTTCCCCCAGCTCTACTGGTAACCCAGGATTGAAACTTCAATATATTCTGTTGTCGTTTTTCTTTTTCGTTCTCCCATATCTTGGTAGTTTCTAAGAACTTGATAATTTTCCCTGTGCGATCTTTCCAATCACTATCTCTTTTTTATCCCTTTGGTCCCAGGCTTGTGACCCTCCACTTCAACTTCTACAAGAGGCTTCTAACTGAAGTTCCATCCTTAGACCCTGGCAAGAGGGGCCCTGGCCCTGGCCCTCCTCCACTGTGCCCTTCTGCCCAAAGAGGATACTACAGAACCGAGAGATCCTCAGCAACCCTAAGTCCAAGCCCCAACTTCTAGGCCACTGATGGAATGCTCTTGTCCAGATTCTGGAATTTCTTGTCCAAATAGTCTTAAGCCTGCTTCCAGAGCCTGTGCAGGCTTTTTCCTGGCATCTGTCCCCGTGCCGTGAATGTTGCAATCAGTGTGCACAGCCCTGGATCTAAAGGGGTAGCTGGATCTAGAGGTAGCTATTTGAAGGGGGTGTGGACATGCAGTTTGGGTGTGGGAGAGATGGTCACAGAGTTGGATGGTATCAGATGAAGAAAAGGGGGTGGGTGCTGGAGCAGGGGCAGGGAGACATGGTCAGCTCATTCTGTGATGCCACATTCTGATGTGAGTTTCTGAGAATTTAAAATTCAACCTGGCTCTTAAGGTTGTTGTGAATGTGTATTTGTCAAGATAGGAAGATAAAACATAATTTATTTAACAATCGATCAGTTTTATCTGCAACTCTTAACTATTTTCACACGTGGTGTATGGGCCTTTGTACTCTTGCCCCAGCTCTACCAGCATTAGCATTGGTCTGCCTAGATGGTCTCCATATACCCAGAATTTTTCTTTCTCATTTGTTTTTGTTTTTTTTTTTTAATTTTTATTTTATATTGGAGTAGTTGATTAACAATGTTATGTTAGTTTCAGGTGTACAGCAAAGAGATTTAATTATACATATAGTTCCAGGAGTTGATGATGATGGACAGGGAAGCCTGTCATGCTGCAGTCCATGGGGTTGCAGGGTCAGACATGACTGATCAATTGACATGACTGATCAACTGAACTGTTACATATATCTATTCTTTTTCAGATTCTTTTCACATATAGTTTATTACAATGAGTACAGTTCCTCGTGCTATTCAGTGGGTCCTTGTTGATTATCTATTTTATATACACGGGAGTTGGTGATGGACAGGGAGGCCTGGCGTGCTGCGATTCATGGGGTCGCAAAGAGTCGGACATGACTGAACGACTGATCTGATCAGATCTGAGTGTGTATCCGTTAATAACAACCTCCTAATATATCACGCTCCCCACCTTTTCCTTTTGGTAACTGTAAGTTTTTTTCTAAGTTTGTGAGTCTGTTTCTGTTTTGTAAGTAAGTTCATTTGTATCATTTTTCGGATTCCACATATAAGTGATAGCGTATGATATTTGTCTTTCTCTGACTTCACTCAGTATGACAATCTCTAGGTCCATCTATGTTGCTGCAAATGGCATTATTTTGTTCTTTTTAATGGTAGAGTAATATTCCATTATATATATGTACCACATCTTTATCCATTCATCTGTTGGTAGACGTATAGGTTGCTTCCATGTCTTGCCTATTGTAAACGGTGCTGCAATGACATCCAAATTTTTTCAAGGCAAACATTAGATCCTCCAACTCCCATGCACAATGGGGAGGTATCAGTGGTGTGTTATGTTTTGTCTCTAAGAATATTTGCAAATGTGCTTTGAGGTTTTTCCCTCAACTATTTATTTTGTATTATTTATGAAGGGGTAAAAAGGAAATAGCTGCTTTAAATAATGAACTGCATTGGTGAATCCATCAGCATCTCAAACCAATTTAATTACTGAGTCTAGAAAGCTACACCTGAGTAGAGGGCAAGTAAACCAATCAACCAGCTATATTTGCATAAGCCTTCATTCAGTACTAATTCACTCAGAGCCTGTTTTCTCCTCTACAAATGGGACTGATATAGTACTACCACTTAAGGCAGCTAGGGTACTATATCAGTCTCATTTCTAGAAGAGAAACAGGCTTGGAGAAGGTGAATGAATTAGTAAAGTTGTCTAAAGTCATACAACTAATAAATGCAGAGTTTCCTAAGATCTGATTCCAAACTCTTGCTTTTAAGGGCTACAGGATCCAGACTTACTCTAAGACATACAATTGCACTTTTTATATTTGGAAAAACTACCCTAGGAAGGTACATTTGTCTTCCAGTTCTGGTTTGGCACAGACAAACATTTCTTGCGGAAGTCGTCCAGCAGAGGTAGGCCTCAGTTTCCACCTTTGGGATAAAGGAGTCAAAGTAGATAATCACTAAGGTTTCTTCCAGCTCTGCATTTCTTTTACAATCTATACCCCAGATTGCTTTTCACATTTGTGCATGTGGCCCTGAAACCTAGGTAACACAGTTGTGATATAGTAGTGTCTTTTTCAAATGGCCCCAGGTGTCCTCCATCCCCCCAAGTTAATCAGATCAGCTGGCACCAGTTTAATCAGAAGTTAAAAATGAACATTGAGGACAAAATGACAAACCAACAGTACTTTTTTGTTGCTATTTCCCAACACTTTTAGGGACAAGGCCACAGGGCAGTATTACCACGATGTACTAGTTCCAAGAGATATTAATAGGCTCTCCTTGAAAAGAGGGTTTTTTTGGTGACTGTGTTAAATAATGTCAAACAAGTTTCTTTTGTGGAAATTCTAATACCTACATAACTTATTAGTTATTCATATCCAGGAAGATTTTTTTTTTCCTCTAGGAGTTAGTGCTCAGAACACAGTTTTGGAAAACGCTTCTTCAAAGCATTCAGGTAGGATCTACTGATTATTTTCAGCATCTCAAAATTAACCCCCAAAGCAAAGTGTAGCTTTTGGTGATGGCTGTCTGTACAAAACATGATATAAGATGACCAGGCTATTTGCCTTCTCATAAACTAAGTGAAAGAATGTACCTGTCTAGGGACTTTCCTATGGTCCAGTGATTAGGAATTCGCCTCCCAATGGAGGGGACAAGGGTTCAGTTCCTAGTCGGGGAACTAAGATCCCACATGCCACAGGGCAACTAAACCCACATACAACTAGAGAAAGCCCTCACACCACAACGAATATCCTGTATGCAACGTGCCACAACTAAAACCTGATGTAAGCATGTATGCTAAGTCACTTCAGTAGCATCTGACTCTTTCCGACCCCATGGACTGTAGCCCACCTAGCTCCTCTGTCCATGGGATTCTCCAGGCAAGAATACTGGAGTGTATTGCCGTGCCCTTCTTCCTCTGGTTTTTCCTGATCCAGGGATCCAACCTGCATCTAATGTCTCCTGGGTTGGTAAATGTGTTCTTTACCAATGGCAACACCTGGGAAGTCCAAGATCTGACACAGCAAAATAAATAAATGAATCAGATCAGTCATGTCCGACTCCTTGCGACCCCATGAATCGCACCACACCAGGCCTCCCTGTCCATCACCAACTCCCGGAGGTCACTCAGACTCACATCCATCGAGTCAGTGATGCCATACAGCCATCTCATCCTCTGTCGTCCCCTTCTCCTCCTGCCCTCAATCCCTCCCAGCATCAGAGTCTTCTCCAATGAGTCAACTCTTCGCATGAGGTGGCCAAAATACTGGAGTTTCAGCTTTAGCATCATTCCTTCCAAAGAAATCCCAGGGCTGATCTCCTTCAGAATGGACTGGTTGGATCTCCTTGCAGTCCAAGGGAGTCTCAAGAGTCTTCTCCAACACCACAGTTCAAAAGCATCAGTTCTTCGGCGCTCAGCCTTCTTCACAGTCCAGCTCTCACATCCATACATGACCACAGGAAAGACCATAGCCTTGACTAGGCGAAACTTTGTTGGCAAAGTAATGTCTCTGCTTTTGAATATGCTATCTAGGTTGGTCATAACTTTCCTTCCAAGGAGTAAGCGTCTTTTAATTTCATGGCTGCACTCACCATCTGCAGTGATTTTGGAGCCCAGAAAAATAAAGTCTGACACTGTTTCCACTGTTTCCCCATCTATTTCCCATGAAGTGATGGGACCAGATGCCATGATCTTCGTTTTCTGAATGTTGAGTTGAACCTTTTCACTCTCCACTTTCACTTTCATCAAGAGGCTTTTTAGTTCCTGTTCCCTTTCTGCCATAAGGGTGGTGTCATCTGCATATCTGAGGTTATTGATATTTCTCCCAGCAATCTTGATTCCAACTTGTGTTTCTTCCAGTCCAGCGTTTCTCATGATGTACTCTGCATAGAGGTTAAATAAACAGGGTGACAATATACAGCCTTGACGTACTCCTTTTCCTATTTGGAACCAGTCTGTTGTTCCATGTCCAGTTCTAACTGTTGCTTCCTGACCTGCATACAAATTTCTCAAGAGGCAGATCAGGTGGTCTGGTATTCCCATCTCTTTCAGAATTTTCCACAGTTGATTGTGATCTACACAGTCAAAGGCTTTGACATAGTCAATAAAGCAGAAATAGATGTTTTTCTGGAACTCTCTTGCTTTTTCCATGATCCAGCGGATGTTGGCAATTTGATCTCTGGTTCCTCTGCCTTTTCTAAAACCAGCTTGAACATCAGGAAGTTCACGATTCACGTATTGCTGAAGCCTGGCTTGGAGAATTTTGAGCATTACTTTACTAGCGTGTGAGATGAGTGCAATTGTGCGGTAGTTTGAGCGTTCTTTGGCATTGCCTTTCTTTGGGATTGGAATGAAAACTGACCTTTTCCAATCCTGTGGCCACTGCTGAGTTTTCCAAATTTGCTGGCATATTGAGTGCAGCACTTTCACAGCATCATCTTTCAGGATTTGGAATAGCTCCACTGGAATTCCATCACCTCCACTAGCTTTGTTCATAGTGATGCTTTCTAAGGCCCACTTGACTTCACATTCCAGGATGTCTGGTTCTATATCAGACATGAATAATAAAATAAATGAATATTAAAAAAAAAGAATTTAACTCTTGATGACTTTTAGCTGCATCTGAAGTCAAATCTACCACTGTGGCAGATTGTATTCTCCAAAGATGCCTGCAATAATCCCATCCCACATGCTTGTCTTGCCTTGAGACCTTGACCCAGATCATCAAAATATCATGCACTTCAGTCTTGCTCTCTGGGCACAAACAAGCCCTATGCTGACACATGTGTAGGCGTGCCTTGCCAATGGCCCACGTCAATTGCCAGACATGTGGGTGATGATGTCTCCATCTGATTCCAACCTCCAGTTATCTATCACCTGGCCTTCTTCCCAACTGAGGACCCAGAATCACAAAGCAAAGACACACTGTCCCCTCTCTGCCCTGTCAGAATCCCTAATTCACAGAACCCACAAGCCTAAGAAAATCTGCATCTGCGAATGCAACCAACCACAGATCAAAGTATTTGTAAAAAAAGTCCAGAAAGTTCCAAAAGCAAAACTTGAATTTGTCCCATGCTGATAACTATTTTGTTGTTGTTGCTGTTTAGTCGCTTAGTTGTGTCTGACTCTTTTTGCGACCGCATGGACTGTGGCTCGCCAGGCTCCTCTGTCCATGGGATTTCCCAGGCAAGAATACTGAAGCGGGCTGCCGTTTCCTTTATCCAGGGGATCTTCCTGACCCAGGGATCCAACCCTTGTCTCCCACATTGCAGGCAGATTCTTTACCACTGAGCCACTGGGGAAGCCTAGTAACTATTTACATAGTATTTACATTGTATTTGGTATAATAAGTAATAATAGAGATGATTTGAAGTATACAGAGGATGCGTGTAGCTTAATACAAATACTATGCCATTTCGTGGGGCATCATCCCTGGTGGCCTAGGCAGTAAAGAATTTGCCTGCAATACAGGAGGCTGGGATTTGATCCCTGGGTCAGGAAAATCCCCTGGAGAAAGAAAATGGCAACCCGCTCCAGTATTCTTTCCTGGAAAATTCCATGGACAGATGAACCTGGTGTGCTAGAGTTCAGTGGGGTCCCGAAGAACAGGAAATGACTGAGCAATTAACACACACATGCATGTTATTTTATAGAAAGAACTTGAACATCAGTGAATATTGACATCCTGGGGGATTCTGGGACAAATCTCCCCTTGGATTACAAGGAATGACTGTATTTTTGGT
This sequence comes from Tragelaphus eurycerus, assembly GCA_935064755.1. Taxonomy (NCBI): domain Eukaryota; kingdom Metazoa; phylum Chordata; class Mammalia; order Artiodactyla; family Bovidae; genus Tragelaphus; species Tragelaphus eurycerus. Next base: position 1,259,066 of record CAKXYN010000008.1, read on the forward strand.
CCCTAAATTTCAGGGTAGGATGTTTGACAATAACAGTAACTGAACAATTCCCAAAGGATAAAATTTGTTCCTGCTGAGGAAATTCAAAAGAATGTGCTAAAGAAATTTTACTTTATGAATCTTTAGGATTTGAGATTTATAATCCTAGCATCTTGGACCCATGTGTATTGAAGATTTTTGGACTGATACTCAAATCACCAGCATTTTAGCATTTGAATTTCCCCAAATCATATTTTATTTGTTTAATAAAAAACTTACAGGGATTTCAGAAAACTAAAACTCTCAGCATGTTCAATTCACAGTCTTGAAGCAGGGCTCAGAAAATCAAATGTCTTCAGGGGCCTGACTGGTAAAAAAAAAAAAAAAAATGAGTCAGGTAGAGACTCGGGAGCCCAGGCGAAACCAGAGAGTTCCAGCAAAATTATTGGTTGTGACTTCTAGAAGAAAGTGACCTGTTCCCAACTTCCCTTCTTAAGCTTTAAAGTTTACCTATTGCAGTGCCTGCCATGTGCCTGATCTCTTTTACAATCTCCAAAGAACACTCGCAGAGCCCTGAGCCATCCCCAGAATCTGAATTCTTTGGATGTTGAAACATGGATTCAAAGGTTATTCTCAAATCAAACTCACTGAGACTGATAAATGTGCTGGTGCCACAGGGCAGTCTTGATCAGACGCCTCAGCACAAAATTAGCCTGAGAACTAGAAATGGATCATTTGCTTCATGGGATTCCATCCAGTTTCCAGAAATAAAATCTTTTTATCAATTCATAAATGTGGTTTGGGTCCCTGAGAATTCTAGACTCTGTGACTGACAGCTTACCTACCCTATCCACACTTCTGACATATACATTTATAATAATCTGTGAACAAACAAGCAATTTCTTATTTCTTTGTTGTTTTCGGATACAGTTTCAGCACTACTTATAATAGCCAAGACATGGAAACAATCCAAATTCCATTAACAGATAAATGGATTGAGAAGATATGGTATATGTATTATCACTATATAATATTACTCAGCCATCAAAAAGAATGAAATAGTGCCATTTACAGCAACATGGATGGACTTAGAGATTATCACACTAAGTCAGAAAGAAAAAGACAAATACCACATGATATTTATACATGGAATCTGAAATTTGATACATATCAACATATACAAAACAAAAACAGGTTCACAAATCTAGAAAACGACTTGTGGTTGCCAGGGTGTGAGGGAGGGCAGTTTGGTGTAAGTTTGGGATTAGCAGAGGCAAATTATTATATATAGGATGGATAAACAACAAGCTTCTACTGTTTAGCACAGGGAAATATGTTCAATATCCAGTGAAACCATAATGGAAAAGAATATGAAAAAAAACAACATATATATATATCTGAGTCACTTTGCTATATAGCAGAAATGAACACAACACTGTAAATCAACTGTATTTCAATAAAACCTACAAAAATTTTGATTGATATTATTTTAATAGCTATCTTTCCTTCTAGACCTGATGCCTCTTTGAGGGAGCCTTTGCCCATCTTATTTACCATTATGTCTCTTGCATTCATAGCACCTGGCACACACAAAATACAAAATAATATTTAGTCAATGAATGAACAGTGTCCCATTCATTTAGTCAATAAACATACATTAAACACCTACTGTGTCAGGTATTGATCTTGGATGTGGGAATAATAGTATTATTGTGAACAATACAGGCCCAAATCTGCTTTCATGGCACTTAGTATCTAGTGAGGGGAGGGTATTAGAGAAAAATACAAGTAAATAAATAAACTTAATAATTTCAGGTAGCACTAATAACTATGAAGAAAACTGAACAGTGTCCTGTGAATGAGGGGAAAGTCAAGGGAAACCCTTAGAAAGACTGTTTTTTCATTGAGCTGTCTAATGAATGCGGAGAGGGGGGCACAGGGAGCCAGACATTTATGTACAGAAAAGAACAGTGGAATGAATGTTCCAGAAGCAGAAATAGCTGGTGTAAAGGTCCTGAGGCAGAACTCATTTGACTTATTCATGGGATATGGTTCACTGAGAACACAGTGTAGCTAGAGCATAGTGGAAGAGTGTCACATGGTAGGGGATCAAGTTGAGATGTTGGCAGGGACAGAGCAGGGAGGACCTTGTAGGCCATAATAGAGATTGATTCCAGGATTGCAGAACAGCAAGCTGTTAATAAGAATTAAAGAAGCTGGTTGGCCCAGACTTGTTCTTCATGGACCTAAAATAACATGCTTCCCTGGTGGCTCAGACAGCAAAGAATCCGCCTGCAGTGCAGGAACCGTGGGTACAATCCCTGGGTCGGGAAGGTCCCCTGGAGGAGGGCATGGCAATCCACTCCAGTATTCTTGCCTGGGAAATCCCATGGGCAGAGAAGTCTGGGGGGCTACAGTCCATGGGGTCGCAAAGAGTCAGACACGACTGAGTGACAGAAACAACAGCAACACGTCCAACAGGAACAGAAACGTCCTAGTTACAGCTGCAATCTCTCAGGTTGCAATCTCTCGCATCAGACCTCTGAACTTTAGGACACCTGACCTCACTGCTGCCTTTCTTTGGATCAGCTGCCAGCAATACAACTAACTGACTCTAGAAATTTGGAGTTCTGAGCTCTTGCAGAGGCATAATTGTCATTATTATTACAACAGTAAAGTACATCCTGAGTTGCTTTAGATGTAGGTTGAAGGAATCAGGCTGAAATACCAGGAACTAGGCAACAAAACCATTTCATGTTAGCAGGCTGTGATGGTCCAAGAGCCCCTCCTCTCTCAAGCCAGAGTTCCGAGCCTCTCTAATGAACAGCTCTCCCTCCCTCTCCCACATGCGTGGCCCTCTGCCTATTTGCAGCTGAAGGGAAGAATTAGGCAGCTGCTCCTTCTTCCAGACTCCCAGATCCTCATCTTCTGTGGCAGCAAACACTCTAGCCTCGGAACAAAACCTAGTAAGTGTCCAGAGAATAGAGAGGAGCAGAAAGGGGGAATGGGTGTAAAAAGATAAGAGATGGGGTATTGTGGTGGGAGTGATGAGGATAAAGAGACCACGCAAAGTGAAGGGATTTGTAGTCAGATCAGGTTAGAGTTATTTGGAATATTCAAAGGACATAAAGAAGAAATTAGGGTCAGGGTAAAAGGGATTTGTATACATTTCATGTTAAAATGTCTATGTGTTGGGACTTCCCTGGTGGTCCAGTGGTTAAGACTCCACCTTTCAATGCAGGGAACTTGGGTTCAATTCCTGATCAGGTAAACAAGATTCCACATGCAAGGTGGCAGAGCCAAATGAAAAAAAAAGCGTGAAAAATAATCTGTAACTTGTCATTTTATAACAAGTACCTTGGTCCTTTATGAGAGACAGCTAAATTTGAGCTTTGGGGCAAAGTACCTCAAATATATGAAGCATTTTATGTGAACTTCTCATTCAATAGTAACCAGTCTACTCTGCAAAGGCCCATGGTTTCTCAATGATAGACGACCAGCAAGACCCATGCAGGTTAATAAGTACTGGGAGAGGAGTTCCAGGCCCGTTAACAGGCTAAATGTGAGGTTTCAGGATGATCAATCATGAGGTTTAAGAGCTAAAAGGGAATTTAGACATCCTCTAATCTAGAGGGGGCAAAACTGACCCACTTGCCTGGGCATGTTTTGTATGTGAAGGCGTTCAGGCAGGGCCCTCTATCTCAGCTAGCCCAGCCCTCACTGCTCCTTAATGTTCACTCATAGGAGTCAGCCTCAGGAATTGTGGTACCTGGTTGGGCCCTGGAGGATTTGAGGTTGTGACCACTGGTCAACTAAGAAGCCTCATTTTACCAGAGAGGAAGGGAGAAGTCTCCCATCATGTTAGTGAAACAATTTGCTATCTGTGAACAATGGATAGTATGGGGGTGAATGACCTAAGGGTTTAGGAGGCTAGAGAAGAATTTGTTCAGACCAATTAGAATACAAAAAAAAAAAAAAAAAAAGACACAATTCTAAATTGGGGCTATATTCTTTCTTTCCTAAAGCAGTTTAACAGAAACTCTCTTCAGTCCCAACAATTTTGTGAGGCCAATTTTACAAATATAACTATTCCCACTTTACAGACTTTAAAATAGAGGCAAAGAAAAGTGCTTTAATACCCATGTCTTGATTCAGAATATCCTCCAAACCCAAGATCTGTTATGAAGTCAGTCTGATAAGCAAGCTTCATAAATCTTAGAAGCAGGAAAGTCCTGCAGCTTATTTTTTTTTTTTTTATCAAGAATCTCTTTTATTGATTATCAGAAACATTACAAACATCTAATATGAACAAATTGTAACATGACAGTGAAAAGAGACACTGATGTATAGACCAGACTTTTGGACTCTGGGACCGGGAGAGGGTGGGATGACTGGGGAGAATAGCATTGAAATATGTATAATATTATATCTGAAATGTATTAATTGTTCAAGTCCTGCAGCTTAATAGCAATGACTGTAGGGTGTTTTGGCTCCTGGGAAGCTCAGGATTAACTTTGCAGCAAATTATAAAGGTAGAGAAAATCTCTCTTCTCCTGTTTCTCCCCTTTCTTTAAATCTCAGGAATTTATTTTTCTCAGTGCCTCTCTTTTCCAAAACAAATCTATTTCTAATTTTCTTAGTCCTTTTCAGTTGTGGATTGTACTGATTCATTAGCTGATTACACTGGAGCATGAATGCATTTCCATATCTGTGTTACTCTGGCCAGTTATATGCATTTGAAGACTTTATTGCAAAGAGATTTGCTCTGTTTAAAGGATTAAGACTCAGGTAAGAAGTTTATTTTGGGTGAGGAGTGGGAATCAGGAAGAGGCCTTTACTGTCAAGTCATTCTGAAAACGTTCTTGGTTCACGTTTGAAACTGAAAGTCCCCTAAATCTCTTCCCTCCATTTTCTATTGAGAAGAGGCAGGTTGGGGCATGTCCATGACAGGAGAAGGTTCTGGAAGGGGTAAGCTGTTCTGCTTGTAGAGCTGCTGAACAGAACTAAGAGGGATTAGCCTTCCCTTCATTTTGTTCATTTTTCATTTTCTCCTATTGACTACTGCCCTAAATTAAAAATCACAAGAATTTCCACAGGTAACTACATTCCATTTAAAAAAAAATTTTTTTTTTTTCAAGTGTAGTTGATTTACAATGTTGTGTTAATTTCTGCTGGACAGCAAAGCGATTCGGCTCTATATTCATTTTTTATATTCTTTTCCATTATGGTTTATCATCAGATCAGATCAGTCAGTCGTGTCCGACTCTTTGCCACCCCATGAATCGCAGCACGCCAGGCCTCCCTGTCCATCACCAACTCCCGGAGGTCACTCAGACTCACATCCATCGAGTCAGTGATGCCATCCAGCCATCTCATCCTCTGTCGTCCCCTTCTCCTCCTGCCCCCAATCCCTCCCAGCATCTGAGTCTTCTCCAATGAGTCAACTCTTCGCATGAGGTGGCCAAAATACTGGAGTTTCAGCTTTAGCATCATTCCTTCCAAAGAAATCCCAGGGCTGATCTCCTTCAGCATGGACTGGTTGGATCTTCTTGCAGTCCAAGGGACTCTCAAGAGTCTTCTCCAACACCACAGTTCAAAAGCATCAATTCTTCAGCGCTCAGCCTTCTTCACAGTCCAGCTCTCACATCCATACATGACCACAGGAAAAACCATAGCCTTGACTAGATGGACCTTTGTTGGCAAAGTAATATCTCTGCTTTTGAATATGCTATCTAGGTTGGACATAAATTTTTTTCCAAGGAGTAAGCGTCTTTTAATTTCATGGCTGCACTCACCATCTGCAGTGATTTTGGAGCCCAGAAAAATAAAGTCTGACACTGTTCCCACTGTTTCCCCATCTATTTCCCATGAAGTGATGGGACCAGATGCCATGATCTTCGTTTTCTGAATGTTGAGCTTTAAGTCAACTTTTTCACTCTCCACTTTCACTTTCATCAAGAGGCTTTTTAGTTCCTCTTGACTTTCTGCCATAAGGGTGGTGTCATCTGCGTATCTGAGGTTATTGATATTTCTCCCAGCAATCTTGATTCCAACTTGTGTTTCTTCCAGTCCAGGGTTTCTCATGATGTACTCTGCATAGAGGTTAAATAAACAGGGTGACAATATACAGCCTTGACGTACTCCTTTTCCTATTTGGAACCAGTCTGTTGTTCCATGTCCAGTTCTAACTGTTGCTTCCTGACCTGCATACAGATTTCTCAAGAGGCAGATCAGGTGGTCTGGTATTCCCATCTCTTTCAGAATTTTCCACAGTTGATTGTGATCTACACAGTCAAAGGCTTTGACATAGTCAATAAAGCAGAAATAGATGTTTTTCTGGAACTCTCTTGCATTTTCCATGATCCAGCGGATGTTGGCAATTTGATCTCTGGTTCCTCTGCCTTTTCTAAAACCAGCTTGAACATCAGGAAGTTCACGGTTCACATATTGCTGAAGCCTGGCTTGGAGAATTTTGAGCATTACTTTACTAGCGTGTGAGATGAGTGCAATTGTGCGGTAGTTTGAGTATTCTTTGGCATTGCCTTTCTTTGGGATTGGGATGAAAACTGACCTTTTCCAATCCTGTAGCCACTGCTGAGTTTTCCAAATTTGCTGGCATATTGAGTGCAGCACTTTCACAGCATCATCTTTCATGATTTGGAATTGCTCCACTGGAATTCCATCACCTCCACTAGCTTTGTTCGTAGTGATGCTTTCTAAGGCCCACTTGACTTCACATTCCAGGATGTCTGGCTCTAGGTCAGTGATCACACCATCATGATTATCTGGGTCATGAAGCTCTTTTTTGTACAGTTCTTCTGTGTATTCTTGCCACCTCTTCTTAATATTTTCTGCTTCTGTTAGGTCCATACCATTTCTATCCTTTATCGAGCCCATTTTTGCATGAAATGTTCCTTTGGTATCTCTGATTTTCTTGAAGAGATCCCTAGTCTTACCCATTCTGTTGTTTTCCTCTATTTCTTTGCATTGATCGCTGAAGAAGGCTTTCTTATCTCTTCTTGCTATTCTTTGGAACTCTGCATTCAGATGTTTATATCTTTCCTTTTCTCCTTTGCTTTTCGCTTCTCCTCTTTTCACAGCTATTTGTAAGGCCTCCCCAGACAGCCATTTTGCTTTTTTGCATTTCTTTTCCATGGGGATGGTCTTGATCCCTGTCTCCTGTACAATGTTACAAACCTCATTCCATAGTTCATCAAGTACTCTATCTATCAGATCTAGGCCCTTAAATCTATTTCTCACTTCCACTGTATAATCATAAGGGATTTGATTTAGGTCATACCTGAATGGTCTAGTGGTTTTCCCTACTTTCTTCAATTTCAGTCTGAATTTGGCAATAAGGAGTTCATGGTCTGAGCCACAGTCAGCTCCTGGTCTTATTTTTGCTGACTGTATAGAGCTTCTCCATCTTTGGCTGCAAAGAATATAATCAATCTGATTTCAGTGTTGACCATCTGGTGATGTCCATGTATAGAGTCTTCTCTTGTGTTGTTGGAATAGGGTGTTTGTTATGACCAGTGCATTTTCTTGGCAAAACTCTATTAGTCTTTGCCCTGCTTCATTCCATATTCCAAGGCCAAATTTGTCTGTTACTCCAGGTATTTCTTGACTTCCTACTTTTGCATTCCAGTCCCCTATAATGAGAAGGACATCTTTTTTGGGTGTTAGTTCTAAACGGTCTTGTAGGTCTTCATAGAACCATTCAACTTCGGCTTCTTCAGCATTACTGGTTTATCATAGGATATTAAATATAGTTCTATGTTCTATAAAGTAGGACCTAGTTGCTTATCTATTTCATATGTAATTACTCACATCTGCTAACCTCAACCTCCCATCCCCTCCTTCCCTCAACGCCTTTCCCCTTGGCAACCAGAAGTCTGCTCTCCCCGTCCATGAGTCTGTTTCTGTTTCATAGTTATGTTCATTTGTGTCTTTTATAATATTCTACATATAAGTGATTTAATATGGGACTTGTCTTTGTCTTCTTGACTCCTTTCTTGAAGTCTCAGAAAACATACCTAAGCCTCCTGTGGTTCCACCCCCTGTTGACAAGGTTTCTGTAACAAAGAGCTAGTGTACTGATAAAACTAGGATTTTCGGATCCATCTTGATGTATGGCAAAAGCAATACAATATTGTAAAGTTAAGCAAAATAAAATTTAATTTAAAAAATTAAAAAACTAGGATTTTCCTGGCTTTTCAAAGCAAATCTGCTCTTAGGTATAAATGTCAATCCCATATACACATTACTATGTATAAAATAGGTGAAGAATAAGAACCTGCTGTTCAGCACAGGAAATTCTATTCAGTACTCTGTAATGACTAATTTGACTCTTGATCAGCCTCATGATAAAGCAAAATCAGGAAAACCAAGAGAAAAAGAATCAAAGAACTGACTCGTTAGAAAAGACCCTGATGCTGGGAAAGATTGAAGGCAGGAGGAGAAGGGGACAACAGAGGATAAGATGATTGGATGGCATCACTGACTCAATGGACATGAGTTTGAGCAAGCTCTGAGAGTTGATGACGGGCAGGGAAGCCTGGCGTGCTGCAGTCCATGGGGTCGCAGAGAGTCGGACACGACTGAGGACTGAACTGAATGGCCTGTATGGGAACAGAATCTAAAGAAAAGTAGGTGCATGTGTGCTCAGTCGCATTCACCTCTGCAACTCCATGGACTGCAGCCCACCAGGCTCCTCTGTCTGTAGAATTTTCTAGGCAAGAATACTGGAACAGGTTGCCATTTCCTATTCTACTAAAAAAGAATGGATATATGTATATGTATAACTGATTCACTTTGCTGTACAGCAGAAATGAACACAACATTGTAAAGCAACTATACTCTAAAAAAAATTCATTTAAAAAACTTCTCGCAGGGGCTCACATACAAAAGACAAATGAATTTAACAATATCTAACAGACTTTTATGAAACTTCTCTATTCACTGAAACATTGTAAGATACTGTATACTTTATACCCATATTTACTAATTTTTCAACATTATTGCCACATTTGCTTTATCATTCTTTCTTCTCCCCCTCCCTCACAAAACCTCACCACTATTTTACAGTGTTTTTTTTTTACTCATTTGAGAGCAAGTAGCAAATCTCATGGGCCTTCAGCATATATTTCCTAAGAACAAAGATATTCTTTTACATAAGTGCAATATCATTAATAAATTCCAGAATTTTAATACTGATAAACTAATTGAATCTAATCTATAGTCTATATTCCAGCTTTGTCAATTATCCAAATAATATTTCCTTTATCATATATGATCGTATCATGTCTATACTCTCCCTTAATGTGGAGTAGTTCTTTGGTCTGTCTTTGTCTTTCACGGCACTGGCCTTTTTGAAGACTGTAGGGCAATTACGTTTTATGTTCATTCTTCAACTGGTTTACCTAGTGTTTCCTCACTATAATTAGATTCAAACTATGCATCCCCAGTGGATCATTCCTAGGTGATTTTGTTCTCCCCAGACTATCCTATCTGGAGACACATGATATCTGTCAGCATGTATTGGGTGCTGTTAATTTCAACCACCCAGATCAGATCAGATCAGATCAGTCGCTCAGTTATGTCCAACTCCTTGCGACCCCATGAACCGCAGCACGCCAGGCCTCCCTATCCATCACCAGCTCTCGGAGGTCACTCAGACTCACATCCATCGAGTCAGTGATGCCATCCAGCCATCTCATCCTCTGTCGTCCCCTTCTCCTCCTGCCTCCAATCCCTCCCAGCATCAGAGTCTTCTCCAATGAGTCAACTCTTTGCATGAGGTGGCCAAAATACTGGAGTTTCAGCTTTAGCATCATTCCTTCCAAAGAAATCCCAGGGCTGATCTCCTGCAGAATGGACTGGTTGGATCTCCTTGCAGTCCAAGGGACTCTCTAGAGTCTTCTCCAACACCACAGTTCAAAAGCATCAATTCTTCGGCGCTCAGCCTTCTTCACAGTCCAGCTCTCACATCCATACATGATCACAGGAAAGACCATAGCCTTGACTAGACGAACCTTTGTTGGCAAAGTGATGTCTCTGCTTTTGAATATGCTATCTAGGTTGGTCATAACTTTCCTTCCAAGGAGTAAGCGTCTTTTAATTTCATGGCTGCAGTCACCATCTGCAGTGATTTTGGAGCCCAGAAAAATAAAGTCTGACACTGTTTCCACTGCTTCTCCATCTATTTCCCATGAAGTGATGGGACCAGATGCCATGATCTTCGTTTTCTGAATGTTGAGCTTTAAGCCAACCTTTTCACTCTCCACTTTCACTTCATCAACCACCCAGGCCCTGTTTATTTCCTCACTATGTATTTACTGCTTATACCCTTCAGCCAAACAACAATCTTCGGAGATAATGAGACCATGCAAATGCTCTGCTTCTCATTAAATTCTCCCCTACTTTTAGCATCCTTTCTTTTTCATGATAGTTGCTGCTGCTGCTGCTGCTGCTAAGTCGCTTCAGTCGTGTCCAACTCTGTGCGACCCCATAGACGGCAGCCCACCAGGCTCCTCTGTCCATGGGATTCTCCAGGCAAGAACACTGGAGTGGGTTGCCATTTCCTCCTCCAGTTCCATGATGGTTACAAATGGTAATTTCCCAGTTGTACTACACTGACTCTACATTTATTAAATGACATTTGTTGTAAGACAGAGTTTTCCTTTCTATGCCAATGTTTGTTTGTTTACAGCTTTAGTGATGTAGTTCACATGCCATATATAATTTATCGTTTTGAAGTATACAGTTCAGCAGGTTTTCCTCTTTTAAAAAATTGTGGTAAAATATATATAAAATTTACCATTTTAACCACTTTAAAGTTATAGTCCAGTGGTATTAAATATATTCACATTGTTATGCAACCGTCACTATCATCCATCCCCATAACTCTTTCATCTTGTAACACTGAAACCCTATACCTACTAAACAATAACACCCTTCTCCCCCTCCCCTGAGCCCATGGCAACCATCACTGATTCTCTCTGTCTTCATGACTTTATGATTTCATCTACTATAAGTACTCTCAGTGGAATCATATGGTATTTATTTTTTTGTGACTATCAGAATGTCCTCAAAGTTCACCCATGTAGTTTCATATTGGAGAATTCCTTTCACTTTGAAGGCTGAATAACATTTTACTGTGTCTATGTTTGTGTGTGTGTGAATATAATTTATACATACCAAATTTTCCATATGTATTCACCCATTGATGGACACTGGATTGCTTTCAAGTTTTAGCTGTGACTAATACTGCTATGAACATGAGGAGACAAATATATTTTCCAAACCCTGCTTTCAGTTCTCTTGAGTATACACCCAGAAGTGGAATTCCTGAATCATATGATAAGTCTATTTTTAATTGTTTGAGGAACTGCCACACTGTTTTTCACAGTGACTATTCCATTTTACATTCCCACCAACAGTGCACAGAGTTTCGATTTTTCCACATCCTCATGAACACCTGTTGTTTTCTCCTTCTTTGATAGCAGCCATCCTAATGGGTATGAGGTGGTATCTCATTGTAGTTTTGATTTGCATTTCCCTAATTATTTGTGATGTTGGGCATCTTTTCATGTGCTTATTGGCCATTTGCAAATCTTCTTTGGAGAAATGTCCATTCAGGTCTTTGCCCACTTTTGACTTGGGTTGTTTGGATGTTTGTTTTTTTTCTTGCTGAGTTTTAGGGGTCTTCTGTATATTTGGGATATTAATCCCTTACCAGATATGTGATTTACAAATATTTTCTCTCTACTCTGTGGGTTGCCTTTTTATTCTGTGTGTAGAGTGTTTGGATACATAATATTTTAAAATTTTTCATAAGATCAATTTGTCTGTTTTTCTTTTGTAAACTTTGCCTCTGGTGTCAAAGTCTTGCAAGTTCTGAATCTGGTGAGGGGGTAAATTAGTTTATACCACACTGTGCCGTTCTATGTGTGTGAGGCTTTTTTCCAGTTTCACCCTCCTGTGCTCCCCAATACTGTTCTGCTCAACCTGGGTCATCACTATCTGGGGACAAGATCTGTTTTCTTACTGAATGATGAACACCATGAGAGAAAGGCCTGGGTGTCTCTTACCACTGTGTCCTCAGCATAATGTGACAAATTAGGTGAACCACATTCACTATGTAAAGAAGTCCTCATATCAACTTAAAAGAAAATACAAAATGTTCTGTTTATCAGGTTTCTACTTTGAACCAGACTTATGCTAACTGCATTAAATTGTTAATAGTAACAACACCAAATAAAATTTAACCATGACAAGCCACAAAGTTACTTCCTTTCTCTAAATACTCCACCTGCTCAGTCATACTCCCTCCACCTATGCTCCCTCTCCAGTCATACTCTTTCCATCTCTCCTCCGCTTCCAATTCTTCATCCATTACACTTTGCTGTCCTTAAGACATAGAGGATTTATAAGCACAATAAGTCAACTCAATCTAACAAACTTATACAGGATATTACCCAGCAATAGCAGAACACACACTCTTATGTGTACACAGACATATTACAGGGTAGAATACAGGTGAGGCCACAACTCAAGTCTCTATGGATTTAAAATTAAGGTATCATACAAAGTATCTTCTTTGACTACAAATGGGATGAAGTTAGGAATAAATAACAAAAGGAAAGCTGTTTATCTATTCATATGATAATGGACATTGGATTTTTTCAGTATGGAATTACCATGGTTAAAATTGCCATGAACTTTTGTGTACAAAGCTTTGCATGGACGTATCTTTTTGTCTTCCTTGGGTGTTTACCCAAGGGGAAGAAAAATGGCTTGTTGTGAGTGAAACCAAGCAGCTTTCAAATGCCATTTTCTATCTTTTGTGATTGTCCATTCATTTTGCTAATTTTTTGTAATATTTTTAGTCTTATTTATTCTTAAAGTTCTTTGTCTGTGGGGAACATTAGGCCTTTCTTTTATATATGCTACAAATATTCTTTCCCAGCTTGTAATTTGTAATTTAATTTTTCTTAAGGTGATTCTATGTAAAATTTTAAAAATTTTATGTAGTCAAGTGTATTTGTCTTTGCTCTAATTGCATCTGGATTTTGAATCACAATTAGAAGTCTACCCTCTATGCATGTTACAGAGAAATTCACCCATGTTTTCTTCCAGTATTATTCTGGTTTCCCTTTTTATATTCAGATTCTAGATCCATTTAAAGTTTATTCTGTCTGTGGTGTGAAGAAAGCGGTATTGAAATATCAAAAGCCCATTTTTTTTTTTTTTGGCCCCAGTGATTTGAAAAATCACCTTTATCATCTTGGACTGCAAGGAGATCCAACCAGTCCATGCTGAAGGAGATCAGCCCTGGGATTTCTTTGGAAGGAATGATGCTCAAGCTGAAACTCCAGTACTTTGGCCACCTCATGCGAAGAGTTGACTCATTGGAAAAGACTCTAATGCTGGGAGGGATTGGGGGCAGGAGGAGAAGAGGACGACAGAGGATGAGATGGCTGGATGACATCACTGACTCGATGGACGTGTCTGAGTGAACTCCGGGAGTTGGTGATGGACAGGGAGGCCTGGCGCGCTGCGATTCATGGGGTCGCAAAGAGTCAGACACAACTGAGCAACTGATCTGATCTGATCTGATATGTCCACAGGTTATGGCTGTTGTTGTTTAGTCACTCAGAATGTCTCACTCTTTTGTGGATGACTCCTGAGATTGTAGCCCACCAGGTTCTCTGCCCATAGGATTTCTTAGTCAAGAATATTGGAATGGGTTGCCATTTCTTTTTCCAGGGGATCTTCCCCACACAGGGATCAAACCCTTGTCTCCTGCATTGACAGGCAGATTCTTTACCACTGAGCCACCAGGGAAACCCATTTCTGTACATACTTGGTATTATTCTGGATTTTTCCATTCTAGTCTATTTCTTGTTATTATTCCAGATTTTCTTATTCTATTCCTTTGGTTATCCTAATTTATGTTACCAGCACCATGTTGTTTAAAGAATAGAGGCTTTTTTGTATTCTCTGGCCAGACACGTCCCTTCTCTTTCCCCCACCACAGCAGAGCTCCCTGTTCGGATTTTTCTGGTTATTGTCGTGTGTTTATTTTTCTACATGGACTTTAATATCAACCAGTCTAGCTCTAGGGTGAAAAATGTTTATTAGTAATTTTATTGGGATCATGTTTAATTTATGAGTTAACAGAGGGAAAATATACTTTGATGATGATTAGATATTCTAACCATGAGCAAGAGATATCTTTTCTTTTGTTTTCTTAAGTTTTCATTTGTTAAATAGGATATGTTTTAGGTAAGTATATTTAAAAATTGAACCAGAGATTACTTCTATGAGACATACTAAGAAGCAAGAAGTCTTATCTTGCTTTCTTTCCAATAAAGGAAAGAAGCAATTTAAAAACAGTAGTAATACACTACTTGAGTAGCTTTAATTGTGTTCAGGAATTGTTAAGCATCTTGGTCTGCAGCATTCAGAGTTCCTGGGTGTCTCTTCCTTGTGTCTGCTCTGGGTCAATATGAAGTACAGTCACTCCTCAATATAAATAATAAGCCTAGTCACTTTAAGTCTTTTTTGTGTATTTAAGGAGACTTTGAGGAATTCCCTGGCGATCCAGTGGTTAGGACTGTGTGGTTTCGCTGGCAAAGGCAATGAAAAGTTTAGTCCCAGGTTGGGGAACTGAGATCCTGCAAGGCAAGTGTCATGGCAGATAGATAAATAGATAAACAGAGAGATGAATGAATCTTGGATCCCTTTAAGAATGTGAAAGCCATGGACTCCATGTCTCCCAAAATACATAAGCTCAAAATTTTTTCATGTAGGAGGAGAGGGCAGAGATTCCATGAAGCTGATTCTCTGATGCTAGTTTTGAACCCCTGCACTATGGATTATTGAAGGCAAAAGGAGAATGCAGGAGAGGATATGACATGATTAGATAGCATCACTGTCTCAATGGACATGAATTTGAGCAAACTCCAGGAAATAGTGCAGGATAGAGGAGCCTGGCGGCCTACAGTCCATGGCTTCACAAAGAGTTGGACAGGACTTAGCAACTGAACAACAACAACACTATGGATTATATATTACAGGCTTACAAAACTAGGGCTGCAGAGGCAATATCTATCTAGGTTTGGACATTTTACTCACTGATATTAATTTGTATTACTCATATTTTCCAGTTTTTCTTGAGGAATCTATCGTTTAACATAATTTGGATGTGAATAGATTTTAGTTTGGCAAAGCTCCACCAAGAAGATCGCAGTGTTATCCCTATGAAAGTAAAAGAAGGAGACTTCTTCCCCTACTGGTGGTTAATCTAATTCCATACTAAGAATCTACACTTTAGATTCTAAAGGATTTGTACATTGAGAATAAAGTGCTTGATGCTACACCCATACATATTCTGAGTGTTAAGGAAAATGGGGCTATGTCTAGCCCCCCATGACTAGTTGTAATTTCTTTCAGGTCTGGAAACCTCACTCTAGTGCTGACAGTTCTAGCATTCCAAGGCCAGAAAGCAAATAACAGAATTGGTGCTATGGCCAGCATCCTTCAGATTCTCACAGATCAGATCAGATCAGATCAGTCGCTCAGTCATGTCCGACTCTTTGCAACCCCATGAATCGCAGCACGCCAGGCCTCCCTGTCCATCACCAACTCCCGGAGGTCACTCAGACTCACATTCATCGAGTCAGTGATGCCATCCAGCCATCTCATCCTCTGTCGTCCCCTTCTCCTCCTGCCCCCAATCCCTCCCAGCATCAGAGTCTTCTCCAATGAGTCAACTCTTCGCATGAGGTGGCCAAAATACTGGAGTTTCAGCTTTAGCATCATTCCTTCCAAAGAAATCCCAGGGCTGATCTCCTTCAGAATGGACTGGTTGGATCTCTTTGCAGTCCAAGGGACTCTCAAGAGTCTTCTCCAACACCACAGTTCAAAAGCATCAATTCTTCGGCACTCAGCCTTCTTCACAGTCCAGCTCTCACATCCATACATGACCACAGGAAAGACCATAGCCTTGACTAGGCGAACCTTTGTTGGCAAAGTGATGTCTCTGCTTTTGAATAAACCCAAATGCTATAGTAAGGTCAAAAGTAAGATACCCCTAGAATCCTGAGTCATGATGATCCTTTGAAGGCTAACCTGGGGACATTCCCTCTTGATATCACAGGATGCTACTGGGGAGATGAAGCTGGAGAGGGAGATATACAGGGACAGACGGTAAAAGGTCTTGCTTACCATCTGCTGCTGCTGCTGCTAAGTCTCTTCAGTTGTGTCCAACTCTGTGAGACCCCATACACGGCAGCCCACCAGGCTCCTCTGTACCTGGGATTCTCCAGGCAAGAATACTGGAGTGGGTTGCCATTTCCTTCTCCAATACATGAAAGTGAAAAGTGAAAGTGAAGTCGCTCAGTCATGTCCGACTCTTCGCGACCCCATGGACTGTAGCCTACCAGGCTCCTCTGTCCATGGGATTTTCCAGGCAAGAGTACTGGAGTGGGTTGCCATTTCCTTCTGCATCAGACAGTTTCAATTTTATTCTGAGACAAAGGGAACCACTTAAGGGTAATGACATGATCAGACCTGCTTAGGGGGTAATCACTCTAGGGGTGAGAAAGTGAAACTGGGGCTGGAGAGGACATCTGAGGCAAGAAGACTAGTCAGTCTTAGAGGAACATCAGGGGCCGTAAAAGAGAGTGGCAGGCCAGAGGTAGGACTGGAAGGATTTGAAGGTCGCATTGGAGGGCCTATCCAGGATGGCTGAGTGCACTTAACAAGGATGCGGGGGTGTTGTGGGCCTTGGAGATTGTACTCTGAGTTCCATTTTCCCTAGCCAAATGATCTCCCTCAAAGACATTTTCCCATCTCATGCCTCACTGCAAAAGGAATAAAATATTCTTCAATCCTAAGTGCTATCTGTGTAAAGCCACAGACAAGAAAGAAGAGAGAGGAAAAAGGAAGCAGAAATGACAGAGGTGCTAGTATGGTAATTGCTACTGCTGCTAAGTTGTTTCAGTCGTGTCTGACTCTGTGTGACCCCATACATGGCAGCCCACCAGGCTCCCCTGTCTCTGGGATTCTCCAGGCAAGAACACTGGAGTGGGTTGCCATTTCCTTCTCCAATGCATGAAAGTGAAAAGTCAAAGTGAAGTCACTCAGTCGTGTCTGACTCTTAACGACCTCATGGACTGCAGCCCACCAGGCTCCTCCATCCATGGGATTTTCCAGGTAAGAGTACTGGAGTGGGGTGCCATTGCCCTCTCCACTAGTATGGTAAGGTGGTCATCATATTGCAGTATTTAAATGCGTCCAATCAACACATTCTACACCTTAAGCTTATCCAATGTTATGTGTTAATTATATCTCAATAAAAAGTTAAACTAAACAAAACAGCATATGTTTTGATAGCTTGGAGGCCAACATTGTCACTGTGTTGAGTGATTTCTGAGCCATTGGCCTAACCCACATTCTCATTGATCCAAGGCTGGGGCATGTTGTGCTAACAGTGCATTTGTGTGGTGTGCTTTTGCTTTCAAAATACTTCTATTTTCATTCTCCTCTTTACTCATCCAAAAATAACTTTCTTATTTTTTCCACTGGGTCAACTGGCAGTTTATTTTGGACTAAATTAAAACCATTTTCCAAATGGTTTTGCCATGGTTTATTTTCTAAAAATTACTTTTTTTATTTTTTTTTTTTTTTTTTTTTTTTTTTTTTTTTTTTTTTTTTTTTTTTTTTTTTTTTAATAACACATAAGGTTTCCTAGAAACGTGATTTCCGGACACTTTCTCATATTTGACCAACTTTACCCTAATGAGGAATAACATACACACAGTAATTGAGGAAACACTAACCAATCTTTTTTATTTTTATTAATTTCCCAACCATTAATTTCTTTTTAACATTTCATCACTTAGCTAAATTAACCAACCATTTGAGGGAAAACTATATAACATTTCCTGTACTAAGAGATTTTTATGACTTTTCATTCTTTTCCTTGAAGAGACTTTTTTTTAATTTTTATTTTCTGATAATCAATAAAAGAGATTCTTGATTTCTAAAAAAAACTTCTAAACACATCTTTTAGTTTTGCCTGTTCTTAAACCGTACATGGTTTCCCAGGTGGTGCTAGTGGTAAAGAACCCACCTGCCAATAAGAGACATGGGTTTGATCCCTGGGTTGGCAAGATCCCATGAAGGAGGGCAAGGCAACCCATGCCAGTAGTCTCACTTGGAGAATCACATAGACAGAGGAGCCTGGTGGGCTACATTCCATAGGGTGTCCAAGAGTTGGATGTGATTGAGCATAAACACACAAATTGTATATAAATTGAATCACACGCTACAACTTTTTTGTGTCTGGCATCTTTCATGCAATACTGCATCTGAGATTTCTCTACCTTATATTGGAGCCTTTTTAAAAAAAATTGGTAGTATTCCATTATATAAATTATCATAATTTATTTATCTGTTTGTGTGATGAGAATTTGTGTTGTTTCATCTTTTAGATATTATGAATAAAGCTGCTATGAATATAGTGTACAGATTAGAGGGCATATGCATTCATTTCTCTGGAGGATTAAAAAATGGAATTGTTGTATCCTAAAGCCAATGTATATTTAACTCTAATAGAAACGAACAAATGATTTTCCAAAGAGATTGCATTACTTTGCAGCTCCCACTGACAAAATATGAGATTTAATCTTTGAAAACACTTGATATTGTCAGTGTTCTAAATCTTAGCCTTTCTGGTAAAGGAATAGTGGTCTCTTATTGAGGTTTTGTTTGTTTGTTTGCTTGCTTTTTAATCGGAATATAGTTGATTGATCAGGCTTCCCTGATAGTTCAGTTGGTAAAGAATCTGACTGCAATGCAGGAGACCCTGATTCAATTCCTGGGTTGGGAATATCCACTGGAGAAGGGATGGGCTACCCACTTCAGTATTCTTGGGTTTCCTGTGTGGCTCAGCTGGTGAAGAATCCGCCTATAATGCTGGAGACCTGTGTTCCATCCCTGGGTTGGGAAGATCCCCTGGAGAAGGGAAAGGCTACGCACTCCAGTATTCTGGCCTGGAGAATTCCATGGACTGTATAGTCCATGGGGTTGCAAAGAGTCGGACACGACTGAGTGACTTTCACTCACACACTTATAGTTGATTAACAATGTTATGTTAGTTTCAGGTGTTATGTTAGTTTCAGGTATACAGCAAACTGATTCAATTATATGTATTCAAGTATCTATTCTTTTCCCATTTAGATTTGTGCTATACAGTAGCTCTGTGTTGCCTATTTTAAATTTAACAGTGCATACATGCCAATCACAAACTTCCAATCTATCCCTCCCCACCACACTTCTCCCCTGGTAATCTCATTGTGGTTTTAATTTGCATTTCCCTGATGAGTCATATAAATTCCTGTTAAGTTTTATTTTTGTTTATCACCCAGTTAGATATCCTCATTTTCCAAGTTCCTATTCAAGTCTTTTACCCAATATTTTTATTGAATTTGTTGCCTTTTTTCTTATTGCTTTATAGAAATCTTTTTTTCTTTAAAGGTGGTTCTGAATCCTTTGTCAGATGTGTGTATTGCAAATATCTTCTATTTTGTGACTTGCAAGCAAATTTATTTATAAGCAAATGGAATTATGATATAATTAGAGCTATAATTTTAATCATTTTAATTTTTTCTGGCCTTGAATCCCTTTGGAAGTCTGCCTATGAATCCCTAAAAATAATAATTTAAAATGTATAAATTAAACTACATAACAATTAAAAGGAATCCAATAATCTTGAAATACAGAACATTTCTTAATTATGATGTTTGCTCCATTATTGGTGCATAAAAAGATCTAATGGTAACTCTAATGATTATCATAATTTCAAAGTAGTCATGGCTATAAATGATATCTTGAAATGTTTCAACTTTAATGGGATATGAAAATATCTATAATTTCTGTTGACAATTGTAGGTTCTACCATTACTATAGTTTGTTGCCTACCTTCATAAGTGAAAGAAATACTGTTGCTGCTGCTAAGTCGCTTCAGTCGAGTCCAACTCTGTGCAACCCCATAGATGACAGCCCACCAGGCTCCCCCGTCCCTGGGATTCTCCAGGCAAGAACACTGGAGTGGGTTGCCATTTCTTTCTCCAATGCATGAAAGTGAAAAGTGAAAGTGAAGTCACTCAGTCATGTCCGACTCTTAGTGACCCCACAGTTAAACGTTAGCAAAAATTAGAATGTTCTTTTCTTATCAAGGTCACAAACTCAGTGAATTCTGAGGCACATACTCAGTGTGCCTCCCATATGAAGATTTCCTGTAATCAGGATACCCATGCGGATAGAATAGACTAGAAGAAGGGATAAGCTGGAGGCAGGGAGGCCATTTCAATAGTCAAGTTTAAATGGAGGCCATGTAGTGGGATCAAGGGCAGTGTCTAATATTGGGAAAGAGAATTTAGGTGTGTGTGTCTTGGAAGTTGGTGGGGAGATGGCTGAGGAAGCAGGAGAAGAGCCTGACTAGAGGAGTTCACTGAGGTTCAGAGCTTGGATAAGAGGGAAGTTGGCAGTCCAAGCCACACTAGCTCTTAGCTGGAGTGCAGTAATAGCCTACTAACTGGCTGGTAGTGTTTGTCCTTTCCCCCTACAGTCTAATTTCAAAAGAACAAAGTGGACTTTTAAAACAAAGTAAGATTACAGAATGTCTCAGTTCAAAGCCCTGCAATGACCAGTGTCCTTACAATAGTCCTTAAGCCTCACATGGTCTGAGTGGCCATCCTCTCTCTGGCTTTATCTCCTTCTGTCTCTCCTCTCTCTCTCCTCCCTCACCCTCCCCTATTCACTGTTTCAGACACAATTGCTCTTCTCAAACAAACAAGGCAATGTTTCCGCCCTGGGTATTTGGACTCTTTTTCAGTCAGGGACAGCCTTCCTTTAAGCAGCCACATGCTAACTCCCTTAACTCCTTCAAATCTTTGCTCAAAACTCAAGTCCTTTCTTCCTTCAGTTCAGTTCAGTTCAGTCGCTCAGTCATGTCCGACTCTTTGCGACCCCATGAATTGCAGCACGCCAGGCCTCCCTGTCCATCACCATCTCCCGGAGGTCACTCAGACTCACGTCCATCGAGTCAGTGATGCCATCCAGCCATCTCATCCTCTGTCGTCCCCTTCTCCTCCTGCCCCCAATCCCTCCCAGCATCAGAGTCTTTTCCAATGAGTCAACTCTTCACATGAGGTGGCTAAAGTACTGGAGTTTCAGCTTTAGCATCATTCCTTCCAAAGAAAGCCCAGGGCTGATCTCCCTCAGCATGGACTGGTTGGATCTCCTTGCAGTCCAAGGGACTCTCAAGAGTTTTCTCCAACACCACAGTTCAAAAGCATCAATTCTTTGGTGCTCAGCCTTCTTCACAGTCCAACTCTCACATCCATACATGAAAAACCACAGGAAAAACAATAGGCTTGACTAGACAGACCTTTGTTGGCAAAGTAATGTCTCTGCTTTTGAATACGCTATCTAGGTTGGTCATAACTTTCCTTCCAAGGAGTTAACATCTTTTAATTTCATGGCTGCAGTCACCATCTGTAGTGATTTTGGAGCCCAGAAAAATAAAGTCTGACACTGTTTTCCCATCTATTTCCCATGAAGTGATGGGACCAGATGCCATGATCTTCGTTTTCTGAAGGTTGAGCTTTAAGCCAACCTTTTCACTCTCCACTTTCACTTTCATCAAGAGGCTTTTTAGCCCCTCTTGACTTTCTGCCATAAGGGTGGTGTCATCTGCATATCTGAGGTGATTGATATTTCTCCTGGCAATCTTGATTCCAGCTTGTGCTTCTTCCAGCCCAGCGTTTCTCATGATGTTCTCTGCATAGAAGTTAAACAAACAGGGTGACAATATACAGCCTTGATGTACTCCTTTTCCTATTTGGAACCAGTCTGTTGTTCCATGTCCAGTTCTAACTGTTGCTTCCTGACCTGCATACAGATTTCTCAAGAGGCAGATCAGGTGGTCTGGTATTCCCATCTCTTTCAGAATTTTCCACTGTTTATTGTGATCCACACAGTCAAAGGCTTTGGCATAGTCAATAAAGCAGAAATAGATGTTTTTCTGGAACTCTCTTGCTTTTTCCATGATCCAGCAGATGTTGGCAATTTGATCTCTGGTTCCTCTGCCTTTTCTAAAACCAGCTTGACCATCAGGAAGTTCACGGTTCACGTATTGCTGAAGCCTGGCTTGGAGAATTTTGAGCATTACTTTACTAGCGTGTGAGATGAGTGCAATTGTGCAGTAGTTTGAGCATTCTTTGGCATTGCCTTTCTTTGGGATTGGAATGAAAACTGACCCTTTCCAGTCCTGTGGCCACTGCTGAGTTTTCCAAATTTGCTGGCATATTGAGTGCAGCACTTTCACAGCATCATCTTTCAGGATTTGGAATAGCTCCACTGGAATTCCATCACCTCCACTAGCTTTGTTTATAGCGATGCTTTCTAAGGCCCACTTGATTTCACATTCCAGGATGTCTGGCTCTAGGTCAGTGATCACACCATCGTGAAGAGGCTCCTTCCAATCACACCAGTGAGGTTTACCGTGATAACTGGATTTGAAATAGCATCTCTGTAACTAAGGAGGACCCTATGGGGCCTTTCTGGGACAGATCCCTCCCCCATATCTCTGCTTTAGCTCCTCTCTGAAGTTCCTAAATGATAGTATCTGACACATATTTCCCGAGTTTTTTCAGATGCTAAAAGCACTACCCCATGGAAGAAACTAATTACTTGTGATCATGAGAATGTATCCCCCAGACCTATTGGACTACATTGTACCTACTCAGGACTGATAATGTTGACCTCTGTGACAACACCTTGTTATCTCACCATCAACCAATCAGAATTGTGCATGAGTTGATTACACTCCCTGGGACCAGCCTCTCTCACCTTGCATGTAAAAATGCTTTGCTGAAATCCTCTGCAGAGTTTGAGGGTTTTGAACATGAGCCACCAGTTCTCTTTGTCTGGGCCATTACAATAAATGCTGCACATTCCTTCAGCATATGTCAGTAGATAGGCTTTACTGCATGTGGTCTAGTGGACCCAAGTTTGGTTCAGTAACATTTTCTCAAATCCCACTTACTCTGATTTATTTTTTTTTCCTGCCTTTAACATATGATATCCATTCTTCAATTTCTTGTCTGTATTCTCTCACCAGAAGGTAAGCTCCATGAGGACTGGAATCTTTGTTTTGGTACTTTGGTCTAAAATATCAAGAACAGTGGTTGGTACGCAGCAGGTGTTCAATAGATATTGTAAGAATGAATAAAATATTCACTGTGGAGATGGTGATGCAACTCCGAAAAAGGAAAGGCAGGAAAGAAGAAGACGCTTTCAGGGAACAAGGAGAATATTATTGATTTAATACATTAAAGAAGGATCCGTGTGTTCCCCTGGTGGATACCTAGTTGGTTTGGAATTTGAGGGAAAGGATTACTGGTACAGTATTTTAGATTTGAAAGTTGATTAGCATGTGGGAGATAATTGAAGCTTTGGCTTGTGCAAAGAGTACCTGTTGCCTAATGACAGAAGGAAACTGAGAAATTTGGAGGAAAAGCAACTTTTAAAAAGTAGTTAGGGCCTTCACTGGTGGCACAGCCTATTAATGCAGGGGACTTGGGCTCTATCCCTGGTCCAGGAAGATTCCACATGCTGAGGAACAACAAAGCCCATGTGCTGCAGAGTCCAGAAGCCACAAGTATTGAGCTTGCTTGCCTAGAGCCTGTGCTCCCCAGCAAGAGAAGCCACCACAACGAAAAGTCCTAACACCAGAATAAAGACTGGCCCTCACTCGCCACAACTAGAGAAAGCCCATGCAAAATGCTACAAAGACCTAGTTCAGGCAAAAAAAAAGAAGTAGAAGAACAGAGAATCTCTTCTTATCCCCACTGTATCCAAATTTCTACATAAATAAAATTTGTAAAAAAATAAGAAAACTCGTCAAAAGAGATGTGGTAGCAAAACAAAAACACTAGAAAGAGCTATCAGAAAACATAAAGTAACTATTAAATTTAAAAGTGGAAAAGTACAGTAATCTAGGGAAATAGGACCAAATATATTTCAAAATTAGATTTTAAACACGTAATGAAGTTTTCCAATTTTGTGAAACAGCAGGGTTTGTGTCAAAAGGTTTTGTTTTCTTTTTGTTTGTATTTTCTATTTTCTAGCTGACACAAAAGTGCCAGACCACATTTCTGTGAATTTTTGACACTCAGAGGAGAAATGGTAATTATCCGCTTTAATTTTAAGTGATCTTGTATTAAAAATGTACTCAGTTGGAGGTTTAAGTGTAAAATGCAAAGAGATTGATGTGAAAAGTTGCAAAATTCTAGCTTGTATTTTTGAAGAAAATGTATCAAAATGCAAAGGAGTCACATTATATATTGCATTTAATTTAGAGAACTCAGAGGGAACAAAAGAAAGTAGAGCTAGGTATGAGAGAGAGAGAGAAGAGAAATGATTTAAATAGTGTAGGCACTTCTATCTGCCATCCCACTTCTAATATCTTTTTCTGTATAAGCATGAGAATCAAGGTTTGAAGAGGCAATGCCATTGGTTGGTATTAGTTTTCACATGCTCTTAGTGTAAGCATTTCACTGTATTAAGTGCAATTTCAGTGTTTCATATAAACTTTTATAATCAACTTGTCAAATTCCATTTAAAAACCTTGTAGGAATTTTGTTTGAGGCTATATTTAATTTTTGATTGAGAATTCTTTGTGTGTATGTATGTATTTGTTTTTTCATTTTCATGTATGCATGTATTTTCATTTTACAGGTAATTTGTAGCAATTATAGAAAAATCAGAAAATACTGTAAACATAAAGAAGATAAGAATCACCTATATTGATTGAGAAATCTTATCTTTAAACACTGATTCTTCCTATCAGGAATATGGTCTGCTTTTTCAGTTATTTAAATTTTTTATGTCATTTTGTTTCATTGTTATTATTTTCCTATGTAAGTCTTTAACATTTTTACTAGGTTTATTTCTAAGTGATGCAATGGTTTTGTTGCTATAATGAATGGATCCCTTTCCTCTAACATTATCTAATAAGTTAGTGTTAGAAGCTATTAATTTTTCAAATGTTGATCACATACTGGTACTAAATTTCCTTGTTTGTTCTACTAGATTAACCATAACCTCTGAAATAGTTTTGTTTCAACCTTTCCATTTACTTGTATCTATGTCTTTCTTCCCTGATTTAGTGTGTTGACGAAAGCCTCAAATACAATGATAAATAGTTATGGTGGAAGTAGGTATTCTTATCTTGTTCTTTCAAGGGGATGCTTGCTTTGAATGTCTATTAGGATGATGCTTGCTCTAAGGTTGTGATAAATTCTGTATAAGGAAGTTTTCCCCTCTCATTAGTTCTCTAAAGCATTTTAATAGAAAGTATTCAATTTTATCAAGTTACTTTTTCAACGTCAGATGATTTGGTTTCTATGTCTTTAATCAGTATGGTGATTTGTATTAATAGAGTTCATAATGTTGAAATAGTTCCATATTTCTAGAATAAACTCTATTGGTCTTAATGTGATAGTCCTTTAATATACTGCCATATTCTGTGCTAATATTTGGGATATTTGTTTCTATGTACATAAGTGGCATTAGTTTCTTGTGGGTTTTGGGGCAAAAGCAGTACTTTTCATTTTGATTTGTTATCAGGATTATGTTGGTCTCAGAATGAAATTGGAAGCTTTTTATTCTTTTCTTTGCTCTAGACTATTTATACAACGAAAGAATTACCTGTTCTTCAATCGTTTGGTAGAATTCTCTCAAACTCTTCAGGGTCTGTTATCTTTTTTTTTTTTTTTAAGAAGTAGATCTTTGACTAACTTTTCTATTTCTTAGATGATGACTAGGCTAGTCAGTTTCTCTACCTATTCTTGATTCCATATTATAAGCTTATATTTTCTGTAAGATTATCTACTTCACATGAATTTTATAATTATATAAAATTACATAAAGTTTGTGCTAATTAAATTATCTTCTATAGATGTGGTTATGTCATCTCTAATTTCCAACATTGTCTGTGTTCTCTGCTTAGAGAGCTGCAGACCTTTAGATTGCAACCTATTGAATTGAAGACAACAAGAGATAATTTCCATAGTGTTACTATAGCAACCAGACTAAGTTTTACAGGAATTAGAAGTTCAAGGGCTTAGGGATTTGAGTATCTTGAAAGGGAAACATAAAAAAAGTTTGAATGGTAAAATATAACTAAGAGCATTTCAATCCCTTGATGCTCCAAGTGAAATAGAGTCCAAGAAACTCTGAAGAGCTTACCGATGATCCCCTCAACTCTCTACTCTCACTGGACCATCTTATCTGCACTGAGAAAGACATGCACTCTTAATTTTAGTCAGTCTAAGAAATACAGCATTAAAATTTTTTGCTTGACTATTGAGTTACCAGCAGGATGCATCAATGTCAATTCTTTGACATTTCAATTTCACCGAGTATCTGATTCCATCTTCTCCATTTTTCTTCAATCTATTTTAATGAATCACCTGTATCTTTATTTTCAGCCTTGTTATCTTGGGCAATCCATGCCATTAATTTTCAGTTTATCTTTTACTTAGGACGAAGAAAAATGTTCAGCCTTCCTATTTCAAGACTCACTTTCATTTATAGGTGACACATTACCACTGTTGCAAGATGCTGGCATATAAATGTCATCACTTTATTCCCTTTGTTTGACTTCTACGAGCCTCGTCTTACTACTATATTTCTGGCTCTACACAAAGGCCAGGTTCTAATTAATAGCTTGTAGTTTTGTTAATCCTGATTTCTGTGGTTTGCTCTGTTTCTAATACGGTAAAATCTTAGAAAGCTCTGAACTAAAAGTTACCCAGACACAAATGTAGGGTATCCTTAAACTATTAACATGAGTATTAATCCTATACCTTTATCAATATATTTGGAAAACCATAAATATTTAAAACAGAAGAAAAAAAATGTAGACCACAAGCTTCTGAGACATATTAAGTTTAGGTCTGTCCATATAGTACATGGACAAACCTCTGTCCATGGAATTCTCCAAACAAGAGTACTGGAGTGAATTGCCATTCCCTTCTCCAGGGGATCTTCCTGACCCGGGGATAGAACCCAGGTCTCCTGAATTGCAGGCAGATTCTTTACCATATGAGCCACCAGAGTACATATTAAGACCCAAACAGTCTACATATTCCAGTCTAGACCATAGCATCATACAGGCAGGGGTCACGTCAATCTGTTTACTACCAAATTCCTAATGCTAATACATGTCTGGCACATAGTAGTTAATCAGTACATACAGTTGACTGAATAATCAATTGATGTGTATAGGGACCCTAATTCAATAACGTATCTTAACATTGTCACACATGATTAAAAATGACAATGTAAAACTATGTTAGATGCTTTCAAGTTTCAGGTATCAGAGATCTTCAGATCTTACATTTGTTATAGGGGTTTATTGGAAGGATTCATGGAGCCATAAAATGAAGACCAAAAAAAAAAAAAAAAAAATCTCAACAGGTATACAGCTGATTGACCATCATTTTGGACTGGTGGTACCTCTAGCAGTTATGCTTTTTCAGAATTGGATATCTGTTGCCCCCTTTCCCATTGTTCATCATTCAGGAGGCCTCTGTGTTTGCTCAACTGCTACTAACTCTGCATGTCTGAGTGCATCGCTACCCTCCTACCACCACCATCATAATGAATATGATTAGCCAACCACTAACCAATATAACGGGGAAGGCAATGGCACTCCACCCCAGTACGCTTGCCTGGAGAATCCCATGGATGGAGGAGCCTGGTGGGCCGCAGTCCATGGGGTCGCTGAGAGTCGGACACGACTGAGCGACTTCACTTTCACTTTTCACTTTGATGCATTGGAGAAGGAAATGGCAACCCACTCCAGTGTTTTTGCCTGGAGAATCCCAGGGACGGGGGAGCCTGGTGGGCTGCCGTCTATGGGGTCACACAGAGTCGGACACGACTGAAGTGACTTAGCAGCAGTAGCAGCCAATATAATGGGTCTAGTTCTCCAGCATTGAGCCACTTTGCAGGTCACTTGCCAACCTGTATAGGGTTGCCTGGGGAAGGCAATGGCACCCCACCCCAGTACTTTTGCCTGGAAAATCCCATGGATGGAGGAGCCTGGTAGGCTCCAGTCCATGGGGTCGCTAAGAGTCGGACACGACTGAGCGACTTCACTTTCACTTTTCACTTTGATGCATTGGAGAAGGAAATGGCAACCCACTCCAGTATTCTTGCCTGGAGAATCCCAGGGACGGGGGAGCCTGGTGAGCTTCTGTCTGTGGGGTCGCACAGAGTCGGACACGACTGAAGTGACTTAGCATAGCATAGCATAGGGTTGCCTTCAGGTGAGGTAACGATCCTAGGTTCAGTCACCTGTGGTGAAGGGAGTAGTCACATGGTAAAAGAGGGGCCACTAGTGAGGCAGGTACCCTGAGGCACCTTGCATGACTTAGTACCACCTTTCTATTTAAAGCAATCACCAGGGCCTGTTCTGTATCAACATCTAACAGTCCAAACAGCCATATGGTTTTATTTTATATTCTTGTTGCCACATCTTTACTCTGCAGATTTCCTTTACTAGTCAAGCCATTAATACCCAGTCATGTATCCTAGAATCATGACGGTGTATTCTGATGAATAGAAATGAACTATGATTTATTGAGAGAAAAGTGTCATATATATATAACGCACTGAAGAGAAATTCAATATATGGGAACTTATGAATAAGAGCTAGGGAGGGTTTTTTTGAGGGGGGGAGCTTTTCATACATGACACGCCTATAAATCAGAAAACATTTCTGAAGTACCTTGTTCACGGAAAAACAATTTCCGTAAAATCTCTGTATGCTGGCTTTTGCTGGTATACTTCATGAAATTATGGATAATGGTCTTTCTGGGATACAGCACAAATGATGTTGAATTCCCAAAACATGTGCTCATAGTATCTATCAGCTATTCTCAGAATTATGCCACATTGACCTGGTATAAAGTAGTGATCTGAGTTAAAGCACTGGCACTATGAATTTCCCAACTATGGGCTATTTTCTGAATAAACAGTGAGTTCAGTTAGGCCCAGGCTACCACTGTCCATTTGTAAAAAGAGTTTCAAAATTGTTGCTTCTCGTCAGGATGACGTGATTGCTAAATCAAAAGAATATTTCTCAGTCCTTACCTTATTTAACTTCACAACAGCCAACATTTCTGAACATCTTCTATCTCATGATAGCTTCATCTACTTCTACTCTATAGGAGTAGCTGCCATTTGTACAGTGATGGTTTCTGAGTACTATACATTCAGATGAGACCCCATCCCCAAGTTTCAGGGCAGAAATTTCCTCTGCCTTCAGACTGTCGGTCTAGACAATTAAAGGTCTTTCAAACACTACATCTTGACTAAATACATTATACTCCTGTTTCCCACCCTTACCCTAGCCCTCAGAGGCCAGTCTGATTTTTCCGTGTGTTTCCTATCTATAAGTATATGGTGGTCTACCAACTATTCTGAATCAGGGTAGGATTGAATGGTAGGGGTGGGATTGCTGTCCTCTTTCTTTGCCTACAACCAATCACCACTCAAATTCTACCAGTTCTATCATCCAATCGTCTCTCCAGTCTGTCTCATCTACTCCATTCCCATTGCCATTGCCTTAGTTCAGGTTGGCATGTTCTTGGGGTTGGAGCACTATAATAGCTTTTTTTGTCACCACCTTGATCTCCATCTTCCACTTTGTCGCTGAAACCATTTCCTGAAACAATCTCATTACTGATTTATTAAAATCCTTTATAGTTTTCTGTAATCCACAAGATAAAACCCAAATTCATTGCTATGGCTGTATTGGTTTGCTAATGCCTCAATAATCTTGTGTCACAAACCACTCCAAACCTTAATGGCTTAAAACAACAATTTATATTCATGGATATAGGGGTTGGCTATGGTAGTTCTGCTCATCAAAACTGGGATGATCTGTGGATCATGTGAAGTGGCTAAAGTTCCTTCCACTTGACTCTTATCTTCCAGGGACCAGCAGGTTAGCCTTGATATCTGTTTTTCGTGGTAAAGACAGAGGCACAAGAACACAAACAGCTAAGGCTGCTTAAGGTCTAACTAAAAACTATCATGTTAGCCTCATTCTAATTGTCAAAGTCATGCGACTGAATCAGAATCTGGGAAATATATTTTGACCTGTTACTGGAAGAGACTGCAAGTTACAAGGGAAAAGCATGAATACAGAGAGGGATGAAGAACTGAAGCCAATGAGGAAAAAAGCTGGGGGCTGTCTAATGTACCTATCACTTGCACTTAACTTCCTTGAATCTGACCTTCTAATATGACATCTTGAACAAAATATTTTCTGTCATGCTTCAGTGACAGGCTTGAATGACATGCTAGGAACAGCTTCTCCCATCTCCACCCCACCTCATGTTGCTTTTCTGATGATGATCCCTTCATTCTCCAAAACATAGCTAATATGTTGTTTCTCGTTCCTAAGTAACCCCTTCTCCTAGAGAGAAGCAATTTTCTTCTCTGTGCCACCTGTTTTCTTTATGCATGAATTTTTTTCTGCTATCAAATAAATTGCAATTACTTATTTACATTGCCACCTCCTTTTTTAGATTAATAAATCTTCTTGAGGTTAAGTATTTGCTTTTCTGTCTCTGTGTCTCTAGGGCCCAACAAAGTATTTGGCATGTAAAGTTCAATGAATGCTGAATTGAATTAAAATTACATTAGACAGAAATGACATTTTGGAAATAAGACCAATTACACTGAGTTGCAAGTACAGAATTTTGCCTGTGCAATTTGGAATAAGAAGGCAACTAATGTTCTGTTCTCTCTGAAGCATGGCAGTATGAAATTATTGAGATATACACAGCAGACAAATAAAGGAATCACTTCTAGAATTCTTTTTATGCTGCACTGAGCTTTTGGGTGCTCATAGAAGTAGCAAAAGTCTGATTTTAAAAAATACTTTACAGATTGTTCTACCATGCTCTGTTACATGTGAACAATTTAGTTTCAATTATGAGTTTTCCCATTTGTGAAAAGGAGTTGGAGATTTTCTGCATTGTTTTTGTGTAGTCTTACAAACTTTTTTTCTTTCTTAAAGCCTAATAGCATAATAAACTAAGATTGCTTCTTAAAAACTTGAAGAATTAGACTCTGCTCAAAATTTTTTTTTCTGAAATACCTGATCACATACATTTTGAAACAAGAGGTCATTGCTGTTGTTTATGTCTCTGTTCAAGTCAAATGTTATGGATTTTTTTTTAACAATGAAAAGCACGATCATAGAATTCTCATTAAGATACGATGAACTGCTTTATTCTGAGGAAAATATTTAAAGGAACAGTAAGTTGATTTATAATAGACTTATACTAGCTCATGGAGAATTTAATTGTGCATTGGAGTCAACCCATCACTGCTTCTGAAAATAGCTCACACTATTTGGGGGCAAGGTAGTTTTGTGTGATCCTTTAACAGGCATAAAGGGGAAAGTAATTTCTATGAAGACTCTACTGAATTCAATGTGTGTGTTTGGAAGGGTCATTCACTACTGTGTCTACTGTATCTAAGGTGTGCTCTCACCATTTTGTGGTACGTTCAAGTTTCATTAGGATGCATATAACTTTTTAATTTTTGGCTGCACCCTGCCAACTTGCAGGGTCTTAGTTCCCTGACTAGGATTGAACTCGTGCCCTCAGCAGTGCAAGTGCTGAGTCCTAACCACTGAATCTCCAGGGAATTCCCATAGGATGCATAGAACTTTTGATAGGATAGAGTAAGCAGTAAGTTCCCTGAGCCCTAAATTTGACCTGCTAGAAGGCATCACTTGGTTGGGGAGCATAGCTTATTTTTAAATGTCTTTTGTATTATTGCTACTAAGCCACTAAGTCCTAGAGCAGTGTCTAATAGAAGTACTTGTGAGCTACAGATGTAACTTGATATTTTTCAGTAGCCATATTAAAAAAAATGTTTTTAAAGAAAGCAAATCTATCTAAAGTTGGGTTATTTCAACACAGAATCAACATTTTTAGAGTATTAATATGTTCTGCATTCTTTTTATCATACTAAATCCTTGAAATCCGGTGTATATTTTAGGCTTACCAGCACATTTCAATTTGAATGCTATATTTTCATTAGAAATAATTGATCTAATGCCTTGGTCACATTCTCCCTGTCCTACTCTGGCTCTTTCTTTTTCACACCACCACCCCTCGTGGTCCCCACTGGTCTAGCAAACTTCTGCCCCAATGCTCAAGTTCAGACTGACTTCTTACAGCATCCCTCATCTCCTTCATCTGTTTTTTCACAACGTCTGTATTTTAATTACAATAATCATCACATCACATTGTACTACAGCTTTTTAAAAATCTGTTGCATCCCAGTTGGAAGTGATCTCATTAAGAGCAGATTGTCATATTTATCTTTGTACCCTTGGTTCCTAGCAGGTGCTGAGCCTGGAAAAAAAGTCGAATGATTCGTTTATGTGAAATGTGCAAGACAGGCAAATCCATTCAGACAGGAAGCCGACTTGTGGGTACCAGGGACTTGGAGGAGGGAAGATAAAGAGTGAGTGCTAAACAGTGGGTGAAGTGAAGTCACTCAGTCATGTCTGACTCTTTGCGACCCCATGGACTGTAGCCTACCTGGCTCCTCCGTCCATGGGATTTTCCAGGCAAGAATACTGGAGTGGGTTGCCATTTCCTTCTCCAGAGGATCTTCCTGACCCAGGGCTTGAACCCGGGTCTCCTGCAGTGTAGGCAAATGCTTTACCATCTGAGCCACAAGAAACAGTGGGTACCAGGGTTTTTTTTAGGGTGTTGGAAATGTTCTGGAACTAGACAATGATGATAGTTACACAATGCTGTGAATGAATGTTCTAAACACCACTCACTAAAGTGTGCACTTTAAAATGGTGAATTTTATGTTATGTGAATTTTGCTAAAATTTAAAAAAAAAAATACATTGGTTGGGAAAAAAGAGAAATAATAGATCAATGTTTATATTTTCTACAATTTGGAGTTGGAAAAAGTAGATTCACATACTGAAGTTGTTCCAAACAGACTTTTCTAATAATGGAATGAATAACTAGTCATTCAATTTAAATTAATTGGGAAATTCAGTTTCTCAGCTTCACTAGTCACATTACAAGTGCTCAACAGCCACATGTGACCAGCGGCCACTGTGTTGGCCAGAGCAATTCTAGAGAAAAGTGATCGCCTCAGATCTTTAGTAATTACCTGAGGATTTGTGCCCAGCTGCTGTCCATCAACACAAGAAATAAAAAGGAATCAGAAGTCAAAGTTCATCTCTACTCATAAAAAGATAAAAAGTATATAGTATGTGGTTTTATATCATAAATAAAACATGAGTTCAGAGAAAAGACAAATGGGTGTGTGTGAGTGTGAGCATTAGAAAGCATTGTGAGGTAAGACTTTGGGCCCTGGAAGTCCACAAGGGTTTAGACAGGAATTGTTATTGTTGTTTAGTCACTAGAAGTCGTGTCCAACTCTTACGCGACCACATGGACTGTAGCCCTCCAAGCTCCTTTGTCCATGGGATTGCCCAGGCAAGAATATTGGAGTGGGTTGCCATTTCCTTCTCTGGGAAATAACTGAACCCACATCTCCTGTATTGCAGGCGGCTTCTTTACTGCTGAGCCACCTGTGATGCCCAGAAAGAATTTAGGAAGGGACATTATGTGGGGAAAATGGCAAAAGTTTGGTGGTGAAGATACAGGGTTTACATGGAAAACCAAACTATATGGGACCAGTACTAGGTGGTGCTTAAGAACTTAAGCC
This sequence comes from Tragelaphus eurycerus, assembly GCA_935064755.1. Taxonomy (NCBI): domain Eukaryota; kingdom Metazoa; phylum Chordata; class Mammalia; order Artiodactyla; family Bovidae; genus Tragelaphus; species Tragelaphus eurycerus. Next base: position 1,292,917 of record CAKXYN010000008.1, read on the forward strand.
CCATTATCACACTCCTTCAGTGTGAATCCTGGCTCTGAGACTTCCTAATTAATTGAACATGATCATGTTATTTAACTTCCCTTTTCCTGTTTATTTGATCATAAAATAGGGCTACAGTTAGAACTGGACATGGAACAACAGACTGGTTCCATATAGGAAAAGGAGTACATCAAGGCTGTATATTGTCACCCTGTTTGTTTAACTTCTATGCAGAGTACATCATGAGAAACGCTGGGCTGGAGGAAGCACAAGCTGGAATCAAGATTGCCGGGAGAAATATCAGTAACTTCAGACATGCAGATGACACCACCCTTATGGCAGAAAATGAAGAACTAAAGAGTCTCTTGATGAAAGTGAAAGAGGAGAGTGAAAAAGTTGGCTTAAAGCTCAACATTTAGAAAACTAAGATCATGGCATCTGGTCCCATCACTTCATGGGAAATAGATGAGGAAACAGTAGAAACAGTATCAGACTTTATTTTTCTGGGCTCCAAAATCACTGTAGATGGTGATTGCAGCAATGAAATTAAGACACTTGCTGCTTGGAAGAAAAGTTATGACCAACATAGACAGCATATTCAAAAGCAGAGACATTACTTTGCCAACAAAGGTCCATCTAGTCAAGGCTATGGTTTTTCCAGTAGTCATGTATGGATGTGAGAGTTGGACTATAAAGAAAGCTGAGTGCCAAAGAATTGATGCTTTTGAACTGTGGTGTTGGAGAAGACTCTGAAGTCCCTTGGACTGCAAGGAGATCCAAGCAGTCCATCCTAAAGAGGATCAGTCCTGAGTGTTCATTGGAAGGACTGATGTTGAGGCTGAAACTCCATTACTTGTTCACCTGATGTGAAGAACTGACTCATTTGAAAAGCCCTTGATGCTGGGAAAGATTGAAGGCAGGAGGTGAGGGGATGACAGAGGATGAGATGGTTGGATGGCATCATTGACTTGATGGACATGGATTTGGGTGGACTCTGGGAGTTGGTGATGGACAGGGAGGCCTGGCGTGCTGCAGTTCATGGGGTCGCAAAGAGTCGGACACGATTGAATGACTGAACTGACTGATACTGAATAATACTTCATAGGGACTTTGTAAGGACTAATGAACTAATACCTATAAAGCATTCAGTGTAGTGCCTACTGCTTAAATGCTCAAGATACATTAGCTGCTGTTATTAACTAAGTGTGACTATTTCCCCTTTGGAATTTACATAAAACAAGCCAGAGCCATTCTCTTTAGAACTTATCTCTTACAGCATTGAGCTTATGTTTACATAAACCAATTTATATTCCAAATATGCAACCATTCTCAATGTTACTGAGTCTCAGTTTCCCCATTTGAAAATTCTGGAATAATTTAACCTACTTTGTAAAGTTGTAATGGAAATTAAATGAGCCCATTTAGGAAGCAAGCTTCCTCTACCTATTAACTACAGCCTTGGGAAACATACTCACCTCAGAGCCCCAGTTTTCTAATCTAAATGATAATATCACACTCTCAGGATCAAATGTATAATATACGTGAAGTGCTGAACACAATTACTGTCACAAAAATGTGCAATTACTTTTAACTTTTGAAAAGATCTTAAGTCTTGATGGCTCAGAGACCTCTAGCAACTCAGCAAACCTTCAGATTAAAGGTTTCCATGACTTCAAGTTTAGAGGCTTTCATATCTCTAAGAAGTAGAGTCACTTCTGCAGGCAGGAACCAGAAAGAGTCATTTTTCACTTCCTTATACCTGTGGTTAAAGAAGGTAGACAAACAGGAGTCTCAAAAAAGGACAAATCAGCCAACTCATTTAAAAGAAGGTGGAGAATTGTTTATATGAACCGATACCTTAGCAATGACTCTGTGATCCTTCTGCCTTAGGAAGAAATGAACTGTAATAAATGAGTGAACAATTGTAAACAATTTAGAAACAGAAAAAATAGCTTGCCTTTCCTCTTGTTGCTTCAAGAACTAAAAGTACACAGTTTGTTGGTTTTTTTTACTTACCTTAGAAGATGTATCTATACATTTTAATTAATTATACTAGTCTTTATTTCTACAATATGGTGAACCAGATCTACCAATCACCGTATTTAAGAGTCTATTTTCATGTGATGATTCTCAATCACTTATTCATGATCATAAAGTTGTTCTTTGTGACACTAAAGAGATTTTCTTCACATTTTCAACTTATTTACTCTAATTTTTACATAATTAAAGATCCCCATGATTCCGTGACTATTCAGAACCTGAAAGGCTTAGAAAGCTTGCAGTAACAGCAGTGCAACTTACAGGCCAAGAAAAAATTACGGCAAGATTCTTTGTTGGGGGCTTCCCTGGTGGCTTAGCAGTAAAGAATCCACCTGTCAATGCAAGAGATGTGGGTTCAATCTCAGGGTTGGGAAGAGCCCCTGGAGAAGGAAATGGCAACCCACTCCAGTATTCTTGCCTGGGGAAATCCCAGGGACAGAGGAGCCTGGCAGGCTACAGTCCACTGGGTCACAAAATGGTCGGACATGACTTAATGACTAAACAATAAACCTTCGCTGGAATTCTATATTAGTTTCTTGGGCCACAGTAAATAAATACAACAAGATTGAATGACTTAAGACAACAGAAATTTATTCTCTCAGAGTTCTGAAGATGAAAAGGACAAAAGCAAGATACCTTCAGGCATATGCTCCCTCTGAAGTCTCGGAGAAGAATCCTTGCTTGCCTCTTACTGGATTCTGGTGGCTCGCGGCAATCTTCTGCATTCTTTGGCTTGCAGCTACATCATTCCAATCTCTGTTGCCTGGTCATAGGGCCATCTTCCTTGAGTATCCTGTCTTCAAATAACTCTCACTTTATAAAGACACTTATAATTGGATTTAGGGCCCACCTCACTCCAGCATGACTTCATCTTAACTTGATTACATCTGCAAAGACCCTAATTCCAATTAGGGTCACATTCACAGGTATCAGGGATAGGACGTCAGCATATTATTTTGGAAGACACAACTCAACCCACAACAAGATCCTACTATTATAGCTGTTAAGTCGCTTCAGTCGTGTCCGACTCTGTGCAACCCCATAGACGGAAGCTCACCAGGCTCCCCCGTCCCTGGGATTCTCCAGGCAAGAATACTGGAGTGGGTTGCCATTTCCTTCTCCAATGCATCAAAGTGAAAAGTGAAAGTGAAGTCGCTCAGTCGTGTCCGACTCTTAGCGACCCCATGGACTGGAGCCTACCAGGCTCCTCCATCCATGGGATTTTCCAGGCAAAAGTACTGGGGTGGGGTGCCATTGCCGTCCCCGCCTACTATTATAAGACAACACCAAAAGTACAATGAAAACATATCCTTCATGTATAAAGTTTTTGCCACCCACTGATTTCCCAGCTCTCTAGCTTTATCCCTAGGGAGTAAAATGCCAACTGGTATTACATGTACAGTTTGTGGGCATGTACAAGAAAACTATCGGTGAATACAAAAGTTAACATGTATTGAGGTCCTGCTCTGGGCCAGGTCCTTTACTTGGTGTTAGTGATACAAGAAGAAAAAGGTATCAGTCCCTGCATTTGTGGAGCTTATTCTGTTAGCCTGGACTGGTTCCATGACCTTGGTAACAGTAACAGCTTTGCACTAATAAAGTGAGTAAACCAGTTATCCTCATCACTTTAGTCAGTAAAAGACCTCCATTAAATACATAGTTCTTGTTATACTGTGCCCATTTCAGCAAAACCTACAAAGTTGAAGGGATTACCTCCTTGCTGAAGATAAGCTAGCTTTTTTGAAGTTAATTACTCAAGTCTTTGTGACCCCGTGGACTGTAGCCGACCAGGCTCCTCCATCAATGGGATTTTCCAGGCAAGAATACTGGAGTGGGTTGCCATTTCTTTGTCCAAGGGATCTTCCCAACCCAGGGATCTAACCCGGGTCTTTACTGTCTGAGCCACCTCAAAGTCTTCCTGGAATGCAGGAGACCTGGGTTCAGTCCCTGGGTAGGGAAGATCCCCTGGAGAAAGAAATGGCAACCCACTCCAGTGTTCTTGCCTGGAAAATCCCATGGACGGAGGAGCCTGGCTGCCTATAGTCCGTGGGGTTGCAAAGAGTTGGACACAACTGAGTGACTTCACTTTTTTTTTTTTTTTTTTTTGCGACACTAAGGGGGAAAAAATGTAGAGTAAATCAGATAGAAAAGGGGGAAGGTTCCTGCCAGCTGTTTTGACTTGCTTCACCCACCTTCACCCCTCACCAAGCAGGAAACAGAGATGTTTGTTTTGCTTGGGTGCTCCAAGGTACAAACACACTTTATCACCAACACTTAAGAGTTGCCATGGTAGGTAGGTCATTATTTCCAACCATTCTGCAAATGTTTTAAACAATTATAGAATTATTTTGGAATTATAAAGAGATTATTTACTGCCTGAGTCCAAATACCTCACTTTTATAGGTTAAGGGAAGCTGTAGAACGTGACCTGACCTAGACCATGCAACTGCAGTAGTCAATACTGTATGACCCTGTTTTTGGTGACTTTAGTGCTCTCAGAGACTAGCATATGCCTAGCAGATAGTGAGTGTTCTATAAAGGAGAGTTGAATGAATGAAAAAATAATTTGAAAAATAAATTAATGAGTCAAAAATATATTTCTTTAAAAATACTTTTTCCAGTGCCATAATTAACTCCAATTTTTCAACAAATTTAAGATTCTCAATCAAAAGTTTCAAGGGAAAAAGATTCAAGTCTAACAAATGTTTAGACATCATCATTTATCCATGTGCTGTAAAACTTAATTATTTAAAAGATAATTATTTTGTTTTCCAGATTATCCAATACTCTCAGTCTCCACTCCTTTTTTTCCTAGCCTTTATACCTCTTGCAAATTTGGCAGAGGAAGAGGAGCTGAATCACAGATCTTGCTGCCTGTTCACTCAGTAAGCCTTTACAATAGCTGTTATCTAGTCCCAGCTGTTGTGCTAAATTTAGGATTTTGGATTATCTGTAACTGTCCTTTCTGTCTCCCATTACCAAGGTTAACTGAGAATTGATGTTAGAACAAACAAAACTTCAGTTCATACAAGAAACTACATAATATAGTATTCAATAATATCTAAGTCAAATCCACTGGGAGTTAAGATTTGTAGCTATTACATTGATTAACAAAATGTTGCCATTTGTCAGAAGTTTCATCTTCAAGATGCCAGAACATGCATGTTATGCATGCTCCTGAATGCTCTGTCCAGTTTTGACTAGTTACAATCTTACAGTTAAGGTTTTTAAATGCAGTTGCATACATAATTCTACTGTACATATGAAAACATCCAGAAAATATTATTTTTTCATAATAGAAATATATGCATTTGATTGATTTGAGGCAAAAAAATTCAACCCCAATTGTAATTTACAAAAAACTTCTGATGTAGAAGTAAACAATCCTCACTGTAAAACTTCGGAAACCTCAGAAGAGTACAAAGACTTAAAGGAAATTACCTTTAGACCCATCCTAGTACTTTCTTGTTGTGGTTTTTTTTTTTTTTTTATGATAATTTAGTTTACTTCTGAATATTTTAAATATAATGAAAACAAATACAACAGTTTTGTTTTCAAAACTCTCTTGAGTTATCAACTATTAAAAGATAGGGGTTTGTTAAAAAAACACACACACAGTGGTTTATTGAATACTTACAACGTTTAATCAACTATTAAAAGATAGGAGTTTGTTAAAAAAACACACACACAGTGGTTTATTGAATACTTACAACGTTTACACCTTCAATATTAATTCCACTTAATTTTAGAGGACAGAAGTGCACAAAACAAAAAGCTGTTGGAAACATCTTCAAATTGGGAACCACATCAGATGGAACTGTGGCGCTAGACACTTACCCTCAAAATACATGATGGTGGTGGTGGTGTAGTCGCTAAACCGTGTCCGCCTCTTTTGCTACCCCATGGACTGTAGCCCGCCAGGCTCCTCTGTTCATGGGATTTCCCAGGCAAGAATACTGGAGTGGATTGCTACTTCCTTCTCATCCCGTTGTGATTCTTGTATGCAAAATTGTTTCTTTTTTTAAAAGTTGTTTTTATACTGAAACCAAGAGGACTGTAAATTTTGTACTTTGTCTCTATTTTAAGCTCACAATCCCGTATGTACTTTGTCTATAAACTGCGTAGCTAATAGCTTCAGTCCTTGCTAGGGTTGCTTTTTTTAATTACAGCAGATCCTTGTCATCTGTTTGTGTTGAAATGATGACACAACATCGCAACTCGAAATATCATCATGTCACATTGTTATAGCACAACAACAAAATTACAGCTCCCCAACAATAACACGGTGTCAAAAGTGTCCTCTTGCCATGAGTCAGTGTTTCAGAGATTATAAAAGTTATTTTTAGCACAGCAAGTGCCTCGGGAGCTTGGGTTCTGAATCCTACTAAAATCCCTAGTGATGTGAAAAAAAAAAAAAAAAAATTAGGGTGAGGAGGGCTTGTTCTTAAACGCCCCAGTCCCTGAAGCGTACGGAGGCCCACGCTCTTGTCCCGGCCACAATTAGATCCAGCTTCCACTGTGCACTGCAAGCCACTCGGGGATGGGTCACAACTCTGCGCCAGCATCCCGTGTGGAGGAGGTGGAGGAGACTATAATTATCCTCCACGTCTGGGGCAGGCCCTCGGATGACATCTCCTCGGTTACCCTGTGCTCTAATAGCGCAGCTCTGGTTCCTGGTCCCAGACGCGCTTCAGCCAGCTCGAAGGGCAGTCAGGAGGCGAGCGCAAGCCGATGCGCCTGGCGCCTCGCGGGCCTTCGGGGCTCCTCCAGCCCCTCGCAACCCGCCGCACCTGCAAGGAAACCCAGGCCCCCAGGCTAGCGCCCCTGGGCGCGCCGGGCGTTGTCATAACAACCGGGCGCCAGCAGCTGAGGCCGCCGGGGAGGAAGTGACGAGCGGTGGGTTGGCTGTTGTTGGGACACGTGACCCGGGCAGTGTTTTGACAGGGCAAACAGCAGAGAAAGAACTGGGCGAGCTAGGGGGCCGGGGAGCTGGGGCGCCAGAGCTAGAGACAGCAGGCGGGCGAGGAGCTGGCAGAGGCGCGGGGCGAGCGGGCTGGCCAGGTCGACAGGCGGCCAAAGCCCGAGGGCCGCGGGGCTCGGGTGCGAGTCGGGCAGAACGAGGGGCTGAGCGTCGGGAGCGGAGCGAGGCGGCGGCCAAGGCGGGGGTGGATGGCCACAGGGGCGCCGGGGAGCCGCGTCGGGCTTGTCGTCTCGGGCCCCCATGGTCCTCTAGCGCAGCCTCGGGGGCCGCTGCGCGCCACACTCCGCTTTTGCCGGCCCTGCGCCTCTCGGAGCCTCACGTCTGAGGTGGGAGTGTGATGTGAGCCGCTGGGCGAACGGCGGAGAGAGAAGTGCCAGGAGGAGGAGGTATTGGGACGGGAGGCGAGAGAGTTAGTCAGCAGAGGTCGGCCGAGGGAGCCATGAAAACAACTCTCCGGCTGAGAGAGGGGCCGGCGCGGCGCTCCGGACGGCGGGACTGAAGGAAATCCGGGGCCGCGGCGGGACGGAAGGGGCCCTCACCGGCAGGCTGCACCGAGCAGGGGCGATCGCCCGGCTGTAAACACCTTCCCGGGACGACCCTCAGGCCCGGCCTCTCAGGGCCAGGGGTGTTGCAGGGGCGACCCAGGGCAGCACAGTATAGTTCTTTTGGGACTGGGGGCTGGGCGCGAGGAGATGTCTCGCGTTTCTTTCTGACCCTCTCATTGTGTAAACTTGGCCGCGGTTGAGGCAGGAAGACTAGCCAGAGGGTAATTACACAGGTGAGGCCTTGCGGGGTGAGCAGAGCGTCGGCGAGGCGTTTGGGGTCTTGAAGAGTTTCCTGCGCCCAAGTCATCAGGTCCGAGCATTTCTATACCAGTCACTGCGGAGGTGCCACTGTTCCCAGAGGCGTTTTTTACAAAGGGGTTAGTTAGCTTGAGTTGCTTGATTTCCCCGCCCCCCACCCCCTGCCTGTACATTCAAGTTATAAATAGATCTTCCTTTTGGTTTGGAGACGTTGTGTCAAAGAAGGACACTTTGGCCTGGAGAGCACAGGGGCGGGGAAGAAGGGTGCTTGGTCCGGAGTCGATGGGGGAGGCGGTGTAGAGTTTTGCTTTTTTCAGACCTGCGGATGGTGCTGTCACCGCTCTTAGTGCCAGAAGAGGCCTGTTAGCAGTAGTTTTCTTGCAAGATCGAGTGTTAGGGCAGGACCAGATTAATTTTATTTTGACCTCTTTTAGCGTTTTGAAAACGAAGCAGTAGCTGCAAAATCAGCGGCGAGCCTGTTGAAGAGAACCCACACGTGTATTTCACAGCACCTTGGGTGGATATCGACTTGAAAATGAAGCCAGACCGAGGTACATAATTTAAGTAGGATTTTTTTTTTTCCCTTTTGTGCCCCATTTTAGAAAGGGTAACCTAATTCTGCAGCAGGATCAACTGAATTACATATGATTATTTCTGTTACAGATTTCCAGCTGGTAAGGTAGAGAAGGGCACGGGGAAGAGTTAGGAACTAGATGGGAGAAGACATTCTTCAAAAGTGTCTTCAGAATGTTAGTTTCAAGAGATACTAAAAGTGAAATTTTCAATAACAGCATTTTTATCTGGTGTCACAAAATTCGATATCATTTGAGAGTTACACATTTTTAGGTAAAGTCAGTCTAACTTCAGTTTTAAAAATGTTTACAGGTTTCCTCAGTTTGAGAATTTGAACTTGATAAACAGAAAATTTAAGATTGTTTGAGTTAACAGATATTATTTGTCATTGCTGATTTTTGTGCTTTAAGCAAACTCTGAAAGTTTGAACAAATCCCTGGAGTACTTTGCAGTATATCAGTATATGGACAGGGCTACTGAAATCCCTATAATAAGTACTGTAAATGTGCCATTTTCTTTCTAAACCTGTATTTTCAGGACTTCTGGGAATAATGTGTACACTGTGTTTTTCAAGCACTTCAAAGGAATTGAAAAACCCATTTATCAGTCTGCTTTTGATTCACAGCAAGGACCAACTTTAGAAGATTTTAATACAGTGGTAGTTAGGAGTTTCAGTAATATGGGGATTTGGTTCTAAGGAATATTATAAGAAGAGGATTAATGCATTTGTTAGGGAGTTGGACTAGATGACAGAGTCCCTACCAAATGTGAGACTTTTGGATTGAAAATGTTAATGTATCCTTATGAATTAGATGCTCATTTAAAAAAAAGATATAGGAAATTCCCTGGTGATCCAGTGGGTCAGATTATGTGCTTGCACTGTAGGAGGCACAGGTTTGATCCTTGGTAGGGAACTAAGATCCCACAGGCAGCACAGTGTGGCAGTAAATAAGTAAATAAATAAGACAGAAAAAAAAAAGACATAATTTTTAAAAATAAAATAATTTGAAAAGATATGTGTTAAACTGGTTATTTTTTCCATATAGTATTTTCAAAATGGATTAGAAAGTCAAATTCTCTTTTCTACACAAATATGTCTTTGGTGATATTTTCTTAAAATGCACTAGAAAGAAGTGGAGAAAACCATACTTAATTTAGAAGTTTAAATTAGTTTTTAAGTGTTTTAAGTGTTTGGTTGATTCTTAAAATCAGCTTTGTATGTTTTAAGTATTAACAACTGTATTGCTACTAATCAGGTTGCTTATGTAGATTGCCAAGTTTAGACTTTTAGATTACATCAATGACTTTGGAAAGCTGGCACCAAGGTCAGTAATTGCATCTCAGAATAAACAAACAAATAAAATCAAAGTCATTGTTTAAAAGTTACTTTAAATACTTACACAAAATCTCTATTTTAGCCAACACTAGTACTAAGCCTGATAAAATGTTATCTATTAATGTAGATTACTAAAAAAAGTAAATACATTTATGCATCAAGATTCCTAAAGAAGTGACTTTTTTTCTCATTAAAATTGTATCTTTCTTTAGCATTATGATGTAAAAATGAAGGAATTGAAAGTTTGGTACTGTGACTATATTTTATGAGTCTTTAGGCCCATGGCTTTTTTTTGACCATGACGTAGAGTAAGTAATATCTTTTACTTTGCAAATAGTACAGAAATACTGAAATAAACTTTTCAGAAAACATACCTACTACGTGCATTGTGGTCTTGTATTTTTCTCTTCTATTTCAGTTTTTAAAAATTGCTTGCATAACCCATTGAATTGATTTCTTGATCTGTGGTTGGCAAGGGACAGTTATGGGAGAGCTAGACAACAGTAATACTTCACTTTTTCTACATTGGTGTCTAAGAAACTAGTCTGTATGAGTTTGTTTTCTGGATGACTGAAACTTCACTCTTTAAATGCCAAAATATTTTCTGTTGTACTCATAATATGTGGACAAAGATTTTCTTTTTGCCTAACTTAAACCCCTTCAGCCTGTTTACTTTAAGATCTGATTTTTGAATTCCCATGCTGTCAATTGTCTTTGTTGTCAATATGCTTATTCTTGCATTTAATATCTGTGGTTAAAAAACTAGATATCCATACTTAGCACTGAGTTCTCTAAAAAAATGAGAGTAAATAGAGGAATCTTCAGATATTCATTCAGAAACTGAGAATGTTTATGAATTCTAGTATAGAAAGTCTGAGATACTTGCTGAGTGGGTTACAAATGTGCATCAGTTTCTAAATAAGTACAAAAAGACTCTCTTATCCTACACAGTTGCATGTGGTAGTTAGTTGGATGGATAATCTAAAAAATTAAAGTGAGGAATCAGAAAAAAATAATGCCTTAATTATTTTGCCTGTCTTTTGATGTAGGCTAAAGGCCCTTCTTTAGAAATGGGAGTGGCAGGGAATGGAGCCTGTTTAATGAGTGTTAGATGTGATCTTTCTTATGTAAACCACACCAAAAATGTAAACCTAAAGATTTCTATTTTTGATTTCTTTAAAGTGGAATAAGACTTTGTAAGCAAATCAGAGGGTGGAATATTTTACATTTAAAAAATGTAAAATTCTTTTTTTAATGTTTAGTGCAATTTTATAGATGTCTGTGTATACCAAAAATTATAAAGATATTTGTGTAGTCAACAGGAGTGTGCCTTTGGGGAAGAGGGAATATATATTCATCAAAATTATGTTCATCAAAATATTCTATTTCCAAAGCAGTCAACATAGTTTTCACAGAAATAACCTTTTGTTTGCACTCAAATAAGTTCATTACTATAGAGTGTATAAGCAAGTTTGGGACAAAACTCCAGATATTAGCTATTAGTTAAGCACACAACTCAACTAGCAGGAGTAGAAGTGCACAGGAAACTGGAAGTACTTTACTAGCTGCTAGTATCTGTCAGTTTACTTTATGGACGAAATGGAAAGCTCTGGACAACATGGCTAGTTCATTAAGTGAAAATTAAGAGAATTTCTACTGTACTTTCGGATAATTAAGATGTTACTGTACAATGGCAATGTTTTACAGTAGTCAATAGAATTTTATTACAGTCTGAGGTAAATATTTTTTTCTCTTTTTTCTTTTTTTAAGATATTTAAGCAGTTATATAACATTACTTGCACAATGCTGCCAGAGATGAGTCTTTGATGTTATCATTGGCACAGGTTTTGGAATCAGACTTCTATTTGTATCCTTGTTACATTACTTCCTAGCTCTGTAATCTTCATTTAATGACTTAATTTCTGAGAGTTTCAGGTTCCTTCTCTGTAAAACAGGGATAATTCCAACTTCTCATAGTTGCTAGAAAGAAATATGACACTGGTTGGCACATAGTAGTTTTTAAATACATGATAATTATGTTAAACAAGATATTACAGATGCTTATATGTTCAGTTATAAAATATGTTCAAAAAAGGTAAAGAACTAGTCAAATGTGCAATAGCCTAGTAGTACTTTGTTTTGTTTCACATTCATAGCCTGAAACCTGCTAAGGCTCCAGCAGATTTAATAGGCTTTTAATGTATAGGTATCTGAGAATATATAAAAGCTACAAAAGAATACTTGATATATGTGGAATTTATTTCTCTGTCTTTTGTTATTACAAGTATAAATATGTTAATTTCTATGTGTAGAGGGTGGCATGGGCGGACCAAGCTTCCTAGGAATACCTGTTTAAATGGTGTTAAATTCTGACTAGAGCTGGGCAGTTGGAGAGGTTAAATGATGTTATTTCACCTTGTTCTCAAGGATGTAGAGTTTGGATCTGATCCTAGTTAGATATTGAATACTTAGTGTTTCAAGAGATGTCTAAAGTATGGTTTTTGCACAGATGTAATTAAAGCACTTTACATCTTTAACATTTAATATTTATGTAATAAATATGTGGTATTTATAATTTTGTATGTTTTGAATGCATGGTATGGTTTTTTTTTTCTATAAAAATGTATTTCAAAATAATATAAGCTTATGTTTTGATTTCAAAGTCCCAAAGTTTTCAGAATTTCTAAATTCATGGTATTGTGTAACAATTTAAATAGAATCAAAATCTTTTTAATTTAAAAGATAAATGTCAATTTTGCTGTACCTTATGCTTTGTTGGTCTTCTCTGGTGGCTCAGTGGTAAACAATCCACTTGGAAGGCAGGAGCTACCAGAGATGCAGGTTTGATCCCTGGGTGGGGAAGATCCCCTGGAGGAGGGAATGGCAACCCACTCCAGTATTCTTGCCTGGAGAATCCCCTGGACAGGGGAGCCTGGCAGGCTACAGTCCATAGGGTCGCAAAGAGTTGGATATGACTGAAGCGACTTAGTATGCATGCATGCTTGCTTTGGTTAGAGTTTCTTCATCAGACATTTCCAAGAAAGTTGTCTGAACTTATCAACTGTTATGAAAGGTATGAAAGACCTATAATATCTAGGAAATCATCAAAACACTAATAATTTAAACATACTGTGTTTCAATTCATGAGTCATTCATTTATGAGTATTAAGTGAAAACTATTAATGCCAAACCTCTTGCACAAATAAAATACCAAGCAATTGATTTTTTTTTTTTGAGGTTTAAACTGAGAGGAATGCTTAATTTTTTTTCCCCCTCTGCCGTAGATTGAATATTTGTGTGCCCATAAAATCCACAGATTGAAATCCTTAGCTCCAGGATGATGGTAGTAGGAGGTAGGGGCCTTTGGTAGATGATTAGGTCATGAGGGTGAAGACTTCATGAATGGCATTAGTGCCCTCATAAAAGAGACCCAGGAAAGTACCCTCACCACTTCCACCATTTTAGGTTATAATGAAAAGACAAATACGTAGTGAGAAAGCTGATCCTCACCAGGTACCCATATCTGCTAGTGCCTTGATCTTGGACTTTCCAGCCTCCATAACTGTGAGAAATAAATTTCTGCTGTTTATAAGTCACCTAGTTATGGTATTTTGTTATTGCAGACTAAATGGACTGAGACACACCCTTTTTTATTATATACAAATTTAGGGTTTAGCTTTAGTATCGCAGTGGCTTATGAACTTATCTAGAGTATAATGCAAATCATTTTAATCTCAAACATTTCTTCCTGGGCAACTGAAATGGGGAAAGAAATGGTAAGGACTAGAAAAAAATAGCATGGGAGGTAGATGAGTTTCTAACTTGCTAATAGTTCATTGTTAGCCAGTGTAAATCAAGCAACAGAAATGACAGAGGACAAGAAGTGTTGACTAGATTAAATAGAACAGCCTTTTGCTAAATTCTCTCAGTGGAGGTAGTGGTGGTACTATTACTAGTAACAGCTAACTCTTCTACATACTGTGTGCCAGGCACTGATCCAAGTAGTTTATATAACTCATTTAAACATCACAATTATTCAAGAAACTAGATGCTGTTGTTCATCTTCATTTCATAAATGAAATAGTCACAGTAACTTATCCAAGGTCACACAGCTAATAGAGCTAGCCCAGATTCAAAGTAAGCTTGGGTTGTTCAGTCATACAGTTGTGTCCAAATCTTCGACCCCATAAACAGCAGCATGCCAGGCTTCCCTATCCTTCACTATATCCCTGAGTTTGCTCAAACTCAGGTCCATTGAATCTGTGATACCATCCAACCATCTTATCCTCTGTCATCCTCTTCTCCTGCCTTCAATCTTTCCCAGCGTCAGGATCTTTTCCAAAGAGACAGCTCTTCGCATCAAGTCGCCAAAGTATTGGAGCTTCAGCTTCAGCATCAGTCTGTACAATGAATATTCAGGGTTGATTTCCTTTAGGATTGATTGGTTGATCTCCTTGCAGTCCAAGGGACTCTCAACAGTCTTCTCCAAGCACCACAGTCGAAACCATCAATTCTTCGGCACTCAGCCTCCTTTATGGTCCAACTCTCACATCTATACATGACTACCAGGAAGACCATAGCTTTGACTAGATGGACCTTTGTTGGCAAAATAATGTCTCTGCTTTTTAATATGCTGTCTAGGTTGGACATAACTTTTCTTCCAAGGAGCAAGCATCTTTTAATTTCCTGGCTGCAGTCACTGTCTCCAATGATTTCAGAGCCCATAAAAATAAAGTCTGTCTCTGTTTCCATCTTCTTCTCCATCTATTTGCCATGAAGTGATGCAAACAGATGCCATGATCTTCATTGTTTGAATTGAGTTTTAAACCAGCTTTTTCACTCTCCTCTTTCACCTTCATCAAGAGGTTCTTTAGTTCCTTTTTGGTTTCTGCCATTAGAGTAGTGTCATCTGCCTATCTCAGGTTATTGGTGTTGACAAAACAAGGTCCACTGGAGAAGGAAATGGCAAACCACTTCAGCATTCTTGCCTTAAGAACCCCATGAACAGTATGAAAAGGCAGGCTTGGGTACATGCTGTAAACCCTCTGGTAGGAATATGTTATATTAAAATGTTATAAGATATTGGGGCCAAATTTGTTTAAAAACAGGCCCAAGGGAAATAAAAAACAGATGTGCTAATTATTATGATCTTAGAAAAGTATATATCTTATTTGTGCCTTACTTTTTTCATCTTTGCAATGGAGGAAGTAATAGTACCTTGCCTTTAGAGTTATTTGAGTAAATGAGTTAGTGTATATAATGTGCTTAGAACTATGGCTGGGACATAGTAAACATATGTGAATAGCTTTTCCTACAATTGGACATATTCTAATTAAGTCAGTTATTTAGGGAAGGCTGGGGAGGACAAAAGAAGGGCTAATTCAGCTGTACGTGTTTTATATACTCACTGTGATCTCAAGTCCGAAAATGACTGCTGTTGGCCTTTCATCCACTTACACTGATGGGTCTTGACACATCAGTATCTGTCAGATAATTGCTGGCTTGATACAACTTCTGAGACTCAATACTAAAGGGATTAACATAGAGGTTCCTTATGTTTTTGCCTGTCATCCTGTAAGAAAGATATGATTCAGTGGATAGAACACTGTCGTTTCTTTGAAGGATGAGAAAAAAAGATGATTGGAAGGCAGAATTGAGAAGCTAATGTGTACACAGGGATAGTAACTCAAAAGCTGATTTCCTTTTCAAAAAGTGAAGAAACCTGTGGGGCCTGAACATTCTGCACTGTGAACAAGTATAGGAAAAAAATTAGTTGTTAAATAAGGAATATTTACATTCATTTATTCTTTTGTCCTTCTCAACTTTGCATCTAATTACAGTAGTATTTTCCACTCAATTAAGGCTGAGGGTTTTAAAAACTGAGGGAATGTTTAACTTAGAAATTCCAACTAAACACTGACTTTTTTTAAATGAGAAAGCAAAATCGCAGTACCAGGAAACAGTATTTCTTTCTCAGTAGGTAAACCAAAGTCAATTTGTCAATAGTTAATTCTGTCTTTCCTCAAATGGTTGAAAAAATCTGACATTGATTATGTTAGACTTCCTTATTAAACTGAAACAGAATCAACTGGCTAAAAATGCCAGTAGCTACTCAAAGTATTAGCCATTAATCCATGTGTAATGCCAAAAACAGACCCAGCAATAACCCGAGTTGAGATTTCACATATATTCCTTTTCATATAAAAGAAACTCATTCAGTAAAATTATAATAAGGTTTTTTGAATGTCTTACGTTTGTTCAACTTGACCAGTCCCACTGGCCACCTTTTAGGTTTTCAGTGACCATTCACAGCCTTGTGTCCGTTACTTCTTCTGCCTAAAAAACCTTCTCCCCAGTCATCACGTGGGTAGCTCCTTGTCATTCTTCTGATCTTGATTTAAATATCATTTTTCAAAGAGATATGCTCTGACTACACTATCTAAAGTGCTCAATTAAAGTTAGCAGCTATTATTATTTATTAAAGTAGGGTCCTTGTTCTGTGTTTCCACAGTCTCTTTCATAGCATTTACCATATTATGTGATTTTTTTTCTTTGTTTATTATCTGTCTCCACAGCTAGATTTTAAGCTCCATGAGGACAGGAACCTTGTCTCTTATTCACAACTGGATTTCCATCACCCAGCTGATGGACTTACATGTGGTGGGTGTGTAGGAGGTGCTTAAAAAAATGAATCACTAGTTTATCTCAATATTTGTGAAGCAAATAGGAGTAGAAGCAGATGACTAGAAATCATTGTTTTACTGACACCAACTGAAATTCTCTCACTTTAGGGATTTGCTTGCATTATTGACAGGCTGTTATCACAACATTTAGAGAAGGCGATGGCACCCCACTCCAGTGTTCTTGCCTAGAAAACCCCATGGATGGAGGAGCATGGTAGGCTGCAGTCCATGGGGTCACAAAGAATCGGACGTGACTGAGCGACTTCCCTTTCACTTTTCACTTTCGTGCATTGGAGAAGGAAATAGCAACCCACTCCAGTGTTCTTGCCTGGAGAATCCCAGGGACGGGGGAGCCTGTTGGGCTGCTGTCTCTGGGGTCGCACAGAGTCGGACACGACTGAAGCGACTTAGCAGCAGCAGCAGCATACCTAATTTTAAAAAATAGATTTAAAATATATTTGCCCGTAACTTAAAAGAAGATGACATTTTAAAATTGATTAAATCTCACCAAGTTGAAATAAAATTCTGTAAAATAACTAAGGTGTAGACAAAAGCTGTTTGGTATAGGTGGTTCTAAGTTTATATACATTTACTTAACAAATAATCCACATAGAAGCATTTGCTGGTAGCTCTCCGCTCTCCAACCACCATACTGAATTTGTTCCTGTTGCTATTTCTTTGAAAGAAAGAGAGATTAAATTGATTGGATAACTTCAGATTTATGAGTACAAGTAGGATAAAGACTCAGGATTTAGAGTGTAGATTTGGGGCCTGTTCTGTCACTTACAGGTTCTATGACTTGGATCAATTTCCAAACCTGTTTTCCCATCTGTAAAATGTACTAGGCTCAAAGTGTTGCTTCTGAGCTTCAGGTAAGATAATGTGTCAAAGAACTTTATAAGGTGTGAAATGCTATATATATTGACTGGTTTGCTGTATAGACAGGATGATCTGTACTCATGAGCAAAGAGCTAGATGCTCTCAGGTGTATCTTAGGGGAGGTCATTCTGTCTAAAAATACCCATTTATGCAGTACCTGGTTTTTTACAGTTTTTAAAGTTTCCCCTTGTTATCCTGACTGAAATTACACCAACAGGAGAACCATTTAGATTAATAAGTGTATATTTAATTATATATTTTTGAAGAATATTGAAATGATGGCTATCTTTTGTAATAAAATTGGCTCAAATGTGTCCTTTTTAGCAGCATAGATTTAAGACCCTAAGGCTTTAGGATCAAACTTAGATAGAAATTCTAAATCTAGCACTTCAGCCAAATGACCTTGAGCAAATTACATAACCTGTCATAACTTCAGTTCTTTTTGTTCAAGTACCATTAACTTTAAGGATTGTGGGAAAGGTGAACTGAGAACCCAAGGTTCAACAACTAGCATGTGCCTGCCATGGGACAGGGACTGATTAGTGTTTCATTTCCAAAGATAAGCAACTTGAATCAGCTGCATTAAGGAAATAAACTTGTATCAGCTGCACTAAGGAAATGAATGTTTCAGGGCTTTGTTGTGAAAGCTAATCATAAAAGGCATAAGAGACCAACAGATCTTTATTGTTTGTCACTCTGAACTTTGCATTCTGGAATATACAACTAGAGGAACTCAAAACCAGTATGGAACTACACATCTGTAATGTGCATGCAAGGGGAGAGGGAAAGTAGGTCAGTGGAGCACACCAACTATTTCTGGGTGATCATACACCATTGTGAGCATTTAGAGCAGCATTAAAGCAGAGAGATTGGGATGGGGGTGGACACTAGAAGGAGGTTGATGAAAGTTATTAGAATGGTCAGATGGTGCCCCAAATTGCTTTTTTCTTTATTTTGGAACATTAGCTAGGATTGATTCAGTGTTTGGAGCATGGCCCTTTTGTTTCTGTGAGTCAGAATCTAAACTTGTTCCTGATGCTGCAAGAAATGGTCTACTATTATAGGTTAAGAAGCTTTTGGTAGGCTAGCCTGGGAATCTAGTCATAACTTATTATTTGTAATTATTTATTATGTACTATTACTTATAAATAATATTTATTCAAAGTATGACCATTATTTGGACTTAAAACTTATTCTCTTTGAGAGTACAACTCGTTTATAGTTAGGAATTGACATTTTAAATTAATATGAAGTTTCCATTTTTTGTTTTCCTACTTAATAAGCTTATATATTCTGAATGGAATTAAAATTTTATAATAATAGCTGAAATCAGGCTATTTATAAAACTTTATCCTGACGTTAGAGAATTCTTGTACATTTTAAAAACCAAATTAGCCATTTTCTTTTGTGAAGAAATATCATGGTTTTGTGAAAAGAAGTGATCCAGTGGGTCACTTCTACTTAAATTCATAATAGTGAGAGAATGTGTTACTTCAGCACTCAATATTGGCGATTTTGATCTGTTTTTGGGGGGCTGCGCTAGCTTCCAGAATCTTATCTCTGGACCAAGGATCAAACCTTGGCCCTTGGCAGTGAAAATGTAAAGTTCTAACCACTAGACTCAGAGAATTCCCAAGATTTTGACCTTAAACATAGCTTGAGGTGAAAGCTCTATATCATATTTGGTATATGTCACAAAATTTTGACATACAAAAAATTTTTTGATGTACAGATATTTTGATATATGAAAAAATTAGCCATAGGATTTCTTTGAACTTCCATACATTGCATGCTGTATTTCACACCCACAAAAAAAGTTAGAATCATAATTTTCATAGATTATGAACATCTTAGCACTTTTGTTTTACCTCTCTTGAGTGGTAGGTCAGTAGATAGGTAGGTAGGTAGATAGACAGACATAAGGGCTTTTTTATTTTTTTGTTTTTATAAATTCAGAGTAAGTGGTGGACATCATGACACTTCAACCCTGTGTGCTTCAGTATGAAACTGGCTAGTAGCAGCATGTGACAGCTGATTGTATACATTTCTTCTCAACTCTATCAAGTTGGTTGCTTGCTATCAGCAAAGGTACCAGTATTTACACCATGGAAATTGGCAGTGCTACAGACCAGGACTTTTTTTTTCCCCTTTGCAGAACCAGTTGTTAAACATTTATCATCATACTACTGTGTGTATCTCCTAAAAATAAGCATTCTTGGGAGGAGATATACGTATAATTATGGCTGATTCCAGTTGTTGTATGTCAGAAACCAACACAACATTGTAAAGCAGTTTTACTCCAATTAAAACATAAAAAAAAATTCTCCTATGTACCGGTAATACAGTTACCATATTCAAGAAATCTATTAGCACAATGCTAATATCTAATTAGCTGTTTATGTTCATATTTCTCTAGTAGTCCCAGTATTGTCTACAGTAATACTGCCTTTTAAGGAAGTAAGTTGCTTTCTGTTACAAAAAAGGAGTTAGACCCTGGTGTTGGACATTTAGAAAGCTTTTGGAGAATACCATAAGAATATATAAATGTACAAGTGAGTAAAAGTACTGGCTTTTGGGAAAAAAAAATAGGTCATGTAAATAGGACAGTTAATTAGGATTTTAGGGTATTTCCTTATTTTGTTTTACTTTTTTGAAAAAAAAAATTACTTGGACTAAGTGGATTTAAGAGGAAAATGAGTATTGGTAAAATTCCAGGACTTCCTGGAATTGAAAAAGAATTATATTTTAAGTTATTTTTGCATTGGAAAGAATTCCACTTTTAATCCTGAAGCCTCATGCTACCTCTCTGACCTCATTTCTTGGTACTCTTCTAAGGTTCCCTGTACTCTAGGCACATCGATTTTGCTATTCTTCCGTCACTACATACACATTGACATCATGGGGACTTGACATTTGCTGTTCCCTTTAGGACTATAAGTCCCAAGATTGTCTTCTATATCATTTGACTTTCTATGCAGTTGTAACTTCTTCAAAGTGAGGAAGTTGTCACTTCCTAGACCATCTTATCAAAAGAGTACAGGTCTTTCCTTGTCTCTTGACTCTGCATTACTCTTCATTGTACTTGTCACTACTTGACTTGATTTTTTATGTTTATTTATTTGCTTTTTTTGTTTTTCTCTCAACAGGAATATAAACTTCACAAAGGCAGGGACTTAGTGGTGTTTGACCACTGCTGTATTTGCCAGTACATGGATTGATGTCTGGCATTTCGTTGCTAGTCAGTAAATATTTATCATTGAATGAATACCTGCATGCATTTTAATATCTTTGTGGTGTAGCATAAAACTTATTACTGGAAAAATTTTTATATTATTTTTCTATGATTTGTTAGTTTCCTAACTGTAAGAATTAATTCTACAGTGTCCATTTTTGTTTCTAAATGGGAGTATTTATTCCCACTTCTCAAAGTTATTGGGTGGATCAAATGAGATATCTATAAACAAACATAGTATAAGATGCTTGTATACAGTAAATAGTAAAAGTAATGTCTACTATCATTAGATAGTGAGTTCATAGGGGGTGAGTAATTTCAAGGCAAAGCCTGTCTTTTGGAAGAGATAGAAGCTGTATTGAGCCTTAAAACACAGTATGATTTGGATAGATGGAAATTTACAGAGACTAAGAAGGGGAAGACTGGAAGAGAGGACACAAGGAGCAATAAAGATGTTCCAGGGATAGCAGGTCAACTAATGTGAATTGGAGGGGTTACTTAGGAATTGGGGAGATTAGGGTTTTGAATGTCAAGGACTTTGAGCTTCATTCATTTGATAGCAGGGCACCATGTATTAGCTTTCTATGATTAAAAAGAACTTCTTGGGAGAATAATTTCAGTACATTTCTATTATTTCATTATAAACCAGTACAGATACTGAATATCTGACAGTCTTATAAAATCAGTTTTTTAGCTCTCAAAATTATATTATAACCTGGTATGATAAAAATTACCTAACACTCATCTCAACTGTTGGCTGATTGTTTTCTCCTCTGTATGTTTTCCCTTCACCACCATTCTTTGTAATATATGAGGGATTAATAGTTACTGCCTTTTATGAAAATTCTTGGGAATATTAATATGGTACACAATAGTGGTTGTACCATGGCTCTTGTTTTATGATACGCTTTGTTCAGAGTAGTAAACTGCATGGTTCATTTTAAAATAGCTGTGTGTTAGAACAAATAAGTGGAGAAGGCAATGGCACCCCACTCCAGTACTCTTGCCTGGAACATCCCATGGACGGAGGAGCCTGGTAGGCTGCAGTCCATGGGGTCGCTAGAGTTGGACATGACTGAGTGACTTCACTTTGACTTTTCACTTTCATGCATTGGAGAAGGAAATGGCAACCCACTCTAGTGTTCTTGCCTAGAGAATCCCAGGGATGGGGGAGCCTGGTGGGCTGCCGTCTATGGGGTCACACAGAGTCGGACACGACTGAAGTGACTTAGCAGCAGCAGAGCAAATAAGAGGAAAACAACAAGATGAAGTTTGAGATTACTTCTCTCATGGCAGAAGCTTAATGAACTCTGGAGGATTAAAAGCCCTTATACTTTCCAACCTCATGTGAGCTATAAGAGTGAGGAGATCCCCTCAATACTGATAAGCTTTTCTATCTTTGTTAAGGAGAGAATGAACATATATCTTCTCCCCTGTCCAACCCAATAAACATTTCACACCAAAGCTTTAAGAAAAAAATTCTGGTCATACAAGGGATTTGTTCAACGGTGTATTGTGGCAGAAAGAACACAGCAGGAAATCTTAGATTCTGTCATTCATAACTCCTTTCTTAAAAATTGTTTCTCTGGGCATGTGTGTTCTTAAGTTAGTATACTCACTCTTTAGAAGTTGGAATAAGGAACATATCTATGCCTTTGAGGAATCTGCACTCAAATCTTAGTAATTATTTTGTTGATTGACTGCTGGTCCTGGAGACATATTTCTGTAGTCCAGCATATAACAACCCTCCTGTGCTTTTTCTTGTAGCTTATGTTGCAGAGTTCAGGTATCTGCTAGGGGACTCTGAATGACTAACAATGGAGAAAAAAAAGTCATCAGGTTACATCATGGTGCAAATTAAATTCCATTCTGAAGAGCTCAGGACATGAAAATGGTTTTGTGATTCTGAGATTACTCTCAAAGTTAAGCTGTTGCCAGAAATCAGAATTGAAAAGGTCCTTAGTGTGAGTCTCTTTCTTTTTTTACAGTTGATAAAGCATAAGGCCCAAAGGAAAAAAAGTAACCTAACTATAAAAGAAAATAAATTACCTGCTAACCAGTTGAGAATTTTTCTATACTATATTATTACCTCTGGCAAGAGCACAATTGCCCCTAGATTTTGGCCCCAGAAATGACATCATGATCATTCAGCCTTCCTCAAGGAACGTGGAAGAAACAAAGGCTAGGTGATTATATTTTAACATTCTTTTCCAAGTAGTGTGTACATACTTTTAAAAGAAAGTCAAACGGTAATAAATAGACTCAATGTGAAATAAATATTTAATCCTTGAAACTGGGATGCTAAAAAGAGAAAGGAATATAAAGAAATTAGAGATAATGTCTAAAATTTAAAAGTTAAATAATGTGAAGCTTATTATTAAGAATTACAGAGGAAGAAGTCCATTTTTAGTTTTGTCATATGAAAAATAGGGCCAGTAATAGTACCTAAATAAAGGACTGGCATAGTGGTTAAATGAGGTAATCCATGTAAAGTGCTTGGAATAGTATTTGACTCTGAAGAAATATTCAATAAATGTGATGTATTATTGTTAATATATTAACATTTCTTGAACAAGTAAGAAAAGTACATGTTGTAAGTGCTCTGAAGGAAATATACAAAGGTTAAGAAGGTGACAACTTAGGGCCGGGAGAAGACCCCCTTCCTTGGGATGATTAGCTAAGACCTCTCTGAGAAAGTGAGGTGAAGATAAGAAGGAGCCTGCTGTGTAATGAGTGAGGAGGAGAACATTGCAGGCCAAAGAAGTGGTGTGTTCAAAGGTCCTGAATTTAGAAAGAGCCTGGCATGCGCTAAGAAACAAAAGAAGACCAGGGCACTGTTTGGGCATCCTTTACTTGCTCATTTTAGAGTGTCTCCTTCACTAGAGTACTTATTCTCCAAGGGCAGGAGAGCATCTGACTTCTTCCCTCACACCTGTTATGGTCCTTGGCACAGGGCCTTTATTGATAAGATAGTTGAGAAAACATTTCATCACTGTCCGTGCTTTGTGGGTGAAGACTTGATCTTTCCTTCAAACCAGATAGCTAGGATGTAGTGAGTTGCTTATGGTTACTTTTTTAAAGGATATTTGGAATACCTGATGCACAGTTGTAAAGTATTCCCATACCATAAAATATCATAAATTTTATATTTTGACTCAGTGAGTTTCATGGAGTAAAAAAATTACATTAAAAATTTAACTTGAATTAACTGTTTCATATATCTATTTTAACCATGAAGTTCACATTTTCTTGGGGGATGGAATGGGTTAAATGCTACCTGGGATGGTCCTGGTTTATGTCTGATGTCCCTGTGTTCAATCCTATTTCACAGTTTGTCTCTCCTTTTTTTATTGTTTTGTACAAAGAATTTTATGTTCACACTAGTGTTGTGCTGTCCTGCTAGTGCACTCAAATCTTGTCTTCTGTTAACTTGTGTTTTATTCTGTATTTAGCTAGCTTGCTGTGTTGTGTAGGATATTGTATCTAATATTTTATAATTTATGTGGACTCTTGTACTAAATCAAGATATTGACTGGAATGCTTGCTTTGACTTAGTCAAAACACCTGGACTTTGTTTCAGAAAGACTTGATTTCTAAAATGTTTCAACCAAATTGTACATGTTGAAGCAAAAAAATTTTATTCAAAGTCATCAGAATTCTTATGAACAGTGTCTTCTGTGATAAATGTTAAATTAGTGATTACACAGTGTATGGGTAAAATGACTTATTTTTAGAATTTACTGTTAAATATGGTAAAACTCTGGACAATTGGATTCCTTTTCCTCTCTTCTCCTGAATCATATTCATTGGGCACCTGATACATGCCTGGCACTTATGTGGTGGAAATACAATGAGCAAGAACTAACATGACCTTTGCCCTCTGGAACCTATAGTTAAATGTAGTCTTTCCTCACTTTTTTTCCTGGAGGTTACCCTTTGCTCTTTTGGAAGAGGTGCAAAGGGCCAGTAGGGGAACTGGCCCAGAGGGAAAAAGTAGCAGATGGCCCACACAGACTTGTAGATCTTTGACATTCCACTACTCTTTTCTATTTGTTGTTGTCTCAAATATTTTTGGTTTGAACCTAGAGTTATATGTGTATGTGTTGGTTGTTCTGTTTCTGTTTTTGAGAATAAGGAATGGAAATTTATTCTCAGTCAGTGCAGGTTTCACTTGAGGTGCTTACGTCATGATACTTTGTTGATTTTCCCCTCTAGGTGATGCAGCTAAAACCTTCCTGGTCTATAAGGTTAGAAGCTATTGAGGTAGTCAAAAAATAAGTACTTTGCACAAGGTAAAATAATTGTGTAAACTGAAATTGTATCTAAAATGGAAAGCTTTGAAAGGCTGACTACAACATTTGTGTGAATAAAAAGAAAATGCTCCCTCTACACAAAAGGGTAGTTGCAGTAGTTACAGAATTCATGCATTCTGGTGGTAAATCTCTAGCAACTACTTCTTTCTCAGACTCAGTAAAACTTAATATCAGCCTTTAATATGTGCTTCCAAAGTCCATATTGGTTGAATGTGATAAGGTAGAACCAAACACCTATTGGAGAGAATTAAGGTGGGGGGAGGGTCACTGAGAGGTAGTATCACATGGAGCAGTAGGTTAAAATTTTTTTTGACTGCTCACAATTATAAAAACAGTTGAAGTTGCTGCCCTATAACAGCATTCCCTCCTCCCAAACAAAATTTGGTACTCAGTCTTGCTCATGAAGTGGTAATTGATCTTTTCTTTTTCCCGTTTTATTTAAAAAGAAAATGATAGGCCCAGCCCGATAGTCCCAGCCCTTTAGATTAATTTCACAGCACATATAATTCTACAGATTATTTTAGCATTTAGAAGAACTTGAAAGACCTTGGTTAAAGTTCTGATTTTGCTTATGGTTACTGGGGGGAACAATAGGGGGATGGGATAGTAAGGAAGTTTGGGATGGACATGTACACACTTCTATATTTAAAATGGATAGCCAGCAAAGTCGTACTGTGTAGCACGGGCAACTCTGCTCAATGTTATGTGGCAGCCTGGATGAGAGGGGAGTTTGGGGAAGAATGAATATATGTATATGTATGGCTGAGTCCCTTTGCTATCTACCTGAAACTATCTCAACATCATTGATTGTCTATATTTCAAAATAAAATAAAAAGTTAAAAAAAAAAATAAAGTTCTGGTTTTGTCACCTGATCAATTTAAGCTTAATTAAATTACCTAACTTCTCTGAACTTCAGTTAGTTCAGTTCAGTCACTCAGTTGTGTCCGACTCTTTGCGACCCCATAGACTGCAGCACACCAGGCCTCCCTGTCCTTCACCGGCTCCCAGAGTTTACTCAAACTCATGTCCATTGAATTGGTGATGCCATCCAACCATCTCATCCTTTATCATCCCCATCTCCTCCCCACTTCAATCTTTCCCTGCATCATGGTCTTTTCAGATGAGTCAGTTCTTCACATCAGGTAGCTAAAGTATTGGAGTTTCAGCTTCAACATCAGTCCTTCCAATGAATATTCAGGACTGATTTCCTTTAGGATGGACTGGTTGGATTTCCTTGCAGTCCAAGGGACTCTCGAGAGTCTTCTCCAACACCACAGTTCAAAAGCATCAATTCTTCGGCACTCAGCTTTCTTTATAGTCCAACTCTCACATCTGTACATGACTACTGGAAAAACCATAGCTTTGACTAGATGGACCTTTGTTGGCAAAGTAATGTCTCTGCTTTTGAATATGCTGTCTAGGTTGGTCATAACTTTTCTTCTAAGAAGTAAGCGTCTTTTAATTTCATGGCTGTAATCACCATCTGCAGTGATTTTGGAGCCCAAAAATATAAAGTCAGCCACTGTTTCCACTGTTTCCCCATCTATTTGCCATGAAGTGATGGGACCAGATGCCATGATCTTAGTTTTCTGAATGCTGAGTTTTAAGCCAACTTTTTCACTCTCCTCTTTCACTTTCATCAAGAGGCTCTTTAGTTCTTTACTTTCTGCCATAAGGGTGGTGTCATCTGCATATCTGAGGTTATTGATATTTATCCCAGCAGTCTTGATTCCAGCTTGTGCTTCATCTAGCCCAGTGTTTCTCATGATGTATTCTGCATATAAGTTAAATAAGCAGGGTGGTTGAGTTTCAGTTTCCTCATTGGTTAAAATTGAGATAATGTATTCATTTTAGAAGTTTGTTGTAATAACATAACCTGAGGAAAGTAGTTGTATCAGGCTCTTAAACACATAATCAATGGCTATTTTAATTCTCTCCAGTTTGTTAGCTTAGGAAAGTGAAAGTGATAATAATGGTGAATCCTATTCAGAGGAAAATTAATTCAGTTTTAGATATATTAGAGTTTGTATTCACACAGATAGCCAGAAGAGTTCAGTCACATCATTTGGAAACAAGAGTGTATGAGATAATCTGAAATTAACAAATTTTTAAAAAATGCAAGTAAACAGTATTAGAGCTTTGAGGACCTAACAATTGAGTCTTAAAGCTACATGAGGTTTTCTTAATTCCACCTAAACTGTTTTACTTTACTAGATTTTGTTAACATTCTTCAAAATTTTAAATGCAGGACCTGTCATTTGTATGACTTTGGCATAACTCAAATTTATGTCTAGTGATCGCTAGCTGTAGGGGGATGGCGATGATGGTTAGGGAAAACAAACAGGACTTGTAATTAGACCTCTGTTAGATGATTCTATTTCTTCATTTTTATTTCACAAAGTTGTGATTGTCAAAGGGACAAGTAAATGTAAGATACATTATCTCCATGGAAATACTTTTACTAAAATATCATTTTATCAGGATAAAAAATTCTTGATTGTTTCTGGACTTTTAAGACTTTTAAGACACTTCTTTATAATAGTGAAAGATTGACAACATCCCAGACCATGTGTTTAAAGAAATATGGGTCTAGGTAAAGGGGAATCCATGTGTATCCTGGCATGTATTTTATTTAAGAATGATGATGATATTTTTATTAAGACCCAAGTAGTATAAGATATTAAAAATTAACTCTTATTCCTGGTCTTGATACTTATTAAATCTGACTAGTGTGTAGATAAGATATTATTAGAGTGTTTGTGCAGTAGCTTAGATTATAAATAACCCCTGTTCTTGCTCATTTTAAACAATGTAGTATGAATGATGCCAAAAAACAGGCTAGAACATTTTCTTCTCTCTAAGATCTTAGATTTTGTAAACAAGGCTCCTAAAACTAATCTAGGTCATCATAACCCCAAATCTTTTGAAAGATGACAATCCCAATTAAGCCTATTAGGTTCTTTTTAATACTGCAAATTTATGAAGTGTTTTAGGTCTTAAAAACACAATATGTTTGGATTGTATAGTCACTTGGCTTATTTGTACCATGTGATAATGAATACAAATCACTGGATAATCATTTCAGCAATAGTGATCACTGGAAATCTCCACGTGAGTGGAAATTAATGTACCCTTTTATGACTTAAGTTATCCAATACTGACCTGACAGCATAATTTTTGAATAAAAACTGATTTAATAAGAAAAGCCATAAATTTTCTTAATTCCTCAAATTGTAAAATTTAGTTTTATTTAGTCTTTCTTGCAAATAAGTTAGTGAACTGTGAAATGTGTTGTTAAAGTGACATTATTTAACAAACTAAAAATGTCAGTGTCATAAAAATCTTTCTATGATAGTCAAGATTTGAATTTTATCCCTATTGATATTAATATGGGATCAGTTCAGTCGCTCAGTCGTGTCCAACTCTTTGTGACCCCATGAATCGCAGCACGCCAGGCCTCCCTGTCCATCACCAACTCCCCTAGTTCACTCAGACTCACATCCATCGAGTCAGTGATGCCATCAGCCATCTCATCCTCTTGTCATCCCCTTCTCCTCTTGCCCCCAATCCCTCCCAGCATCAGAGTCTTCTCCAGTGAGTCAACTCTTCGCATAACGTGGCCAAAGTACTGGAGTTTCAGCTTTAGCATCATTCCTTCCAAAGAAATCCCAGAGCTGATCTCCTTCAGAATGGACTGGTTGGGTCTCCTTGCGGTCCAAGGGACTCTCGAAAGTCTTCTCCAACACCACAGTTCAAAAGCATCAATTCTTCGGTGCTCAGCCTTCTTCACAGTCCAGCTCTCACATCCATACATGACCACTGGAAAAACCATAGCCTTGACTAGACGAACCTTTGTTGGCAAAGTAATGTCTCTGCTTTTGAATATGGTATCTAGGTTGGTCATAACTTTTCTTCCAAGGAGTAAGCGTCTTTTAATTTCATGGCTGCAGTCACCATCTGTACTGATTTTGGAGCCCAGAAAAATAAAGTCTGACACTGTTTCCACTCTCTCCCCATCTATTTCCCATGAAGTGATGGGACCGGATGCCATGATCTTCGTTTTCGTTGAGTTGAACCTTTTCACTCTCCACTTTCACTTTCATTAAGAGGCTTTTTAGTTCCTGTTCCCTTTCTGCCATAAGGGTGATGTCATCTGCATATCTGAGGTTATTAATATTTCTCCCAGCAATCTTGATTCCAACTTGTGTTTCTTCCAGTCCAGCGTTTCTCATGATGTACTCTGCATAGAAGTTAAATAAACAGGGTGACAATATATAGCCTTGATGTACTCCTTTTCCTATTTGGAACCAGTCTGTTGTTCCATGTCCAGTTCTAACTGTTGCTTCCTGACCTGCATACAGGTTTCTCAAGAGGCAGATCAGGTGGTCTGGTATTCCCATCTCTTTCAGAATTTTCCACAGTTTATTGTGTTCCACACAGTCAAAGGCTTTGGCATAGTCAATAAAGCAGAAATAGATGTTTTTCTGGAACTCTCTTGCTTTTTCCATGATCCAACAGATGTTGGCAATTTGATCTCTGGTTCCTCTGCCTTTTCTAAAACCAGCTTGAACAGGATACTACTAATGTATTACCCTTTTATTTGTTGGTGTGTATGTATGTATGAATGTACATTTGCTGTTTAGTAACATATTTATAGAACTGATGTTTGCAAAAGAAAAGAGGAAACTTAAATTGCTTGAGAGCCTGGCATGCTGCAGTCCATGGGGTCGCAAAGATTCAGACACGACTCATTGACTGAACTGAACTGAACTGAGGGCCAAGTATTGGGCTAGATGGCTCATAACTCTAGAGAAATTATTACGTCACTTTACAGATGAAGAAATAGACTCAGATAGCTTAAATCATTTGACAGCACAGCTTCTTAAGTGGAAAGAATTTGAACCCTAGACACGCTAGCTCTTCTCCATTATGTCTTGCTGCTTTAAGGGATCTTTTCAGTAATTAGGTTGTATTTTGTGCAAACATGTTTACACTGTCAACCCCTAGAAGACTGACCACCAGGGATGACAATATCCTATTTGTGCTGTTTTTCAAAATTATTGTATCTTGTCCCATTTGATCCTTACAATATACCAACACTGCAGTCAAAAGAAGAAGAAAAAAAGAAAAAAAAATATTTCTGACTTAGAAATGAATAATTTCAGAGAAGTACTTAAGGTGGAGTTTAGTCTAGAACCCAGATCCATAGCTCCTGGTTCAATGTTCTTTTCTACCTCCTTTACTTTCTCTGAATCAGGTATGTGATCTGTGATTATGAAGTAATGAAGTTCACAGATTGAACCTTTTATTGTGTCCTTAATGTAACTATAGCCTGGCTCCCTGTTTAGCAGTCAAATCCTGTTTTTCTGTATTGTAAGTAACATCAATGACAGTTCTGAGGTGTAATGGGGCTGTAGTGGTGGTTATTGAATGAGTAATAAATAGAAAATGTTCGCTTGAGACTTTTGTATTTCAAGTTTATTCTTACATGATGCAGTATTTGTCTTATGGAAATATAATTATGAAAGGAATTGTTAAAAGCACACAGATTTAGGAATACCTGTTTCCTGGCTTTGCCCACTTAGTGTTGCCTACTTGAGCAGGTTAGAAAGCAGTTTTCTCATGTGTGAGAATAGTAACTATCAGAGAAGATGGTCATGTAAAGAAATTAGCACTATGCCTGGCCCATGGGCCTACATATATAGTGGTGGTGGTTTAGTTGCCAAGTTGTGTCTGACTCTTGTGATATATATAGTAGCTATGTAATTACCTTTGAAGGGTTCTTTTTTGTTTAAAAACTATCCAAGCTAGCATGGTTATCTCTTAAAGAGATATATCTTAAAAGATATCTGAAAAGATAGGGTATCTTAAAAAGCTTCCTCGATGGCTCAGTGGGTAAAGAACCTGCCTGCAATACAGGAGACACAGGAGACACAGGAGATGCAGGTTCAATTCCTGGGTCAGGAATATCCCCTGGAGGAGGAAATGGCAAACCCACTCTAGTATTCTTGCCTGAAAAATCATAAACAGAAGAGAATGACGGGTTACAGTCCTTGGGGTCACAAAGAGTAGGACATGACTGAGTGATTAAGCACAGCATCTTAAAAGTAGATAGTTCAATTGTTTCTGCTAACAGAGGACTCGGATTATGTGAAACAGTTAATATTTCAAATTTTTCCATTGTGTATTTGGAATATGTAGCTTAAAAAAACTCATGGGAGATCTGCTTCCTACTTATTTTCTTAGATTAGTATCAGATCAGATCAGATCAGATCAGTCGCTCAGTCGTGTCCGACTCTTTGCAACCCCATGAACTGCAGCACGCCAGGCCTCCCTGTCCATCACCAACTCCCGGAGATCACTCAGACTCACATCCATCGAGTTAGTGATGCCATCCAGCCATCTCATCCTCTGCCGTCCCCTTCTCCTCCTGCCCCCAATCCCTCCCAGCATCAGAGTCTTCTCCAATGAGTCAACTCTTAGCATGAGGTGGCCAAAATACTAGAGTTTCAGCTTTAGCATC
This sequence comes from Tragelaphus eurycerus, assembly GCA_935064755.1. Classification (NCBI taxonomy): domain Eukaryota; kingdom Metazoa; phylum Chordata; class Mammalia; order Artiodactyla; family Bovidae; genus Tragelaphus; species Tragelaphus eurycerus. Next base: position 1,324,260 of record CAKXYN010000008.1, read on the forward strand.
ATTCCTTCCAAAGAAATCCCAGGCCTGATCTCCTTCAGAATGGACTGGTTGGATCTCCTTGCAGTCCAAGGGACTCTCAAGAGTCTTCTCCCAACACCACAGTTCAAAAGCATCAATTCTTGGGCGCTCAGCCTTCTTCACAGTCCAGCTCTCACATCCATACATGATCACAGGAAAGACCATAGCCTTGACTAGACGAACCTTTGTTGGCAAAGTGATGTCTCTGCTTTTGAATATGCTATCTAGGTTGATCATAACTTTCCTTCCAAGGTGTATAATATAGATAATTTACATTTCTTGAACTGGCCCATTTGGAGAACACAATTATGACCATACTGGGCAAAAAGGGTTTTTTCCCGGTTGAGGGTTGAGAATTGAGAACCTGAGACTAGTACTTAGTATAGCATTTTATTGATATATTATTCAGATTTTTAACTTGTTGACTGTTGAGATTATTTACAGCATTGTGTACCACAATGAACCAGGGGAAAAAGCAACCATTCTTCAGAATTATATAAAGTGCTGTTTTGAAATTTATTTATCATTTAGAAAACTGGTAGCAGAGGAAGCATTTTGCTAAATAAATCTCTTGGTTGCATTTTACTTTTTAAGGTGGCATGTCTCTTCCAGTTCATTTTATTCACTTGTAATTACATGCTTCTGATTAAATTTAATATTTTTAATAAGTTCTCTTTGAATATGTTAATAGTTTTAGATTATAGAAACTGGCTATTATTAGCCTTTAATTAAAAATTTTAAGAATTTTAACTGAAAGGAAGTATTCTAAAACAGTTTAGAGATCATATATTCTTTTTTTCAAAGATATAGGAAGAAGTTAATTTTGAATTATGCAATTATTTATCCAAAAATTTTTTAAAATCTGTTTTCTTTGGTTCTAGTTGTATGACTTGAATAAATAAATGTTTGGAATTGATATTCTTATTTGAACTTGTTCTATTTAACTTTCCATGGTTATGAAATCAAATAAAGTAGTATATGGAATATAAATCAGTCATGGTGCTAGGTAAGCAATAATGTAGACAATTGTAGTATCTCCCTTCAAAGCACTTACAGTGTGGTGGAGGAGAATTGCAACCAGTCATTTTGCAAATAATTATTTAACATTTTGTGAGCTAAGTACTAAGAAAAAAGTATAGAGAGACTGAGGCTCAGTCTCAAGTCTCAGTCTCAGTCTCTCTGAGCCAGCTTCCCCAGACTCAGAGAAAGCTGCCCTGGGGAAGAGAAATTTAAGGGAGACTTATCAGTGCAAGAGATTATGGGAGACCACTCCAAGCAAATGAGGAATAGAATTTGCAAAGGCTCTTAAGTTTTGAAGAACCTTAAGAGTCCTTAGTAACCAAAAAAAGCATTCTGACTAGCAAAGAGCACCTTTTAGCCTTCACAATAGTCCTGTGAATTAATTCCATTTTATAGACAAGAAAACTGAAGCTCAGAGTAGTTTACTAATTTGTATAGGGTCTTAACTGTTTTTAAATGGCAGATTCATATTTTGAACCCAAGTTGGTCAGCCTGACTCCAACATCCTTGTTCTCTCTACTCTGCCATTCTTTCTCTGAGTCACTTATCTCAGAGGTTATTGTGCTCCCAAACACATCTCTCTCATTATTTCTCAGAAGGCTTAGCAGCTCTCCTTCTGGCTAATTGTTAAGCAAACAATGATCGGGTTCTTTCCTTATACTACTAAGGTAATAAGGTTTAACTCTTACAGGTTATATCTCTTGTATTCTGTAGAATTCCAGGGATCCTGAAAGCTTTTTCAAGGGTAGGAATTTTATAGATTCTGGGACTGATATGAAACTGCAGTGTTGTTTGTAGCCTCTGATTTAAAAATAGCCTCATGGTGCTCATGGGGTGCATTAATAGTGCCAACATTTCCATCAGCCTCTCTGCCCTATCTGCAAGACACTCCACATAAACAAAGATCTGAGTAATAAATAGTATGCTTCTGCTGTTGCCTCTGCCTACTCTCTGCTGTATAGAAATCCTAATGCCCCCACTAATAATGCATTTTATTGAAGAATGCAGATTTAAAGGATTCCATTGCTTTAAAAGTTTGAAAAACACTATCCTAGTTTGTGTGAAGTTAATGGGAAATATTTCCTAAATGAGAAATTTTTCTGATTCTTCATATCTGTTTATCTTCTACTACCTGCATTGACTCCCCCAAACATTTTTCCTAGAGGGAAAAAAATTCCTGAAAAATAAATTTAATTCAGACTCAGTGTCATTGTTTTATGTTTTTTGTCATTGTTTGTATAAGAAGAGATATTTTAATGCAGATACCTAGTTAAATCTTTTATTGTCAGAGTTTACTGAGCAATTTTTTCTAAGCAACCTGTTAACCTCAGTTTGTCTTGCCCTCTTAAAAGGCACTGCATAAATTTGAGGGAGGACTATTTTTAGGCCTTGTCTTGTTTTAAGTAACTAATCTTGCTTTTCTTGGAATTTGTGAAGTTTGTTGTAAAGTAATTCATAGTTCTGGGTAGACAGAGGTTGATGCTTTATCCTGATTGTCCTAAATTTTTGTATTCTTTGTTTACAGAGGGTTTCACATGGTAGAACCTGATTTACTTGAAATGCGAAGTAATAAATTGATTCCCTCCACCACCCCTTTGTCCTCTGTTTTATGCGAAACACTGACTGAAGTGAATGTTTGCCCTATGAATTTCTCTCCATTTTAAAAGTACCCAGAGATGCACATTTTAGGGGCTCATGCTAGAATACTTTGTCATTATCGTCACACCAATCTTTCTTTTCACGTTGCCTAAACACAGCTGAGTTGGTAAGAGGAGCAAAGACAACAAGATAGCGCTGCCAAGTAGAAGGGAAACTGTAGTGGACCCAACGAGCAGGGGCGGCAGAGCACACCCTCCATCCAATCAGCTGTGAGTGCTGTTGCTATGTGCGCTCTTACTCTGCTGCCTTTGTGAAAAACCTTACACAGAGCGAAGCGAAATCAGCACCCACGGCTGAACATTTGTTTTAACCACTGCAGACATCTGGATCCCTCAGTTACTGACTGTATAGCTATTGACAGCCAGAAGGCAACTTCTTTTGTACAAGGATTCCAGTATGGTTTTCAGTGGAAACAAAGGGCTTCACAGAGAAGGTGTGTAATGAAGTGTTTTCAACGGCTTTATTTTTAAACTTCCAATTTTCAGTAGCTGTTTACAGTTGCAGTGTTTGCTTTGCGTGGATTTTTAATAAACAGGTCTAGGAAAATGATCTCATGTTGAAAAACATTGAACTTAGAGAATTTTCTTTACCTTCAAATAGCCTGTTTTCTTTGAACAGCATGGCTTAAAAGATTATTAAAATGCTCATCTGAACAATGAGGAGGGAGAAAAGAAACCAAAATACATTGTGCTTACTTTAATGGGGGAAAATATGACAAAAACGAGAAAATTGGGAAGAGAAAGAGGTTTAGACAGAGTATTAACTGTACTTGGGTGCGGAAGGTTTTTCTGGTTTTTTTTAAATAGAAGCTCTTAAGGAGAATGTATTTTATAGAAGTTACGTATTTTTAACTGAAATTCATTGTTTTTGAATTTGAAGAGATTATCATAATTTAGCTTAGAATTTTGACGTAGTTTTGATGTTCAATCTTTCTGTAAAGGATTTCTGAAGATGCAACCTCAAATTGTATAAGCTCTTAATTGTTTGATCTGTTGGCTAGTTCTTCTCAGTTCAGATAAAGTATAGTAGTATAATCCAACTGCAAAGACAGTGGTGTGTTCTACTAAATAAATGTCCATATAGAAAATTGAAAATATAAAGGATTTTTCAGACAAACTAGAAATGTATAAGATACTATTTTTAAAATTAAAGTAAGCCTTAATTAAATGTAATAATTCCTTATCTGACTTAGTTAATACTGCAGATATAGTAAAGTCTTATTAAATTAAACCTCACCAATTCAATATTTGTAATAATTAAACAAAATATGGGTTTCAGTTTACTCTTATGAGATCTGGAAAAACCAGTTTATCCAACTAATTACAGGCAAGTTTTAAAATATTTTAGATAAACAGAAATCTTCACGCAGTTTCAGATACTGTGAAATTATATTTTACATAGTTGATTTAGCTAATTCTTTTAAATTAATTAAAGCAGAACAGAATACTAATTAACATATTGCCCATTTATAAACAGTTTTGTTTATCTACTTTCACCTGTTTGTGTATGTGGCTCCTTTTTAATTCACTAGGTAATTTATGTCTGAGTAAAATTAGTATAATATAAATTCCAAGCTAATATGCAAGCTTTATATTTTATCTCTACAAATGATATATTTTGGAATATGATTGGTTTTGACATTATTCTCTTCAAGAAGTGCTTGTCATTAGGAAGGGTTAGCATTATTTGATAAGCAAAGAGAGGCTTTTTTTTCCTTGAAAAGAACTCAAAATATATTTCATGCTTTTGTGCACATTACTGACCATTTTTAAGGGTACATGTATATTTAGAAAGGTATTTTATGTGAACCTACATGTTGCTAAACTTAAAAAATCTGGCATTTCTTAGTTTTTTTCAGTTTGTTATATGTAGCCAAAACTTGATAGGAGTTATAAAAATTATGGCAAAATAAAAAAAGCTATTATATACTTTGTACTTGCTAGCCTTCATGATATAAAGCACTCATTTGCAGAAGAGAAGCTGGCGGGGGGGGGGGGGGGGGGCGCGGGGGGGCGCGGGGGGGCAGGGATGGGAGGCAGAGGGTTGTTAAATGGGCCCAGACTCATCAAATATAGCTCTAATCCCATGGAACTCAAGTCTAGTTATTTCCCTTTTTTGAGCTATCACTCTCATCAATTACTCATTTTATTTTTTAATTATACAACCACAGAAACCAAAGTGTTCCTCGTATTGGTTCCCCATCTGCTTGGTTTATTTCTTAAGAATTAACAGACTTTCCAAGAGAAGGATGATTTCATTCATATGCTGCAAAAAAAAAAAAAAAAAAGGAAAATGATGTTGGCAAGAAATTTAGATCTGCTTCTGTGTCACACAAAAGCCTTGCCATTGTGTTGTAGGAGGAATAGTCTTGGCAGAATCCCAGATTTTATTTCTGGGCTCATCACCTAAAGATGGTTCCTATACGTCTTATACATGTGAGAGTTCTGTTGAGTATCAGAACCTCAGGGTAATAACTGATTTTTTAAAATCTAGTCAAGGTGACATTGCTAGCATACTTCAACTCTTTGAATTTATCTGTTATTTGATGATAGAATTTTAATTGTCTTATTCTGTGTCAAATCTTTCTGGCTTTATTTGTTTGTACTTGTAAATAGAAAAATACTTCAGTTCTCAAAAGTAGTGATTTCTTTTTTGTCTTAGCCACTTGATAGGATAGCAAATAGAAGTTCTCATATTTATCAGATGCAGTGTTTTCTGTAACAGATTTTATTTCAAATAAAATATTTTTAATTTTTAAATCACCAGGCAATAATATAGAATATGTAAATAGTATTTCATTTATAATTCTTCAAAAAATTTCTCTTATTTAGAATTTCAGGTTAAGAAGGGGTAACAATCCAAGTATTTCTTTTTCTTTTGGTCTTTTGTGAAGTCCTTTCTTAAAAAATAATTCCTACAGCAAGTATTATCCCCAAGTGTTTGATTCCTACATGTATGCTCTAAGTATTGTAACACTATATGCAGTGTTTCTTTGACTCTTCCTTGCAGAAATTCCATTCACTTACTCATGTTCTGAACCCAGAAAAGATTTGATTATTATAGTCAGCTAGGCAAGTAAGTTTTGTCTTAATAACTTTTGATCAGACATTTTCATATAGTAGCACTGCTATTATGTAAACTGTATTGTTTTTGCAAGAGTATAATCTTTTTAAAAAAATCTTCAGGTGCCATTGTATCTAAAATCAGAGACCCAAGTTTTAAAAACACAGTTGTTTGGAGTAGTGCTTGAATCTGATTATATAATTCTTTGTGATGAGGCTGAGTTGTAAGCTATTACTTGATAAACTGGAAATATTGCCTTGTTTTCTTCGCTGGTCTCAGTTTTACTCATTCAAAGACTTCTGAACATCAAAGGATTTGAATTATAAGGTTTATGATAAGCACAGGGACATTAAAATTATAAATTACAGGAGGTAGTCAAGATAGAGTAGGAAAAAGAATTGGGTCCTAAGAGTCATATATAGCTGGGCCTCTCATTTTGCTGTAAGCTTCTTGTTATCCAGAATATGAAAAGAAAACTCTGCCAGTTATTTGCAATCCCATTTTATTGCTAAATATTAGCCATTCTCTTTTCTTTAAAATTTATTCTACATTTTTAAATTCTTAGAATTTTAAGTATACTGCAAATATAATTTTTTATATTTTTCTTCTAAGTTTCACATATACAGATATACTTTTATGCAGAATCTCAATCTTCTAAGATACTTTATGACCCAGAAAGTCTTGGAAACTTGGGGATTTGGGCAGAAGAAAGGGGAGAGCTGGACTTCCCTGGTAGTCCAGTGGTTAAGATTCCGAGCTTCCAGTGCCCCTACTTAAGGCCAAGTGAGTTCAATCCCTGATTGCGGAACTAAGATCCCACATGCCTTGCTTGGCATGGCCAAAAAAAACAAACAAAAAAGAAGAAGAAGATAGGGCAAGGCTGATAGGGAAGTATGTGACTAAACCTCTGAAGAAAGATCAGATCAGATCAGATCAGTCGCTCAGTCATGTCCGACTCTTTGCGACCCCATGAACTGCAGCACGCCAGGCCTCCCTATCCATCACCAGCTCTCGGAGGTCACTCAGACTCACATCCATCGAGTCAGTGATGCCATCCAGCCATCTCATCCTCTGTCGTCCCCTTCTCCTCCTGCCCTCAATCCCTCCCAGCATCAGAGTCTTCTCCAATGAGTCAACTCTTCGCATGAGGTGGCCAAAATACTGGAGTTTCAGCTTTAGCATCATTCCTTGCAAAGAAATCCCAGGGCTGATCTCCTTCAGAATGGACCGGCTGGATCTCCTTGCAGTCCAAGAAAGATAATAGTCAATAATGGCAAGGAAACAATGAGTAAATGGGAAAATAAATGAAGACGAGGAGGCAGAAAAAAATTTATTTGATACAGTGTTATTTTTGGGCGGTGTGTGTGTGTGTGTATGCATAAAAGTTCCCACCAGTGCTGGGCTGACTGACTAGCGCTGGTAAATTCACCAGGGATTTGTTTCCTGGGCAGTAACTCATTTCTGACTTTTTTTTAAATTCCTCAACTAGGTTGTGATAAGGATGACCTTGTATTTACCACTCATTAATGACAAGGGACAAGTCAGCTGTCTGGAAACCAGGAATTAAATTTTATCACATACATGATGAATGTAACTGTTTTGAAATATAAGAACTTACAGAATAAAAATCTGGTGATATAGGGGCTAAAATTTAAAAACTCAAAATTCTAAGCCAAAATGTTCAGAAAATGGTCTTTTGTCATTTTAATAAGTACACAAAATTTCAGGTTCTTTTTCAGCTGATCACATTATTTTCATTGCTTTGGGTAGTGATAATTTTATGTTATTTTGGGAGAGAGGTTCAGTCTGGTTCCCATCCTAGTTTTCATATTTTCATCAAGTGCTAAGATTTTGTGATTCTTACATAAACATATTTAGTCTTTCAATTCAGCTGAAGATAAAGTTTAGCTTGTTGAAAATTAGAGAACCAGCAAATGTAAAGAAAAGACGATCTCTTACAGGTTTACTCCATTTTTTTCACTGTCAGTGCATTCAGTGGTACTACCTAAGTGGCTTCTGCATTGGATCCAGAAACTATTTTACATCTAACAAAAAGGGTAGGAGAACCTTTTTAGAAATACATTTCCTGGTTTTACCTGACTGCATTGCATTGATGTGTTTGTTTACATTAAATCATTTTTCCTGAAAATATCCACATAGAAAAAGAGTAAAAAGATTGCTCTATGTCATTGTTTTATATTTTGGGTACTGACCCTTTTGAGAATCTGATGAAAAATATCAACCCTCTTGCTAGAAAAAAATGCATCAATGTATATACATAGGTAATTTTGTGGAAAATAGCCAAAGGTTCATAAATTCTCTTAAGAAATCTTATTAGACATAATTTGGTTTTAGTCAGAGAATAAAAGCATTAATTTTAGAGAATTGGGTAAGAACTTCAGGATATGAATGGAAGCAAAGTTATTAAGTAGTGAGTGTGCAGCGCTGTTTTGTCACTTTTTGAGGAGAGGGGAAATGTTCTAACATGTATGCCATACATTCGTACTCTTGCAGATGGATTTGTTCTGGGGAGGACCCCACATTCCTGTGCTGACTCCTCTATTCTAGATGAGCTTCTGATAGAGAACCTAGTCAAAAGGACCAGGCCTAGAATGTGTAATATCTAGATCTGAGGACCTACATATCATCTCTGAGTTGTAGATTGAGTTTAGTTGTAGGTTGAGATTATAGGAAATCTCAGACACCTCCTTTGGCCTTAGACTTTGACCTGAATGCTCTTCCAGTAATTGCTCTGTGCTAGAGATGACAGACCCACTGCAGTGGATGGTACCTAGTTGCATCTTTGTTCTAGAGAACTGAGCAGAACTGATCTTAGTGTATGTGCTCAAGTTTTCAACTCTTAATTAAAAACAATTCCGCATGCACTTTTTATTTCTGCTGGAGTTTTAGAATTCACACATACCAACAATCAGTGGAAAATACAAATGTTGAGGGTGCTTAGAAGAAGGAGTCATGCATGTGGTAGAGGGAAGGAGACTGAAAGGACAGAGTGTATTTTTGGGGACCAGCCTATGTTATAACCGTATTCCCATGAGGTAAAAATGTAAGAAAGACTAAATTAGGTTAAGCTTGAGGATAATTTTGGAAAGCTATGTGCCAGTTATCTGAGTTTAGTAAAGCTGGAACAAAACAAAACAGCACTAGAATAGTAGATGGTTGCTTTTTTAGCACAGGGTCATCTTTTGAGTGTAGAGCTAAATCTAGAACTTGTGGTTTTGGGAGAAAGGACTTTGTTTCCTTTTGTGGCAGTGTTTTCTAAGCTTTTCGTCCCCTACTTCTTTCTGCATGTGGTGTGGAGTGATAACAGCCTTATGATCAGAAATATTCCCACAAAAGACAGTCGAAAGGACAATATTTTCTACTTTAGTATTTTCAGGCCCTGAAACAGTACTGAATTAGGCTTAATGATTTACACAGAGAACAGAGAAATTAGAAAATAAGATCAGTGCAAGTAAGAAAGAAACGAATAAAATCTATATAGCTCTGTTTGTGTCCTTGTATCTGTGGTGTATGGCAAAAAGCACAATCCTGGTAACCTGAACTTAAGGAGGCAAAACAAATGGACACTAGTAAATTTTGTCAATGACACTGACAGGTTCTAATTGTTTCATTTTAAATATCAAGACTTCTGGAAGCTTTCTCTGATATCTAAGATTGAGTTCCCACCTAACCATTCCCATAGCACTGAAATATACTCCTGTTATTTATCGAGCATCACCCTGAATTAGCTTTACCCGAATGTACTCCACAAGACTGTTCTCTGTTTGAAGGCAGAACAGCAGCTGATTCTGCCGTTGCCTTCGGGAGACGAGCTGGGTTTCACTTGAATTTTTTGACACATAGAGACTTCGTTTTCCACTCTTACCTTTGAGCAATCTTTAAATTGCTTAAAATTTAGTTTTCTTTCTAGAGCTTAAGTTGCCCTCAAATCATCACATAAGCAGTCAATAGGTTGGTATGAAGAATTCTGTTATTCCTTAAGAGACTGTTGAGACCTAGAAATTCCAATAACAGATATGGAAATTAGAACTCAGAAAGTGCTCTCTCTGCTTTTTATTTTTTTTTAATTAAATGTTTTTGCCCTGGCCTAGAGATTTGGTGACTACCTAATGCAATTAAAAAAATTTTTAAAACAGATATTTCCTTGTCCCATTTAAGAAAATCATATAAATAAGGGCATTTAAAAAACTCACAAAAAACTATTTCAGTGCAAAATATCAAATTCAAGATAATTATCTGGACAAGGAAACAATAAGCCTTTATCACTTTAACTGGAAGTAAGCTGAAATAGGGAGAAAACAAAATTGATGGAATATTAACCATTCATTATTTTAGCAAGTGTTTGCGAGCTTAGTCATGCCAAGTACTATGCTGGGCAACTGTTAAGAGAGATGATCCTTCTTCTCATGGACCTTAGTGGTTTAGAGAAGAGAGGTAAATAGTGATTTATTTGTGTGTGTGTGTGTGTGTGTGTGTGTGTGTGTGCTAAAATTTAGGAAGGAAAAGCATAAGATACAATGGGCTCGTCTCCTAAAAACAATAAAGCATCATGGGAGGGTATAATAGGACCGGATGAGCTTGGATAAGACCTAATTAAGAATTGTGTATTTAAGCTGAACTAGAGCTCATCATGTTATTTTATACCCTATTCTCTTAATTTTTAGAATTTTGATCACGTGGTAAAGTTAAATTTTTAACTTCGTAAATGTGTAGATCATTAGAAAATGTAATTTTAAAAACTCATACACAAGAGTAACAGATCTAATTTTGAATTAACTTAATAGAGAAATTTTTAATATTTAAATTAACTCCAGTATTTTGGCCACCTCATGCGAAGAGTTGACTCATTGGAGAAGACCCTGATGCTGGGAGGGATTGAGGGCAGGAGGAGAATGGGACGACAGAGGATGAGATGGCTGGATGGCATCACTGACTTGATGGGTGTGAGTCTGAGTGACCTCCGGGAGCTGGTGATCGACAGGGAGGCCTGGCGTGCTGCGGTTCATGGGGTCGTAAAGAGTCGGACACGACTGAGCGACTGATCTGATCTGATCTGATCTGATAATTTTTTGGGTACCCTGGGTCTTTGCTGCACGTGGGCTTTTGCTAGTAGTGACAAGTGGGGGCTACTCTCTAGTTGTGGTGCACAGGCTTCTGATTACGGTAGCTTCTCTTGTTGGGGAGCATGGGGCCTAGGTGCACAGACTCAGTAGTTGCAGCTCCCGGGCTTTAGAGCACAGGCTCAGTAGTTGTGCCACATGGACTTAGTTGCCCTGCAGCATGTGGGATCTTCCTGGATCAGGGATCAGGGATCAAACCGGTCCCCTGCATTGCAAGGCAGATTCTTAACCACTGAACCACCAGGGAAGCCCTAGAAAATTCTTTATGAAGAAAAAAATTTAAATCTTCCAAAGAATGTGAATGGTGAGATTTGAACCTTTAAAATGCAGTTTTTAAAAAGTTGGTTGAAATTATTTTTGAGTTGCTAACTCTGATTTGGGGGACTCATTGAAAAATTACTGAGGTATCAAGAATGGAAAGGCAGTGAATGTTAGACAGTTGGACTGCTCCCCTAAAATAATACACAAAAGGTGAATCACCTCCTTTCCACAAAGTTTTTCCATGGTGTGACTTAAAGAATACTGGCATAGTTGGAGAGAAAGATTAAAAAGATTGAGATGGGGCTATGAGACTTGTGAGGAGGGGAGTGCCGGAAACAAGGAATTCTAGTTACTCAATGGGATAAAGAAGGGGTAAGATATCTCGAGGCAGCCCTGTGAGAGAATAAGATCAGGTGGGCCAGAACATTGGATGCATACAGGGCAGTAATGACTAAAGAGGTTTAAACAAGTGAGATAGCATCACTCTTCACCTCGTCTCTCATTGGTCCCCTTTATGAATCCAATGCTCTGACCAAACTGAGAATGCTGAGAGATAAGATATGGGAGGTTGTTAGTAGAAGCAGTCAGACTTTACCATTGAGGACTTGTTGGAGACAGGAGAAAGGGAGGAGGCATAGATCATTCTAAGATTTCAAGTCACAAAAAGCAAAAACAGCTGTAGTTGGAAACAAGTTTTGTACTCTGACCAGTACCCCCATGATTATTTTTAGTTTGTGGTAGGCTATATGTACCAGGATCAGTCTGTGCTTGTGGCCAAAGTGGTACTTACAGTAAATGGGATGGTAGTATTTTATAATTTCAAAAATCAGCACGTGTAAAATCAAATATTATTTAAATTGGAATGGGCATCTTGTTTCTCATTCCTTCATTTTACAAGTAAGTTTGTTGAGGGTCACAGAGTTTAATTGACTTTTCCTGAAGTCTTGGAACTAGTTTATGAGAAAGCTGAAATTGGAAACCTGATCTTCTGGCTTCTAGTATAGCATTTTTCATACTTTTTGCAAGTTACTGAAATTTTGTTTTCATTTGTTTTCTGTTTTATCAAAAGATCTATCAATTTCAAGATCTATTATAAGTGTAAAGGTTGGTGTCAGATCTGTTATTTAGCTATCAAAAAATTTAGATAAAAGATCTATGTTAAATATGGATTTAAAGCCAGTTGACAAGCTTATCTTCTAAACATAGGATTTTAGAATAATCTAACAATAAATAATAGCTATGCTCAATTGACGATAGTTTGTGAATCTGTTCACTGAACTAAAACCAGTTTAATCTGGTTCTAGAAGTATCCTATACTTGGGTGATTCAAGTTGATGGTAATGACCACAGAGTTATCCAATAAAACATTAATTAAAAGCATTATATTAGCATTAAATCCCACTGCTTGATCATTATCTTTATCAAAGGATACTGCCTTGGCAGAGTTACACATTTGAAGGGGAACTAGAGTGATATGAAACTAAAGAAAAAAATAGAAAAACTATTGTTTCTCATCTTACCGACCTAATATAGCAAGGTGATATCTTTATAATAGCCATTTACAACTAAACTATAACTTCTGTTCAAAATAATTGATCTCTCCACACTTGTGCAGAGGTCAATGAATGAATCCACTTGAACAAACAAATGGTTACAAGGGTGACATTGTCTGCTTGCTTCAACTGGTTGAATCATTGAAGGGATCTGTGGGTATTCTTTCTTGGTGCTATTACATCATCTCATTTTATTTTTGGCAAGCTATCATTCTCATTGACTTCTGATCCATTGCAGCCTTACCCCCCACCCCCACCACCTTTTTTAACAGATTGGCAGTTTTCCACTTTTGTGGAACATTATGGTCTCTACTTCCCCATCATTGCTCCTTCAAATGATAGATAAGCTTCTCAGGCTGACTGAAGTGGGAGCAATGGAGAGGGAGAGGGGAGGGACCTCTGGAGAATGGTAGTTGGGTTCTTGGTTATTACTCACACAGGGCCTGAAGTCAAATGATTTTCAGGATGGTGGTGGTGGTTCCTGAAGTTCGGTTCTCAGACCTGTGCTAGTCTAATGTAAGTTTTTTTTCATTTGTCCATGGCAAAGATGGCAGCCATTCTCAAGAGAGACTCCTTTTCTGTGATCACGACTGTCAATTTTTTGTTATTAAGTGCCTTTTCTTTTATGAAATCATGTTTTTTCTTTGTAATTTTGTTTTAATTTTAGAAGTGAAATGCAGTGTTTAAAAATCTCCAGGAGTTTTAGAAAGCTTATTTTAGCAAACTTTGGAGAAGTTTATATATAATTTATATATATATATAATATATATAATTTTTTATATTTCATTGTTTCAGATAATCTTTAAGTTTATATATTATTGAAAAAAGTAAATATAAAATTGTGTATATTGCTGTTTAACTTAATGGATTTTTTATGCCTTTTTATAAACAATATAATTATTTTAACGGCTGTAGGATATTCCATCATGTTGACATAACATCACTCAAACCTTTTTCCATAGTAATTTTTAAAAATACTTTTAACTTTACTATTATAGTAGATAAAACATGGCTTTTCACTGTGATTTTAATTGGTATTTCTTTGATTAAATATCCTCTCTAGAGAGATTAAACATTCCGGTCTGTGTTTACTTATGTGAATTCTTCTTTTCAAATTTGAAAATAGCAAGTTTAATTAAAATAGCATATGGAATAATTTAATATATATAGGAACACTTTGTCAACCATATAGTATAGGAATATGTTCCCTTCTACTTTTTCTTTAAGAAATACTTTGATTTTATACATTTTAATCTGCCAATATTTTCCTTTATATATATATTTTATTTTTAAGTTAAGAAATGTCTCATTTCACTAAATAAATACATATTGAATATTTTCCCCATTAAAACTTAGATGTGATTGTTTTTACCTGTGAGGCCTTTATTTTCATGTATGATCTAAAGTGCTATTTCTCAAAGTGTGTTGCCTGCATCAGAGGCATAAAGCTTTCTTATTAAACATGCAGACTCCTGAGTCAGACTCTCTGGGAGTAGGACCTAGGAATATACATTTTCTGCAAACTCCTAAGATAATACTTGTTTTGGGGTCCTGTTTCTGCTGTAAGAAATTTCTGCAACTTTATGGCTTAAAACAATGCATTTAACCAATTTCTAAATCTGTAAGATGACTCAGAGACCTCATCTGGGCCAACTCTATTTCAGTTCTTAAAAACAAATGAAAAAGAATTGCTGAAACAAAAAAACAAGAAAATTGGTAGTAAGGCCTATATTTGATCAGTAGCATATTGGCTAGGGACCTAAATATTGAAATGAGACTAAGATATATCAAGTCTAAAAATTTTCTATGTATTTTTGGAAGATTATATAACCTTTTCTAGATTTTTTTTTTTTTTTTTTTTGATATTTCTTTAGTCTTTCACCTGAGAGAATTTGTGAAAATAATTGAGGCTTCAGCAATATGTGAACCGTGAACTTCCTGATGTTCAAGCTGGTTTTAGAAAAGGCAGAGGAACCAGAGATCAAATTGCCAACATATGCTGGATCATGGAAAAAGCAAGAGCGTTCCAGAAAAACATCTATTTCTGCTTTATTGACTATACCAAAGCCTTTGACTGTGTGGAACACAATAAACTGTGGAAAATTCTGAAAGAGATGGAAATACCAGACCACCTGATCTGCCTCTTGAGAAACCTGTATGCAGGTCAGGAAGCAACAGTTAGAACTGGACATGGAACAACAGACTGGTTCCAAATAGGAAAAGGAGTACATCAAGGCTGTATATTGTCACCCTGTTTATTTAACTTCTATGCAGAGTACATCATGAGAAATGCTGGACTGGAAGAAACACAAGCTGGAATCAAGATTGCTGGGAGGAATATCAATAACCTCAGATATGCAGATGACACCACCCTTATGGCAGAAAGTGAAGAGGAACTAAAAAGCCTCTTGATGAAAGTGAAAGTGGAGAGTGAAAAGGTTGGCTTAAAGCTCAACATTCAGAAAACGAAGATCATGGCATCCGGTCCCATCACTTCATGGGAAATAGATGGGGAGAGAGTGGAAACAGTGTCAGACTTTATTTTTCTGGGCTCCAAAATCACTACAGATGGTGACTGCAGCCATGAAATTAAAAGACACTTACTCCTTGGAAGAAAAGTTATGATCAACCTAGATAGCATATTCAAAAGCAGAGACATTACTTTGCCAACAAAGATTCGTCTAGTCAAGGCTATGGTCTTTCCTGTGGTCATGTATGGATGTGAGAGTTGGACTGTGAAGAAGGCTGAGCGCCGAAGAATTGATGCTTTTGAACTGTGGTGTTGGAGAAGACTCTTGAGAGTCCCTTGGACTGCAAGGAGATCCAACCAGTCCATTCTGAAGGAGATCAGCCCTGAGATTGCTTTGGAAGGAATGATGCTAAAGCTGAAACTCCAGCACTTTGTCCACCTCATGAGAAGAGTTGACTCATTGGAGAAGACTCTGATGCTGGGGGGGATTGGGGGCAGGAGGAGAAGGGGACGACAGAGGATGAGATGGCTGGATGGCATCACTAACTCGATGGATGTGAGTCTGAGTGACCTCCGAGAGCTGGTGATGGACAGGGAGGCCTGGCATGCTGTAATTCATGGGGTTGCAAAGAGTTGGACACAACTGAGCGACTGATCTGATCTGATAAGAAAGTACTCCTGACTCAGAAAAATTATAATGTAAACAAAATGTGATATATTGACTTTTATGCAATTATTAATAAGATGATTAATTCTAAAAATAGAAGGCCCACAATATTAAAATCTGTATAAATTTTACATTGAGGTGGACTTTTAGATGCAGATGAGGAAAAATCACTTTAATAATTGAGTTTGGCTTGGTTTTATCATGTTGTACCTTATATCCTCAGTATTTACTTGCCTTCTAACTGGAGGTTTGTACCTTTTGACTGCTTTCATCCATTTTCCTCTTCACCCACCCCTTGCCTCTGATAACCACAATGATCTCTTTTTCTGTGAGTTAGTTTTTATGTTTTTGAAGTACAGTTGACATCCAACATTATGTTAGTTCCTATTGCACAGTGATTTGGTATTTCTATACCTTTCAAAATAATCACCATAATAAGTCTAGTTATGATATGTCACCCTTTCAAAGATATTGATGTTACCAGCTGTCTTGCTTACACTGTTCATTTTATACCCATGACCTCTTTCTTTTCTTCCCCCATCCCCTTCCACTTAGGCAACTACCTGTTTGTTCTCCTTATCTATGATTCTGTTTTGTTGTGTTTGTTTATTCATTCATTTGTTTTTTAGATTCCCTATGTGAGTGAAATTATACAGTATTTGTCTTTCTCTGTCTCATTTATTTCACTTAGCGTGATACCCTTCTAGGTCCATCCATGTTGTTGCAATGACAGAATTTCATTCTTTTTTGTGGGTGAGTAATATTGCATTGTATAAATAAGTCATATCTTGTTTATCCATTCATGTTTTGCTGGGCATTTGGATCGCTTCCATGTTTTGGCTATTGTAATAATGCTGCAGTGAACATAGGGGTGCATGTATCTTTTCCAATTGGTGTTTTTGTTTTCTTTCAGTAAATACCCAGGAGTTGAATTTGTGGATGATATTTTTAATCTTTTGAGGGATTTCCATACTGTTTTCCATAGTGGCTGTACCAATTTACTTTCCTCCAAGCAGTGCATGAGGGTCCCCTCTTCTCCACATCCTTGCCAACACTTGTTTTATTTATTGTCTTTTTGACAGTAGCCATTCTGATAGGTGTGCCAAATATGACTTTTTGCCAACTTCAAGATAATATCTGAGAGAGAAAAAGAGATATTCAAGAGTTCATAAAAAGTTGAAAGCCTCTTCTTTATATAATAGAGCTGAGGTTTTAATCCATTTATTTAGTTTTTCCTCCAGGACTCCCCACAACTATTTAAAGAAATTTTTTTGGACCAACTGACATAATTTTTTAATTTCATTGTAGAAAAATGGACTCCATATTTATTTTCATATTTCTTAGACTTCATACAACTATAAAACCAAAATAATTTTGAAAAAGCTAAATTCAGGCCATCATCAAAAAGTCTACAAAAATAAATGCTGGAGAGAGTATGTAGAAAAGGGAACTCTCCTACACTGCAGGTGAGAAAGTAAATTAGTATAACCACTATGGAGAACAGTATGGAGGTTCCTTAAAAAATTAAGACAGAGCTACTGTATGATCTAGCAGTCCCACTCCTGGGCATGTATCTGGAGAAAACCATAATCTGAAAAGATACATGTACCCTCATGTTCATTGCAGCACTTTTTATGGTAGACAAGACATGGAAGCAACCTAAATGTCCATCAACAGAGGAATGGATAAAGAAAGAAGATGTGGTACATATACAATGGAATACTACTTAGTCATAAAAAATGAAGTGATGCCATTTTCAGCAACATAGAGATTATCATACCAAGTGAAGGAAGTCAAACAGGAGAAAGACAAATATATGATATCACTCATATGTGGAATCCAGTTTTAAAAAGATACAAATGAATGTATTTACAAAACAGAAGCAGACTTAACAGATAGCAAAAACAACTTATGGTTACTAGAGGGGAAGCATAGGGGAAAGGGATAAATCAGGAGCTGGGGATGAACACATGCACACTGCTGTATATAAGATAGATAACCAACAAGAGCCTACTGTATAGCACAGGGAACTCTACCCAATATTCTGTGATAACCTAATGAGAAAAGAATCTAAAGAATGAATATATGTATATGTATTTAACTGAATCACTTTGCTGTACACTTACAACATTGTAAATCAACTATACTCCAATAAAATTAAAACATTTTTTTTAAATAATAAATGTGGATAAAATTACAGAACCACTAAACTTTGTCATTGTGATGTATTACAAAGCTATTGGTCAAAATGTGACTATCATGCTTGGTATTATGGGCCAAGTCCTTTTGAGTTGAACATGCCTACGATACTATGGCTTGATATTTGCTTGTCCCATTTGACTCACTGTCAACTTTTGTTGGTACCCCAGGTCACTGTTTTGTGGACTATATTAAGTCCACCTCTCTTCTTACCAACCAAGAGCTATTCAAGTCATGCTGTTTAAACACCAGCAAAACTGTCAATGTAAGTCATAATTGTACATATGAATATAACATTGAAATAAGAAAGCAATCCTTGATTATCATTGTCCACAATGTTCCAGACTAGTTTATGCCTTTTTTTTTTTTTTTTTGAGATTTTCATTGAAAATAAATCATGTGTTAAATTTGGAGAGAGAGTTGTCAGATCCCCAGAATGTCCACAGACTCCAGTCTGAAAACCAGTTCTACCCAGTTACATGTTATACATTGATACATGCAAATTCACAGCTACAACTGAAAACATAATTCCAGTGTAAAGCAGGTACCTTGCTTTTCTAATGTCACCTCTGCTTTCCCTATATCCTGCCTTGCCTAATATCCTCATTTTCTCCCTTTACTTAGCCTCGAGTTTTCAACTAGAGCAGTGGTTTTCAGTCCTTGTTGCATATTAGAATTACATAGGGAGCTTTTATGCAAATATAATATCTAGTCTTGGATGTGTTCAAGTTTTGTTTCTGTTTTTTTGTTTGTTTGTTTGTTTTGTCTTATACTTTATTTTTAAAGTTTTCCAGTTTGTTCAATGTGTGCCTGGGATTCAAAACCACAAGGTTCTAGAACTATTGAAAATTTCTATCAAGATATTTTGGCTTATTAAGGAACAGTAAGGCTGTGTATTATATAATACTGCTTACTCTATGCCAGGCACTGTGTTGTTCAACACATATTATTACCTCATAAAATCAGTGATGTTATGAAATTGGTATTAGCTCCATTTTTCAGAAAGGTTAAGTTTAGAGAGACAAATTAGGTTCCTTTGGGCTGCATTATTAGCAGAATGGGGATTCAGATTGTCTGTTAATCATTATCTTAACCACAACACTATAAATATTCAGTCTTATTTCACCCTTTTATTACAAAATATTTACTTTAACCAATCCCTGTTAAATACACACTTTGATGAAGGCATTTTTACTTTGAGTAGTTTACATATTTTGACTAAAAATGTGTAAGCATAAAGTATGAATGCAGTTCATATGAACACCTGAAGCTATAGATCTCTTTTTTTCCCTATTCCATTAAGAAGTTTGTTGGATAAATGATTTCATTTTCCAAGATTGGATTTCTTTTCAAAAGAGGCTGAAAAGCATTCACTTAGTTAGCTCACTTTGTTTTCAAGTCTATTAAGAAATATTGCATTTGAATCACATTCTGATTAAACTTATAATTTTAGGGTTACCATATTTGGTTGATCTTAACACATTTTCTATATTTTACATCTTTGAAGTCCGAAATAAATTTGTTTCTTTCACTTTGATGGCCCACTGTAGTTAAATTGGCTTATTTTTCTTTGTTAATGAATGATAAAATAGTTGTATGTCTTAAAATTAATGGTATCTTAGATTTGATGAATTAACAATAGTGGTTATATATGAATGACTGTTCCATATATACTCTCCCTATTTTGGGAGGTAAAACAGTGTGATATATTCTCGGTATTGCGAAGATTAAATAAGATAAAATAATCCCTGGAGAAGGAAGTGGCAACCCACTCCAGTATTCTTGCCTGGAAAATCCCATGGACAGAGGAGCCTGGTGGGCTACACAGTCCATGGGGTCACAAGAGTTGGACAAGACTTCGCAGCTAAACCACCACCATATTCCATGGAAGTCAATTTGCTACATGTTAAAGGTTGTCATTTATTACCTGCTTGTTCATTACTAAAATTAGAAATTGTGAAGTAATAAGAATCTGCTTAGAACATGCTAAAGAAATGAGTTCACATTATTTCAAGGTAACTCTTCTGGCTTTATCTCTCTTTCAGTGACTATTTTTTCTTCTTATTTATAGAAAAAGAAGTTATTTTTGTGAAACTATGTCGACCAACAATTTATTCGTGTATATTCATCATTTTAGGTTGCAAGGAAAAGTATGACTGCTTTAGAAGTCTTTGTATTATGTATGGCTGATTTACTTTGCTGTACAGCAGAAAATAACACATTTACATGTTAATGGTTAACATGTAATGGCTTTGGCTAACACAATGCTTAATACATTGGTTAATATAATGGTTAACATTGTAAAGCCACTATATTCCAATAAAAATTTTTTAAATAAAATTAAGAAAAAGAAAAACAGTAAAAAAAAAAAAAAAAGATAAAATAATCATCACGATATCTGGCACATAGTAAGAGCTTAGGAAATGTCCGCTGTTGTTATGACATTGTAAATATTAGTGTTATAAGTGCTTCATGGCTCCACAGCTACAGACCAGAGAAAGGTGACCAGCAGCCTTCAGTTTTATAAGTGAAAGAAATTAACTGTTCTTTCAGTTATTTCCTGTAGACAAGTTCTTTTATAAACAAATCTGACTGGCATTAAATTGATATTTCCAAGACTGCTGTATATATAGAATGCTGAAAATCACCATTATACAATATACTGTGCTGTACTGCTCATTATGGACTCTTATTCTGGCATATTCCCAAAATACAGAATTGAATATAGATATTCACTAGTCTAGTCCAGGGGAATTTTGTCCAAGAAACACAGCACCAGAGATTACATGTATGAGAATCAAGATTGTTGTCAGTAGACTTTGAGTATGTCAGTTTTTATAAGAGCTGTGCTTCCCTCAGTCACACAACAGTTTTTTTTACCTGTAAAATAAGTTAAATAGCAAATAATTGTTGCAGGAGTAATATTTCTGTCGTCTTTCAGTAACTCACACTTACTTTTCAGGCCCTGAACACTTTTAAGTATATCCATACCTATCAGACGTTAAAGTGCTTGATATAAAACATGTTGTTGTTTAGTCACTCAGTAGTGTCCGACTCTTTGCGACCTCATGGACTGCAGCACACCAGGCTTCCCTGTCCTTCACCATCTCCCGGAGCTTCCTCAAACTCCTGTCCCTTGAGTCGGTGATGCCACTCAATCATCTTGTCCTTGTTGTCCCCTTCTCCTCCTGCCTTCAATCTTTCCCAGCATAAGGGTCTTTTCTAATGTGTCAGCTCTTCGCATCAGATGGCCAGAGTATTGGAGCTTCAGCTTCAGCATCAGTCCTTCTATATAAAACATAAATTATATTAATTTAAGTTTGTACAGAATGTCCTTTTTTTTTTGGTCCTGGGAGGTAAAAACTCACCTGAGCATTGATCATTTTCTTTCTTGCTTGTGACGTTGCTTTCAATTATTTTTATTCTATAATTTATGTTTCCTAAAGGAAACTTCTTAAGTATAATTTTAGGATAAGTGAATAGAGTATTTTCATTATTGATTTTTATTTTTTAAATCTGCAGAAAGCAAAAAGGCAATATTTTCCTGGAATTGTATAAAAGGGAAATGTTTTTTTAATTAATAAACTTTCTTTAGAAAGGATTTTTAGATTCTTAGCAAAACTATGAGCACAAAGTGCCGTATACACACTGTTACCCACACATGCACAACTTCTTCTACTGTGGATACCCCATGACATAGTGGTACATTTGTTAGTGAATCTACATTGATACATCATCATCAAAAATCTATACGTTATGTTAGGGTTCACTCTTGCTGAATATATATATTTATTTGCTGAATTTTATAGTTATATTTTTTCTTTACTCCTCTCTCTTGAGCTCGCCTTCTGCGCCCTACTCTCCTTTGTCTGATACTCTGCCCTGTGACTCTATCCACTTAACCTCCCTTTCCCTTAGTTCTTTTGTCCTTTACTCAGGGAGACTGCTGGGTTGTGTCTGCTTCCCCTCTCTCTTGGAAACTTTCTCCTTTCTTCAGCCTGGAAACTTTCTCCAGGCATTAAAGCTGGGCAGTTGTAGGACTCACCTGTTTATTTTTCTCTCAGAGATCACTGTCTTGCACTGTCTGTTGTCCAATGTCTGGAAACAGATGTTTGTATTGTGTCATGGTTTAGGCCTGTTACTCCATTTCGACTGGAAATGGCCTAATGACTACCAAAACCAAACCAGTCATGTTACCCATCCTACCAGACTTGTGGAAAAATTCATAAAATGGGTGAATATAGAAATCAGTCATTTCTCTCCAGTATGTTCATTGGTGGGAAGATAAGGTAAAGTCTTGCTCTCCTCCTCTGTACAGAGACCCAACCCAAGTAAAGGGGAAAAGTACCTTTCTCCCCTAACACTTACCATTATCAGTATTTACATAAAGAAATTGAGTGACATGTCTCAACTTGCCCAGGACTGTCCTCATTACATCCTGCTGTCTTCTCTGTGAAAACAGTAAAATCAGATTCTGCAGTGCATGTTTTACTTTTGCAGTTGTGAGAGTTATTAAAGGTTAATTTGTTTTCAGATCTTTACATGAATTTTTTTACTTTGGCCATCAGTTATGTTATATATAACCTCATTTCAATGAGCTTTGCTTTTGAAGGTTAAATAATTACTGAAATTTAATTCGATAATTCCTACCATAGCAAGGGGCTTCACTTGTGGCTCAGCTGGTAAAGAATCTGCCGACAAGGCAGGAGACCTGGGTTCCATCCCTGGGTTGGGAAGATCCCCTGGAGAAGGGAAAAGCTACCCACTCCGGTATTCTGGCTTGGAGAATTCCATGGACTCGTCCATGGGGTTTCAAAGAGTTGGACACGACTGAGCAGCTTTCACTTTCACTTCACCATAGCAAGGTATGCTAGACAATCTTTTTCTTTCTCAGAAATTTCTGAGAGAATTATTATTTTTACTTGCCTACAATTACTCAGTATTTGAATTTACCTCTGTTTGATATAACGTCAGTATTTACCTCCCAGTTAGACCACGTTTTAGAACCATCACAGTTCTATAGAAGAATATAAAAGTTTAATATTTTAGGTTTAAGATGAGTTATAATTTTGGCATCTTATGTGTCCCTTAGAAAAATTATCTTTTGAGATCATTTGTCTAAAGCCAACAGGGAAATCATTGTAAGCAATAGGATTGTCAAATCATCTCTACTCTTATTGTCAAATAATAAATAGCTCTACTCTTATTCAGTTTGTTTTTCCTTTTATATTTCTCCCTTCTTATTTTCCTATTTGTTGTTTCCTCTTTGTCTATTCTCTATCCCTGTCACTTTCCTCCCCTTTTTTTCTTCTTTTTTTGATCACAATTCTTAGTTACTTATCCTTCTGTTCTTTTCTGATTATTTTCTGTAAGAATTCCTGTATCTCCATAGGAATTACTGTGGTTGAATTTGTAAGGAGCCAGAAGGGGAATGTGGATGGCACTCGTATATAGAGGTTTCGTGTAGTTGAGAATTCAGATTGTAAAAGAAATGATGCTTGTTGCAACAGACAATTATAGTCCTCTGGGAAGAGAGTCGCCTTGCAGAATTGTGTGAAGTACAAGCTTTACCTTCCTTGGCTTCTGATGAACTCTTTTTACTCTTCTGTGCCTAGAAAATATCTATTTGTTAACAACTGGGTAAAAATTCAATAATAAGTAGTTGCATAATTAGATTGAGGTTTCTTTTTTTATAATGAACTCACCAGTTGCTTTACTACTATAAAGAGTAGTTTCTTTTGTGTTATACCTTTAGGGCACTTTTAGTTAGAAATTATTTTGATGGAAGATGTGTAAATACTAATCATAAATGCTTTATTTGTTATGCACACTTTTAATCTATGATATAATCATCTGAGCAGTTTAAATGACATATGCTTTTTTTAAGTTTTACTGTAGCCTATGATAGTGTTTTGGAAACTACACAGCATTGTATTTTTTTATTACTGTAGTTTATTGAACAGTTATGGTAAACAAATTCAGATTTGTAGGTAGTTGCTATTTTATATTATGTGATATTTGCAAAGGTGGGAAAAGAGATAGTACTTATTATTTGACTGTAAATAACTTAGAGAACAGAGGAACTTAGCATGGGCTGAGTTCTGAATAAATAGTCTTGTCATACCTCACATCAAAGGAGCACCTTGTATACTTCCAGAATTCTCTTATGTTTTTTAGTTTTAGAACTAGAACTATTTGACTTTTAACTTTTAGATCCTTGTATCAAGAAGTTCATAGTGCTTTAGAAAATACTATTAATCTTAAAATATTTTAAGAATGATGGAATGAATATCTTATATTGATTTTGTTCACAATAATTAAAATTTTGTGCATATGTTATACACACACATATATATGAAAATTGCACAACACCAGTTGTGAGCCTGATAGAATGTCTACAAACATGAACAGCTTTAGAAAAATTTAAGAAACATTTTAGAGCATTGAAAATAATTGAAAGTCCAAATTGTCACTTAACAAATCACTAAGTCTGCTTTTCTTTAGTGCATTTCCATTGGTTAGTTCTACTGATTGTTAACAATTGAGAGTTAGTGATTAGAGAATTAACCAAGGCTCTTTCCTTTGGTTTCTGTGAGATTCTGTGTGAGATATGTATGAGATCAGACCCTCAAAATTACCTGCTGTCAGCATTTTAGAGAATACACTATCAAATGGCAGAAATGGCTGTCAAGTCAGAATTTAGGAAATAAATTCTCTTGAGATACTGATGATTGGGTCCCAGGAACATACTTGAAATAATCATTTTGGTTGGGTATGTGAATGTGTTTTAACAACTTTTTGCTGAAATGTCAGTGTCAATAAGTTAAATTCTGTCTTTTAAAAAGCATAGTAAAATAAAAGTTAAAAGAGTTTCTTGTGCATTGCCTGATGTTTTGATACCTTTAGTCTGCCGTTTGTTACAGAGCTAATAATCTGAGCTCATTTGTCCTATAAAACCAGAATTCTTCACTTTAATCTACTTTAATCAAACTTGGCCATACTTCATGTACTTCAGTCTGTAATCTTTGATCTACACCTGAGATCTTACTAGTTAAATAACTATGCTTAATTGTTTTTCATTATG
This sequence comes from Tragelaphus eurycerus, assembly GCA_935064755.1. Classification (NCBI taxonomy): domain Eukaryota; kingdom Metazoa; phylum Chordata; class Mammalia; order Artiodactyla; family Bovidae; genus Tragelaphus; species Tragelaphus eurycerus. The sequence goes on from CAKXYN010000008.1 coordinate 1,349,395, forward strand.
CTTATGTATTCGTTGAGCATCTTCTATATACCAGGCACTGTCCTGAAAGTGAAATTCGCTCAGTCGTGTCTGACCCTTTGTGATCCCAAGGACTATACAGTCCATGGAATTCTCTAGGCCAGAATACTGGAATGGGTAGCTTTTCCCTTACTCCAGGGATCTTCTGAACCCAGGGATTGAACCGAGGTCTCCCACATTGCAGGTGGATTCTGTACCAGCTGAGCCACAAGGGAAGCCCAAGAATACTGGAGTGGGTAGCCTACCCCTTCTCCAGGGGATCTTCCTCACCCAGGAATCAAACCAGGGTCTCCTGCATTGCAAATAGATTCTTTGCCAACTGAGCTATCAGGGAAGCCCACTGTTCTAGACACTGGTAATAGAATGATGGCTGTGTTAGACCTGGTTCCTGCATGCCTGGATTTTATGATCTAATTAGAGACAAACAGCCATTAGAGCAGTAGGAACACCTGAAGCTTATGAGAGAATTTCCCTTTGCATCTACTTCCCATCTGAGTTGAAATTTCACTGCAATCAGGCACTAGAAAAAAGTTGGCAGATTTTCAACTTCTCCATTGGAAAATACACAGTTTGTAACAGTGTACTCCTTAGTTAAGGCTTTTAACCCCTGCTTATCTTCTGGCTTTGGTTTTCCAACTCATTTACAACTCTTCTTTTGCAGCTTTCAAAATACCAGGTTTAGTTTGGGTAGCCATTGCATATAGGAATCCTTATAGATATAATCGATATTGAGGACACAATCCTCATGTCTCAGTGCATGAGCAAAGAAACAAAGAAAATTCTGTTAGGATTGCAGCAGAGTAACCATGTAAACAGGGAAGTTCAGTGAGGATTCAAAGGGAAACAGATTGGGAATTAGACATCAAGATGTTTTACAATAAGGACTAGAATCAATGTTCAGAGGCTGGATAACCAGTACAGAATGAGCAGTAAGAATGACCTTGATACTAACAAATACATGAGGCTAACTCTCTGTTTATGATTCTTTCCTGAGCTAGAATTGGATTTGGACTAACTGGGGAGTAGAGTTTAGGTAGGCATACTGGATGAAACTTGGAAATAAGTCCTCAAATTTTTAATGTTTTATATGCACAGGAGATCTTAGTTTAAGGCCTTAGTTTACCATTATATTGCTCTGTGTCTGAACTGTCACTTCTATGAAGTTTAATTTCTTCATCTGTAGATTAATTAAAATTCACAATGTTCCTTTGAGTTTTTAAACTGAATTATATACAAAAGCCAAGACTCTCCCCTCTCCACTCCTGCCCTACTTTTTAACTTGTCCCCTGTTGTCTTGCCCACAGAAGCTGCTCATTTTTCTTTGATGATAAAGGGACCAAGCTTGGTTGTAATTAACTGTAAGTGGTTTTGAATGCACAAAAGAGAACATTGAAACATTGAAAATTCTTTTAATACCAGGAATCCTTGAAGATACGTCTGTCTGAGGGGCTTTCTAGAATCTGTGCTCTGAGTAGGTAGGGTAACTTCTACTCTAAAAATGAGTCATTTTTTGTGTGAAGTGAAAAATAAGAATGCACTTTCATAATTGAGAAATATTAGAAACTATTGGTAGTATAAAGTGTGCTCTTAGAGATGGTTTTCTACTGATAATGTTTGTGACCTTGGCAAATGATTTTACAAATTTAGTTTTATCATCTGTAAAGTGAGAGAAAGACCCACGTCATCGCATTTATTTTTATCTTAAGTTTAAGAAGCCATATGGCGCACTCTATGTGCCAGGCAATATTCAGAATATTTTACAAATAGCAATGCAGGTCTTTTAACTACCCTCTGAAGGTCAATAGTGTTATTATTGCCATCTAATAGATTTTTTAAAGCTAAGACAAAGAGAGGTACAAGAGGTATAACCTGTGCAAAACCAACCAGCAAGTAGCAGAACTGTTTGCCTGATCTAAGACTTCATGTTCTTAACTATTACTTTGTGCTACATAATGAGAATTAAGATGAGGAAGCACGTGATAAAATACTCTACAACTCAAGATAATAGAGAACATCTTTGTCTAACTGAATGTTTGGATTATGTGACAGTTAAAATTTGTAGCTAATTTTCAAAGAGCTAGATTATTATAAAAACATACACATGACTTTGTTTTTCTGATAGAACCTCAGAATATTAATTGCCTTAATCATAATCTTGAATTTTGGTGGTTGTTGTATAATGTATATGTACAGCAGAAATATTTGGTTGAATTTAAACAAACTACACACAAGTCTAGAAAGTTGTTTTTAAAAGTCAGTCTGTGATAAGTTTGTTTACAGATCACTTGCCTTTTTCAGAATAGAATGCTGAGGATCGGTTTAAGCTTTGTTCTTGGCTAACAAAAACAAAGCATATTTTTGTATTTGAAGGTACTCTTCTAGTGAAAATATTTATGTCACTAGTATTAATAAAATAATACTGTACATATAAAGTTGCTTTCATTTATAACCACAGCCTCTATTTTTTGCACTTGTCATTAAAGTTAACTTTGTCCTTTATTTTCTTCTTAAAGATTTCTCATAGTGTATAAATCAAATTGCACTAGGAATGAAAAAACCTAGATCCTGGTGTGTAGCAGTATAAATACAAGTTTGATAAAAGGGAAGTTAATGTCTTTTTACCTTTGTTCATTTGAAAGTAAGGTAGATTAGCTACATAATTTCTAAGATCTTTTACAATTCTAACTTAAAACAGAAACACTCAACGCATACCTATGAGATTGGAGCATGTAAATGAGAAACCGAGAATATTTCAGAGTATGTAGAACCTCACTCATTAGGAAATAAACATCAACAGAATATTAAGTATATTTTTATAAAGAAACGGATGAGTTACTATAACTCTGGAAGTTCTTGCAGTTTGGGAGAAGGTTGGCTCAAGTTAGCAGTACAGTCTGTATATGGAACAGAGTGAAATATACACAGGTGGAGGTGAAATTTATGACCTTAGGATTGCGTGCCAATACCCCGAAGTAACCATTCATGGCGTAATGGCTTACATAAGTTCTGGGGAAGAGTACCAAGTAAATGAAAGGTCAGTGTGGAAATGAGTTAGGAAAGGACTCTTGTAGGAAAAATGGTCAGGAAAGTTCTTCAGAAAACTTGAGGCATATTTAATAGGTAAAAGAGAAAAGGTGGTGGTACAAGGTGAGAAATGAGTAGAGCTTGGTATAGACAGTAGTTTGGATAGAACAGGGTTACACATAGGGAGCAGTAAAAGAAGAGATTAAGAACCAGAGCTGGAGCCTTAAGTGGATTCACCTCGGTTTATAACTTCTGGAGGCAGTGTTCATATCAGAATCTGGCAGTGCACAACCAGAGTAGCTGGCTCTGTATGGTGGCCCAGGCCCTAGTGTCAGGCTTAAGCATTTACACTGGGTTTAATAGGCAGTTAAGGAGCCAGTAAAACAACCAAAAAACAAACAGAAAAATGTTGAGCTGAGAGGAATGTGGTGGAATGGATTTTCAGGAAGATTAATCTGCATCAGTGTGCAAGACAAATAAGGACCTAGAGTCCGAGACCATAGCTAGGAGATTGGTGTAAATAATAAGAATCTAACTTGGTAACTGTTTTGAGGTTAGTTGAAAAGGAAGGTTTAATTTCAAGAGACATTTGAAGAACAAATTAGTAAAATTCAGTTACTGGATTTTAAGCCCTGAAGAGGGAGAATCTCCTGCCCCTGTATCACAGACTTAGAAGGGAACTTCTTTTATTCTCTTTTGGCATTTGGAGACAGTTTTGTATGAGTGAGGATTCTACATGTGTAGTACTTATATTGTGATACATGAATCGTCATTGTGTTAAGTGAGAACTAGGAAAGTAGGCTTTTGTGTTTATCATCTGTACCCTTCAGAATAATTGACAATATATGCCACATCTATCTAATCTTCTTCCATCATCACCATCTAATGAGATCACTGTTGTCCAAGTCACCAGTGACATCCTTAATGTCAAATCCAGTGGTCATTTCTTTGTTTATGTTTTATTAGACCTCACTACTGTTTGAGACAGTTGACCACACCCTCCACGAAACATTTTTTTTTCCTGGAACTTCCATTATACCATACTTGACATATACCAGCTCCTTTTGCTTGTTCATCATCTTGCACCAGATCTCTACTTGTTAGAGTGCCACAGGCCTTTGTCGTGAATTCTCACTATGTGCTTCTGGGTGACTCTTCACTCTAAATGCTGTCCAAGTGCCAATGTTTCCCAAAACTGTATCTCTAACCCTGGAAAAAAACCAACCTCCTAACTAGGATACCTACTCTGATTCTTTTTCCCTTATTTTGTTATTAACATATCTGTCAGGGCGATCATTTTAAAATGTAAATTAGATCATGTCATTTCTCTAGTTAAAACCATCCAATAGCTTCCCCCTATATTTAGGATAAAATCTAATTTCCTTTCCCTAGATTCAAAATCCTGTATGACGTAGTCGCTGACCACCATTCTTTTTTTTTTTTAATTGGAGGATAATTACTTTACATTATTGTGATGGTTTTGCCATACATCGACATGAATCAGCCACTGGTGTACATATATCCCCCCATCCTGAACCTCTGTCCCACCTCTCTCCCCACCCCATCCCTCTGGGTTGTCCCAGAGCACTGGCTTTGAGTCCCCTACTTTATGCATCAAACTTGCACTGCCCTGATCACCATTCTAAACTATAATTCTTAACACTTTTCCTCTCTGCTACTGCCATTTCATCCTTACTCACCTTCTTTTAGTTCCTGGGACATTATTGCTTCATTCCTACCTTAGACCCTTTGCTCAGAGTGCTCTTTCTCCCAGTTTTTTAATGGTTTGTTCCTTGTTCTGACCTTGGCTTAAATGTTATTGCCTGAGAAAAGCCATCCCTCAACAGTCAGTATAAAACATTCACATAATTCCTCTCAGTTTTTGCAATTATAGTATAGCAGTTAACACCATCTTCATACCTACATACCGGCTATATCAACTGAGCCCAATTCTCTAAGTGTAACCTCTTCTAAATCTTAACACCCTTTCTCAGATTCATCCATATGTTTTTCATATTATCAATATAAGGTACTAGTTCTTACCTAATTGTTTTTAAAAGATTGCTTTTAAAGAGAAAAAAAGAAAGAAAACAAAGCCTAAGTTCTAATTTCAACACCAGAACTAGTATGCCATTATCTATGTCTGTTGTTACAAATTCCTCTACTAAGTAACCACACTATTAATGTGATCTACTTAACAGGGGTTTTACAAAACAATAATTAATTAATTAATGTATATGATACTATGTAATTCTTTTATTTGTATATTATTTTCAGCTAATAGGTTTTATCTTTTGTCTAATGCCAGTCAGAGACGAGAAATTTATTTAAAATTTAGTTTGTCTGTTTGCTTTATAGGAATCTATGCGTGGGTGCATATGTAATCCCACGAACACATGATCATAACATTCTTTCTTTTGAGAGTTGTGTTTCCACTTATGTTGTGGATAATCTTTCTTTGTCAAAAGTAGGTCTATATCATTATTTTAGGTAAAACTTTACCACAGTGCCTTTTTAACCATGGCCTTTTTTTTGGACATTTAGATTGATTACATTTTTTGACTGATATAAACACTTTAATAAATACCTTTCGACATTCAATTCTGTTACTTGTTCTGTTATTTCTTTGGAATAAATTCATGGGAGACTCTTTATTCATATTACCAGATTGTTCACTATACATTTGAAAGGATGTGGTTTTTAGAGAAACTTTCTTTTTAGCAGTCCCCCAGGTGTTCTCATGCCTCATGTTATTCCATATACGAGGGGTGTGAAATCTACTACCTTGGCAGACTTTAGAAGTAAACTTAACAGCATAGACAGCAGCCCAGTGATAGGAAGGACATTCTTCTTCCATTTCCTTTGGACAGAGCCTTGAAGTATTCTAGATTTCTTTTAAATCAAGAATTCAGGCACCACCATTAAGCATTTATGATAAGTTCTGGTTCAGAGGGACTCCAGTTAGGTCCTCCCAAGAAGGAAATGGTGGTTCTGGCCTGTCCCCTGGGCTTTTTATGAAGTACTTCAGAGTAGAGATTCATAGACTCTCAAGATTGAAAGAACCAATGGATGTCTAGTTCAGCTACCACTTGACAGCTAAATCCTTTCCGCTACACCCGGGCAATTATTTATCTGTCTGTCTGTGAGCATCCTTAGTGATGAAGAGTTTATTTCCCAGGTTAGCCTGTTTCACCTGTGGATCATTCTGATTGTTTAAGATTTTCCCAATGGGAAAATTATTTTCTTTGTTGGAGAGAACAGATGAAGAACTTTAAGATGGCTGAACTCCAGAACTAGAAGAGAGCGCCACTAAAAGGGAGCCAGTCTGGTCACAGCTTCTAGTCAGGCTGTGGTGTAAGCAGTATCCTCACTGAGGTCTTCAGGGGAGAGGGACTCGAGAACTATGTTTTAATTGATTGACTTCTGTTCTCTAATGATCTGTCATTGATAAACTGTGAAAATTTATAAAACCTTTCTGTTCAAAGTTATGTTTTAAATCAATTTATCTCTTTTAAAAAAAAAAGGCTAGTCAGTAAGCCTTTGCATCCCATGTTTGTCTATGTTTGAAACACTTTTTGTTTTTATCAAAGTAAGTTGTTTACAGAGACCCCCAAAATTATACCTTATTCTAGGATAATCTGTGTCCTTAAGGTAGCAATTTATATCTAATGAATTTTCTTTTTATATGTCGTAAAATTTCCCAGTTCTTTAGTCATATTCTTTACTACAGTAAACTCTATTGTATGGCAGAGGTTTTAGAAAGTGAAATTATCAAAATTTTAATAATGTAACTTTTCTAATGACTACTGTGATTTAATATTATCATTTGTTAAAATTCAGATACTCATGAGTTTTTCCTGACAAGTTCCTAAAGGCTGTCATCATGTTGTCACATGCATTTAGCTAGTATTTTATGTGTTTCATGATACTATTTTTAGTCCATATTATTCCTTGCAGTATTTTTGTAATAGTTACATAGATAACTAATAGGTAACTACTGTCATCTCTAATCTTTGTTTGGCATTTTTCATATAGATATTTAATACCCTGGCTAAATTCAGTAAGCTTTCCAAAGGGTTGCAGATTCCAGTCATGGTTTTGGAGTATTTTTAGTTTGCTGTTTGAGGAGGTAATGACCAAAACAACCAATTTCAGTCAAATATTAAATTATTCAAAAATGTTTTTTTCTAGAAGTTCGGTTTTTATAACTTTAAACTTAATAATTCTAGTATGTGAGTAAGCCATATCCTACTAGGCTTGTTTTTTGTTGTTGTTGTTTGTCTTACAGTAGGTCCTTATTGATTATCTATTTGAAATACAGCAGTGTATGCATGTTAATCCAAAACTCCCAATCTGTTCCTCTCCCCCCGCCTTCCTTCTTGGAAACCATAAATTCATTCTCTAAGTCTATGAGTCTGTTTCTGTTTTGTAAATAAGTTCATTTTTATTATTTTTTTGGATTTCATATATAAGTGATGTCATATGATATTTGTCTTTCTCTGTATGACTTACTTCAGTTCAGTTCAGTTCAGTTGCTCAGTTGTGTCCGACTCTTTGCAACCCCATGAATCGCAGCACTCCAGGCCTCCCTGTCCATCACCAACTCCTGGAGTTCACTCAGACTCATGTCCATCAAGTCGGTGATACCATCCAACTATCTTATCCTCTGTCGTCCCCTTCTCTTCCTGCCCCTAGTCCCTCCCAGCATCAGAGTCTTTTCCAATGAGTCAACTCTTCGCATGAGGTGGCCAAAGTACTGGAGTTTCAGCTTTAGCATCATTCCTTCCAAAGAACACCCAGGGCTGATCTCCTTTAGAATGGACTGGTTGGATCTCCCTAAAGTCCAAGGGACTCTCAAGAGTCTTCTCCAACACCACAGTTCAAAAGCATCAATTCTTCGGTGCTCAGCTTTCTTCACAGTCCAGCTCTCACATCCATAACATGACCAGTGGAAAAACCATAGCCTTGACTAGACAGACCTTTGTTGACAAAGTAACGTCTCTGCTTTTGAATATGCTATCTAGGTTGGTCATAACTTTTCTTCCAACGAGTAAGCGTCTTTTAACTTCATTTTAACATGCATGGCTGCAGTCACCATCTGCAGTGATTTGGAGCCCAAAAAATAAAGTCTGACACTTACTTAACTTAGTATCAAAATCTCTAGGTCCATTCATCTTGCCACTGCTGCTGCTACTGCTGCTAAGTCGCTTCAGTCATGTCCAACTCTGTGCGACCCCATAGACAGCAGCCCACCAGGCTCCCCTGTCCCTGGGATTCTCCAGGCAAGAATACTGGAATGGGTTGCCATTTCCTTCTCGAATGCATGAAGGTGAAAAGTGAAAAGTGAAAGTGAAGTCGCTCAGTCCTTTCCGACTCTGAGTGACCCCATGGACTGCAGCGTACCGGGTTCCTCTGTCCATGGGATTTTCCAGGCAAGAGTACTGGAGTGGGGTGCCATTGCCTTCTGCTTTAATTTTTTTTTTTTTTTGGACTGAATAATATTCCATTGTGTATATGTACCACATCTTCTTTATCCATTTGGAAGATGAATTATAATTTAAAAAATAGTATCAAATATATATGAGACATTACTTAGGCTGTGGACCATCCTTAGTACTCACATGGAGTAGTTGACATCTTGGAATCACTAAGCATTTCATAGCTTAGGAGCAGCTGTTCTGACACAATTTTTAGCTCTCCAAGATTACCCCACAGTTTGAGAGAGGGAAAAAGATGAGCCCAGAGAAATTTTCCAGGAGCTAAAATCATGCCATGTTGCCAGCCCATGGCAAAGCTCAGCTAGTCTTGAAAACCCACAGAAACATCAGAGAAAAAAAGGATGAGTGGATTTCTTTTTATGTCTTTTGATTCCCTCTGCAGGACACCATGATTTAACTCACTGCATCTCAGGAGACCACAGGAGACCCTTGGCTTATGACCTAATTGGTTCCTGGAGGAAAAATGAAAGTTCAGACCTCTCTTTTATCCCCAGTTGGCGCAATATTATAAATTATGGTCCTTTTCCTGGAAACAAACCCTGTACCACAAATATTCCAAAATATATTATTAAAATATATGTTGAATGTATATTATTTATATTTATATTTTTAGGAATATCTATTAAAGTATATAAAAGCAAAATTTGTAGCCACAATAAAAGAAAGCATGTTTGGGGTACTTAGGGACTCAGATTCTGGAACAAGACTTATGTAGGTTCAAATATCAACTTTGCAGCTTCCTAGCAGGGTGATCTTGGGCAGTTATTTAATCTCTCTATGCTTCGGTTATCTATAAAAATGGTGGTAATAGTTCCCACCTTCTAGAGGTGCTCTGAGGATTAAAAAAGTTAATGTATAGAAAGTAGTGAGAATTGACAATGCCTGACAATGTCACTAAGTGTTGACTGCTATTTTATATGTTGTAAATGCTCATTTTAGGGAAACTTTTCGGAATGGCCTTAAAATACCAGCTCAGTGAAGTTGGCTCTCAAGGTTCCTTCTTTTTCTGATAAGCATTCCTGAGGCTAGATATAGATGCTTATTATCATACCCCCCTCAAGGCCATTCACAATCAGGCTCCAGTCCTGCCTTTTCTATACTTTTTTGGTACAAATGCTCCCCTCAAGTTGTACTTACTCATTCCTGGTTCAGCCCAACATCTGCCTCTTTTCCAAAATTTTACCAGTATTATCTGAACTTCTTTGGAATTTATTGTGTGTTTCAATGTTCCACTGTTTTAAAAATCATCTCTGAGTCAACCCGTTTGAGACTAGTAGCTATATGCAATACAACTTTGTGTTCCCTTGTCATCTACTTCGGGATGTGCTTAGTCACTTGTGTGCTAAGTTGCTTTAGTCATGTCAAATTCTTTGTGAACCTAAGAACTGTTGTCCACCAGGCTCCCCTGTCCATGGAATTCTACAGGCAAGAATACTGGAGTGTGTTGCCATGTCATTCTCCAGTGGATCTTCCTGACCCAGGGATCAAACCCAAGTCTCTTATATCTCCTGCATCAGCAGGCAGGTTCTTTACCACCAGCATCACATCTTCCTGACCCAGGGATCAAACCTCCATCTCCTGTGTCTCCTGTATTACAGGCGTGTATGTCTCCTATATGTACTGCCTAATTGGCAGAGATAACAGAAAGCAGCCTTTTTAAGACTGTACTATAAGTTGAATTTTGTGTGTGCATGTACACATGCATGTATGTCCAACCTGCATAGCAGGTTAACAGTTTTGAAAACTAACTGTACTTTTAAAATTGGAGGACTTGTAAGAAATTTAAAATTGATATAACTAAGTGAAACTTTTGCAGGTTAGATTGTTGAAACTTCATAGGAACCAAAAAACATCACATTTCATATATTGCAATCAGGCCTGCATCTCCTGTTGGATAATTATGAAATGTCTTCCTCTGAAACTACTAGTACTGTGTAGCAAAGAAAAGGAAGAACCCTGTGGCTATTAATGTCCACATCACCGAATTAGGGCTATCAGAACTAGGAACTAGTTAAGGAATGGGAAAAGGAGAGAAAGGGAAAACATACTTTTGGATCTGCCTCTTTTTCTAATATTTAATAATAGTAATAGAACATCTTAACTAAAAATATATGATGTAATAAGACATTTTAACCTTTTGGCTGTTGGCAAAGTTTTCTTCATGAAAGCTATTATATTTGACATCTAAAAATATTATTATCTTAAAGGTTTTTTTGTTGTTGTTCAGTCGCTTAGTTGTGTCCAACTCTGTGACCTCATAGACTGTAGCACATGAGGCTTCCCTGTCTTGCACCATCTCCGGAGCTTGTTCAAATTCATGTCCATTGAGTTGGTGATGCCGTCAAACCTACTCATCCTCTGTCATCCCCTTCTCCTCCTGCCTTTGATTTTTCCCAGCATCAAGGTCTTTTCTGATGAGACGTTCTTCATATCAGGTGGCCAAAGTATTGGAATTTCAGCTTCAGCATCAGTCCTTCCAATAAATATTCAGGACTGATTTCCTTTAGAATTGACTGGTTGGATTTCCTTGCAGTCCAAGGGACTCTCAAGAGTCTTCTCCAACACCACAGTTCAAAAGCATCAATTATTCAATGCTCAGCCTTCTTTATGATCCAACTCTCACATTCATACATGACTACTGGAAAAAACACAGCTTTGACTAGACAGACCTTTGTTGGCAAAGTAATGTCTCTGCTTTTTAATATGCTGTCTAGGTTGGTCATAACTTTTCTTCCAAGGATCAAGCATCTTTTAATTTCATGGCAGCAGTCCCCATCTGCAGAGGTTTTGGGGCCCAAGAAAATAAAGTCTCTCACTGTTTCCACTGTTTCCCCATCTATTAGCCATGAAATGATGAGACCAGATGCCATGATCTTCATTTTTCGAATGTTGAGTTTTAAGCCAACTTTTTCACTCTCCTCTTTAATCTTCATCAGGAGGCTTTTTAGTTCCTCTTTGCTTTCTGCCATAAGGATGGTGTCATCTGCATATCTGAGGTTATTGATATTTCTCCTGGCAATCTTGATTCCAACTTGTGTTTCTTCCAGTCCAGCGTTTCTCATGATGTACTCTGCATAGAAGTTAAATAAACAGGGTGACAATATACAGCCTTGATGTACTCCTTTTCCTATTTGGAACCAGTCTGTTGTTCCATGTCCAGTTCTAACTGTTGCTTCCTGACCTGCATACACATTTCTCAAGAGGCAGGTGAGGTGGTCTGGTATTCCCATCTTTTTAAGAATTTTCCACAGGTTATTGTGATCCACACAGTCAAAGGCTTTGGCATAGTCTATAAAGCAGAAATAGATGTTTTTCTGGAACTCTCTTGCTTTTTCTGTGATCCAATGGATGTTGGCAATTTGATCTCTGGTTCCTCTGCCTTTTCTAAAACCAGCTTGAACATCTGGAAGTTCACAGTTGATGTAATGTAGAAGCCTGGCTTGGAGAATTTTGAGCATTACTTTACTAGTGTGTGAGATGAGTGCAATTGTGCAGTAGTTTGAGCATTCTTTGGCATTGCCTTTCTTTGGGATTGGAATGAAAACTGACCTTTTCCAGTCCTGTGGCCACTGCTGAGTTTTCCAAATTTCCTGACGTATTGAGTGCAGTGCTTTTACAACATCATCTTTTAGGACTTGAAATAGCTTCACTCTTTGTTAGTGGATATAATTGAATTTGGGCTGTGGTATTAGTTTCTGTAGACATTAAAAAGTGAATTCTTATCAAGGATACCTTAAAGCAAGGACCCATCTTTCTTTCTTTTCTTTCTTTTAATACTAGATACGCTGGATGAATATTTTGAGTATGATGCAGAGGAGTTCTTGGTCTCTCTGGCCTTGTTAATAACAGAAGGACGAACACCTGAATGTTCTGTTAAAGGTCGGACAGAAAGTTTCCATTGTCCTCCAGCACAGTCCTGTTACCCAATAACTACAAAACATGAATGTAGTGACAAGCTAGCCCAGGTGAGAATTGTGTGTTGAATGCATTTTATCTGCCTTTTATATAAATTAGTTTAAATTCTGTCATCACCTTTATTACAATTATAACATTCACATTTAAGTATAAAATTGGTTACAACATAAAGAAAAAGTATAGTACATAGCTTTTCCATCATCAGGTACATGCGCAGCCAATTCCATACCTTTGTCCACACACATCAGACTTAAGATGATCCTTGTTAACTATGAATTAGATTTCATTAGTTTTAGTCTCAGCCCTAGTTCATCAACTTTGTGTTCTTGTTTATTTATTGGATTTATGTTCATTATTATTTTCCCCATGTTAATGGGAGGATGCCTTTTGTTGTCATTAATGTTTCTGTATAATACTGTTAAAAATATTTATTTTGGTATGTAGCATATAATTTGCTGTAAAGATATTTCTGCCAGTTAGTTTTTTAAATGTAGTCCAAAATTTTAAACTTCTAAAATCTTGTCTATTTTGAGTGTTTAATGAAAATGAGCTTTTAATATTTTGCACTTAGACTGAATCTTTCATCTATAATTAATGATATCATTGACAGATGAGACAAGGCTGGGCCATCTTGAGGCCTGTCAGACATTGTGCATGGCAGTTATTTTTCCACAAAATAGAGCAAAGATATCCTACCACAAGAAAATTTGCATCATAATTGTTGTAAGCTACTAATCCCCACACTCTGGAGATAATAGTGCAGATGCATTGTTTAATGAGGAAACCTAAATAGACAGACAAGGCTGAGCAAAGCCCCTGAATAGGCGACTCATTTTCATACAGATGTCTCCTTTACAGTTATACTTTTTGAATTGAACTATAAAATTGGATCGGCTATTGAACCATTTTACTTATCTCCATCTTCTCCAAGTGTCGCCAAGCCAGACGAACTAGGTCTGAGGTCGCATTGTTGTGGAAGAATAACCTTCCAATCATGGTGGAAGTGATGCTACTACCAGACTGCTGCTACAGTGATGATGGGCCCACCACTGAAGGAATTGATCTAAATGATCCTGCTATTAAACAAGATGTGTTATTATTAGAAAGATGGATATTGGAGCCAGTTCCTCGACAGTAAGTTCACCTGAGTTTGAAGTTGTCCCTGATAAATTCGATTTTCCATTACTTTCTATAAATTACTTTAATAATATGTCTTTGAATCCCTCTATTTATGTAGTAAAATTTACCTATTTTGTACTTATGTGACTTCAAGTGACACTTGTAAATGTACTCTCACACTCTTGAAAGCACATATCCTGAGTGATATATTTACCAGTTTCTTTCTAAAATTCAGTCATTTTATACTTGCCGACCTTTAGATGATGCTTTTTTACTTTCCTTAGGAGTGCTGATCGATTTATTGAAGAGAAAACTCTCCTGTTGGCTGTCCGCTCATTTGTGTTTTTTTCTCAATTAAGTGCTTGGCTGAGTGTTTCTCATGGTGCTACTCCACGAAATATTCTTTACAGGTATGTCTAGGGCAGAAAAAGAACCATGCATATTCAGCTACAGTGGTTAACTACTGAATGGTATTTGACCTTTTAAGCAGTTTATTTCCTTCATTTATAACTATAAGTGTATAAAATTTACTCAAGTTTTTCTCAAAGCAAGTTAGAGAAGTTTAGATATGATATGACTCAATATGAGTTTTTCTTCTTGAGTTAAATTTGGTGTAGAGTAGTTTTCAGAGAACTTTTAAGCTTACTTTGTAGAACTAACAATGAATTCATACCACCATTATAAATAAAGTGGAAAAACTTGCTGGGCTGCTGAATTTTCACAATGGTAAACCTACTTAGTTTTTAGATCTTGAAAACTGTAAACACACAAGCTGCTGAACAGCTGTCTTAACTGTCTCTTTAGGCAGGTAGCCATGAGATAGTGTGTCTAAATCACCTCACAGAAAGCATATAATTATAATAGAATTAACTGAATTCATTTATTTAGTAGCAAATGGAAAGTTCCTTTTTTCTGTTTTGACAACTAATTTTGAATTACACTATTTTTTAACTTTAGTGCTTTACTACTATAGTGTTCTTAAAAAGAAGATTGTCTATATTGCAGGCATAGTCTATTTATTTATGTTGGTTTTGTTAGAGTGACATGCATGGTAAAGTAGATTAAGATAAAATCTCAATAGTAATTAGTGCAAACAAAGGTTAAGTATATGACTGTTTAAAGTTTAAAAATAATATATAATAATGATATGTTTTATAATCCACTGATTCCATTTTTTTCTGTGTGATTCTAGAATCAGTGCTGCTGATGTAGACCTACAGTGGAATTTTTCACAGACTCCAATTGAACATGTGTTTCCTGTTCCCAATGTTTCTCACAATGTGGCCTTGAAAGTCAGCGTTCAGTCCTTGCCCAGACAATCTAATTATCCAGTTTTGACCTGTAGTATTCACACTAATATTGGCCTTTATGAGAAAAGAATTCAAGAACATGAACTTAAAACCCATCAGCACCGAAATTCTACAGAAGCAGATCACTGTAGTACAGACAGTTCACAGCGTGTTTGCAGCAAACAAACTTGGACCATGGCACCTGAAAGCATAATATTACATGCAAAAAATGGCACAACTCCAGAATATAGTGCAGCTGTCAAAAATGTCAAGCTATATCCAGGCACTGGCAGTAAATCTGACTATGGAACATGTCAAGGCAATATTTTAGGCTTCAGTAGTATAGGAGAGAAAAAGTCACATGAAACATCAGTGAGAACTTTAAAATCATTTTCAGTGGTTGATTCCAGTGACTCTAGTCGCCAGAGTTCCTGGCAGTCAGTTGGTGAGACTAATCCTTTAATAGGCTCTTTAATTCAGGAGCGGCAAGAAGTTATTGCAAGAATAGCTCAGCATTTGATTCATTGTGATCCAAGTACTTCCCATGTTTCTGGACATCCACTTAATATGCAAGAATCTAGTTCACTTAATTCAAAACTTTTCCGTGTTTCACAAGAAAATGAAAATGTAAGAAGATGTAAAGAAACATTCTCTGTCTCTTTTGGCAGTCCAGAGCTCACCTCTTCAGAAGACACCAGTGAAGGGAAGATTCGAGTAAAACCAGAAACTCCTCGAAATGACACTTGCATCTCTAATGGTCTTCATTGTCGTCAGTCTGTTGGTGAGACTAATCCGTTGATAAGCTCTTTACTCCAGGAACGGCAAGATATCATTGCAAGGATTGCTCAACACTTGGAGCATATTGATCCAATGGCATCTCACATGCCCCGGCAATCATTCAATATGCAGGACTCCAATTCAGTTCCTTCTAAAGTATTTAGGAGTTCCTATGAAGACAAAAATTTATTGAAGAAAAACAAGGATGACACATCTGTTTCCATTTCTAATACAAAATTTTCCTTGTTAGATGACATCAGTGAAGGGAAAAACTCAATATCTAATAAATATTTTAGTTCTTTTAATTGCAACAGTAAAGTCAAGCCTTCTTTGCAACCTCAAATAAGAAAAAATCTGTATAAGGACAATCCTAGTGAAATCCAAGGTACGTTTCAGCAGACACAGAACAAAGCTACTGGTTTAACGACCCCTTCAAATATATCTCACTGCAAAGAAAATAACTTCGATTTGACAATCAGGTTAGAAAACACATGTTCTGAGTATCAATTTAAGAAGCAAGACATTAACAATGAAATTGATAAAGAGCATTCAAATTGTAACAGTATTGACAAACAGATTTGCACAAATAAGTATAAGGACAAAATAATAAATGAAAATTATAATCCAGAATCTTTTATCAATCACCAGTGTGATAATGCAAAAAAAAATGACTCGAAAGTAAAAGTTACTATGTTGGAAATGTCTGGATATCTGAGTAAACATGAAAACGAGTGCTCAAATAAAGACTCAAAAAGGCCTAAGCCATGTGAACAAAACACTCAACTTAATAGTATAGAAAATTATCTCATTAAAGATAGTGAAGGTTTCAAATGCAAAAAGCTAGACCAATTAAGAAACGAACAGGATAGGAAAGAAGATCCGATTGATGAAAACTCTCAAAACTGTTCTCAGAGAAAGAATATAAAAGACTGTTTGTCCACATGTGAACGACTGAAAAATAAAGAGGTGTTGGTAAGTAATATATAACATTTCAAATATAATTCTCAAATATTTCTTATGGTTTGAATATTGTTTACAGAAGATCTTGTTATAAAGGCCCAAGGTGCCCGTTGTCTATAGAGCAGACTATCTGGCTATAGAACTAGTATTAACATCCTTATACATAAACCACCCACTTAAGAGCACATGCTAGGTAAATTCTTCCTCTTGTCCTTTTTTGTTTATTTCAGTACTGGGAGCAGTTGCTGGAGAGTAAAAAGGACTCAGAAATGAAACTTGTATTATTAGTTAAATGTGTTATTTGTTAGCAACTCTGGCCCATTATGAGCAGAGTGCCCATTGTGTTACGCCTCTGCTCAACTAAGGAATATCTAGTGAAATCACTGACTGGTGGTCAAAATACCTACATTCCAGTCCTGACAAATTTGGTCCTTGAGTGAAGCTGAATAAATCACTCACTTCTAAAACTTCCAGTCTCCTCAATTTTAAAGTAAGAATGATGAATCTCTTTTGCTTTTAGTTGTGGTAATGTAGATTTTTAAACATTTTTTAAACTTTTACTTTACTACATAAATCAGACATACTTAAGTTAGTTCCATTTATTTGTCCACCAAACCACTTTTTAACTTTAGAAAATTATTAGACTTAAATTTCCTTTGTTTCTCTAAAAAGCATTACAAATTTATATCTCAGTTATATGGAAAACTACTTAATTGTCTTGATCCAAATCTGAATGACCTTGGTTCATCTTCTTTATCAGGCAGATTAGTCTTGTTGGACATTAGAGTCTTAAAATTATGCCATGTTTCCAATTGCTGTCTTTCAACAGAAGATTTCTTCTCCTCTAACATGTGGGTTTAATCAAATTTCAGTTTCCAATTTACTAAAATGTTAATTGTCATAAAAACCTACCCTGACCTTAAGAATACTAGCTTTTCATGATCCTTTCTGGTACGTTATAGGGAGGCTTACTTTGACCATGGTATTTTTCAAGCCACTACAATTAGTTTTTTTCATGTTCTTACTTTAAATATCCAAGAAGGCAATGGCAACCCCTTCCAGTACTCTTGCCTGGCGAATCCCATCGACAGAGGAGCCTGGTAGGCTGCATCCATGGGGTCACTAGGAGTCAGACACGACTGAGTGACTTCACTTTCACTTTTCACTTTATGCATTGGAGAAGGAAATGGCAACCCACTCCAGTATTCTTGCCTGGAGGATCCCAGGGACGGGGGAACCTGGTGGGCTGCCGTCTATGGGGTCTCACAGAGTCAGACATGACTGAAGCAACTTAGCAGTACTTTAAATATAATTATATAGCCTTTGCTATGGAGAAGGCAATGGCACCCCACTCCAGTACTCTTACCTGGAAAATCTAAAGGACAGAGGAGCCTGGTCGGCTCCAGTCCATGGGGTTGCTAAGAGTCAGACATGACTGAGCGACTTCACTTTCTCTTTTCACTTTCATGCATTGGAGAAGGAAATGGCAACCCATTCCAATGTTCTTGTCTGGAGAATCCCAGGGACGGGGGAGCCTGGTAGACTGCCGTCTGTGGGGTCGCACAGAGTCGGACACAACTGAAGTGACTTAGCAGCAGCAGCAGCAGCGTTTGCTATGTGCCTAAGCACTCTTATGAATGTTTTATACATGTTGGCTTACTAAATCCTTTCACTATGATGTGAGATTAGGTGCTGTTACTAATTCAAGTTTGCAAATGCAGACCTCTCTAGGCCAGGAGAGGTTATATAACGTGCCCAAGGTAATAAAGCTAGGAAATGATAAAGCCAGGACCCATTAGTTCTTTCTGGTTTATATTCATGTGTTTTCATGAATTTTTGATTTCTGTGTATAAACTTGCATAAATTCTTAAGAACTATTCGATTTCTTATATCACTTCAAAAACATGGTACTGTGACTGGGTTAAGTATATTTTAAAATTCACATTTATATTCTTGTATCATGCACTAACTACCAAATTATATTTTCTGAGGAGGGCTCTTGCTATTTACATAGTTTTGTATTCTAGAAATTGTACTAATTTTTTTTTAACTGTGAGAAGTTGTTTTTTTTTTTTTTTTTTTTCACAAATTAAAAGAATTTAATATTAGCTTACTAATGTTAGACTAAGTATAAAATATATTGACCTGGCATACTGCAGTCCATGGGGTCACAAAGAGTCGGACACAACTGGGCAACTGAACAACAAGGCATACATTAGACGTACTTTCTTTATTTGAGTTCATTCAGCATCTTAGAAAAAACTCTTAAACTCTGTTTTCTAATTAAAGTGTATATAATTGTGTGTGTATGTGGTCTTCCCTTGTGCCTCAGATGATAAAGAACCTGCCTGCCACTGCAGGAGATACAGGTTCGGTCCCTGGGTTGGGAGGATACCCTAGAGAAGGAAATAGCAACCCACTCCAGTATTCTTGCCTTGAAAATCCCGTGGTCAGAGGAGCCTGGCAGGCTATAGTCCATGGGGCCGCAAAAGAGTCAGACACGGCTTAGCGACTTAACAACAAGTAATGAATATGTGTGTATAGATAGGTTTATAGGTCATTAACTTTACCACCAAGGATGTAATAATTCAGTACATATTAAGAATAAGTCTAAAAACAAAAAACTTAAATGTTACTATTAAAATCTAATTCTTTTCCTAGCAGAGAACTATACCACTTAGACACTCAAGTGTCTGGCAGAAACATAATTTTCATTCCTTGGATGGAACCTCAACCAGAGCTTTTCATCCTCGAACTGGATTGCCTCTTCTTTCCAGTCCTGTAAGTGTTTTTTCTCCTATTTTTTTCTCTTATTATGTAAAATGTTTGCAAATAATTTTATCAAAATTTTAATTGAGAAAATTTAAATTTAAATACTTCAAAATAAATTTTTAGTGGGAAATCATTTTACCTTTTGATATCCTTAATAGGTAAATGTTAATATGGAAAAAGGAAAAGTGGATAAAATGAATTTATTATGATTATAAAATTTCTCTGAAATTCTTAATGTCCAGCACATTAATTCTTACTAAATGTAAGGAAAATAAGTGTCAATGTATTTTTTATAAATAGATTTGTGTTATAGTACTGAGCCTGGTTGACACCACCAGCTGAATCATCTGGGATTCAGATTTGTGGCTATCTTTGACTTAGGACCTGTACAATTAATCATCTTATTTTGAGATAAAGAGGTTTCCCCTTTCTACATTTACAAATAAATTTATAGATCTGAGTGTGATGGATAAGAGCCTTGTTTTGAAGTCACACCAACTATTCTCTAGCTGTGTGATGTTAGTTGAGAAATATTATCTCTCTGAGCCTCAGTTTCCTCATCTGTAAAAGGGAGTGATAATGTCTGCTTTAGTGTTGGGAGGATGATTAGTATCATTCCCGACATATGGTAAGCATTGGATAGTTAGTCACTAGTGCTGCCATTTCAGTTAAACTAGAGTTAAGCTGTTATTTTGCTACTAATGTGAAATAATTTTTGTTTTTATGCAAGTTTTTAAAGTAAAGGCAAAGCATATGTTTAAAAAATAATTCTTGAATAAGAGAGCTAGATTTAAATTGTAACTAGGACCTTAGGTATTTGTTTTAGAGAAGTTGAATTCCAAACAATATAAAATAATCCCAAATATTTGGCCTACCTATGCTAAGTCACTTCAGTCGTGTCCGACTCTGTGCAGCCCCATAGACGGCAGCCCACCAGGCTTCCCCGTCCCTGGGATTCTCCAGGCAAGAACACTGGAGTGGGTTGCCATTTCCTTCTCCAATGCATGAAAGTGAAAAGAGAAAGTGAAATCACTCAGTTATGTACGACTCTCAGCGACCCCATGGACTGCAGCCTACCAGGCTCCTTCGTCCGTGGGATTTTCCAGGCAAGAGTACTGGAGTGGGCTGCCATGGTACCTATGAGGTGCTTTCAAAATACCCAAGTGATCAGGAAAAAAACTTGCATCATGCTGGTATAAAGACCACTACGAATTCTGTTCAATATGGTGGACTGTGTTGATACAAGATCCTTCCTCTTTCCTAAAAACAGAAATACTGGATAAAATGTAACACAGCTTCTAAATACATAATATAGTGTATGAGCAGGAAAGATACATTTCCAAATACTAACTAGGGGTGAATTAATTATGGCTTTCCAGAATATCTAAATCTAATATAGTGCTAAGGTTTAATGTTCCTGCTGGGTCAGGAGTCAGGTCTATACTGATCATAGCTGAGACCTAAAACCAAACTCCATAAAGCCAGAAACAGAAGAGGACTGTCATTCTAGAAATGGGAGAGAGGAGGGGAAAAAAATCACCTATTTAATTAAAAGGTACAGCACGAAGGTATAGATTATATGGGAAAAGAAGCTCCCCAAAGAATTTGGACCTAAGCCTAAATCACCCCGAGGTAGGGGGCTCCAAATTTGTGCTATATATGAGAAAACATGAGATTATCCCACATCTATAACCCATGGCACCAAGGATTTATTTTCAACAATAGCTCCTGCTGCAGATGATCTCAGGGGAATTAAAATTACAAAGCACCTTAAAAGAATCAACAGGAGAAAGAAGTAAGGGAATTTATATTTAGGAATCTTGTTATTAGAGCAGCATGAAAGAGAATTAAAAATAATTCTTTGTAAAATTTTCCAGGATATAAATGAAGATAAAGACAGGGAACTGAGATAAGAGCACATGTGGAATTGGAAAAATAGAAATGAAAAATATAATTGAAGTGTACACATCTGTGCATGTACCCATATACATGAATTAAATGGTGGACTGAAATCATTGGAATAAAAATTTAGTAAACAGATAGACACATGTTAAGAAAGCACCTGGAATAAAGTGCAGAAGGAAAGACAGATGGTACAGTATGAAAGTGGCCTGGAGGATAAAATGAAATGTTCAATATAAGCCTAGTAGAAATTCCAAAAGGAAGACTAGATGGAATAAAGAAAATGCAGTATTAGAAGAAATGAAAGCAGAAAATGTTCCTGAATTGAAGACATGAGAATTTGGATTGAATATTTCACATTAAGTTCTGACTCCAAAATATAGCATGGTATACTTGTACAACTCTCAAAAATACTGAGATTGTCTAGACTTTCAGTATCATCTGTTTCTTAATCACAAATTAGACCAATCACTCAGATGCTTTAATACATATTTAACTTTAATTTTAGAGACAAATTCATCTAACCTGCATGTTGTATGGGATTTTACCTTTTAATTTACACTGGGGTCTTTGACTTTTAGAGTATTTTGAGCTAGTTGGTGGTTTGTCTTAAATGTAATTTCGTATACAATAGTGATTGAAAATCCAGAATAGTATTTTTCAAAACTATTTTCTATGAAACCCCAGCCAGGGTTCTTAGAAATGTGCACTGGAGTAGGGATAGGTAAAGGAGCAGTGGAGTTGCCAGGACCCCAGGCTCCCATCACCTTTTAATTCTTTTTCCCCCTTTTATTGTAAAGCTATAAATTATTTATTGCTACCACATTCAATACAGAAGTATGTAAAGTAAAAAGTAAAAATCTTTTTCTATATTAAGATTACATGTAAAATGTAAAATTTAGTTTTAGAGAAAACTGGTTCTGATTCTTTCTTTCTTTCTTTGACTACACCAGGGTCTTAGCTGTGGCATGTGGGATCTAGTTCCCTGACCAGGGATCAAACCCAGAGCCCATTGTATGGGGAATCCAGAATCTTAAGACACTGGATTGACTACCAGGGAAGTCCCTGGTCTGGTCCTTAAAAAGTCAAAACCTAGGGAATTCCCTGGTGGTCCAGTGGTTTGGACTTGGCACTTGCACTGCAGTGGCCCTAGTTAATCTCTGGTCAGGGAACTAAGATCCTACAAGCTTCGAGGTGTGGCAAAAAAAAAAAAACAAACAGTAAAAGTTTAATCATTTGTTTATTTTTTAACTAGTTAATAAAATGAAGACATAGGGACAATATGTAATAAAAAGGGTGATTTTAAGTACACTATTAAGAGAGAAGTTGTATTATTTTTAAGATATGCTTAACTTTCATTTGAAATTTGTTTGATCAATTCAATAAAAAAATACAGTCTTTTGAAATTCTTTTGAAACCTAACAAGTGATTATTTTAACCTTAGGTTCCTCAAAGAAAGGCACAATCAGGTTGCTTTGATTTGGATTCTTCATTCCTGCATCTGAAAAGCTTATCATCTAGAAGGTATTTATCTTAAAATTCATTTGTATATATGAAATAGTATTACACAAAATTCTAGCCTTTCATAGTAAATGATGTTGATTCTGAAAATCAAAATTTTAACAGGAATCTTATTTTTCAGTTTATCATTTTCAAGATGATTTCACACATTCAGTTATTAAAGATGAGAGAGATCAAGACAATGCATAACTAACTATATAATTGCATCATAATAAACAAACACTTAACATCGTTTTTAACATTTAAGTGGGTTTGTCTGCTTCTGGTCATTCACCTCCTCCTTTGTCTTAGACACCTTTGCAAAACAGCCTTGGCAGTTTGTTCCATTTTGACAAATAATACTCTCATTATACAGTACTTTGCCAACAAAGGTTCGTCTAGTCAGGGCTATGGTTTTTCCTGTGGTCATGTATGGATGCGAGAGCTGGACTGTGAAGAAGGCTGAGCGCCCAAGAATTGATGCTTTTGAACTGTGGTGTTGAAGAAGACTCTTGAGAGTCCCTTGGACTGCAAGGAGATCCAACCAGTCTATTCTGAAGGAGATCAGCCCTGGGATTTCTTTGGAAGGAATGATGCTAAAGCTGAAACTCCAGTACTTTGGCCACCTCATGCGAAAAGTTGACTCATTGGAGAAGACTCTGATGCTGGGAGGGATTGGGGACAAGAGGAGAAGGGGATGACAGAGGATGAGATGGCTGGATGGCATCACTGACTCGATGGACGTGAGTTTCAGTGAACTCCAGGAGTTGGTGATGGACAGGGAGGCCTGGCATGCTACGATTCATGGGGTCGCAAAGAGTTGGACACGACTGAGTGACTGATCTGATCTGATTCCTTAGTCACATAATTTTGCTTTGTATTCTAGTTCTTAACTTAAAATGAAGATTGATATAGAAGACTGCATTCAGTTCAGTTCAGTTCAGTCACTCAATCGTGTCCGACTCCTTGCAACCCCTTGAACCGCAGCACACCAGGCCTCCCTTTCCATCACCAATTCCCGGAGTATATTCAAACTCATGTCCGTTGAGTTGGTGATGCCATCCAACCATCTCATCCTCTGTCGTCCCCTTCTCCTGCTACCTTCAATCTTTCCCAATATCAGGGTCTTTTCAAATGAGTCAGCTCTTCGCATCAAGTGGCCAAAGTATTGGAGTTTCAGCTTCAACATCAGTCCTTCCAATGAACACCCAGGACTGATTTCCTTTAGGATGGACTGGGTGGATCTCCTTGCAGTCCAAGAAGACTGCATTATACTACTATATGTTTCCAGTAGATGCTTCTATGTGATATGTTATAAATTCCACCTTGAAATCTAGGATGCTTTATATATATTCTTTATCAAATACAATAACAAAGATTATAAAATCAGGAATTTAAGATATTTCATATCTTAACATTTGACTACATTAAATTTTTATTATGAGAGTTTAAGTAAAATTGATCAGATCTTCCTAAGTTAGTTTTGTACAAAAGTAAGTTAGAAAACACTGTTGTTAACATGCCTATTTGCTGATTTGTTCTTTTTTAATTTTTTGTTCTGTTTTTAAATAGTCCTCAACCATGTTTAAACATTGAAGATGATCCAGATATTCATGAAAAACCACTTCTGAGTTCTAGTGCTCCACCTGTAACAAGTCTTAGTCTCTTAGGAAATTTTGAGGTAATGTTTTTTAAAACTATTTTAAGAGTTGATGTTGCTTAATCTAGATCCATGGTGCTATATCATTTGTTTTTGAAAAGGAAATAAATAGATTATATTTTTCTAAAGCCTTGAAATCACCTTCTTTCCTTCCTTTCCTATTTTTCCTTTTTCTTTTTTCCTCTTCCCTTTCCTTTTCATGACAAGTGAAGTAGGGAGATTGTTGGCAGTGATAGCTTACAGTTGGGTAGCTGGTGGGAAGAGATGGAGCACATAGGTGATATCAGGTTGGATGGAGGTATCCATTACTCTACCTGAAAAATAGACTTAACCACATCTTATCTGGTAAAACTGTCTCTGGGATCCAGAAGGGATTGATGATGGGCTGATAGAAGCTGATTCATCATCAAAGGAGGTTGATTTTCAAAATCAAATGATTCTTTTTACTATATTTGCATCTTCTCTGTAAATCTAAATTTATTCTAAAATAAGATTATTTTTAAAAAGTCAAATGATC
The DNA here is from genome assembly GCA_935064755.1 of Tragelaphus eurycerus. Classification (NCBI taxonomy): domain Eukaryota; kingdom Metazoa; phylum Chordata; class Mammalia; order Artiodactyla; family Bovidae; genus Tragelaphus; species Tragelaphus eurycerus. The sequence continues at coordinate 1,374,346 of CAKXYN010000008.1, forward strand.
TCTCATACATGTGCTGCTTTATTTAATGACTATTGTACTTGAGATCAAGTATATCAAGGGTTTAGTTGTCTTCAATTAGAAAAGTCTTAAACATTGTACTTGTAAATGACATTAAAATTTTTTTATTGAAATATAATTGATTTACAATGTTGTATTAGATTATGCTATATAGCAAATCACTGACTTGATGGATGTGAGTCTCGGTGACCTCCGGGAGTTGGTGATGGACAGGGAGGCCTGGCATGCTGCGATTCATGGGGTCGCAAAGAGTTGGACACGACTGAGCGACTGATCTGATCTGATATAGCAAAGTGAATCAGTTGTAAATATACATATATCTACTCTTTTTTAGATCCATTTCCCATATGGGTCATTACAGAGTATTGAGTAGCGTTCCCTGTGCACTACTACTACTACTACTACTAAGTCACTTCAGTCATGTCCGACTCTGTGTGACCCCATAGACGGCAGCCCACCAGGCTCCCCCATCCCTGGGATTCTCCAGGCAAGAACACTGGAGTGGGTTGCCATTTCCTCCTCCAATGCATGAAAGTGAAAAGTGAAAGTGAAGTCGCTCAGTCGTGTCTGACCCTCAGCGACCCCATGGACTGCAGCCTTCCAGGCTCCTCCACCCATGGGATTTTCCAGGCAGAAGTACTGGAGTGGGGTGCCATTGCCTTCTCCACTGTGCAGTACAGTAGGTCCTTATTAGTTATCTGTTTTGTATATAGTAGTATGTATATATTAATTCCAATCTACCGATTTATCCTGCCCCACTTTTACCCCCCTGTAACCATAAGTTTATTTTCTACATCTTTAACTCTTTCTGTTTTGTAGATAAGTTCCTTTGTACCCTCTTTTTAGATTCTACATCTAAGTGATATTATATTTTATTTATCTTTACCTGACTTCACTTAGTATGATAATCTCTAGGTCCCTCCATTTCGCTGCAAATGGCATTATTTCATTCTTCTTGTGACTCAGTATTACTCCATTGTTTGTATGTACCACATATTCTGTATCCAATCCTCTGTCGATGGACATTTAGGTTGCTTCCATGTCCTGCTATTGTAAATAGTGCAACAGTGAACATTAGGGTGCATGTATCATTTTGAATTATGGTTTTCTCCAGGTAAACCAGTGGGATTGCTGGGTCATATGGTAGCTCTATTTTTATTTTTTTAAGGAACCTCCATACTGTTCTTCATAGCAACTATACCAATTTACACTCCCACCAACAGTAATTTTAAAGAATTCCTTGGCAGTCCAGTAGTTAGGACTCCCTACTTCCATTTCAGGGAGTAGGGTTTCAATCCCTAGTCAGGGAACTAAGATACTGCATGCTGTGAGGTACAGCCAAAGAATAAATGAATGATTTTGTATGTATTTATGGGTATGTGTGTATGTGTGTGTGTATATATGTATATAGGCTTCCCTGGTGGCTCAGTAGTAAAGAATCCACCTGCCACTGCAGGAGCCATTGGGTCAGGAAGGAAATGGCAACTCACTCAAGGATTCTTGCTTGGGAAATTCCATGGACAGAGGAGCCTAGAGGGCTACAGTCCATAGGGTCTCAAAAGAGTTGGACATGACTTAGCAACTAAACAACAACAGTGGGTGTATATATATATGTGTGTTTGTATGTTGTGTATATATACATATGTATGTTTGTATGTATATATATGCATGTAGGACAAAGGAGCCTGGCAGGCTACAGTCCATGGGGTTGCAAAAGAGTTGGACACAACTTAGCAACTAAACAACAACAATGGGTGTGTGTGTGTGTGTGTGTGTACATATGTATGTTGTATATATATATATGCATGTATAAAAACATATCCTGAAGAAGGACATGGCAACTCACTCCAGTATTCTTGCCTGGAGAATCCTATGGACAGAGCAGCCTGGCAGCCTACAATCCATAGGGATGCACAGAGTCAGATACTACTGAAGCAACTTAGCATGCATCCATGCATAAACACATATATAACCACCAATCACCTTGTTCAATTTGCTTATTAATTTTGTTCATGGGGGCCGATTTTTGTATGTAGATTTCCAAATCATCTAGAAATAAGAAAGGTTTTATTTTTTTACTTTGTAATTTGTATGCCTTTTATTTCCTTGTAGTTTTGCACTGAATAGAGCCTAGCATGCATGCTAGTATATTCGTTTAAAAATCTAAAGTCAGAGACTACTTTGGATCATTGACATGGTCTTTTTGACCATGGAACTTGAGAATTGCTGATGTCACTTTCAAATTTAAACTCGTGAGGGCTTGGAGTGTTTCTTTTCAAAGAATTATTGAATCAAAGAAATGCTACTTACATTTCATGATGTATGCATATATGTGTTGATACACACACACACACACACATATATATATATCAGAGCTTGTGAAAAGATTTACTTTTTTCTCATACCTGGGCAGATAAATATTAAATAACAGAGTGGTTTCCTCAGTGAATGAACTTGGGAGAGATGAATAAGGAGCTTCTCTACTGCTTTTATTTATATACTCATATTTTCCCCAATGTGTATTTGCTGTTTTTTAAATTAAACTGAAAAATAAAACATATGTCACATACAACAGTTTTGAAGAAGCACTTGTTTCTCAAAGCTGAGTACTTGACTTTCTGTTTTGATGTAACTTCTGTAATATAACCTGTTAATAAGCTTTCAAGTACTTCTCTGTGGCTAACACTAGGAGTACACTCTGTGAGGAATAAGAGAATTTGTAATATTATACTTGCTCTGATAGAGCATATTTTTCTTCACAGAGATAAGAATAACTTACTATACAATTATGTCTAAACAGTGGTTAAGTTTAAAGATAGTTCAATGTAGATTGGAATATCTACATATAAGGAGGCCAAACAATGTAGATTGGAATATCTACATATAAGGAAGCCAAACTTTATATGATTGATGTGGGAGGAAATTGATTTCTGGTCAGATGAACTTTTGAAATGAGGGCATGGCAATGGCAGTGACCACTCTCCTAGTGCCAGAAAGCGTAGTAACATATTCCTTTAAATAGAAAGAAAGAATGTGTTAACTTTTAATTATTTCTTAAAATTTATTTTATCTTATCTTCCAGGAATCTGTCTTGAACTATCGTTTAGATCCTCTCGGCATTGTTGATGGCTTTACTGCAGAGGTAGGGGCAAGTGGTGTCTTCTGCCCCACCCATTTGACTCTTCCAGTTGAAGTGTCATTCTATAGTGTGTCCGAGGATAATGCTCCTTCTCCTTACATGGCAAGTATTTTTCAATTGTCTTATGCTGAAATCAACCATCTTAACGACAAATGCCTTTAAGTTTAAAGAGATTTAGTACTGCTTTGGTGCAATGCTTGAAAATATAAACCATTTCCTAAGAGGGGCTGCTGCTGCTGCTAAGTCACTTCAGTCGTGTCTGACTCTGTGTGACCCCATAGACGGCAGCCCACCAGGCTCCCCCGTTTCTGGAGGGGATTGAGGGCCAAATAGAGACAAATATGCCAAAACAGCACCTTACAACTTCTTTCTGAGTAAGCTCCAATGACAGATATCCTCTCTTGTATTTGAGATGATGCTGAAAATTTACTTGTTTTTATGTAATTCAAAAAAATGATAAAATTTTGATTAATGACACTGTAATTCCATAGCTTGCTGAGTTCACACAAATTCTTAAGTTCTTACTGTGCACTCTAGTCCTATCAGGGTTGCCTTCACTATGATCCTCATCTGAGTAGAGTTTAAATAAAGATTTAGTGACCTACATTTTCTGTGAAACCGTTTCACTCCCTTTCTCCTGTTTGGTTTATCTTTGGACCATTTTTTTTTCCAATCCCAATCCTAGGATTCCTAAAACAGACGAGAATACTATATTACACAGTTTATTTCTTTAGCTCTGAATGTGGTCTTATCTAGTTTCTTGAAATTGATGGATAAATTGGCCCAGACCCGAGGAATGCCAAGGGTGAGACTTTACACCAGAAGCTGCCCGGTTTCCTGAGGCTCCGACTTGAGAGCTTCTAGCAGCACAGTCCTGCTGATCAGAGTTAGGGAAGAATGAGTAATCTGTGCAGAGTATGTAAACTGATTTATGACAATTAGCCACAAATGCAAGCTATTCGGAATCTACCCTCAGGACTGCAAACGAGTTTGCCTGCTTGCTAAATATGGCCAATAACATCAAGTAGAAATGAATTTGGACCTCCCTGGTGGGTCAGCGGTAAAGAATCTGCCTGCAGTATAGGAGACCTGGGTTCAATCCCTAGGTTGGGAAGATCCCCTGGAGGAGGGCATGGCAACCCACTCCAATATTCTCGCCTGGAGAATCCCATGGACAGAAGAGCCTGGTGGCTACGGTCCATGGGGTTGCAAAGAGTCGGACACGACTGAGCGACGGAACAACATAACAGGATTTTTAGCTCAGTGGGCATGAATTTGAGCAAACTCCTAAAGGTAGTGAAGGACAGGGAAGCCTGATGTGCTGCAGTCCATGAGGTCTCAGAGACTGAGTGACTGAACAACAACAAGGTTCTTTAGAATACTAGCTACTTCTGACTCTGTGCCAATGTTTTAGTGGAGAGGAAAACACCTCTGGGGAATAAGAGCAGTGTCTTGAACCTTAAGATCCTATAATTTTATCTTTCTCATTTTTTTATTCCAGCAGATTTGAGGATAAAATAAGCCCTCAACTGCAAAAATGATACCAGGTCCTGCTGTGTGATTACTGTCAACCCCTTTCCAAAAGACAAGTCAGTGGCTACTAATACAAGTGTTTAAGAAGTTTACACTGATGGTATAAAATATGGAGTCAGATCAGGGTTTTTATGTTAGGCCTTACTTTGGGAAATACAAATTTCAATAGACATAGAAATATATATTTCTGGTCTTCCTATTTGAGTTTCCTAGCTTATCACCTGATCCAATTTCTTTCTTTCCTTCTTTCTTTCTAATATCCTTCTCCCCCCATCTTCTAGATTCTCAAGGACATTAGCAACAGTGCCTTTTGTTATGAATAAAACCTATGAAAAGGGAATTTTATTACATAATTGAGAGTAAGGAGTCTGATATGTTTCATACTTTAATCAAAAAGCACAAAATGTAATCATTTATTCAAAGTTTTCTTTTTTTGATAATAATTACATTTGTAATAATCGTGAAGATGCATAACAATGGTTGTTACAAAAAACAGGCTCAGTTCTTCACAAACCTGCCCAGTTATCATATACACCGAATGATATTCACTTAACATAGAAATATATATCTACTTTTCAGTATAATTTTGAAAAAATAATTTTAGATATAGGAAAATATCATTGAAATATCATTAAGATAAGCTCAATATCAAAAAAAATGTGCATACTGAATGCTTACAGTATTAGAATACATCTATAAAGATGCCCATTTTGCTTTACTAGAACATAAGGAGTCTCATTAGTTTCACATATTCTGTTGGCACATACTAATATAGAAATGGAAAGATAAGGTCTAAGGTCATTAGTGTACAGAGTTCCTGACGACCATTAGGGGAGTTAGAAACAAGATAAAAGAGTGAATTGGCTGAAAATTAGATCAAAAAATATCTTGGCGTGAAATTCATGAGCAAGAGGTAATTTGAACTGTGCTTTAAAGAAGGCAAAACAAAATTTATCCTTGACCTTGGTTGACATCTAAAAAACAAAGGATTAAGAGGTAAAGGATTTTATCATTCTGTCTCCAGAAAGTACATCCAGGTGATCATAGATTTTGAATAAATATTGAAAAGAGTTTAAATCAGGTTAAGTTAGTATATTCTTTAAGAGTCTTTTACTTTTCTCTGATAATTGTCTTTAATAAATTTTCCATTATGTAATTTTTTACTCATTAAAAATGAGTTGCCTTTGCAAAAGACCCAGTCCAAATCTTAGACTGCAGATCTTTCCTACTGTATATTAATAAAATTAATCTTGTTTTTTAGGGAATCTTATTTATATTTTGGTAGTTGTCTGTTTTCAAAGGACTGATCATGTTTTGATAAGGTAGTGTATATCATAGACCAGTGGAACTGAGACACCAAATCCCTCTTTGTTACTCTAATAATGACCTTGGGATTTCTCATAACAAATTATACAGTTGACTCACAAAAGTGAAATTTTAGCACAGAAAATTCTGTCTTTGTGGTGTGGAGATAGTATCGGGCTTTTCATTTAATAATTCCTTTAAGATTAGCTCAAAGCAAGGTAAATATCTCTCTCCAGTCCAGTGTTAATACTAAGAATATTCTCCAAGTGTTAGGTAATGTGACATTTCACTGTTTAGAAACTATTGCATGGTGATACCAGTTAGAAAGGTCTAAAGCAGGTTTGCTCATGGCAGCATTCTGGTATGACTTGCATTATGATCATATTAACAACACTGTAGGGGCTTCTCTGGTGGCTCAGTGGTAAAAAAAAAATGCAGCTGACAATGCAGGAGACACAGGTTCAATCCCTGGTCCAGGAAGATCCCACATGCCGTGGAACAACTGAGCCTCTGTGCCACAACTATTGAGCCTGTACTCTAGAGCCCAGGAACCTCAACTGCTGAGCCCATACACCACTGCTACTGAAGCCTATGCACCCCAGAGCCTGTGCTCTGCAACTAGAGAAGCCACCACAGTGAGAAGGCCGCACGCAACAAAGCATAGTCCCCACTCACTGTAACTGGAGACAAGTCTGTGCAGCAGAAGACCCAGCACAGCCAAAAATTAATTAATTGATTTTTAAAAAGCAACACTATGTATTTTATATAGTTTTTCTATTTGTAATTAGCCATATTAAGATATCTTCCTTCAGTTTTACTTAGTTTTGCATATTTTCTATTACACAATCACTTGAGAAAGAGTTTTTGTGTAAGATTTTGGCCAAATTGAGTTCATCTTAATCCTTTTATTCCATTCTAAAATGCCAGAAGGAAATGTGCTTTTCTTTCTTACGTTACATACAGTAATTTTCTAGGTATAAATATTAATAGGCCAACCGATTAAAATAATGAAATTGTTAAAATAATAAATTTAATAATAATACTAATGAAATTCCAAATACTTTCCTAATCTCTTTTTAAAATTCCTAACTTGCCATTGTCAACACTAGTCTTACATTGCTTAGAAATTTTGTGAAGTGTTGCCTTAAAATTTGAGGTTTTAGAAAAATCTATATTCTTCCCTTATAAATTGATTTATTATTATTATGTTCTAAAAACTATTAGAATTATATTAAAGGAAATAAGTGCAGGCTTGGTAGTAGATTTTCCCTCACCAGTGTTCTTATATATATTTAACAGAGGATGGCAAGGAAAAACAGTAGTGTATTGGCTGGAGTAATGTAATTAGAAAGGTAGCTATTATTTAGATATATTTTGCTTTTCTTTCTGGAACTAGGAAAAAGAGGAGCACTATATATGCTATAGCATTTTTTCATGTAGAGAAAATTGTTAAAAGAAAAATGACTAAAGCTTCATTACTGTTTTGGTTAAGGACGCAGTTTCTTAACATGCTGTTTTCATGCTTTAAATGACCATTGATATATCAGATTCATTAAGAACCACATGTCTTTTCAGTGCCCTTGAACTGAACATGAACATTTCCTATTATTAACATATTAATTTAATATTCTGATTGTCAAGTGCTGTTCACTTGAAGGTTAGGTACTCACATATTAGAGTCTGGCCTTCCCTTTTACCTTTGTCCCCTCCCTTTTATCCCCCACCCCTACCCCTGGTCAGTCTTTCAAACCCAACAGAGATATTACCTGATGAGACAGTCCTGTTTTATATTTACTTTTACATAAGGTTGGCATGTTTTGGCAAGTACAATGTAAAATGATGGTATATGAATTGTAGAACATGCAATTATTCTACTTGAATACTCAAAAGAAAACTATTCACCCAGTTAAATGAATCAGCATTTTTTTCTTGAAGCTACCTAAAAATTAAGTACCACAATCACCATCTGTAGTCATTTGGTCATCCTGGTTATCTAGAAACTTTCACACATTCAATTGTAGCTTCCTGTGTTTTAATTTATACTGTTTGCCATTGTTTGGACTTCTGCAGTAGTTACAGCATCTTTTTCAGAAAATTATTTTGTGTAATATGACAGTACCTCTCAAACTTTAATGTACATATGATATCATCTGGGGAATGTTGTTAAAATGCAGATCTGATTTAATAGGCGTGTGGGGAGAAATAAGAAACTCTGTGTTTCTAACAAGTTCACAGGTGATGCTGATGATGCTGGTCCACCTCAAGTCAGAAAGTCATTTATGTATATAACAACTTAATTTCCTGACTGAATAATTGACTTCATTTTTTGGGCCAGACATAAACAGGATTATCCCTCATTTTTGACTTTTCATATGTCCAAAGATCAGTAAATTGTTTTGCTTCTTCATTTCCTCCTCCCACATGATACAAGAGAATAATCTCCCTTTATCTTCTTTTTAGTTAAGGAACTTCTTACTTCTATATCTTATATCTTAATAGAAATTTCAAGCAGCATGGTCATTGATGTTATATATTGTTTATTGCAACATGTCCAGGAAAAATAGTAAATTGTTTCCTTATGGGTGAAATCCTTACTATTTTGTATTCCTTGAATGTATCTATTAATTGAATGTGAATTTTTTTTCCATACAAATACAGTTATGAAAAGTTATTAATTACATAATTTATTATTTTTATTTTAGTCTTTTGTGTGTATATATATGCATCAGTTTGTACTCAATTTGTCTTCTTTTATTTTAAGGGTGTGATTACTTTAGAGTCCCTTGGTAAAAGGGGTTATCGAGTACCTCCTTCAGGAACAATACAAGTGGTATGTGTTTTATAGCCTACAATTGCAATAATCATTCTCTCACATACATATAGAACTTAGCCCTTTCTCCTGCTACTGCTGCTGCAACAACTTTGGTAAGTAACAGTGGGGCTGCAGCTTTGTTTGGAGTTTCCCTGCTCTGCCTCAGGAATGACCATTTGGGGACCTCCATAAAAGGAAAGCATTAATAAGCTAATCAAGGTGAATGCTTTAGAAAAATAGCATATGACAGTTAACACAACTTAAATAGAGCTATTTTCAGTATAAATAAAATTTAGATTACCAGTATCTTCTATTTAATATAATAAGACAAATTGAGATTGACCCATGTGTTAGTATTGCTTTAGCAGGGAACTTGGGAAGAAAAATTATCCCAACTATAATAATTTCTAAAGTTGATTTAATGAGATGGTTACACAAAGCAGAAATGAAGTCCTGCAGATGTCAGGGTAAAGAATGCATCTTTACTTTCGGCCTAGATGTTGATCTAGTTTTGCCTTAGGAGAACTCTTCTAGCCCAGTGCAGTAATCCTTCATCATCTTTGATCCACAGCTCTTAGAAGAGTAATTTTATATCAAGGCCTATTTGTGATTCAGTCCATTTCCAAGTCAGACTCAGGATAATCCTGTGAGTCTAAAGTCTATTACAGTATTGACTCTTGTAACTCTTCAAAAGAGTCTAGCTGTATTTGTCAACTGTAACTCAAAAAAGCCGAAATTAAAAAAAAAAAAGAGTCTAGCTGAGTTCCTCACACTAAGGATCTGGGCTAATTTAGCAAGCCTTTCTATGACTTTTGGCTGCAGTGTAATCAGTTCTTTGTCAGACCACTTTTGTGCATCCCCATTGTTCTAGTATGGCAGAGTCCATACATTTGTTTATTTTGTGTCACACAGAAATGAAACATAGTACTAAGCAATTTATATGCATGTTTATATTGGAGTATATCTGTATATATATACTTAGGAAAAATCATCGCATTTTAAAGTAAGATTTTTATGTGAATGGATTTCTTGAACTAAAAGAGTGATCATCTTCTGATCTCTTGCCTCTGGCTATGTAGCTCTTGTGAAAGTGTGGGTCACTGGAAAACTAGCTATCAGTTGTCATAATAATGAGGCATAAACCCAGAGGCAGCACATTTACCCCTTGTTTGAAGACTGCCAACTCTGCTGGCTATTTTAAATCTGAAACTTGGGTATGTCTTTCATTCCTTATGTAAGTTTAATTATGTATAAACATGGCTTGAACTTCTGGCTTACTAGTTGTTGTAGTTGTTAAATATATTAGCCTTAATTTTAAGATTCATTAGATTTCAAAAATTGGATCATAATATTGATATATTTCTCATTTTGATTCAGTGAGTGATGTCCAGTGCCACGGATGAGCTTCTGAAAGCATGGGCACCAAGTTACCTATTGATGTGTTGGTAATTTGGTTAAAGTCAAATCAGCAGCTTGGAATTTTGTTTAAAAATTAGTACTTAAAAAAAATAATATTCCTTCATGGCCAAATAGCAATTGAATTTAATTTTGGTCTATTATGATATTGATGGTGGTAAAAAAAAAAAGTCTAGTGTCACTGAAGTTTCTGAAATGAATCCAGCTGTAAGAATATAAGTTATTACTTAGTGTACTTTGTAACTAATAATAATGAACTTTATTTTCTAAACTTGGAAAAATTTACAAACAAAAATTTCTTTTTTGAGAACATATTTTAAATTTTATAATAACCGTATATAACTAAAACATCAAAGTCTAGTTTTACCAAACTTTTTATTTAAAAAAAATTCTATTTATTCACTTAAAATGTGAGGAAAGCTGAAATGTTATTTTGAACATTTTGCAGTTAATACATTTTAATAAAGTAATATTTGAAATATTTGAACTGGAATGTTTTAATTCAGTGAAGCTGTATTTTGTTTAATGGAACTATTTCTTAATATATGAACAAGAGTAAAAGTTGTGTATTGTCTATTATTAATAAGAGATTTGTGACTAAAAGATTTTGATTTGTTACAGGATCTCTTATTTCTGTAAATAAAAAAATAAATTGAACCATTAAAAATACTGAATATCATTTCATAAACTTCTGAAATTTTATTAGCTTTATTCCTTCAAACTGAATTATATCCCCTGGGATTAATTTATTATTACAAAGCCTGTTTTACTGTTGGCATAATCATTGTAAGTCAAACCAACAAATCATTGTTTTTAAAAAATAATTTTTATATTGTTTCTTCAGACCTTATTTAATCCTAATAAGACTGTGGTGAAGATGTTTGTTGTAATATATGACTTGCGTGATATGCCAGCCAATCATCAGACATTCCTACGACAAAGAACTTTTTCTGTACCTGTTAAACAAGAAATGAAAAGAAGTGTTAATAAAGAGAACATCCGACATACAGAAGAACGGTTATTACGCTACCTCATACATCTGAGGTAATGTTCTAAATGAATATGAAAATACGTTACTTCAGAAGAAAACTCTAAAATTTTTACTTTATTTTAAAAAACTGTCTCTCTAACTAGACAAGTGCCCCTTGGAATTTGCTTAACTTGGACACTTTTTATGATATGCCAGGATGCATAAAGCACATGGCATATTTTTCTGCAGTCATTATTACTTGTTGACTTAGGGGAGTTTTTATTGGTAGCTGTGTAATGTAAAATATTTTATAGCGAAAAAATGCTAATATATATGGAGGGGCAGTGAAACAGTTTTCTGAAGCAGTGCTGCCCAATAGAAGTGTAATATGACCCATATAAATAGTTCTATATTTTCTAGTAGCCACATTAATAAAAGTAATAGGTAGTGGAGGATTAATATGTTTTATTTAACTGAACACATTTAAGTGTTATAATTTGAATATGTAATATACATAAAAATTATCAGTGAGATATTTATGTTGATTTGCTGTCCTCAAGTTTGAACTAGCCACATTTCAAGTGCTCAGTAGATGCTTGTGGCTTCTGAGTTGGACAGAGAAATTCTTAACCTTCATTTATTCATTCATTCATTCAAGAAATATTGATGTGTCAGGCATGCTTCTAGACTGTAGGGACGCAGCAGTGACAAAAATCTCTGTTCTCATACAGCTTATATTCTGGTTATTCTGTCAGAAAGATGTTTTCCTCAAACTTTTACTACCCATCTCATAGCTCTAGGTTGTGAGAAACCATTTGTTTGCTCTTGAAGTTCATACTTCCAGGGGTAAGCCTTGTAGCCCTGATATCCTAGTGCAGTTCTTAGGTTCCATGAGCAAGTCTGTTGCTTAGTAGAAAGCTCAATAGTCTCTTGTCCGTAACTCTACTCCTAATAATAAGCCCTCAATCAGTGAGGAGACTGATCACATCAGTGACAATAATTCATCTTCTTACTCCAAGAAGCCCCATTCATCAGGAGAAGGTACCAGCCATTTAATCTGTTGCAACAACCTTAGCCATATGTAACCAATGATTAGATACCTTAAATGCTGTAAAGAAACTACTTTAGAAAGTATGGTGTAATTCCCAAAGTTCACCATGTTCTTTTTCAGATTGAAAAGGTGAAAAACTTCAGAAAGAATGAGAGTGAGCCAGCCTGAGGTCTGCTTTAATGTATATAACTGACCACCAGATTTTTCAGCTAATTTGGGAATGTCGCTCACAGTCCCAGATATTTCTACTATACAAAGGGAAAACCACAAAAATTAGCACTAAAGAGTATGTCTGACATACCCATAATCTGCCAGATAGATTTATGTGATTAAAGCCTCCAATCCCTGTAGTATGCTATGCTGCTGCTGCTGCTAAGTCGCTTCAGTTGTGTCTGACTCTGTGCAACCCCATAGACGGCAGCCCATCAGGCTCCCCTGTCCCTGGGAGTCTCCAGGCAAGAACACTGGAGTGGGTTGCCATTTCCTTCTCCAATGCATGAAAGTGAAAAGTGAAAGTGAAGTGGCTCAGTCATGACTCTTCGTGACCCCATGGACTGCAGCCCACCAGGCTCCTCCGCTCATGGGACCCTCCGGGCAAGAGTACTGGAGTGGGGTGCCATTGCCTTCTGCTACTTCTACCCATTCCCTTGTTCCTTACAGAACCGGTCTAATTGTAGAACAGTATTATACTTAAGAGACCCTCCAACTGGCCACCGTTCGCCATCCTCCAGTAGATACTGTGGCCATGCAGTATCACATAGGAAGACCAGGTGTGTCTTCGTTAAGCCCTGGGGATCAAATCTATCCCAATTTTTCAGGATACAGTTCAAAGGAGTGAGGCTGGAATTGTTAGCTCCCATCTGTAAGAGAGAAAAAAATCAACCAGCGCCATCTTTCTACTGGAGGCGTCCCTCCCTGCTCTAGATGGGGGTGTAGACAGACTTTACACCAAAAGCTTTTCCTTCCTAGTTGGACTTAGTCTGTCCCTTACTGACGCCGGCACTGTACTTGTCCCTCCCGGTTCTACCACCAAGATGGGGTGGGGATGTACCAGGGGTAGACTTGATAGCATCTCTACTTGACCTCCAGCTCTTCACTCTTAACCTTGCTTGCCTCTGAAGCCACCCAGGGTGTAATCAGAGTAACCTTCAGGAATGCCTCCCAAGCTAAGACCACTGGGGAAAACATTTGTCACCTGAGTGCCTGTGCATGAACCTGAGTATTTCCTAACCACAATAAGACCGGCACAAACATAAAACTGAGATGGTCTTTACAAGCATCACCACACCAGTATAAGAGCCTCCTCTTATCCACTAAGAGCCAGCGTTACCAAAGGAAAAAACCCATTGCAGTCCCAATCTGAGTAACCTTTAACCTTAGAGATGTTCTTGGAGCTAGAGCTCCATCTAGCTTCCTAACTTTCAAATCCTAGTGAGGCTAGATGCTTTCTTGGCTACCAATCCAAGTTTGAGACCTAAGCCACAGTACACAGTAACAGAACAGATCAAAAGTTTCTTGAAAGTCTATGATCCAATAGATTAGGTTAGTACTTCTAATTCCCAAGGAGTTATGAAATGGTCAAAGAGACCAAAAAGTTTGACCTAGAAAGGAGAGTTTGGTCCACATGCTTTGCCCATTTCTGGTCGGTTCCTGAAGGAGACATTGGGTGCCTCTTGGCTTTGGCAGGTCGGTATAAACCACCAACAGGTTTCCGCCATAAGCCGTATGAGATCACCATGGAAGCGCAGAGCAGGGCTCCTTACTTGCTTCATGCAGGGCATGTCATTCATTCACACAAGCACACCGTAGAGTTAGTAAAGCACAGCAGAAAACGTGTTCGCTAAGAGAACAAAGAACTAGAGCTCCAAGCATCTTTACCTTGTCCTGAAGGATCCCGGATGAGCCCCCAAGATGAAAGGTTGTTGAATCACGTGAAGACACCGGGATTCTTGGCCTCCGGAGAAGAAGAATTTAATCTGGGGCCAGAGACGAGGCTTGATCGCTCAGAGCTTTTGTGTAATAAAGTTTTATTAAAGTATAAAGGAAATAGAGAAAGCTTCTGACATAGGCATCAGAAGGGGGCAGTAAGTATGCTATAGATGTTAGCAGAAGACAGAAACAGTTCCATATACAGCTTTGATTACCACTTTCATTTCAGTGCTAACTTTCTCCTCTTGATTTCTATTGATGATGAGGCTTTGCTAGCCACTACAGATGGTAGCAATCCTTTCTCATCCTGTGATTGTCCCCAAAGCTTGATATAGTTTTCTGTGGTAACTTTCCAAGTGTGGAATCCATTTTATTGTGTGAAATGAGTCATTCTTTGTATGAACTAGAGGATGCCCAAATGTAGTATGACTGGCTGACATGAACTGAAACTTAATGCTATAGGTGAGGAAAGGTGCATGTGCTTTGGTGTCAGGAATATAAAGTAGGATTGTATGTGAAACCCAGATTTACAGAAAACACCTCTGTCATTGTAAGAGGGAAAAGGGAGTATGAAATGTGTACGGAATAGTGAAGGGGAAGCATTTAACATAGCAGCACTTGATTTGGCAGTATGTCAAATATTTTGTTAAAGAGAGACTGTTAATACTGTAACAAGACTGATTGTTCCTGCTTTCAAAACTTAAAACTTTCAAACTCAAAATGTACTCAGGTCTGTTTGTTTTAAACACTTATTTCCTGAAATGAAGCATCTTTTTGTTGTTTCTTTGTTTAGGTTCCAGAGTTCTAAATCTGGAAAGATCTACCTCCATAGAGATGTACGGCTCCTGTTCTCTAGAAAGTCAATGGAAGTTGATAGCGGTGCTGCATACGAACTCAAATCTTACACTGAATCACCAACAAACCCTCAGTTTTCACCAAGATGTTGATAAAGAGTGACAGCTTAAAGTATTTGCCCAGTACCCAAGTTTGAAAGTAAAAATTAGCATAGAAAGGAGTGTACCAAATTGACAAGCAGGAGAGTGGATCTTCTCCTGTTTTCCTGGACCAGTTTTTAATCAAAGGATTCCTGGAATGAGCTCTACATATTCCAAGTAGACTGGAAACACTCATGTCCTAATCCTTTTTGTACTGTTGAAACCACTTCATTGGATGTGTTGCAATAGCAAGTCCCCTCCCCCCACAATTAGATTAGTGTTTACACTTTTTATTTCTCAGTTATTTAATATTTAATGTTTTCCTTAATACTCAAGTGATGTTTGTCTCTAGTGTTCTAATGTAGCACAAATCCTATGTAAAATCATACTGTGTATTTTTGACATTACTGTTGAAATCTGAAATATATGCACAAGTCTTTTAATTTTGCGTGATGTGTTTTAAGTACTATTCATTTAAGTTATTGAAAATGAGAATGAAATGTTGAGCTTCTCTTAAGATTAACGCACTATGCAGGCATGTGTACTTTTTATATCTCCCAGGTTCAGTTTTTACAACACCTCGTCCCGATTGCTGTCTCACACAGTAGTCCTGTAACATGCTGTCTTGGCAGTGCAATGCGGACTAAGCTGCTTCACATTCCCTTTGCAACTTCAGATCATCATGGCCATTCATATTCCTTCTAAAATCTCTTATCCACAAAACAGTTCTATTTTTTCCTTAATCACTACTACAGAGGATTTACCTTAAATCGCTGTCCCATTCTAGATAATTTTTGCAAATTGTTAAAAGAATATGTACTTTAAAGACAAATTAGTATTTATATTGTAAATATATGCAAGAAACAAAGAAATGTGTATTTGGCTTTTATTTTTGGATGAGACATTTATGTGATTGACTTTCTGGTACCCATCATACAGTTTCTATTCTAGCTTTACAGCTGATAAGAGGAGAGGGAAGATGTCTTGAGCCTCATTCCAATTTATCAGTTTCTCATTCAGGGTCACATGGAAGGCATTTGGCAACTGGGAAAACCACTGAGTAAGAAAACTTGACTGAATACATCAATGTCTTCCATCCATCCCCCTCAGAAAGAGGAGTAGTTTTAGATCTTTCTACAGGGACAATGGATAATAGCAGATCAGCTAACAATGGATGAATACTGGGAATGTGGGTTAGAAAATACCTACCGTTCAAGTAGACCAGATTTGGAATACCTGGGAGTCTAGAACTAAGTGAGCAGTCTGGAATTTGGGAGATGGGAAGGTCTTTATTTTTGGTACTTGGCTAATGGATAGACTATGCAAAAAAATCTGAACTGGATGTGAATGTGTATCGGATGGCTTTGGGGGTGGTCAGCAAGAAGCCTCTTATAAATTTCCTTTTGAAATACCAGCTTAAAGAGAAAAGGCTCTTTATATTCCATAAAACTAAAAAATAAAGTTTTCAGTGGCACAAGTTTGTAAAGATTTGTTCTTAATCTTTGCTGCTGCTGCTGCTAAGTCACTTCAGTTGTGTCCGACTCTGTGCAACCCCATAGACGGAAGCTCACCAGGCTCCCCTGTCCCTGGGATTCTCCAGGCAAGAACACCAGAGTGGGTTGCCATTTCCTTCTCCAATGTATGAAAGTGAAAAGTGAAAGTGAAGTCGCTCAGTCGTGTCCAACTCTCAGCGACCCCATGGACTGAGATTCTCCATCCATGGGATTCTCCAGGCAAAAGTACTGGGGTGGGGTGCCATTGCCTTCAGCCATGTGGTAACAACATGGGATTAGGACCCAAAAGGTTTGGATTCTAGTCCCAGTTCTAATGGTATCTGACAGAACTGACTTCAGAAATCCTCTAAACTTTCTGGGTCTGTGTGATTGAGAAAATGAGGTGAGAGTATCATTAATGTGCCTTTTCTTAAATCCCATCAACTAATGATTAGAATAAGTATTTAAATATATGTAGCTAGAGTTAAAAAAAATTGTTTGAGTATAGTTGATTACAGCATTGTGTTACAGCATTGTGTTACAGCATTGTGTTAGCTTCAGGTGTATAGCCAAGTGATTCAGTTATACATGTACATCTATATCCATTCTTTTTAAGATTCTTTTCCCATATAAGCATTATATTGAGTAGAGTTCCCTGTGCTATATAGTAGGTCCTTATCAGTTTATCTATTTTATATATACTAGTATGTATATATGTCAGTCCCAATAGACTTTTTATACACTTGACAAAAGTCAGTATTGATCATTTTATATAACACTTGGAAAATACAAAAACATTTAAAACATCAAAATGCCTTTTTTTTAAATTAAAAAAATGTTATTGCTGCTTTAACCTCTCTAGTAATCCAAAAATTAATGATATATATGGTTGCAGGTGTCTTTTATGTAGATACCACAATGCAGTCTTTCTAGAATTTTTTCTAGTGCTTGGTTTTCCACTTTTCTGGACACTTTAAAGAAGATTTCAAGAAAATGACTGAAGCAGGTGGATGCATCTTGTGCTCTTCCTGCCAAGTTTGTGCACAGTAAAGACATGCTCACCTTTTACCCATCTACTTCTTAGGGCCTTTTTTGTCTGTGTTCTTTTCCCCAGTGAGGTACAGTCATCCAGCACCTGTCTGCTCTCACTTTCCCTGGCACTATCTCTATCATAATGGTTTTTTTTCTACCCTTCTTTTGTCTTAGGCCAAGACTTTGTACTCCCCCTCTTTGTACTCACAGATTATGTCACTGCATTGAGAGTGTTTGACATATGCCGGTAAGACAACCAACACTGCTACCTATGAGAGTTCTCCTCACTGCAGGCTCACTTGGCAGTTTTGCAGACTAGAAAAATGAGGGATAACTTCTTTTTAAAAGAAACTTAAGGACGCAAGTAACCTCTGGGAAATCTTTGGAGATTTTCTTATCAGAAGAAAATGAAAAATATTAATAAATGAGGACAATGGGGACTGGCTGAAAGGCACCCAACAGAAGCTTCCCTCCTCCTGTCACTTTACTCCACCAGGTCTCTCTCATTCCCAGAGTGCTAATGAAAGGAAGTAATTTCTCCAAAAACTCCATCCTTGGGATCCCCACTCTTCTCTAATCAGTTTGTGAGTGAAGCAATGATTCGACTTTATGCAATGTATGTTTAAGAACTTTTTACACTGCATAGTTATATAAAGTAAATGTGAAAGTTCCTCCTGTCATCTGCCCTTCTAGCTATCTCTTTACAGAGATGGTAACTGTTCAAATTTTGGTATGTGAAACCTCAATTGGTCTACTGGACCTGGGACACAATATCAGTCTAGATGGGAAATGGGCTTTTCATCATGATAGGAACTCACTCTCAATCCCTAAAATTGTCTCTATGTGGGTTGGAATCAACTTACTCCATCATGGATTATCTGAGAGATGTATGTCTTAAACGTGAATACTGTGGAAAGAGGCAGGGAGTATATGAATGCCTACTGTGTGCCAGGTTCTGTAAGTGATTTCTCTGTTATTCAGTATTAAAGCCATGATTCAGAGAGTATGGATATAGTCTACAGTGAAAGAAAAAACAGGCTTGAAGTACTTGCCCAAGGTCACATGGTCAGTAAGTTGAAGAGCCAGGATTCAAATCTCAGTTAAAGCTTCTGACTTTTCCATTCAACTACACTAATATTTTGCCCCTTTTTTCTTTTCTTTTTTAAACTGGTAACTGTGGCCTGGCATTAAAATATACTTTTCATCAATATTCTTGGCAAAGAAAGTTAATTTGCTCTGAAATAAGATATATAATAAGGCAATGCTTAAAGTTTTAAAAGTTTCTTTCAGACCCCACTGTTCCTCATTCTTTTTAATTCATTCAAAAATTTCCTATTCCAGCGTTTCTAGTTCATATAAAGTTCTCTTGTCTCACTGAATCCCTAGAGAGATGGTATCCCCCACTTTCTAAGTCCCACTTCTAACAGTCAAGTTGTTGAAACTTTTCTTTTTACAGTTACCTGACCTAGTCAGGTATGTTCCCTGAATTTTGTTCACAGACATCACCATTTATACTCAGGGTTTCTGGCACTCTGTATCTAATTTGGTTTCCCTGAGTTGATCTTCCAGTCTTTCCCTTTCATTAAAAATGTATTCTGTTCATATCATATAATATCATTTATATGTGGAATTTAAAAAATGATACAAATGAACTTATTTACAAAATAGAAACAGACTTATAGACATAGAAAAGTTATCATTACCAAAGGGAAGGGGAATAGGGATAAATTGCAAGTTTGGGATTAACAGATACATACTACTATATGTAAAACAGATAAACAATTAGGACATATTACAGTGAACTATATTCAATATCTTGTAGTAACCTACAGTGCAAAAGAATCTGAAAAGAAACACATATGTATATGCATGAATGAACATATATATATATCACTTTGCTGTACACCTGAAACTACCACAACATTGAAAATCAACTATACTTCAATTTAAAAATGTGTTCTGTTCTTGATAATTGATACAACACCAGCAGTGATGCAGGTAGACAGACTTCACTCATCTGCGTGAGGAGTGGATTGAATTTAACATCTTACCTCCTTCACTCACTCCTACAAACTCGAACTAGGGCACCTAAAATGCAAAAAGACCCCTGATCTTTTAAAAATTTTTATATACCAAGTTCCAAGACTGAAAAATCTTTTGTGCATGTATGCATCAGAATCACAAGGGGGAGCTTTGTGATTTGGTTAAACATCAATTCTTTGACTTTGCCCCAGATTTAATGAGAATCTCTGTTACTAAGGTTTCTCAATAATTCTAATCCTTGTAGCCAATTAAATTAAATTGAAAATACTTCCTTAGTTCTGCTAGTAATAGTTCAAAGGCTCATTATTCATGTATGGCTAGTGGCTACCCTGTTGACTAGCTCGTATACACAATGCTTCCATCATTACATAAAGTTCTCTTGGGCAGCACTGATCTAAAATATATATATGACTGTTGAAGCCATGAGGGTGGAAATGATTTCTCAGAACATGTAAAACTAGAAGAGAAGGGTATCCAAGGACAGAACTGTTAAAATCCCCACATTAAGAGGCAGATAAAGACTCAACAAAGGAGGGACTTTCCTGATAGTCCAGTGACTAAGACTCCGTGCTCTCAATGCAGGGGACCCAGGTTTAATACCTGGTCAGGGAACTAGATCCCACTTGCTGCAACTAAGACCCAGTACAGCCAAAAATAAATAAATAAAAATAAATATTTTTTAAAAATTCAACAAAGGAGGTTAAGAAGGAATGACCAGACAAGTAAGAGAGAGAAAGTAGTTTCTTAGAGGTCAAGGGAAGAAAAGTGCTAAGAATCAGGGAATTGGTGATCACTGTGTAGTTTTAAACATTAAGGTACATGGTTGATGATGCAAAAGGAACATTATTTTGGAAAGTATGGCCTCCCAGACAGTCCTCACAATGGGGCATTGGTCTTTGTAAATTCTACATTGGTCAAAATCTGCCCTTCAGAAATTCAAATTTGCCCTTGTGAGTATCACTATCTTTCAGGACCAGATTCTCTTTATCTAAGGTTACATATCCTGATTTTCTATATATGTGTCTACTAGATTTTATCTCACAAATAATTGACATAGATATATACCACAATGTCAACTCAATAAAAATAAAATTTTAGTTGCTCAATAAAAATTTTAGTTACTTGTTACCCTGACTTGTGCATTCTCCATTCTCCCTGTGCTCAACTGCTAAGTCATGTCTGACTCTTTGCTACCCCATGGACTGTAGCCCGCCAGGCTCCTCTGTCAATGGAATTCTCCAGGCAAGAATACTGGAGTGGGTTGCCATTTCCTTATCCAGGGGATCTTCCCAACCCAGATATCCAATCTGCATCTCCTGCATTGGCAGGCAAATTCTTGAGCCCCACAGGAAGCCCAAGAGGAATTTATACAGGGAGTCAAAAGAGGGGGGAAAATGGCTTTTGAGTTCACAGTAGCTGGAACATTAACAGAACAGGCTGAGATTTTAACAACATAACTTGCCCTCTTTTCCCTCTGTACTTTATCCAAGTTATCACAACAGTGTTCTCTATTAATTCCATCATGCTGCTTCTTAATTGCAAGCTGCTAAGTCGCTTCAGTCGTGTCCGACTCTGTGCGACCCCACAGACGGAAGCTCACCAGGCTCCCCTGTCCCTGGGATTCTCCAGGCAAGAACACTGGAGTGGGTTGCCATTTCCTTCTCCAATGCATGAAAGTGAAAAGTGAAAGTGAAGTCGCTCAGTCGTGTCCGACTCTTAGCGACCCCACGGACTAGAGCCCACCAGGCTCCTCCGTCCATGGGATTTTCCAGGCAAAAGTACTGGGGTGGGGTGCCAGCACAGCCCTAAATCCTATAATTCTTTTACTGTGATGGGACAAGCCCTGTAACAATCAGCAGGGTTTAAAAAAGATTACAGAAGGACAAACTCACCCACACTTTACTGGGAAAAGTGGGAGAAATGTCAAGTAACATTATATGTCACTGTTGTTTACGAACATGGTCATTTGTGTCCACACTTTCTCTTCATATTTGTATTGGCCTTTAGGCACCTCATATTCCCAAAGTGATTCTTGGCTTCTCCTTGTAGGACTGCATAGAGGAAAGGCAAGTTTTCAATAAGTTCCTTTGTGAGTATGCTGATACTGCTGCTAAGTTGCTTCAGTCATGTCCTACTCTTAGCAACCCCATGGACTGCAGCCTACCAGGCTCCTCTGTACACAGGATTCTCCAGGCAAGAGTACTGGAATGGGGTGCCACTGCCTTCTCCATGAGTATGAAATGAGAGCAAATATTTAGTTGATCTTGGGAAGTTTCTCAGCTGGACCAGCTTGTCAATCTCAATAGAGATCCTTGTAGAAGAGTGGGCTCAGGCCCAACATCTTGAACTGTATTATTTTGAATACTCCCTTGCCTGACAACCTCCATTTTCTTTCTCCAAAAGAAGTGTACCTTTTGTCTTTGAAGTTGCAACCCCAGTGCAATTTTTCCTGCCAGAGGTTCTGTTGAGAGAAAAAAAAAAAAAAAAAGGCCAATTCTGACTCCATGTTAGAACTGTTTCTTTGACTTGCTTTTTGTTGCTTTTGTTATGATAATCATATACAATGGCCTGCCTCAGAGAATCCTGCCCATCTGCCTGACTGGTGAAGTGCCTTCTTCCAGAACCCTTCCAGAGTCCACATGTAGATGGCAGGATGAAGGAAATTAACACATCCCCTTCCTGAGCCTTGCCATTCTAGGAGATATTTGCAAGAGTAACGGCCTTTTTACTTTGCTTCCTCACCTCCCCCAACCTCTGGTCTATAAAAGAACCTGCCATTTATTTATTTATTTTAGATTCATTGGCCTCTCCTGCAGCCAGCATACAGAGCTTAGACTAGATAACAATTTTACCCAGGGCACCCTGGTTTGAGATTTGATGGTTACCAGATGCCCACAGAATTGCATTACCTGTTGCTTTTAGCTAGCTTAACCCTTAGAAGGCAATCTTATTTCCAAGTTTTATGAGAGAGGCTTCATTGGAACCACCACTTATTGCCAGTAGCTATTCAGATGTCAAGTAGAATATGGATTAAATGTAAAGCCAAAGTTTTTGGCAATTTAAAATGTTATTGGAAGAATTTGGTGTCAGCAGTTCCACTAAAGTGGGAATGGACCCCTGGGAGTTGACAAATGAATGGAAGTTTACTTCCTTCATCAGGTATTTATTGACTATCTAGGAACTGCTGGACTCTGGGGACAAAATATAAGCAAATACTGCCCTGATGTGGCTTGTCTGAACAGGAAATCTGACATTAATAAAGAAATCCACAACAAACACTGTCTAATGATAAAGTGTGCATTCTTAAGCAGCTATGCAGAAATATGACAGTACTTAAGAGGTGACTCTGACCTAGTGTAGGGGCTCAAGAAATGCCCGAGGCCTTGACGTCGGACTGGGGATGTTAAAGATAAATAGGGTGAAGTAGGCAAGGCAGAAAGAATGAAGAGACGAAGCCAAAGCAAAAACAACACCCAGTTGTGGGTATGATTGATGATGAAAGTAAAGTCTGATGCTGTAAAGAGCAATATTGCATAGGAACCTGGAATGTTAGGTCCATGAATCAAGGCAAATCGGAAATGTCCAAACAGGACATGATAAGAGTGAACATTGATATTTTAGCAATCACTGAACTGGAATGGGTGAATTTAATTCAGATGATCATTATATATACTACTGTGGGCAAGAATCCCTTAGAAGAAACAGAGTAGCCATCATAGTCAACAAAAGAGTCCCAAATGAGTACCTGGATGAGATCTCAAAAACAACAGAATGATCTCTTTTCATTTCCAAGGCAAACCATTCAATGTTACACAGTAATCCAAGTCACAGTAATCCAAGTCTATGTCCTAACCAGTAATGCTGAAGAAGCTGAAGTTGAATGGTCCTATGAAGACATACAAGACCTTCTAGAACTTATACACAAAACAGATGTCCTTTTCTTTATAGGGGACTGGAAAGCAAAAGTAGGAACAAGAGATAACTGGAGTAACAGGCAAATGTGGCCTTGAAGTACAAAGCGAAGCAGGTAAAAGGCTAATAGAGTTTTGCCAAGAGTTATGCCACTGGTCATAGCAAACACCCTCTTCCAACAACACAAGAGAAGACTCTACACATGAACATCACCAGGTGGTCAATACCTAAATCAGATTGATTATATTCTTTGCAGCCAAAGATGAAGAAGCTCTATACAGTCAGCAAAAACAAGAGCGGGAGCTGAATGTGACTCAGATCATGAGCTCCTTATTTCCCAATTCAGACTTAAATTCAAGGAAGTAGGGAAAACCACTAAACCATTCAGGTATGGCATAAATCAAATCCCTTACAATTATACAGTGGAAGGGACAAATAGATTCTAGGGATTAAATCTGATAGAGTGCGTGGATAACCATGGGCAGAGGTTCGTGACATTGTACTGGAGGCAGTGATCGAGATCATTCCCAAGGAAAAAAAAATGCAAAAAGGCAAAACTATTGTCTCAGGAGCCCTTACAAATATCTGAGAAAAGAAGAGAAGCTAAAGGAAAAGGAGAAAAGGAAAGATACACCCATTTGAATAAATAGTTCCAAAGAATAGCAAGGAGAGATAAGAAAGCCTTCCTTGGTGATCAGTGCAAACAGAGAAAAACAACAGAATGGGAAAGACTAGAGATCTCTTCAAGAAAATTAGAGATACCAAGGGAACATTTCAGGCAAAGATGGGCTCAATAATGGACAGAAATGGTATGGACCCAACAGAAGCAGAAGATATTAAAAAGAGGTGGCAAGAATACACAGAAGAACTATACAAAAAAGATCTTCACAACCCAGATAATCATGATGGTATGATCACTCACCTAGAGCCAGACATTCTGGAATGTGAAGTCACGTGGGCCTTAGGAAGCATCACTACAAACAAAGTTAGTGGAGGTGATGGTATTCCAAGAACTATTTCAAATCCTGAAAGATGATGCTGTGAAAGTGCTGCACTCAATATGCCAGGAAATTTGGAAAACTCAGCAGTGGCCATAGGACTGGAAAAGGTCAGTTTTCATTCCAATACCAAAGAAAGGCAATGCCAAAGAATGCTCAACCTACCGCACAATTGCACTCATCTCCCACACTAGCAAAGTAATACTCAAAATTCTCCAAGCCAAGCTTCTACAGTACGTGAACTGTGAACTTCCAGATGTGCAAGCTGGTTTTAGAAAAGGCAGAGGAACCAGAGATCAAGTTGCTAATATCTGTTGGATTATTGAAAATGCAAGTGAGTTCCAGAAAAACGTCGATTTCTGCTTTATTGACTATGTCAAGGCCTTTGATAGTGTAGATCACCACAAACTATAGAAAATTCTTAAAGAGGTGGAAATACCAGACCACCTTACCTGCCTCCTGAGAAACCTGTATGCAGTTCAGGAAGCAATAGTTAGAACTGGACATGGAACAACAGACTGGTTCCAAATCAGGAAAGGAGTACATCAAGGCTGTATATTGTCACCCTACTTATTTAACTTACGTGCGGAGTACATCATGAGAAACGCTGGGCTGGATGAAGTACAAGCTGGAATCAAGATTGCTGGGAGAAATATCAATAACCTCAGATATGCAGATGACAACACCCTTAGGGCAGAAAGTGGAAGAACTAAAGAACCTCTTGATGAAAATGAATGAGGAGAGTGAAAAAGTTGGTTGAAACTCAACATTCAGAAAACTAAGATCATGGCATCCGGTCCCATCACTTCATGGGAAATAGATGGGAAACAGTGAGAAACTTTATTTTGGGGGGGGGGGGGGGGGGGCTGGCTCCAAAATCACTGCAGATGGTGACTTCAGTCATGAAACTAAAAGATGCTTACTCCTTGGAAGAAAAGTTATGACCAACCTAGGTAGCATATTAAAAATCAGAGACATTACTTTGCTAACAAAGGTCCATCTAGTCAAGGCTATGGTTTTTCCAGTAGTCATGTATGGATGTGAGAGTTGGACTATAAAGAAAGCTGAGCGGCAAAGAATGATGCTTTTGAACTGTGCTGTTGGAGAAGACTCTTGAGATTCCTTTGGCCTGCAAGGAGATCCATCCAGTCCATCCTAAAGGAAATTAGTCCTGAATATTCATTGGAAGGACTGATGTTGAAGCTGAAACTCCAATACTTTGGCCACTTGATGAAAAGAACTGACTCATTTGAAAAAACCCTGAAACTGGGAAGGATTGAAGGCGGGAGGAGAAGGGGACGACAGAGGATGAGATGGTTGGATGGCATCACCGACTCTATGGATATGAGTTTGGGTAAACTCCGGGAGTTGGTGATGGACAGGGAGGCCTGGCGTGCTGCAGTCCATGGGGTCGCAAAGAGGCAGAAACGAATGAGCGACTGAACTGAACTGAGGCAAGGCAGAGTAGGGAAAGACTTGTGAAGCACAGAGCTTTGGGGCGCCCGAAATTCTGTGTGGGCACGGCTCAGAGAGGTAAGAGGAATCCGGGACTCAGCGAGTTTGGGGAAGTGGAAATAGGCAGGTTCTTGGATCCAAAGGAAGGGACCAGAATAGGAAGGCGGGGCAGGGAGAGGCGGTTACACGTTTAAACTACAGTTCCCAGGAAGCATTAGGCAGACGGATGTGAGGTTAGGCGCGAGCCGCGACCTTTGAAGGCAAGAAGGAAGTGCTTGGGCGTCGCAGAACTGGAGTAGCGGAGTAAGGTAGGCGAGGGCGCGGCGCGGGAGAGACGGCGGGGCGGCGGCGGGCCGCAGTGGTGCCCGCCCGCCGAGCGCGGCGGGCCTGCGTGTCGTCATAAGGCGGCGGCCATTTTCGGGGGCGGAGGCGGCCCGGGCGGGCCCTCGGGGAGCTGGCGGGAGGCAGGAGGCGGGTGGGCCTGCGACGGCGCGGTGGTCGGGAGGCCTCGGCCACCCGGTAATCGCTTCTATTCTCGGCCTCTCGTCCGTAGAGGGAGCAGTATGTCTGCGGAAGTCCCCGAGGCAGCCTCCGCGGAGGAGCAGAAGGTGAGTGTGCGCGCGTAGCGGGCCAGGGAGCCGTCGCTGCCGGGAACCCGGCCTGGCGGCGGCCTGGTCCCACCCGGAGCCGAGGGGCGCGGCCGAAGCCAGCCCGGTGCCGGTGCAGAGCGGGTGTGCCGCCCCTGCTCCCCTGGGCAGGCCCGTCACTCCCTAGTTGGCGGTCCGCAGGAGCTCGGGTAGTTAGCCGGACTGGTGCCGAATTGAGTATTCTCCGCGTTTGAAATGTGCCTTTTAACGCCTCGGTGTCTCGGGGTTTTCTTTAACCACTCATCTTTTCATGAGAGCTTTGAACCTTGTGGAGCATAAGGTTTCCCATGGGCTGCTGACCTAGGAACCTTTGTTTTTCCCTCGAATAACTAACTTCAACTACTTGTATTGTCTGCGTGCTCTTCACTTCAAAGGCGGTATCTCGTGTTTGGGCGGTGACTTAGAGCTAGGTTGGAATTTCAGATCCAGTCATCGTTGGCCATGTAACCTTGGTCAGTTGCTGAACTCTTCTGGCTTTAGTCTCCTCATCTGTAAAATGATAGTAAGTTCTTGCTTGATACTCTTGTTGTGAGGCTTAAACTTAGTGCTTTGGCGCAACGTGTGGTTAGAAATGTGAGCCAGTGGGTTTCGCATATAACTAAAAATTGGAATTTTTTTTTTTCTTTTTAACCAGTTTAGTTGATCACTTTTTTGTGTGGAAACATGGGGACATTTTGTAAATTCACTTGTAATGTCTTGCTGGTGTAGAGAAATGTGCCACGGATCTGTGTGATTCAAATTATGAACATAAAGGCTTTATATTTGTATAGGCTAGCGCTTGCCTCTTCCACGTAATTGTTTAAAAAATCAGAGGGCATTACCATAAATAGGATTTGGTCTAATACTTGCATTTTGTAAGGACTTCTGCTTAAGGTTACAGCCATGCCCGTAATCAGGCTGGAAATTTGATTAGTATTCTAAACCCATTCCATATGTTCTTTACCATATTAAGTTTTCCTGAATTGGGTGGTTTTGTTATGATATTACTTGTAAAGTAACTGGAGAAAAAAAGACAGCGTAAATAATAATAATAATAGGCCAAGTCACTACATTTTTCGAGAATAGTCCAATGAGAACTTTGTTGGGTATTTTTCACACTTTGATAAAAATTGAACTTAGGGGGAAAATAAAGAGAAGTATATATATCATATATATATGATACATATAAGGATTGCGATCATTTATCATGGTGTTCATAATTTCTTTAGGATTTAGGAATCCAAATAAAATGGTCAAGCCATATCCCTGCTCTCTTGTCTTAAACACTAAATCAACCCCATTTTTGACTGCTGATGTACAGTAATGTGCTACGTAGTTTTCCTTTATGAGATTTGCTAGTATGTTCTTAAAGCGTGAAGTCTTGATTTCTGCATTGTAAATGTTTTCACTTGGGACAGCGTAATATTATGTCTCTTAACAAGATTGAGGCTATCCTGAATGTTTTCTTTTTGTGTCTACATTAAAATTTTAATTCAGGTCCTCGGTTTTAGGGCTGTTGTCACTAACGCCAGTGTTACTAGTATAATAATGTCTCTTCTTGAATTAAGGTTTGGCTGTAGATGTTAAGTGCCCGTAGCATGGGTCCCGTCCCTAAACAGGAGGAGAATGTGCAGAGTCACTTCTGTGCTCCTGTGGGCCAAATCACCTGTTTCTTCTCTTTGGAAGAATAGTTAGATGACCTAAAAAAATTACATTATTGTCTGTGTACCCAATTGACCTTTCAATTAAAGCCAGAGTAAGTCAGCTAAAATATTTTTATAGTTTTATGGTATGTTAGCCTATTGCCTCTGAAAAATTAAAATTAAGAGATGAGCCTGGCGTGGAGTCACTAATTTGAATTATTAATTCAGTGTTAATTAATTCAGTGGCATGTTTTTTTGCTGAAATTGAATTTCTAGTATATTGAGAATATGGTAGCAGTTAAAGTGCAGGAGATTTTTGAGTTTGGCAAGTTAACACTCCCCTGGACCATTTGATCCCTCAATTCTCCTTTTGTAAGAGTAGGCTGTGTGGTCTTAGGTACCTCATTTACATTTTAAATTCAGCTCTATTCTTTTTTCATTATCCTGGACAAATGGAGTTGTAAATGAAAGCTCTGACAAAGAAGTACCACAGAGCTGCTTAAATGTAAGGTGGCGATTCAGATACCCTAGAATAGGCTTATATTGTTCTTTACATTATCAGTGATATGAAACCAAAACATACTAGCAGAGACCTCATGGATCCATCAGTCATCCACTTTTGAGTAACACTAAGCTGAGACAGGCATGCAGTCTGATCCTGGGGGTAAGAAGGGGCATGTGGAGATTTAAAACAGGTAATTCTGTAGTGAGCATCTTAAGCTTGGGCTCCTCCTTTTTCTCCCGTGGCCCCTAGCATAGCATCTGACATTGATCTGAAAATGTTGGTTAAATAAATTTTTCTCCACTTTCCAGTTGAACACATTGTCAAAGCACTATGACTATACAAATGGCACTACTAGTACTGCAGTTAGAAAAAAGAGAGGCTAGACCATGGTAATATAAAAACCTTAGCTTAGACCCAGTTAAATCTGAATGAAAGTAGAGGAATGTTTTATATATATATTTTCATATATATATGTGTGTGTGTGTGTATAGTGGCTTTTAGGGCTTCCCAGGTGGCTCTAGTGGTAAAGAACCCACCTGCCACTGCAGGAGACCCTAAGAGACAAGGGTTCAGTCCCTGGGTTGCAAAGATCCACAGGATCAGAGCATGACAACCCACTCCAGTATTCTTGCCTGAAGAATCCCATGGACAGAGGAGCCTGGCAGGCTACAGTTCATAGGGTTGCACAGAGTCTGAGACAACTGGAGTGACTTAGCATGCACACACACAGTGGCTTTTAATTTTTTAAAAGAAGATCTTAATAGATTCTCTAGAAAACAGTTTATATTATATTATTCATCAAGTTAAGTTAGTAAGATGCCTTGGAAAAGGCTAACTCAAATATTTTTGACAGTTTAAAAGGTATGCTGGGCGACTTCCCTGGCAGTCCGGTGGTTAAGACTGCCCGCTTCCAGTGCTGGGGGCATGGGTTTGATCCCTAGTCAGGGAACTAAGATTCCACCTGCCTTGTGGCCAAAAAAAAGATTACTGTTAATTTTAAAGAAAACCAGGGAGTTCCCTGGTGGATTAGTGGTTAGGATTCCAAGCTTTCACAGTGGAGTCCCAGGTTCAGTCCCTGATCCAGGAATCATCCTGCATGTCGAGCAGTGTGGCCAAAATAAAAGGCATGCGTGGTGCTTTTGAGTGGTGAAAGAGGAAGAGAAATATTGTTTAAATTATTTCATTATGTCATTGGTAAAGAGTGAATATAAATTGCCTTCCCGTTTTCCAAGTTTTTAAAAAACTGGTTAGTATTGGCGTTTTATGAGACTGTTTTTGACAGTACCTTTGGTAAGCAAAAGGCTCAAGATACATTCAGTTAGGAGCACAACCTGCTACTCTGGTTTGTGTATAGCCATTAATTCTTAGCAATCTAGAGGTAAATCTCAGAAAAGTTTTGAAAAGTTTCTTAACTTCTAAAAACCATTTGGAATATATTGTATTTGTTCATTCAGTAGACTTTTATTGGGCATCCATTAAATAAATATCAGGCACTGGGCAAGCAGCAAGGATTTGGTAGAACTCCAGAGTTTTTCCATAAGAGGTCGATAACAGTATTAGTACCTTCCTGACAGTATACCATAGGATTTGTTGGCTTTCATTAATCTGTGCATCAGTGAACATACTGTTGAGCAGATAGAGAATTTGTTCAAAGTGGTCAGATTTTTATTTGCTGATGTTGCTGTGTAACTTCCCTGCTCAGGGCCAAAGAGTGGTAATAATCATTCAAACTTGCTGTCAGTTCCATGACAGACAATAAAATAATCCTTAATTATTTGAAT
Organism: Tragelaphus eurycerus; assembly: GCA_935064755.1. NCBI lineage: Eukaryota > Metazoa > Chordata > Mammalia > Artiodactyla > Bovidae > Tragelaphus > Tragelaphus eurycerus. The sequence continues at coordinate 1,404,942 of CAKXYN010000008.1, forward strand.
ATATGTTTGTGTATACATAAGTTTGTGTGTTTATACCTTATGCCCCTGCTACTTACAGAAAGGATAGCTAAAGTATTTCAATGGAATAGTTGACAAAAATGTAAGTGCCTCACATTAGTAAATGTTAGGCCCTGTGTGAGTTGTAGACTGTATGACAAGGATTATTTGGGGGCATATGTTACTTGTCAAGAGACTTAACTATTACTTAAAATATTGTTCTTAAATTTTGGGGGGTTTTTTTGTACATCATAAGCATTTATCTGTTGCAATATCCTGGATTTCTCCTTCCCAGTTCATAGGTTAGAATGGAAGTTTTGAAATTCTAATGATGCTTCTTCCGCCCCTCCCCCCCAAAGCTATTATCAGCATATAGAAACTACTTAGATAAATGCAGTCACTCATTCTAGCGTCTGTTTCTTTAGAGTAGTAAAATTTCTGTGAAGCACAAAGGCTTCCTGGAGAGTAAAGTTTTGAAACTAGATTTGAATTTTTAAGAATACTTTCTTCTTGGTTAAGCTTGTCATTTCCTCTCTGTTGATTATTTTTGTTGTATCCGTATTTCATTAATTTCTGTTTTTTATTTTCTCCTGTTTTCTTTGGGTTCCGTTCTTTGTCTTAACTTCTTAAGTTAGACCTAGCTCATTGAGTTTTAGTTTTCTGTAAGTCCTTAGACACTTGTATTTTGCAACTTTGATATGTGTAGAGTTTTTATTATCAGTGAGCTCCAAGTATTTGTTATATTCCTCTTATTCCTTTTTAAACCATGAATTATTTAGTAATGTATTTTAGTTTCCAAATGACAGGGAAATAATTTTGAAATAATTGACTTTTAACTTCTGAATTGTAGTTAGATTGTGGTCTGTACCTTGACTACTTTGTCTTTCTTACCTATCTGTATGAGGAAGAGGTGTTGAAATTTCCTATGCTGATAGTCTTGTCATTTGCTCCCTGTCATCTGACTGATTTATATATTTTGATGCTTTTTTGAAATTAGAGGCATGAACATTAGATCCTCTGTATCCCATAAAGCTTTTTGGTCTTTTTTCTCCTTTCTTCTCCTCCCCTCTTTTTTTCAATTGATTGATTTTCTTCTTCCATTTTACCCCCACTGTTAGTTTGGAAGTTTTATACTTTAGTTCTGTTATTAAATTTATTCCCCCTGAAATGTTATCAAGTATCCTTACAATTGTAAAATTAGTATCATAAATCTTTTTCTAAATGAGACACAGAGTACTTTAAAAACATACATATTTTTACTCTGTCCTTTTTTAGCCTCACATATTAAGCTCTTAAAATCAGAAAAATGAATCTGTTAATTATCTCTCAATAAAGCTAGGGAAAATTAGAAAACTGACTCAGTTTTCTATATATATACATGCATATATACCAGTTTGTTTGATATTTCCTTGTTTATCTCAAAGTTTTTGAGGGATGTATTTTCATTCTAGCTGGAATAAATGCTCAAGAATTCCTTTGAAGGATGTCTAGAAATGCAATCACACCAAATTTTGTCTTGTATTTTTTAATATGATTGTAAGGATAAATTGCCCCAACTCTTTTAGTTTCTGTTACAGCTTTTTTTATTTTAAATCACTGTGAAATGAAGTATTCACATCAGACATCTCCAGGCTCCAGATATTGATGGGGTTTTATAGGAATCAAAGTCAGGCATCTGGAGTAGGCTGTCAGGTCACTTCTCCTCGTTACCCCTGTGTACACCCCAGTCACCCACAATCCTGCCAGGACCATCGTGGAGGCAGGGTGACCTTTTATTTTTGGTAATAGTTCTAGCAAAAGTTATACAACAATTTTATTGCCTTAATTTTACTTGGCAGTTTACCATACATACTTGGTATAATGGGCAGTTTATGTACATCCTTCTATACTTTGCATTATTTCCTGTCTTTCATATTACACAAATACTTTGTAGGAAATATTTCAATAAATTGCTCATTTTACCTGATTTTTTATCGGTTAGTGTCCTCCTCTGGAGAACAGAAATCACTGAGAGTATATCAAACAGAAAAGGGATATGGTTTAGGGGATTAGGTTACAAGGTTAGAGTTGCAAAAAAGGGAAAATGATGTTTCCAGAAGTGAGGAATTACAAAAAGCTTTGACCCTGTGAGAGTGAGCACTCTTCTGAACCCAGTGTCCTTGAGCCCCCATCTCAGGTAGCAGCTACCATAGCCCCTGATCATGAGCTTAGTGCCCTTCTGCAGAACACACGGGAGCTGCTGCTGTCTGCATGTGTGTGGCATCACCAGGAAGAAAATGCCTTTTAATCTGATACAGGTGCCACTGACAGACTCTTAAAGGAATTCAGTCTGGGAAATGTGCTTTCAGGCTTCGGTTGTGATTCAGAAGAGTGTTTAGAGAAGGGCAATGGCACCCCACCCCAGTACTTTTGCCTGGAAAATCCCATGGACTGAGGAGCCTGGTAGGCTCCAGTCCATGGGGTCGCTAAGAGTCGGACACGACTGAGTGGCTTCACTTTCACTTTTCGCTTTCATGCATTGGAGAAGGAAATGGCAACCCACTCCAGTGTCCTTGCCTGGAGAATCCCAGGGACAGGGGAGCCTGGTGAGCTTCCGTCTATGGGGTCGCACAGAGTCGGACACGACTGAAGCGACTTAGCAGCAGCAGCAGCAGCAGCAAGTGTGGGCTCAGTGTCCATGGATACAGTCCACTACCAGATGTGTTATTAATTCTCCACAAGCAAGTCTGGACTTATGTCAAAACGTTGGTGAACACCCAAGCATTTGAACTTGCTTATTAATAAGCCCTGAAACTGTCTACATCTGCCAAAGGTTTAAGAATGTTTCTGTATGATCCTTTAAAAGTATTGTAGATGTTTTGATTGGTGTTGACTGCATTTTAAAAATGTAACTTTGGTCACATCTTGCACCTTCTTGGTATTAAATGTAGCTAAAATTCTGAATCCAACCACAAAGTTGCAGCTAGCAGGCACTTGCCATTGTGCTGTGTATTGGGAAAGAAAGTTCAAGAATTGCTTTGTTTTTCTAGGACACATTACAGATCTATTGTAAATCTAAATATTTTGAGCTGTAGGTGCTATTTTGCCCAAAATCTTTTTCAATAGTAAACTGTTTGAACTTAATTGAGCTGTTTGATTTAATTGGATATTATATGTAAGTATATGCATAAATGTATTCTTATTAAAATAAGAGAATGCCAGATAAAATGGCATATTGTGTACAACTTTTTTTCCCATATGTATAAAATGCGGAAACCTGAATATACACGGGAAACTAGGGAAAATTAAAGAATATTTCTTAGATACAGAGAACTGATAAAGAAGTGGAGAGCTCTGATTTCCCAGGCCCAAGAAAGCTGGATGGTTTTAGTGGAAATGTAGGATTTTGTTAACATTCTTTAATTTGAAGGTGCTAAGGCTGTAATCAGGTTGGAGTCCTTTTCAAGCAGTTTCCAAATTTAGCTTCATCCTATCTAAAAAGCCATTGTACAGTGGAACCCTAGAGTAGGTCCCTCCCAAGTCCACTTCTAAATTAACCACTGTGAATACCTTGGGGCCATAATAGCGAAGTGAAGCCTCTGTGGTGACTACTCTGTTATACTTACTTAATGTCTCCAGCTTATCTGATGATAAGGCAAAAATCCATATAACTAACTGCTACTGCCGCTGCTAAGTCGCTTCAGTCGTGTCCGACTCTGTGCGACCCCATAGACGGAAGCTCACCAGGCTCCCCCGTCCCTGGGATTCTCCAGGCAAGAACACTGGAGTGGGTTGCCATTTCCTTCTCCAATGCATGAAAGTGAAAAGTGAAAGTGAAGTCGCTCAGTCGTGTCTGACTCTTAGCGACCTCATGGACTGGAACCTACCAGGCTCCTCTGTCCATGGGATTTTCCAGGCAAAAGTACTGGGGTGGGGTGCCATTGCCTTCCCCGCCATGTAACTAAAATCACCCTTAAATAACACTGATAGAGTCATGATCACATTGAAGATGGCCCCACGTCAATTTTCAGGTCAAGTGATAGTCACTTTTTTGTCTAGTGTTTGAACAGATGACTGAGCTGATTCTTCAGCTGATTGCCAGCTGAGGTAGTTGACTCCTTTTGTATGGGCTGAGTTTTGAAACACCAGAATGATAAACAGTATGTTGATATGCTTACACTCTGAAAGAGACATACTCTGGGATTGAGACTCATGGAAATGGCAGGTTTACATCACACATCTCATACTTGAGCTACCCTTTTTGAATAGAATGACTGGTAGAATCACTGATACTATTTTGAGTCTCTGGCTGGGCACACATACATCAAGTGAATGAATGATATGACCTCTGTAAAAAGAATGAAAATCAAAGCATGTAGATGCATGAAATGGCAGCTTCTAGAGAATAGAACACTTGAAACAGAAGGAAGCATACACATAAAAGAAGCCCCAGAGAAAGGATATATTTGACAGCAGCAGCTATATTCTCAAAATCCTCCAAGACTAAAAATGAGAAGAGGTAACAATGCATGAGGAAGTTTTCACAGGTGAAAAAAAATATTGACAATCTATAAAGTTGATTATAAAACATACATGAATATACTTTTAAGGAAGATATATGCAAAAATTACATGAAGTTGTTTCTTCAGTTCCTAGATTAATACAATTACTTGCTGCTTTCTAAGATCAGTAGGCTTGGCATATTTATGGATAACTTTTCTGCTTTTTGACTTCATAAATAGCCTAGAAGAATCAAGATACACAGAGGTGTGTGCTTTTGCTGAGCTGGTGTGCAGAAATGATCCATTAGCTAGAAAGTGTGCCTTGCCCTTGCCCAGCCTCCCCTATCTAGTCAGTGCTATTTTTGTTCATTCTTTCTTCTGCACTACTTACCATGAAGTGGTAAACGCTGCTTTCCTGTAAAATACCATTTCAGGGGATTGCCCCAACAGTCCAGGGGTTAAGACTTCATGGTTCCACCCCAGGGGTCGAGGGTTCTATCCCTGGTGGGGAACTAAGATTCCACATGCTATGTGGCATGGCCAAAAAGAAACAACAAATGTATCATTCTTGGGAAGAAAGAAGACTATATCTTGACTAGTGTTAAAAGTAAATAGTCTTTAAAATATTGATAGTCCTTGAACAGAAAACATATTTTCAATACATTAAAGAATAGGATCTTTGGCATGAACAGTGTTTGCCATTAAATATGGGGAGAAATTAGGCAATAGAATCTAAAGATTGACAGATGGTGTTTCTCTCCTTTAAAAATAACAGGGTCTTATGCATTGAGTTATTCAAGGAAAATGTATCAGATAAGTAAGCTGCTGTTAATTTCTATTAATGAATCTCAGAGCTTCCAGTTAAACATGATTTTGAATAAACAGGTCAAAAAGATATTTTTATTTTAACATTATTAAGGTAGTTCTCTAAATATGGGCAGAGAGCTGCTGCATTCCATAGAAGGTGAATAACTATAAATGTATTATACATGACCGGAAAGTAATGGCAAGCAAGACTTCAGAGCTGAGCTATCTTGGTATTTTTATCCAGTGTGTGGGGTGCATCACAGCTATAATAGAACTATCACATGGATCATTTGAAAAACAAGGCAGATTTTTAAAGCCTCTGTGCTTGGTTTCTTAGTCAGATGCTGCATTATTTGGCATTCGACAAAAGTCAGAATCCAGATATTTAAAAGGTGGAATTATCTAAAATAACTGAATTGTAATACAGAAGTAATTTATTTAAAATTATTTCAGGAAATGGAAGATAAAGTGACTAGTCCAGAGAAAGCTGAAGAAGCAAAATTAAAAGCAAGGTATCCTCATCTGGGACAAAAGCCTGGAGGTTCCGATTTTTTAAGGAAACGATTGCAGAAAGGGGTAAGTTCTCATATGTAAATCTTCAGCTGTTTACACCCTGTGAACTCTGTGCTGAAGGAGGCTGTGAAATGGGTGTCTAATACCTCTGTACCTTACTACCAGATATGTGTGTGTGCACTTACATGTTGACTCTAGTTATATGTGGATTATTTTCTCAAATGAAATTGCAAGAGAATATTTTTTCTGGCTTTATTGAGTTATAATTGATGTGTAACATAATGTAAGTTAAAGGTGTAGTGTGATAGTTGGATACATGTACATACCATGAAATACGTAACATAGTGAGGTTCACTAACACATCTTTCACCTCACATAATTACCATTTTCTTCTTGTTACGGTGAGAACATTAAAGCTCTACTCTCAAGTATATAATCCAGTATTGTTAACTGGAGTGACCATGTTGTCCATTTTTTAGATCCCTGGAACTTATTCATCTTATAATTAAAAGTTTGCACCCATTAACAGTTATTTCCCCATTTCCTCTACCATTCATCCCCTGGCAACCACTGTTCTACTGTGTTTTCTGTGAGTTTGATGATTTTAATTCTACATATAAGTGATACCACACACTAATTGTCTTTCTATGAAAAGAAAATTTTAAAAGTGGCAAAATATAGGGTGGCATTTTTATATAGCATGAAAGAATGCCATTCACAGCTTTGAAAAATAGGATGACAAGGAAGAATTATAACAATTTAAAAATAAAATCCTTGTTCTGTGAAAAGTAATTTGATGGGAAAATCATTACAAAAGTAATAGTATTTGTAACACATAAAATAGTTTTTCAAATATACAAGAAAAACATTAAGATGCCATAGATAAAGGATTTTAACAGAGGAAGTATTATTATTAAAACACAGAAAAAATGTTTATACAGGATAAAAATCAATGAAATGTAAATTAGAACAATTATTTCTTTGTATTAGTAGCTTTAACTGTAATTTTAAAAAGTATAATTATAAAGACCATAATATAGGGGATACATAGAAAAAAGCAGAATGGGAAACATGTTCTGCATTCTATGTAAAATGTATTTGTGCCAAGTCTCATTGTGAAATGATACCACCAGATGTGGTTTTAATATGAATTATATAATAATCTTTGATTGTTAAATTACTATTTGAATTTAGGGTTTAACTGATTATTAGTGTTTAGGAAGCTTTATTTTCCTTTGCTAATTTTCAACACAACTTATACCTGCAGGCTTTCTTCCAACATTCAGGCTGTTGTCTTTGTCATTTTTCTCTAGCTTCAACTATTTATGACTTTTAAGAATTTTCAAGTTAGAATTTATATACATTGTATCTTGGAGTTGGTGTTATAGATGTAAATAGTTGTCAGTAAGAAAATGCCACTTAAATCAAGAAATAATTATGTAGAATTTGAGAAGGGAGCTCTTGAAAAATTTTGTATTTTACCAAAATGTCAGTGAATAAGCACTTTTAGAGAAGTCAGATCTTATATTCAACTATATCATTTCTTCCTATGTTAAAAGATTTTTATTTTTCAGAAAATATCTGGTCACATGATTTTAGTTTTCTTTTGTTGCAATAGCAAACTTGCAGATTGTCTTAGTATCTTTAACCAGTTAACCAGTTTCTCACTCGTTCGAGAAGGTCAGTTGCATATCATTTATATTAAGTTTCTTTCTGTTTTACGTACTCCGTGTTACTCAGATACCTATTTTTAGGCTTTAAACAATATGAGATGTGAGGGATATCAAGCAGCAGTCTGTCCTATGTTTTTTATGTTTGTGGAGTTTGTGAGGTCCCAAAAAACTGAGGATCCAGTTTTAAGAAACATGACCTTAAAATTAAATACTGTCACTTAGGTGATCCATTCATGTCAGTGCAGTTATGAATATGGTTGTAAGTATGGCCCTTAAATTGGGAGTGGGAGAAGGCTCTTAAAAAGTAAGATGATAGAGAGTATGTTGGTTTTTTTTTTCCCCCACTTAAAAGCAAAATTTAAAAATTGTTAAAGACATGTGATGTTGCCATCTTGAACTGTTTCTTTTCCCATAAGAGAAACTTTGATCTATTTTAGTTTTTTTCTAGCCATACTACATAAATTTAATTCCTTTATCTCAAGCAAAATAGCCTGATCAGTTAAGTAAGAGCCCCTTATGACGAATCTTTGGTTACTATAAGTGCAAGTGGAATCGCTCAATCGTGTCTGACTCTTTATGACCCCATGGACTGTAGCCTACCACGCTACTCCATCCATGGGATTTTCCAGGCATAGTACTGGGGTGGGCTGTCATTTCGTTCTCCAGGGATCTTCCTGACCCAGGGATCGAACCCCGGGTCTCCCGCATTGTAGACAGATGCTTTACCATCTGAGCCACCTAGAATAGCTATTATTAGAAACTGACTTTACTACATTGGAGAAAATCTGCCTAAAATTTGCACTGTGTGTTAAATTTCTCATTTTGTGCTTTTTACTCTAAAAAATTTGGCAGGCTGCTTTCTCTTTTAGAGGCCACTAAACTTAAGAAATAGCTCACTAATGTAATATATAGTACATCAGAAATTCTGGGATTCTTTTTTTTTACTGCATTCATTTTATTGTATTTTTAATTTTTATTGGAGTATTGTAGATTTATAATGCTGTGTTAGTTTTATGTGTATAGCAAAGTGAATTACACATATACCTATATCCATTTTTCTTTCTTTTTTTTTAGATTCTTTTCCCATTTAGGCCATTACAGAGTATTAAGTGGAGTTGCTTGTGCTATACAGCAGGTTCTTATTTGTTAGTTATCTATTCTGTAGTAATGTTTATACTATTATCAGTCCCAATCTCACAATTTATCCCGCCCCCCACACTAGACACATTTTAAAACATGCAGAAAAGAAGCTGCAGCAAATCTTCCTGGTCCGAGTTTCCTACTCTTTGTCTCTTGGCCTAACGTTAGGTGCTTATAAAAGAATAGTCCCTGGAGGAAGGCAGCTGATGAGACCTTTTTTTAGGCCACTGAACAACCTTAAACTAAGCTGTGATTTTCTATTTCCTCCATTTACCACTTGAGTTTTCTCTGAAATCTCAAAAAGAGTATTTATATTTTTCACCCTTTGTCCAGGTCCTCATCTCATATGTGGATGATTATTCTTGCCTGTGCTGTGGGCTCTGAGTAACTACAGCATCTTGTGTATTTAAGACAGTATAATAGTGGATTTGGGTGGCTGTTGTCCATTTTTGTATCTCTTCATGATAACCTCAGATATGCAGATGACACGACTCTTATGGCAGAAAGTGAAGAGGGGCTAAAAAGTCTCTTGATGAAAGTGAAAGTGGAGAGTGAAAAGGTTGGCTTAAAGCTCAACATTCAGAAAACGAAGATCATGGCATCTGGTCCCATCACTGCATGGGAAATAGATGGGGAAACAGTGGAAACAGTGTCAGACTTTGTTTTTCTGGGCTCCAAAATCACTGCAGATGGTGACTGCAGCCATGAAATTAAAAGACGCTTGCTCCTTGGAAGGAAAGTTATGACCAACCTAGATAGCATATTCAAAAGCAGAGACATCACTTTGCCAACAAAGGTTCGCCTAGTCAAGGCTATGGTCTTTCCTGTGGTCATGTATGGATGTGAGAGCTGGACTGTGAAGAAGGCTGAGCGCCGAAGAATTGATGCTTTTGAACTGTGGTGTTGGAGAAGACTCTTGAGAGTCCCTTGGACTGCAAGAAGATCCAACCAGTCCATTCTGAAGGAGATCAATCCTGGGATTTCTTTGGAAGGAATGATGCTAAAGCTGAAACTCCAGTATTTTGGCCACCTCATGCGAAGAGTTGACTCATTGGAGAAGACTCTGATGCTGGGAGGGATTGAGGGCAGGAGGAGAAGGGGACGACAGAGGATGAGATGGCTGGATGGCATCACTGACTCGATGGATGCGAGTCTGAGTGACCTCCGGGAGCTGGTGATGGACAGGGAGGCCTGGCGTGCTGCAGTTCATGGGGTCGCGGAGAGTCGGACACGACTGAGCGACTGATCTGATCTGATCTGATCTGATGATTCACATAGTGCCTTGTGTAGTATAGCAGGCATTCAGTAAAGGCAGGCTAAAGACGATAGGTGAAAAGTTGGAACCTGGCAAATTCACCTGTTTTTACTTTGGAACAGACCAGTTTATGTAGATTGTCTATATTAATAAGGTTGATCTTTAGCTCCAGAATTTCTCTTTCAGTGATAAAAGGGTATGGTGTTTACCTATTCATCTCTCCAACTAAAAAGAGTGATTGTTATACTTAGTGGCTTAGGTGGAAAATGGTGGTATAGAATAGGGTTGTGTATTTTAAGTGATAATTTCTATTCAGTTTATTTCTTCTATTACCCTAGCATTTATATTTGGACCTTAAATTTAATTTTAGTGAACTGCTTTAATTCAAATAAATGGTTTAAATCCTTACAGAAAAGTTCATCTTAGTTGACAGAGTACCAGCATCTATGAAGTTTTCATAATTGTAAGCTTGATTGAATGTGGGTGGCACATCCCAAATACAAGTTAGTGAGTTGTGTGTGTGTGATTTCATTTAAATAAGAATTTAACCTAGGTGTTTACATTAGTAAATGAAAGGCTTGCCTCTCACTCTTAAGTCCAGGGCTATTCACTCCCAATAGATTGATTTGGAAGTTGATGTTAATCTTGAGGGTTCCATACTGAAACTAGAATGATGTAAGTTAGCCTGAAGAAGGTGTTCTTGCCTGACAGAATTCACTGTAGAGACATAGCTATTTCATGTAATTGATGTTTGCTTTTTTCTAAACTTAGGCTTATTTTATATTGACAGTATAGAGTCATGTTTATATCTTAAATGAGTGTAATTGCATAAAAACTTTTTAAACTCTAAATTCTTCTTTTTTTCCCTTGTAGCAAAAATATTTTGATTCTGGGGATTACAACATGGCTAAAGCAAAAATGAAGAACAAGCAACTTCCTACTGCAACCCCGGATAAGACAGAGGTCACTGGTGACCACATTCCCACTCCACAGGACCTTCCTCAACGGAAACCATCTCTTGTTGCTAGCAAACTGGCTGGCTGATTAAAAAGAGCTGAACTGCATGAATCTTCTAATTCCCATTATTTCTCCTTAATATGTTACTCCTCTGCTTTTTATTTCCTTTTACTCCCTATGTCATTTGAGAGTGATGGCTTTGCAGGTAGCGGTAGTGTGTGCTGCTATTTTAAGGGAATATACATGTGTAGAGTTTTTGATTAGTTTAACAGTGCACTGATGAAAAGAACATGTTAGAGCAACATAAAGTAATCTACTTGAAAATAATTGTATATATTATCTAACTCCTAGTGTAGGGCTGGATCCAACAAGTAACTAACAAGTTTTGCAGTTTTAATGTTGGCTTTCTTTAATTCATCTTAATTATAGCTTTGTTTGTTACTCTTATTTAATATGACCTCTACTGTTGGTTTCTTCTGGATTTTCCTTTTGGGTTTTGTAAACAGAAGTTTAAGACCACAAGTTAGAAGAAGGGTCACATATTTCAAACACAAATAAATGGGGCTTCAAAAGATTTGTATCCTGTGCTTGAACGTGAATGGCCTTAAATCTGTTTCAGCTTTAACAATAGAATTTTACTTGGGCAATATTTGCCCATTCTGGTGTAACTTACGTGACTCTATTGCTTAACAGCTGCTGTTGAAGCTAGTATTCTTACTCAGTTCTATAGTGTTCAGAATACTTTTTGTCATTGAAGATGTGAATGAAGTGTGCATGTGCATCAACTGTTGAATTCACTTTTGTGCCATTTTTGTAAATACAATAGTTTTGCACAACCTCTCACAACTGTCTGTGTTACTTTCACATATTAAAGAGTAGATAATGTGCCAACCAGAAGCACAAGAGTTCCTACAAAAAACTCTGTATGTCATTAGAGCTTTTGTATACTAAAAGTAGTTTATAGTCTTGGGGTTATAGAATACCAAACTGAAATCTTTGCTCAGTCTGCCATAGACTTAAGCTTTTTCATTTGTTAGTAGTACCCATGACATTCAGTGGCCTTGTGCAAATATGGTATGTTGTTTAGGCATATCTTTTGTCCTATGCAGAACGTTTCATTTTGACTTTTATGAAAATTACTATTCATCTAATTTATATAAACTTTTTTAATGTAGAAACTTTTTACTTCCACAGTCAATTTAGGGGACACTAGAATAAAATACTTTGCCTCTTGTGGCCCCTCCCTTCTTTTTTTTTGCTTCTTTGACTCACATTATGTTGGGCTGTGCGATTCAGCCTGTTCAGAAACATAAGTGGATATATGTTCACTCTTGAAATTTGCTCTGCTGAGTGCTGTATTTTCTAACCCAATAATTACATTTTCCTTATAATTTCTCAGTTGTTAATTAACCACTCTTAATCCTGTGTTATTACTGACAATTGTTTAAATAAAAGGAAATTTATAATAAAACAAGTATTTGAGAAGATTGGCCCAGGAATCTAGTCAGAATGAGCTGAATTTTAAGTAATAATAATAAGCTAAGTGAATTAGACTTGTGACAGAGCAATTTACGTGATAGGTGGAACAGATAATACATATTTAGATATTTTGCTTCTATAGATGTCATTTTAATAAAATGTAAATTTAATTATATGTGTGGTTTGTCTAGTTAGTAAGAACTTTAATTAACAGACTGCTGGGACATATCTACTGGTCTTTTAAGAGCTCTTCCGTAAGTTGTGACGCTGTAGCATGACGCAGAGGATCTGTAGCCTGAGATGATAGTGCGTTTTTCTTCTTTGACTTGTGCAGGGCCTCCACCTCTTTTGAGTCCAGGCATGTTTTCTGGATCTTGGCTTCATTAGATACTTGCTTTCCTTTGATCCCAAATCACCATAGATGGTGCGTTGAGCATAGCACCTGTACCTAAAGGCTGCCCAGCACTCTGGGGAAAGCTGGCTGATTATGATTATCTTCCTGCTCCACCCACCCCAAAAGAAGAGAACAACAAAATCAGTAATGTGCTAATTTGTTACTATAAGGTTTTAGTTTTAGTCGTTAAGTTGTGTCTAAGTCTTGCGGCCCCATGGACTATAGCTTGTCAGGCTCCTCTGTCCATAGGATTTTCCAGGCAAGAGTACTCGAGTGGGTTGCCATTTCCTTCTTCAGTTATAAGGATTAGTTATACATAAATAGATTTGTAATGAGAGTAAGTAGGTTATTCAAAAGCATGTATAATCATTATAGGATTGATTTACGAATTACAAAATACCCAAAGTAGAATTTCTGTAATATCTAGTGGGGTTTGGGCTTTGTTTTTAAGGACTACTTGCAAGCTGTCACTGTTAAATTCACACACATCAGATTAATCTGAAAAACCATGTTATTCTTGGTTATAGTAGGACTCCTGCTATGGTTTGCAATAAGTGATGTAATCTCTGCCTGAGTTTTAGTTTGTAAAATAAATACTAATATTAACCTACCTCAAAACTTGTTGAGGATCTGTGAAATACTGAGTAAGTGCCCAAAATAAAATATTGTTGTCTTTTTATTAAAAGTAAGTTTCCTCATTAAACCAGCCTGCCTTCTGTAAAGTCACAATGATTGAAATCTCAGGATTTTCCATCAGGAGAGACCGGTCACGTAGGACTTGTAGGTTTAAGTAATTGCTTAGTCTCCATTATTGGTGCTTGGGATAGAGGTTATACATTTTTATATTTCTGTTCTGCTTCTTAGCTCAGTTTATTGAAGGTATAGTTGCAGGCTGTTTCATCATTGCTTGAGTGAAGATTTTTGAATAAGATGGTCTTCATCAGACATTTCTATGGTTTCAGAATTGTGGTTTGAGAAATGACCAATTTAAATCATTGTCCTTATTGTAAATGTATGTTGGCATAAACAAGTTGGAGAAAAATACTTAAAACCAGCTAAAATAAATTACCTGTTTCATGTCCAGTAGCTCCTATTTGATCGTACAGTTCTTAGAAACATTTCATTTTTAAAGACTGTATCTGAGTAAAGCAATTCTAGTTATTGGCATGTTGGGATAGTAAGAATTGTTGGATTGTTTTGATGAACTGGAAGGAGCATGTTTGCAGTCTCTTTACAAGTTACTCAATATTCTTGTGCTGCTCACCTAAAAAAACATTTTAGCTATTCATCAAGGCCTGTATTTGTTCTTACTTCACTTGGAATTTGTTCCTCATTTTATTTGATGTAACAGAACTATACCTCTAAGTGTTTATTGATACTTTTTACTAAATCAGACAGGTATTCTTTCTCAGTCCAAATTAGTGAAGTCTCATCAACACTGAAATGTGAGCTCTACTTGAATTGTGCCCCAAACTCTGGTTCAGGGGCAGGTATCCTGTAGGAAGGGCATGTCTGAGTGGCAACAAAGAGTTTCCCTGGTGGCCTTTCCACATTGCCCCAACATTCAGACACATTTCTTCATTTTTCATTTTCCTTTTCCACCTCATTTTCCTTCACTTCTCCCCCGTTTCCATCCCTGCTTATCTGTTAAGCCCCCTGATGGCATTCTAAGTAAATGATATTTTGATAAATTATCAGTCCTTTGATATTCTCCCCAATATACCGCAACTATAGACCCATTTAAAACTTTCTAAAACACTATCCTTATCTGGAAGTGACAGCTTTGAGCCACTGTCCTAATTCTGCAATTCAGCATGCACTGCCAGCCTTCCCCCATGTCCCTTCTCCCACCTTATCCTTTCTCTCCCTACACACCACACCTACCTTGTAAAATTGGGATCAAAGAAGTTTCATTCTGGGATTGATAATATAAGGATAAAAATGCTGATTTTAATAACTTTCACTAGTTCCTGCCTTTTAAAGTAGGTAGGCCTATGGGTTTTATTCTGGAAATCACTGATGGGTCACACCATTATGTTTGTATTTTGTTATTTATCAACTAAACAGCATTTGAAAGAAAAATCCAATTTCTTTAATATGCCCTCAGATCTTTTACAGCATCTCTTATTTGTGATGCAATAGGACACTTGCCTGTATTAAAAGGGCCAAAAGTAAATGTCTTTTGTTGAACATGTCTGTAGAGTTGGCAGTTAATGCTGAAATTTGTCAAGTAGCCCTTCCAAAATTAAACTTGTAAAATACACAAAAAATAAATGTCTACCTAATATCTATTGATTTTATTTGCTGTTTTTGTCTCATTTAAGTGTTACATTGTTTTTTGGTATATTTTGTGAAGTTGATCCCTTTAGATTTCAGCTACTATGATATTCAGAAAGAATTTGACTATTATAGTCTTAAATTTTGTTTTGGTTTAAATAATGTTTGTTTATGAGTTCCTGGCAGTCTAAGTTATATTGGTAGAGACTTTGTAATTTAGATTAACATGAAATATTTGCAGATTGAGTCTTTTCTACCTCATGTATAAAACACTCAAGTACAGTACTGTCAGGAAGGTTTAGGAGACAACCTGAGAGATTGTATGTACATACACTTGACTGGCAACTCTGGGAGTGGTTGAAAATTTGTATATAACTTTACACTCTGCCCCCCTTATCCATTGTTATACATCCACGGATTCAACCAACCTTGCGTGTGTAATATAGTACATATTTAGTGAAAAATTCCACCTAGAACTGGTCCTGTGCAATTCAAACCCATGTTGTTTAAGGGTCAACTGTTTTTTTTATTTTTTATATGTGTGTGTGTGTGTGTGTAAGTTGCTCAGTCATGTCCGACTCTGCGACCCCATGGACTGGAGCCCACCAGGCTGTTGTCCATGGGGTTGTCCAGGCAAGGATACTGGAGTGGGTTGCCATTTCCTTCTCCAAAATTTAATACAAGGTAGGAGTATTAACATTCCATAAAAGAAGTAGAATAACATTCCAGGAAGTCTAGAAGAATACATTATTCAGTCTAGGGGATAAATGGGATGGGTGGTAATCGGGAATTTTAGAGACAGTTTTGAGAGGTTGCTGTAGTCATTGGTGGAGGAAAAGGGAGGAAGAAGAGCACTTTAAGTAGAGAGCTGTTGTTTTCGAATAGTCAAGGAGCTAGGAAAATGTGGCTCTGTATAAGGAAGTTTGGTTGGAGATCATGCATGTGAAGGTAACTTGATTTTTCTCTGTAGCATTATCCTTCCTTCCAGCCTTCAACTCAGTAAATGACACCTCTGTGCACTTGCCCACTGGAATACTCAAACCAACTTTGGAAGTTACCCTTCATTCCTCAGAGGCTGTGACCAACATCCACCAAACTACACACTGAATTTGTCAATTGCTCTTCACTGCTGGCACCATGCCAGGAGCCAGGATTTCTTATCTGGACAACTGCTAGAGTTCCTAACGTGTGACTTTGCAGTCCTGCTCCCTTGTGCATGCTGCATCCTGCCCATTCCCTCATCTCACTTTCATTCTTAAATCATATATCCGAGATCTTTTTGCCTGTGTTGAATTTGGGTTTCTTTTCCGTTAAACACAGTACTGGTTCATAATTTGGCTAGCTCTTCTTCATTTTCATCTCAACTCAAATTTAACTTCCTTGGAGGAAATATTAATTTATTATTGCCTCCCTAGCACCTAGAAACAGATACATACTCAGATGCGTGTTGAACAGATAAAGGGAATTGGAATATTTATTGGAAATTAAATGAGAAACCAGGTTAAGGATGTGGATGCATGCAGAAAGATTATGCTTGATTCTCTTGGTCATGTCTAGCGTTTGCTTCCTTGCAGCAGGCCTTTATACCATAAAGTGGTTTTGTTGTTTGAACTCAACTTTTTAGAGAAACTTTTTTTTTTTTTTTCATTTGCACTGAATGCAGCAAGTGCCTTCAGTGGGATGTCAGTTGCTGCCATCAGAATGATAGAACCAAAACCTGGTTCTAAATTAATAATTAGATTTCTTGAAAGTTATGACCAACCTAGATAGCATATTCAAAAGCAGAGACATTACTTTGCCAACAAAGCTTCATCTAGTCAAGGCTATGGTTTTTCCTGTGGTCATGTATGGATGTGAGAGCTGGACTTTGAAGAAGGCTGAGCACTGAAGAATTGATGCTTTTGAACTGTGGTGTTGGAGAAGACTCTTGAGAGTCCCTTGGACTGCAAAGAGATCCAACCAGTCCATTCTGAAGGAGATCAGCCCTGGGATTTCTTTGGAAGGAATGATGCTAAAGCTGAAACTCCAATACTTTGGCCACCTCATGCGAAGAGTTGACTCATTGGCAAAGACTCTGATGCTGGGAGGGATTGGGGGCAGGAGGAGAAGGGGACGACAGAGGATGAGATGGCTGGATGGCATCACTGACTCGATGGACATGAGTCTGAGTGAAGTCCGGGACCCGGTGATGGACAGGGAGGTCTGGCGTGCTGCAGTTCATGGGGTCGCAAAGAGTCGGACATGACTGAGCAACTGATCTGATCTGACTCCTGCTCCTCCTAGCTTTTTTAAAAGCTAAAACTATACTCTTAGTGATTCTGCAGTAAAGTAGTTTAGAGGTACATGGTGCAAAGCTGCTGCTAAGTCACTTCAGTCGTGTCCGACTCTGTGCGACCCCATAAACGGCAGCCCACCAGGCTCCCCCGTCCCTGGGATTCTCCAGGCAAGAACACTGGAGTGGGTTGCCATTTCCTTCTCCAATGCATGAAAGTGAAAAGCGAAAATGAAGTCGCTCAGTCATATCCGAGTCTTAGCGACCCCATGGACTGCAGCCTACCAGGCTCCTCCGTCCATAGGATTTTCCACTCAAGAGTGGGGTGCCATTGCCTTCTCTGGTGCAAAGCTAGGGATCACAAAATATGCTTCCACCACCAAGCTGAGCTCCCTAGAGGGAGAGCTGTTGGGGACTTCAAGCTGTTTCATGTTTCTTCTGGTTGTTGCCTCCATGGCTCCCAATAGTAGTCTAGACCACTGTTTCTTGATTTCTTAATTTTATACATAAACTAATAGTTTTCCAGACTGATAAAGGAGAATTAAGTTTACATTCCCTCCTCCTCCCTCCTTCTAAGATCATATCACTACTTCTGATTCCTTTATAGGCTTCTTTACAATGTCTAATCATATATTTTCACTATTATTTCTTTACCTGTTGGCTGTCAACCATTTCTTGTCTCTAGTGTGTAAGAGGACAATTTTAACATCACTATCCTTCCTTTGACTCTCTTTGCTTCTTGGCTTTTGTCATATGTTCTTACAGTTACCTTATTAAGGTTGGTAACTTGCCTTCTATTTTACAATCATTATTAATAGTCCTCTTAGGTTTATAGGTTGATAACAGTTCACTGCAGATCACAGAGTATACTCTGATTTTTAATTTCTTACATAGATTTTTGTTTTTCTTGATGTTTCTAATTATTTTCCCCCTCATCCTTTTGGCCTATATCATAGCCACAATTATTTTAATATCTTCCATCACATCAAGTATTCTGTAGAGTCGTCCTTTTGGCTTCAACTCCCCTGCAGGCATGTCTCCTTGCTTCAGTCTGAACCTGTTGCTTTCTTATCCTAACGTACAGTTGTCACCTTGGGACTAAGCTGCTCTCCCAAACTGAATCCATTATTTTCTAGATTGTATGTATGGCAACATTGCCTTTTACCGGTATCTTAGGTCAGATTCCCCAGAAGTGGGAACTTCCCTAGAAGTTGAAGTTCTTTATTTTTTAAAAATGTCATGGCTCTTTTGTTTATATATCACAAACATCTTTTTCCAGTCTGTGGCTTGCCTTGTTTTAGTGATATTTACTGATACATTCCTAGTTATATTTTACAACTTAATTCAGACATACCTTTGAAATTAATTCAAACATCCCCTCTTGCACATCATGTTAATTGTTTCATTTTCAGAGATACAATAACCATTTCCACAGAACACTATTTTAGCCCTTAGGCATGATACAGCAAGAGAGTTCCAGAAAAACATCTATTTCTGCTTTATTGACTATGCCAAAGCCTTTGACTGTGTGGATCACAATAAACTATGGAAAATTCTGAAAGAGATGGGAATACCAGACCACCTGATCTGCCTCTTAAGAAATCTGTATGCAGGTCAGGAAGCAACAGTTAGAACTGGTCATGGAACAACAGACTGGTTCCAAATAGGAAAAGGAGTACGTCAAGGCTGCATATTGTCACCATGTTTGTTTAACTTATATGCAGAGTACATCATGAGAAATGCTGGACTGGAAGAAACACAAGTTGGAATCAAGATTGCCGGGAGAAATATCAATAACCTCAGATATGCAGATGACACGACTCTTATGGCAGAAAGTGAAGAGGGGCTAAAGAGCCTCTTGATGAAAGTGAAAGTGGAGAGTGAAAAGGTTGGCTTAAAGCTCAACATTCAGAAAACAAAGATCATGGCATCTGGTCCCATCACTGCATGGGAAATAGATGGGGAAACAGTGGAAACAGTGTCAGACTTTGTTTTTCTGGGCTCCAAAATCACTGCAGATGGTGACTGCAGCCATGAAATTAAAAGACGCTTGCTCCTTGGAAGGAAAGTTATGACCAACCTAGATAGCATATTCAAGAGCAGAGACATCACTTTGCCAACAAAGGCTTGCCTAGTCAAGGCTATGGTCTTTCCTGTAGTCATGTATGGATGTGAGAGCTGGACTGTGAAGAAGGCTGAGCGCCGAAGAATTGATGCTTTTGAACTGTGGTGTTGGAGAAGACTCTTGAGAGTCCCTTGGACTGCAAGAAGATCCAACCAGTCCATTCTGAAGGAGATCAATCCTGGGATTTCTTTGGAAGGAATGATGCTAAAGCTGAAACTCCAGTATTTTGGCCACCTCATGCGAAGAGTTGACTCATTGGAGAAGACTCTGATGCTGGGAGGGATTGAGGGCAGGAGGAGAAGGGGACGACAGAGGATGAGATGGCTGGATGGCATCACTGACTCGATGGATGCGAGTCTGGGTGACCTCCGGGAGCTGGTGATGGACAGGGAGGCCTGGCGTGCTGCAGTTCATGGGGTCGCGGAGAGTCGGACACGACTGAGCGACTGATCTGATCTGATCTGATCTGAGGCATGATACATTTTAATTACCTTCATTCAGTTATCCTCTTTTCCAGGCAAAATATTTTATTTTGCTCTAGCACTTACCCCAGTGTCTGGCTGTTTTAAGTGCCCAATAAATATTTTCTGAAAGAAAATTATACCCTTGGGATTATAACCATTCCCACTCACCCCGTTCATCCCATATACCACACTACAATGGTCAGTATTCTTAATCACAAATTCTTATTTCTGGCTTGTTTAAGGGAAAGGGGATTCATTGAAAGATACCAGGTCACTTACAAAATTGTTAGAAAGGCTGGAGAAACAGTCTTGATGTAAATCTAGGAAAAACCTCAGAAACATGATACAACAATGGCCTGTTAAGGAAGCTGCTGCCACTTCTACCACAAGCCAGTAACTCAACGCTGACGTGACCACTGTTTTCTCCCAAACTTAGCTCTCTCTGGTACTACCTTCACTGACAAATGGAAGTTCTGGGCAGAGCCTGTTTCTCCGTATTTCTCACGTCTGTAACCAAAGTCTTATCAAGTGAAACATCTTTTTGGATAGGTCATATGACTGCATGCAAGATGCAAAAGAGGAGAGGATTTGCGACTATCGGGAGGCAGGACTAGTGTCGAAAATTTCCCCAAATACAAAAATAAGACAGACAAACTCAAGTATGACAGATGCCATTATACCTTCTGGTGTGTTCCTTTAGTACAACGTTTCAGTGTTTTCTACTTGAAGGTGTGAAAACTTCAGAGTTTATTTAATCTCCTTATTCATTTTGATCTGACATGCTTAGAAGCATTAAAAGAAGATCTTAAATATCTTTAATATTTAAATAGCCAGGTGGTATACCCAAGAAGTCAATAAATTTATATAGTCCCAAGCTCACACGCTAGTAAAGTAATGCTCAAAATTCTCCAAGCCAGGCTTCAGCAATACGTGAACCGTGAACTTCCTGATGTTCAAGCTGGTTTTAGAAAAGGCAGAGGAACCAGAGATCAAATTGCCAACATCCGCTGGATCATGGAAAAAGCAAGAGAGTTCCAGAAAAACATCTATTTCTGCATTATTGACTATGCCAAAGCCTTTGACTGTGTGGATCACAATAAACTGTGGAAAATTCTGAAAGAGATGGGAATACCAGACCACCTGATCTGCCTCTTGAGAAATTTGTATGCAGGTCAGGAAGCAACAGAACTGGACATGGAACAACAGACTGGTTCCAAATAGGAAAAGGAGTACGTCAAGGCTGTATATTGTCACCCTGTTTATTTAACTTCTATGCAGAGTACATCATGAGAAACGTTGGACTGGACGAAGCACAAGTTGGAATCAAGATTGCTGGGAGAAATATCAATAACCTCAGATATGCAGATGACACCACCCTTATGGCAGAAAGGGAACAGGAACTAAAAAGCCTCTTGATGAAAGTGAAAAAGAGAGTGAAAAAATTGGCTTAAAGCTCAACCTTCAGAAAATGAAGATCATGGCATCTGGTCCCATCACTTCATGGGAAATAGATGGAGAAACAGTGCAAACAGTGTCAGATTTTATTTTTCTGGGCTCCAAAATCACTGCAGATGGTGACTGCAGCCATGAAATTAAAAGACGCTTACTCCTTGGAAGGAAAGTTATGACCAACATAGACAGCATGTTGAAAAGCAGAGACATTACTTTGCCAACAAAAGTTTGTCTAGTCAGGCTATGGTTTTTCCTGTGGTCATGTATGGATGTGAGAGCTGTACTATGAGGAAGGCTGAGTGCTGAAAAATTGATGCTTTTGAACTGTGGTGTTGGAGAAGACTCTTGAGAGTCCCTTGGACTGCAAGGAGACCCAACCAGTCCATTCTGAAGGAGATCAGCCCTGGGATTTGTTTGGAAGGACTGATGCTAAAGCTGAAACTCCAGTACTTTGGCCACCTCATGTGAAGAGTTGACTCATTGGAGAAGACTCTGATGCTGGGAGGGATTGAGGGCAAGAGGAGAAGGGGACGACAGAGGATGAGATGGCTGGATGGCATCACTGACTCGATGGACGTGAGTCTGAGTGAACTCCGGGAGCTGGTGATGGACAGGGAGGCCTGGCGTGTTGCGATTCATGGGGTCGCAAAGAGTTGGACACAACTGAGTGACTGATCCGATCTGATCTGAAGCTTTTGAGTTATGTATCCCTTCTGACTTGACTCCTAAGTTCGTTTCTTTCCCATCAAAGATACTGTTTAAGAAGTCACTCAATTCTTGATATAACTTCTATTCGATCTTGCTACATGGCAAACCAGCAGTCAAAGGCAGGGAGAGAATATGTGAGGACAAACAGGAGTGAGAATTTGATCAATAATATCTTAAAATTCTATGGCACTACCCAGTTTCCAGTCCATTTCCTCATTTATCTCACTGAACCCCTCAACAACAATACACACAGAAGTTGCTCTTAAAAAAAAAAAAAAAAGAGAGGCTCAGGTTTTTCACTTTAGTAGAGTTTATAAGTAAGCTAAGGGATGAGGCAAGAGAGATCTAGGTGGTAATAGATATGGAGTTGGAGACGTCAGTATGAACTCTGGTTTAATATAGGGGGCTACATTACATACACAGGTTAGCATACACATAATTCCTTGCTCTGTTGTTGAGAAGGTCTAGAAGCAATAATACCCCTGTAACAACAAGGCTGAGATCATAGCTTCTAATATTCCCCAATGAAATGTATCAGGACTTTTTGGAGAAGTGGCTGATTCTAGAACTGTGGCAGGGAGTTTACAAGA
Organism: Tragelaphus eurycerus; assembly: GCA_935064755.1. Lineage (NCBI taxonomy): Eukaryota > Metazoa > Chordata > Mammalia > Artiodactyla > Bovidae > Tragelaphus > Tragelaphus eurycerus. The sequence continues at coordinate 1,427,526 of CAKXYN010000008.1, forward strand.
TGAGTTTGTAGAATCTTGTAGTACTAGAAAGAAAGTGCTAAAAATATTATAAATAAAAACTCCAAACCTACACAGAATGATGGAGGGGGTGGGCTAATATGTGAAAGGGATACAGGTACCAACTGAAATTTCCCAGTAGCCAAAGCTTGAGCAATATGAGCAGCAAAATAAAGTAGTATAACATTATAATGCAAAATGTAAAATAAATATCCATGAGTCTGTATGTATTAGCAAATAAATGGGGTGATGAGACAAATCATCCATGTAGAAGAATTCCAGGTTTATGGAGATACTCTCTCCTCAAGGAGGTGGAGCATGACTTTCCCCTCCTTAAGTGTGGGCTGCATATGGTGACTTTATTCAAGTGTGTGGAAAGGGGGCCTGAATTACTTTGCTGGGGCTGCCATAGGAAAGTGCCATAGACTGTGACTTAAACAAAAGAAGTTTATTTTCTCACAATTCTAGAGGCCTGGAACAAAAAAGGACACTAGGTAAAAACTAAGGAAACCTGAATAAAATACAGGTGTTTGTGGTTTCCAGGTGTCGTAACCTATTTAGGCTGCTATAACAAAATAGCATAAATTACTGGGTAGCTTTTAAACAATAGAAATTTATTTATCACAGTTATAGAGGCTAGAAAGTCCAAGATTAAAGTGCCAGCACATTCAGTATATGGTGAGAGCTGACTTCCTCATACGTGGCTGTCTTTTCATTATATCCTTACATGGCAGAAGGGGTGTGGGATCTGTCATTTTCACTACTGAGGGAGCATTACCACATGGAAGGGAGACGTGTGTCAGTGGTTACTGGAGGCACAGAATGAGAGTGGCTAATAAGTATCTGAAGTCAAGTAATTCAGGAAGATAAAGGCAATATAAAGCAGGCGAGTGCTATGGATTTGAGCAGACAGTATTTCAAGATCTAGAACAAACAACGGCTAGAAGAAGCTAGGCTTAGAGATGCAGAGGCTGCTCCAATAGCAGGTGGTCAGCACGCAGGCTAGAAGACTGGGAACAAAAGGCCAGGGCTCAGAGATATTTTAGGAAACACAAGATTAGAATCTAGAATTAGAGTAATAGGTACTGGGAATAAAAATAATTGTGCCTTTTGAGTTAAGTACGATCCTTTTTATCTTCCTTGCCTGGGGAGCCTTAAAGTGGGGCTAGGCCTAAGCTCCCAAGTGAGAGGAAGCTAGGATAACTGGCTGGAACTAGGGAAGTGCAGGGGTGGGCATTGACGTGCACCTGATGTCTGCCTTCCAAATTTCAATGCTTTTAGGTCAGTTTTTGTCTATTCTTCACTCTGCTTTTTCTGCTTCATAGTCTTGTTCCCCCTGGCTGTTCCTTTACATATCTTTTCAACGATAAATGACTCCCTCCCCAACCAGGGTTGCAAAGACTTGGTGACTGAACACATACACACACCCACACATGCACCTAAGTCCATATCATCTTTTGGATCTTTTAATTAACTGTATGAGGTTCCCACCCAAAGGTCACCTATGCCTATGCATAGTCCTCTGAGACATTAAATATTAGGGTATGTAATTGCCAACAAAAGTACTGTGATCACTAACACTGTACTCTGCCTCTAGAGGTGGACCAGTGTTACAGAATTAGAATTACTACTTATGTGACCATGAAGCATAGGCTGCCCCTTCCCCTACCCCTTCAGCCACTTCTTCCAGTGAGCTCCCAGGCCAGGGACTATATTTCATTCATCTCTGTCTTTATGGTCTCCAGGGCTATTGCATGACAGGCCCTTAATACATTTTTTTTTTTCACTTTGAATAAAGCAATGACCACTCGACTAAAAAATGCTGTCTAGTTTTCTCTCTCTTCTCTATTTAGTTTTTCTCCATTGCACATGGTTATCTGTTGAATTGTACCCCCTAAAAGATGTTGAAGTCCTCACCCCTACAACCTGTGAATGAGATTTTATTGGGAAATAGGGTCTGTGCAGATGATCAAGATGAAAGCACTAGTGTGGACCCTAATCCAGTATGACCTTGTCCTTAGAAAAAGGGGAAACTTAGACAGAAGCACGTATGCACACAAAAAACCACATGAAGATGAAGACAGAGTTGATGCAGCTGAAGCCAAGGAATGCGAAAGATTGCTAGGATGCCAGACCTTTAGGATGTAGGAGACAGGCATGGAACAGTCTCCCTTCCAGATCTCAAAAGGAACTAACATTGCCAACACCTTGTTCTGAGACTTCTAGCCTCCAGCTCACACAGTACATTTCTTTCTAAAACATCCAGGTCATGGTTCTTTAATATGGGTCTAGCAAACTAATACATTCATCACCTTCACTTTCTAACTTTATAATTGTCTGTCTACCTGACTAAATTGTAAGCTCCATGGGGTCAGGGATTTTATTTGTTTTGTTTACCTTTTTTGCCCCCCTAGGCACGTGGGACCTTAGTTCCCCAACCAGGGATCAAATCGACACCCCCTGCATTGGAAGCAAGGAGTCTTAACCACTGGACTGCCAGGGAAGTCTCTGTTTTGTTTACCCTTGAAACCTTAGCATGTAGAATATTTTCTGGTACAATGTAGCTCTCAGTGTCTGTTGAAACAAATACTTTGGAGGAAAGATTTTTCACAATACTTTGGACACTTCATTTGGAAAACAATACACGAAAAATTTCCCCCTTATAAAGCAATAATTGAAAACTTTATCAATTTAAAATAGCATATAAAATGTACTCTGGTTACTTCTTTGGGAGGGGGAAATCTTAAACCCTCAGAAGTTGTTCCTACTTCTGGTTTCCCTTGTTGCCTGATGGTAGAGTGCTTGGGACTATGAACATACATGGTTAAGGTAGGGAGGTCAGCCATCAGGGCTTCCTGATTGCTTCTTCCAGCTTTTAAGTCTGTTTTCCTGAATGAATTAATGTAAGGTCCAGGGCAGAAAACCCTTCTCCTCTTCCTCATCCTCATTACCTTCCTCCTACAATGGGCCCAAGTATTTGAGTGGTTCAACACCTGTGTTCAGGAATTAGAAGAACATAATTCTAGTTTCTTCAGGGGAAACACAAAACAAAACAAACAAAAACCTTCACTGATGCCTATAACACTTAATTTTTTAGTTTGTTTTTCAGTTTAGGGGAAGAAAAAATTTCTTCCACCCTCTGAGGATCCCTGGCTGGGTCTGAAATTAAACTGACAAAAATGGATTAATGCAAGAAAATCATTCTGATTCATATTGCTTTACATGATACAAGAGCCTTCATAAGGAAATGAAGACCCACATAAGTGACAAAACTTAACTAGCTTTTATATTGGGTTGAACAAAGAGAAGCAGTTGTGGGAAAATGACTTAATGTGAGGGGGCTAAAGGAAGATAAGAATTATAACAAGGTCTGTTTGTATAGAATTCTCTTGTTCTCGATTTCTCGTCCTTGAAGATAAGAATGTTACTTTCCTTCTGGTACTAGGGAGGGTATCTTTCATATAGAAATTTTATTTTCTGCTTTTGAGAAAAAGAAGGAAGGTCAGTATTTTTCTTGTATTTGATGTGTTTCAAGGTCCCCCAACTCAAAATAGCCATTATACCAAAGCAGCATATACCCTGGGGTGGTATACCCTGAACCCCTTCATCAGCGCACTCCCTGGGAGGTAGGTTACTAGCTGCAGGGTGAGAAAACAGAGTGGTTACTCCCTTATACAAGGCATGGAGCACCTGCAAGGGGTAGAATTCAAATCTCTTAAATCTCAATCCAGTGCCCTTCCTGGTGAACTGCTCATAGCTGCACAGATTTTCTCTTTTTTTAAAGAAAGGGCGGGATCCAAAGGTTTGGTTTCAGAACTGGAAGGTACAGAGAATTCTGCAGGTCTCTGTAGTTATCACCTCTGGCAGCTCTGAGCAGACTGTGGACAGACAGTGAGTACGGGGAGGACTGGCTCCAAGTGTCCCACCAGTGATCTTCCTTCAAATACACATGCAGGATACACACCACTACCAAGGGCACCAGCCTTGAGAGATGCTCTTGATAGAAATCCCAGAGCCCCAGGACTGACATTAGGCACCACTTAAGAGTTCAAAGAACTGAGGGAAGCCGGCCACACTAAAAAGAGGTTGGGATGAAAAATACGGAGATTAGCCAAGCTGGAATGAAAGTGTGGCCGGGTAGGAGGTGAAGACGGCATGGGGGTGGAGTGGAAGGATCACATTCTTGTGCTTGAAGTGCAAGGATAACAGCGACTAGATAAAGAAAGAGGCTGGGACCAAAGGGTATTGGACCGCTATGCAGGCGCAGGCCTAGGAGCGGAGGCTCCAGGGCTGCCCCATGGCGGCATCTTGGTACCAGGCGCACTTAGAGTTTAAAAACCCCCTACGCTTTGGTTTCACGAAACTACCCTGTAGCAGATGCTGAAGTAGTCGGGGTGACCATGGTGATTATGTCTCTCAGATTCCCGGTTCTTGATCACTCCCAGACCTCTAAGGCTAACAAAGGTCTTCTGGAATTCGAGGTTATTCTGTGACCTTCCAAGAAGCCTCTCCCCAAATTGCTTTCTCTACAAATTCTGGGAAGCACAGGAGAAGCAGCCTGCACACTCGCAATCATTTACCTGGCCACCCTCAGTGACACAGCTATCGCTTCCCCTCTCGGGTGCTGGACTATTCTGCAACGTCCAATGCTTGCTTGGGGTCGGGGGCATCCAGGAGGCGACGCGCCCCCCGGGAAGGTTGTGCGAGCAGCGGGTGTCCTGGGGCGGGCTTCTGGGCTCTGCAGCGCGGGAGGAGGCGGCGGCGACGCTGGATGGCGGGCAGATGATGCTCGGGGCCCGCAGCCGTTGGGAGGCAGCGTGAGCCCGAGAGAACCCGAAGCCGCCGCGGTGGCAGCAGCGCCGGAGCGCAGCCTCCTCCCGTTCCCATAATGCACAGGGAGGCAGCGGCGGCAGCATCACTGGCCGCCTGGGTGGCTGTGGCGGCGACCCGGAGGACCCCGGGCACGCCGCGCGCGCGCCACTGCTCGCGGCGAGCCCGGGAGTGATGGCGAGCCCCCCGCAGGCAGGCAGCGCCTGAGGCGCCCCGCCCCGCCCTACCACGCCTCGCCCCGCCCTACGCGGCCCGCCCCGCCTGGCCCTGCCCTGCCCTCCTCCTCGCCAGCGGCTGCCGGGGCGCTTCCTAGTCGGCGCGGGCGGCCGCCCAGGCGAGGTGCGGCCTCCGCACAGGCGGGGGGCGTCGGCGCCGCGGGGCCCGCCATGGCCGCGTCCGAGCTCTACACAAAGGTAAGGCGCCCGGCGAGCCGCGCCGTGGAGAGGGGGCCGCGCGACCCGCTGCCGTCGGCTGTCAGGCCGGGGAGGGGCCGGGGCGCGGGGGCCCGGTGAGGCCCCGCCTGCACCACCCCCTTTCCGAGCCTTTCAGAATCCCGGTCCCTGCCCGTGGGTCAACCGCAGGGGCGCCTTCCTCGTTCGGGCGTTGATGGTTAAGGCGGCGGGGGCAGCCCTGCCTCGGGGTGCCTCTCTGGTCCCTGCCACGCTTCTGGGCCGGGAGCAGCGCGGGTCTCTAAGTGGAAAGAGGCCCCTTGTGGATTTAGTAGGGCGGGCCTGGGTCAGCATTCCTCAGCTCTCTGTCTTGCTTTAGGAAAAATCCTGGCTGGTGGGAGATGCTAGATCTGGTAGATCTGGTCGGTCTCTCCCTTAGGGACACGCGCTTAAAATAACGTCTTGTGTTGGTATGCGGTGCCACTTGAACCGCCAGCCAACCTTTCTGTGAGATTTGGAATCCTGCAAACGGTCGCCAGTCGATTTTCACGTTTAGTTGCCGGGTTTCAGATTGCTTACCCTGGGGTGGAGAGCCCCTGGGGAAGATACGAATAAATGCAAGCTGATTTCACTGGCATGGTGGATACTCATTTGTCGCTGGGAATTTGCAATCTGCGTGTAATCCCTCAGAGCCTTGTTAGGCTCCATGTCTTCACCAGCCGCTGGGGCGAGCCTTCTCCTTCTGGGTTTAGTTCAAGGGAAGTGGCAGCCTTTCCTTTCTTATACTGATGCCAATATTCCCTGGCTCTGCTGATCTCTGAATGGCATATTTTGGAGAACTTACCTGTCAGGACAGTGTGTGGTGCCCTTTGTGACTGTGTGTAGTCATGGCATTTTATACTACCACTCCTGTGTAGGTCAGTGTTTTGCCAGCTATTAATTACCTCTAATGCCAGTTAACAGAATTGCCTTAACTACTCAAGTTTGCATTTGTGTCTTGCATTTCAAGTCTGCATTATGGTCCCAGAATCATTGCTTCCAAATATGACCCAAGTAAGCCCAAGTTGCAGCATATTATAGAAGAGGTCTGGACCACCCCCCGCCCCCCACTCCCCGCATCCAGAGACCTTGATTCTTCTAGTCTGGGCCTTTTCACTTACTGTGTGACCTTGGGCAAATCACTTAATCTCTCTGTACTTCAGTGTACTCATCTGTAAATGGAGTTAATTTTACCTGCCCTGCCTCTCACAAGGCTGTTGTATCAAACTTAATAATAGATGGGATTGCTTTTGTAACCTGTGAATTTCTTTACAAGTATAAGGTATATGTCTTCAAGCATGAAATGAGTTTGCATGAAACACATCCTGGGATCTCTTTGTTTCCAGCTGCAGATTTGGAAACTACACAATTGAAACTTCTCTCTAAACCTGGTCATTCTTAAGGCATTGTGGATTCTAACATATGATTGAATGCAATTGGAAATTGATCTGAATTTACTTCATTAAGAAACATTTATATAAAGCTAACAATGTGTCAGGTAGTGTTTTAAGTGCTTTATACATATTAACTCATTTCTTAGAGACAAGTGCTAAGAAATAGCAGTCATTTTCACAAGAAGAGATAGGGTCTACAAATATTCCTCAATAACTTTGTATAGACCCCATTCTTCACTGCCTGAGGAGTCCATCCTTCAGCTGCCTGCCTATTTGTAGCCTGCTTAACAAGAATGGTTGGATAAAACGTTTCTCTTGGGTTTGGGATCTGTATTCCCAACCACTGCCCCACTCCACACCCCCAAATAATTGGCAAGAAAAAAATTTAAAAGATCCTGGGATTTTTAAAATTGTAAGTTTGGGGGCTTTGGTAGTAGCATCATCATGATCTGTTTTAAAATTCACCCTCTAGTCATTGTAAAGACAAACTGGTTTAGGCATCAATAAGGAAGTTGAGCTTAATTGCCTTCTCCTAAATACATTTGTACCTAAGAATAATCTGGTCACTTGGCTTGTTGGCTTATTCTTTTTGTGAGTGGACCTTAGCTTAATGGCAGGCAGAACTATTTATTGAGCTTCTCCTGAATGCCAGGTACCCTGCGGAAGGTTGAGGGGTCTCCCATGAACAAGACACAGTCCTTTTCCTCAAAGGGCTCACAGCCTGCTTCTTTTATTTTTGGCCCAATTTGAATCTCCAATGGCATAAATAACCTGCTGTTGCCTCAGCAGCAGGCAGACAGCTGGTATGATATTTATTTGTAGAAGTTAGGAAACAGGTTGGGACATGAGAAGGTTGGAATGAGTCTAGAGATGGAGGCTTTCGTAGTGATTATTAGAGGAAGAGGGAAATCATTAGAAGTAATATCAGTGGATAAACAAGGATTTTCCCCTTGCAGAAGATTATAGAGAAGGAGGTTCTGGGGTAGTCTACAAAGAAAGACGTAATAGTGACATGCCATAATTATGATATTCAACATAAAGCAGTTAAATTTGTAAAGTGCCCTTTTAAAAAATGTCATTCAAAGCTTAAAGGCAGATTTAGATGTGCCATACAAATAAGCTCCTATTACAGTGAAAGACAAAAGATCATTCAGTTTATTCTTTTTAGCTACATTGATAATAGTTTTGTCATAGCAGTTTAGCAGGGCTTACTTTTTGTAAAATTTTCCAGCAGTATAAACATTTTCAAGGGAATAGCCTGGTTCCTAGGATACAGCATTTCTGGAAACTAACATTTTGATTAAAACATGTTTGTTGTTGGTTAAAATAACAGCTTTATTGAGACAGAATTCACACACCATACAATTCACCAATTTAAAATGTACAGCTCAAGGATTTAGTATAACCACACAGTTGTGTGTTGATTTGCTTTTAGATCCACCTGACTTGTTCCTGAAAGAATTACAGGTGGCTGTGACATCTTATATCTGGTTTTAAAAATATTTGCTAGTCATGACTTGCCAGTGGATATCTGAATCATGACATCACCTGTAACTACTTTCAGCAATTTCAAAGGATTCAGCATTTGTGCAACAGGGTTTATTAATTAGACCTGAATGGATCACCAACAGCAATAAAATGGCATCCCAGTCTTCTTCTCACGAGGTTCCCAGACTCCACAGGCAGCACATAAATGCTGTAGAATAGCCAGGATTACCTGAACTTTAATTAGGAGTCCCATAGTTTGTCAGGATGCTGAATTTTCTAACAGTGCAAAAGGTATCTAAACCCCCGACTTGAGAAGCCAAGTAAACTTCTTTAGGTGAAACACCTGTTAGGCCAATAGATTGTATATCTTTAATCTTCCTTTCCCATTGTATTTCTTCATACCTACCAAAGCCACATGGACTAGATATTTTCTGGGATAGTTCCAATTTTATGCTCTGTGCCATTGTCCCTTTAAGGCATCAATCCTGGAAATTCTAATATTTTGGTGTTGAAATTGCATTTTTCAGACTGCTTCCAACATTTTAAAGCAGAACAGAAATCTCTGATATTGTGCCCTGATTTGGGGCTTTGGCAAGTATATTTGCTTTTCTAAAGTCTCCTGTCAGGCTCCTCCTGTCTGTATTTCTTCCTAATGTTCTTTGGCCTGTTAATGGTTGGAAACCTCTGTAGTCTTTTGTTTGTCCAATTCTTCTCCTTTACTAATTCTAATTTCACTTGACATCCAGCTGACAGTTCTGTCTCAATGGCCTGACTTGTACACATTTTATCTTATTATAGTTATTTGTGTATATGTAAGCCACTCCCGCAATACTGTTAACCCCCTGAAATGCTGATCAGGTTTGTTTACCTCCTATAGAGCCTAGCACAATGTCTTCCACATAGTAGGTGCTCATTAAGTATCTGTTAGATGCATGAAAGAATATTTTAACAGGAGAGAAACAGAAAATAATGGTTTGGGATGATTAGTCCACTTGTAGGACGGAAAAGGATTATAAAGAAATGGTTAAACAAGTCAGCACATTTTCAGGCATGTTGAACAGGGTGAGTAATAGAGAGGAGAGCTGGGCATCACTGAGACCAAGGAAACTGTTGGAGGAAACAGAATGGAAAGTGATGGACATCTGCTAGACTGAGGTACAGGCAGAAGGTGTGAGAGCTCTCTGTGATGAAGCAGATTCAAGGTGGGAAGGAGAGGGAAGAGTGTAAGTTAATACCAGTGGCTCTAGCTTTAGAAATTGGAAGTTAATTCTCATTGTATCAGGAAGTTTTGCTGACTCTGTGAAACTTGTAAGCTACTCAGAAATACTTCTTTAGACTGCTTGAGCAAAGCAGAATAGTCTTGATTTCCTCTTGAAATTTGTTACTGTTTCTTGAAGTGTGACAGTTTGATGTATTGCCCAGTGGCTAAAAGGTTACCAAAAAGTTACAATTTTAATGAGAGTTGTTCAGTTCAGTTCAGTCACTCAGTCCTGTCCAACTCTTTGCCACACCATGAATTGCAGCTAGCCAGGCCTCCCTGTCCATCACCAACTCCCGGAGTTCACGCAAACTCACGTCCATCGAGTCAGTGATGCCATCCAGCCATCTCATCCTCTGTCGTCCTCTTCTCCTCCTGCCCCCAATCCCTCCCAGCATCAGAGTCTTTTCCAATGAGTCAACTCTTCGCATGAGGTGGCCAAAGTACTGGAGTTTCAGCTTTAGCATCATTCCTTAGTTGTTACTTCTAGATAAATAGTTTATATCTTCCTGGTGCTTTTTGAAGTACGGGGCATTAGGATGATCTGAATGGGGTTCCAGGGATTGAACTTCAGCTTCCAAAAGGTTGAGATGTGGTGGAGGGGATAACGTTCCTATTCAGAGTATGGAAGAGGCGGCAAAATTCATCAGGAGAATCTAGAAGCACATGGCCCACTGGAGGATGGATTGGCTTTGTTTGTCCCCACTTTCGGTAGTTCTTAACAAAGTATGAGGTATTATCAGAAGTATAAACTCCGGCTGATTTGCAGAATAAGACCTGACCCTAGGTGAAATACCAAGTGGGCAGCCCCACTCCACTCTGATGGGCCTGTCCTGTCCCACAGTGGCTTTCCCAGACTTTCTCCATTTGTCTATCTGGGAGATTGTCTTCTTCCTTCCCTCTGGCTCTTACCTCTGTGTCTCTGTCTTTGTCTAATCAACTTTATTTATGTATAATTTGCATGTAATAAAATTCATTTTAAGTGCACAGTTTGAGTTTTGATATTCTGTCATGTACCCACCATCACAAACAAGATACAGAACATTTCTGTCACTCTCAGAAGTTCTTAGGTTCTTGGGTTCTCTTCCCCTGCTTATTCAAAGCATTTACTGGAGTTGGCTCACCTGCAGGGGGAGAGGAAAGAGTTTGTTTGTTTTTTTCCAAAAATATATGTTGCTGCTGCTGCTGCTAAGTCGTGCCAGTCGTGTCCGACTCTGTGCGACCCCATAGACAGCAGCCCACCAGGCTCCCCTGTCCTTGGGATTCTCCAGGCAAGAACACTGGAGTGGGTTGCCATTTCTTTCTCCAGTGCATGAAAGTGAAAAGTGAAAGTGAAGTCGCTCAGTCGTATCCGACTCTTAGTGACCCCATGCACTGCAGCCTACCAGGCTCCTCCATCCGTGGGATTCTCCAGGCAACAGTACTGGAGTGGGTTGCCATTGCCTTCTCCAAAAAATGTATGTTATAGTTCCACTTTGGAGCCCAACTGGTACTGATAACAATATAGAGACCCACACTTCATCGACAGTGGGAGATGGGAGTAGATGGAAAGGAATTAATGTGGTTTGTTTAATCTTTCTTTCATTCCTCACCTTTACTAATGATGTTTGCCTTTGATGCTTGTTTCCTTAGGTCATTAGTGTGCTCAAATGCCCTTTAGTCAATTCTGCCCTTTAACAGTTCTCTTGCCCCATCGACCTTAGTTGTAATGCCTGTCTGGGTTTGTACTGATAGAGATTTTTCACGTTTACAGAAACTTATCCCTGGCTTCTTCACACCATAGACAGCCTCCACTTCTCTTTAAAGCCCTTTTCAGTTGAAAGTCTCTTTAACCAGCTTCTATTTGCATTAAATGTCTCCACAGAGGCCTTTTGCCAATTGTAGAACTTAGGGATGATGTGATTATGCTTGAATTTCAAAATAATTGCTGCAAACTTGATTGAAATCAAGGGAGAAGTGCGTCATCCACTCCCAAGTGTTCATGAGGAACATTTATCTACCTCCTTTGTTGTGAAGTGCCACTGTGTTCATAAATGTGACATAAAACAAGAAAAGTTTTGTCTCTCTATTCACTCATACAAAAACATGCATTGTCTTGGCCAGGAATCCTGTGTCTATGGTTGGGGTTTTAACTTGATAAATATATTCTGAAGGAACTTCAGAATGGGAGAAATAAAATGATCAGGGAAATGAAGATGCTTGACAGAATAAAAAGACAGACTCTTCAAAAAGATGAAGGTAAACTGGGAAAATGGTGAATTATTTAACATTAAGATTAGAAGTTTATAACAACAAATCCCAGTTTAGTAAGGATACTTGTTAGAGCTTGAAATAAAGTCATTTAAAATGAATTTCTAATCTAACCATTGTTTTAGACATGTGAGACACATTGTCTCAGGTTATGATATCAGCTAAGATACAGATAATAGAAAAGGTCTGGTTAATTCATGGATCAAAGTTCTGACACATAGACTTTCCAGATCTCTCTTTGACAGTTTATTAGCCAGAACTGTTTTAGTTGGAAGTGATGGAAATCCAACTCAAAGCCAAAAGGGATTTTATTTGCTTAGATGTCCTAAAAGCCCAGGCATGGCTAGATTCAAGACTCAGATTCATGGTCTCTGGGATTCTCTGTCACTGACTTTCATGTCAGACTGCTATTTGACATTGGTTTCATCCTCAGGACAGTTCTTTTCTGGATGAAAAAAAATGGTAAGTGGCCAACCACATGGTCTAGCTCTGGGCCTGGAACAAGAGAGCCTGGTGGAGCATTTCTGATTGACCTTGCTTGTGGTCATGTGCCCTCTCCTGACACTGTGCTGAGGAGGTGATGGGGAAGAAAGGCAGTGAGCAGTCCAATCTCGCTCATCTCAGAGGCCAGAGGGATGATAGGATGTTGTGATTGATAGTCCCGCTCAGACCTTGTGGGGTTGCTGAAAGCTGTTCCCCATCAGAAGGAATGCTGCTAGAGAGACAAAACAATATCCACTATGAATCAGTCACCAAAAGTGCCAAAGTGCCTGAGTTCTGCCTCCTGTTCTGATTTTTGAGCAGATGAATGGGAGGGTTTTTGACTGGGAGGATATTGACTATCTTTCCCCTAGAGAATAACTTCTAATTAAAAGAAAAGCCTTGGAGAATCCATAACAGCAAATGTTGATAAAACATATGAAGGGGGATAATTAGGAGTATGAGAGTAATAGATATTTACTACTATATATAAAATAGATAAGTAGCAAGAATTTATTGCATAGCACAGAAACTATATTCAGTATCTTATAACAACCTATAGTGAAAAATAATCTGGGAAAAAAATATAAAATTGAATCACTTTGCTGTACTCCTGAAACTAACATAATATTGTAAATCAACTATACTTCAGTTTTTTTAAAAAAAGCATATTAGAGGTAGATGATTTAAAAATTATCTTTTATTCAATCTTAATTAGAAAGTAATTTTGTGTGAGTTTATATAAATCATTTTCTGCATATGTGTGTTTTAAACAAACACTATTGTTGGAGAAGACTCTTGAGAGTCCCTTGGACTGCAAGCAGATCCAACCAGTCCATTCTGAAGGAGATCAGCCCTGGGATTTCTTTGGAAGGAATGATGCTAAAGCTGAAACTCCAGTACTTTGGCCACCTCATGTAAAGAGTTGACTCATTGGAAAAGACTCTGATGCTGGGAGGGATTGGGGGGCAGGAGGAGAAGGGGACGACAGAGGATGAGATGGCTGGATGGCATCACCGACTTGATGGACGTGAGTTTGAGTGAATTCCAGGAGTTGGTGATGGACAGGGAGGCCTGGCGTGCTGCGATTCATGGGGTCGCGAAGAGTCGGAGACGACTGAGCAACTGATCTGATCTGATCTGATTGTGTTAGACTAATTTTAAATTAGGCTAGACTAGTTAGAACCTAATTTTTCATTTTATCATACTGGAGTGATTACAATAAGATAATCAGCTATTTCTTTAAGGATACACTGTCACTTTAAAAAATTTTTATAACAGTACTTAAAACAACTTTAAACAAGTTTGATCTCTCTATGCTCAAGCTGAAAAATATCTTCTAATTTGCTAAGCATCATGCTCAGGTTGGAAGCAGAACTACTAGAGACATTTTTCATAAAATTAGGAAAAGTACTTCTTAATAATAATAAATTTGGGTCAAAACCTGGATTAAACTTTCATCAGTTTAAATGTGTATTCATTAAAATCTTATTTTGGAGATGGGAAGTTAGACCCACTAGAGCTAATATTGTATCTTAACCCAGCCTTCCTGTTGATACTCATTTTTTTCATTCTAACAAAGATTTCTCAGCTTCTGCACTATTCTGTTTTCCGGGGACATGTCCTGTGTGTTGTAGGATACTTAGTGGCATCTCTAACCTTTATCTGCTCGATCCAGTAGCATCCCCCGCCCACAGTTGTGACGACCGATCCATGTTGTCTACAGACATTGCCTAATGTTCCCCAGGGAGCAATCCCTGCTCCCTGGCCCCTGCTTGAGAACCACTGCCCTAGATCTTGAGACCTAGATTAGGGTAGGAAAAGTGGGAAAGAGTTAAAAATAAAAATGGAGATTAATTGGAAAAACTTTTTAAAATTGGCTTTTTAGTAATACCTCTTCTGCTTATAGGAATGTTGTATTATAGATAATTCAGAGAATATAGAAAAGCATAAAGGAAAATTTTGTAAAAACAAATTATACCATCCAGAGATTATCATTTTCAACCATTAATTTACTTCTTTAAGTCTTTTATCTATTTATATTAGTATTTTTATGATTTTTGAGCTTAATATATATTGAGATAATTTTTATATTATAAATATTTCTTTATTAAAAAAGTTTAAAGCAAAAATTTTTAAACTGTGCTGTGCAGCCTGTAGAATCTTAGTTCCCTAACTAGGGATTGAACCCATGTCCCCTACATTGGGAGCTTGGACTTTTAACCACTGGGAGTCCTATAAAATATTCACTAAAAATGTTTTTCGTGGCTGCATAATATTCCATCACCCAGGTGTACCATAAATTATTTATCATAATTTATTTTCACTGTGGGCTTCCCTGGTGGTTTTGTTGGTAAAGAACCCATCTGCCAGTATAGGAGACATGAGTTCAAACCCTAGGTTGGAAAGATTCCCCAGAGGAGAAAATGCCACCCACTCCCATATTCTTGCCTGAGAAATCCCATGGATCATTGAACCTGGCAGACTACAATCCATGGGTTGAAAAGAGTCTGACATGACTTAGTGACTAAACACTACCACCATGACCACCAATTTTCACTGTAAAAAGAAATGTACTATGATGAACAGTTGTTGAACATAAATCTTTGCTTGGATTAGTAAGCTTTAGTCAATTTCAGACTCTACATCTCTTTGGCAAGGGTTGGCATTTACGATTTTTCAGGGTAAGGTATTGATATTTATTTCATTTTAAAAATAGCACTTTTTATATATGTTGCTTCAGGGCTAGGATGGCCAGATGTCCCATTTCTGTGAGATGCCTTCTGCCATCCAGTACCTTTATTCTGTTTGGAAAAATCCTCTTAGAGTAGGATATATGTTTACTGAAGAAAACTAATCCTTTTGGAAATCTGAACTATTTAATTTTTCTGACAATTTTCCTTATTGTTGTTCTTATTCACTGTTTCTGCTTGATCTTGGGTGAATCTGGGTCAGAAAGCATAATAGAATTAGAAATATTTTTAAAAAGAGAAAAAAAAAAACATGAAGCTGCTGTCTTAAAGTATAAACAATTACATTGTAACTTGAAAATTACCTGAATATATGTTATTTCATTGTAAACAACATATCCTTCTAATTAGAGCAAACCAGTTGTCTGGAGTGGTCAGAGGACCAGTTTTTTCTCAGTGAGCCGTTAAGAACCTGAGAGACCTTCCACACGACCACCTGGGCTTCCCAAGTGACTCAGTGGTAAAGAATCTGCCTGCCAGTGCAGGAGACGCAAGAGATGCAGGTTTGACCTCTCGGTTGGGAAGATTCCCTGGAGTAGGAAATGGCAACCCACTCTAGTATTCTTGCCTGGAAAATTCCATGAACAGAGGAGCCTGGAGGGCTACAGTCCATGGGGTTGCAAGAGATCGGACACCACTGAGTGACTGAGCACACACCTATTTTAAAGCAATTAGGATGGAACAAAACACACCGGTGATAAAGACATCACTGTAAAATGGACTCTTCATACATAGAAGGTGTTTCGGGGTTTGTGAGGCTGGCCGGCATTGCTTGGTATAACAAGCCCACTTTTAAGACTGGTAGCCACAAGTATGGTTGGAGATTGATTGTGTGGAAATTTAGGTGTTGAAGACATAGGAAACTTGAGTTGAAGCCTTAGCATCCTTGAAAGTTCTTTGCTCTTCTTCCTCCACTAAAACATAGAAATTTACCTTATTTAGTTTTCATTTGCTTTCTTCTAACAACTGTGACTTGCATAAATGCACGATTCCAAGGCAGTACAATTAACAAATACTAATGGTGAATATTTACCGAGGCCTTACTATGGACCAGACTGTTCAGAGGACTTTGTTACAACTGTTCCTTCCTTGGCTTCCACCTCTCCCAGTACCTGAAACTCAGGCAGTGCATCATAGCTGTCAAGGCATGGACTCTACCCTTGAATTCTGGTTTTAATCTTGGATTCACTATTCACTATCTCTGTGACCTTAACATTTCTGTGCCTCAATTTCATCATTTTTATAATGGGAATAACAATATCTACTTCATGAGATGGAGAAGCTCCACACAGTCAGCAAAAACAAGACCAGGAGTTGACTGTGGCTCAGATCATGAACTCCTTATTGCCAAATTCAGACTTAAATTGAAGAAAGTAGGGAAAACCACTAGGCCATTCTGGTATGACCTAAACCAAATCCCTTATGATTATACAGTGGAAGTGAGAAATAGATTCAAGGGATTAGATCTGATAGACAGAGTGCCTGATGAACTATAGACAGAGGTTCGTGACATTGTACAGGAGACAGGGATCAAGACCATCCCCATGGAAAAGAAATGCAAAAAAGCAAAATGGCTGTCTGAGGAGGCCTTATAAATAGCTGTGAAAAGAAGAAAAGCAAAAAGCAAAGGAGAAAAGGAAAGATATACCCATTTGAATGCAGAATTCCAAAGAATAGCAAGGAGAGATAAGAAATCCTTCCTCAGCTATTAATGCAAAAAAATAGAGGAAAACAATACAATGGGAAAGGTAGTACAATGGGATCTCGTCAAGAAAATTAGAGATATCAAGGGAACATTTCCGGGGAAGGCAATGGCACCCCACCCCAGTACTTTTGCCTGGAAAATCCCATGGACGGAGGATCCTGGTAGGCTGCAGTCCATGGGGTCGCTAAGAGTCAGACATGACTGAGCGACTTCACTTTCACTTTTCACTTTCATGCATTGGAGAAGGAAATGGCAACCCACTCCAGTATTTTTGCCTGGAGAATCCCAGGGACGGGGGAGCCTGGTGAGCTTCCATCTATGGGGTCGCACAGAGTCGGACACGACTGAAGTGACTTAGCAGCAGCAGCAAGGGAACATTTCATGCAAAGATGGGCTCGATAAAGGACAGGAATGGTATGGACCTAACAGAAGCAGAAGATATTAAGAAGAGGTGGCAAGAACACACAGAAGAACTGTACAAAAAAGATCTTCATGACCCAGGTAACCACGATGTGTGATCACTCACCTAGTGCCAGACATCCTGGAATGTGAAGTCAAGTGGGCCTTCAGAAGCATCACTACAAACAAAGCTAGTGGAGGTGATGGAATTCCAGTTGAGCTCTTTCAAATTCTGAAAGATGGTGCTGTGAAAGTGCTGCACTCAATATGCCAACAAATTTGGAAAACTCAGCAGTGGCCATGGGACTGGAAAAGGTCAGTTTTCATTCCAATCCCAAAGAAAGGCAATGCAAAAGAATGCTCAAACTACTGCATAATTGCACTCATCTCACATGCTAGTAAAGTAATGCTCAAAATTCTCTAAGCCAGGCTTTAGCAATACATGAACTGTGAACTTCTAGATGTTCAAGCTGGTTTTAGAAAAGATGGAGGAACCAGAGATCAAATTGCCAACATCCACTGGATCGTGGAAAAAGGAAGAGAGTTCCAGAAAAACACCTATTTCTGCTTTATTGACTATGCCAAAGCCTTTGACTGTGTGGATCACAATAAACTGTGGAAAATTCTGAAAGAGATGGGAATACCAGACCACCTGATCTGCCTCTTGAGAAACCTGTATGCAAGTCAGGAAGCAACAGTTAGATCTGGACATGGAACAACAGACTGGTTCCAAATAGGAAAAGGAGTACGTCAAGGCTGTATATTGTCACCCTGCTTATTTAACTTCTATGCAGAGTACATCATGAGAAACGCTGGGCTGGAGGAAGCACAAGTTGGAATCAAGATTGCTGGGAGAAATGTCAATAACCTCAGATAAGCAGATGACACCACTCTTAAGGCAGAAGTGAAGAAGAACTAAAGAGCCTCTTGATGAAAGTGAAAGTGGAGAGTGAAAAAGTTGGCTTAAACTCAACATTCAGAAAACGAAGATCATGGCATCTGGTCCCATCACTTCATGGGAAATAGATGGGGAAACAGTGGCTGATTTTATTTTTCTGGGCTCCAAAATCACTGCAGATGGTGACTGCAGCCATGAAATTAAAAGACGCTTACTCCTTGGAAGGAAGGTTATGACCAACCTAGATAGCATATTCAAAAGCAGAGACATTACTTTGCCAACAAGGGTTCGTCTAGTCAAGGCTATGGTTTTTCTTGTGGTCATGTATGGATGGACTGTGAAGAAGGCTGAGCGCAGAAGAATTGATGCTTTTGAACTGTGGTGTTGGAGAAGACTCTTGAGAGTCCCTTGGACTGCAAGGAGATCCAACCAGTCCATTCTGAAGGAGATCAGCCCTGGGATTTCTTTGGAAGGAATGATGCTAAAGCTGAAACTCCAGTACTTTGGCCACCTCATGCAAAGAGTTGACTCATTGGAGAAGACTCTGATGCTGGGAGGGATTGGGGACAAGAGGAGAAGGGGATGACAGAGGATGAGATGGCTGGATGGCATCACTGACTCGATGGACGTGAGTCTGGGTGAACTCCGGGAGTTGGTGATGGACAGAGAGGCCTGGCCTACTGAAGTCCATGGGGTAGCAAAAAGTTGGAGACGGCTGAGCAACTGAACTGAAGTAATGCACTTAAAAACGTTAGCAATTATTATTGTTGCTGTTCAGTTACAGCTGTCTTTCTCCTTTCTGTCATGCTGCTTTGTCTTCTTCATAAGCTCAGCTACCTCTTATTGCCCCTTAGAGACTGTGGCTCCTCGGCTCTGTCCTTGATCTTCCCTTCCTCCCACTGTGGCCTGATCGTCTCCTGATGAGTCAGGAACAGCCCTGTGCTGATGACTTCCAAATCTGTTTCTGACCTACTTGCTCTTCCTATAAACAACAGACAACTGCCTTATGGCCATCTTTAGAAGCATCTCAAACCTAAGGTATTTAAAATTGAACTTGTCATCTGCTCCCTCTTCATGCCACTGTATGCTACTTAACTTCTCCATTCTAGTTTTCCCATCTTTAGGATGGGATAATGGTAATGCGTACTTCATAGTGTTTTTTTGAGGATTAAATGAGATTGTTAATGCAGAGCACTTACAGGAATCCCTGGTACATATTTAAGAAATTTGAGCCACTCTGATTGTTGTTATTTGCTTTCTTTATGTGGTGAATAGCATCAACATCTAATCTGAAACTCTAACCAAAAACTTAGGAATTATCTTGACTCCCCCCCCCCCGCCCCCCTCCCCCCACCATTCCCATCCTACTCTGATCAGTTTCCATTTCCTGGTATTATTTTTACTCTGTTTTCATCCTTATTAATTCTTTCCTGAATCCCCAGATAGTGTCCTAAGCAGTTTTGCTTCCTGTGATCTGTTTTTCATTGTGCTACCAGATTGATCTTTATGTAATACACATATCTGATCCTATCACTCTCTGTCCTGAAATTCCTCAGTGATATCCCCATTGAATTTTGCCTTGAGAATAAATTTTTTGATGTAGTGCTTCCTAAACTTTGGTGTTCATCTGAATCACTTGGTCTCATTCAAGTGGAGAGTCTGATGAAAATAGGGGGTGGGGGTGGGGCCAAGACAACTAACAACTTCCAGGTGATGCCGGTGTTGCTGGATTGAAGGCCATGCCTCCAGTAGTGAGGCTGTAAGTGCGCAGGGCTCTTCCTAACTTACCTTCACCCTGGGACTGCCTCAGGTCTTCACTTGAATTCGGGAGCTTTCCAGGTGCCTTCTTGCTGCTTTGGAGCATTCCCCTTGCCAGGCTTTCTCTAGTCTTTGTGAGTTAGTTCCTCCAGACCCAGTCTGGCTAAGATGCCCCTGTGTCCTGATACGTACCATGCTGCATTACAGTTGTCTATCTCCTTGTATATTTCTGAGCATTGTAAGGACAAAGGAGATATCTTGTTTTGATTACAATTTTTATTGAGATATAATTCACATACAGTGCAATTCATCTATTTAAAGCATGGAATTCAGTGATTCTCACCTGTTTTTTGGCTCAGCATCTAGACCAAGGCTTGGTCTGGTAACAAGCTCACAATTCAAAGAATACATTAATTAAATAACATTAAAGTACCATTGGCAATTTTTCTCTAAATCTTCCTCTCCATACCTGTATTTTTGGAATTGAACATTTTAGCATTTATATCATCTTACTTTTTCATCAGTAACTCTTCATGAGGCTTTCCTGGTGGCTCAGCAATAAAGTATCCACTTGCAATGCAGGAAACTCAGTTTTGATCCCAGGGCTGGGAAGATCCCCTGAAGAAAGATGGCAACCCACGCTAGTATTTTTGCCTGGGAAATCCCATGGACAGAGGAGCCTGGCAGGCTGCAGTCCATGGAGTCACAAAGAGTCAGACATGACTTAGCGATTAAACAACTATTAACTACTCTTACTGAGCTTCTTCCTCCCAGCCCACACTCCTCTTTTTGGCACCAGGGATGGGATCCACTTGATTTTCTCTTGGTAAGTTTTGATGCGTTGTTATAAATCACTGTCCCTTGTTTTCCAGTGCTTCCAGTTCTGTTTTCGGCTCATACTGTAACAGGCAGTACTGATCCAAAGCACAGATCTCAACATGCTGCTTTCTTGCTCAAGACCCTTGGCTGGTCCCCAGTCCACCCCCTCCCCCTGAAACTGCCTACTATTAGAATGAACTTATTCCATTCAAGATTTTTTCTAGCTCTAATCTCTTGATTTGGTGTTTTACAACACTGGAGTTCTTAGACTTTCTTAGTTCTTATATGTAACAATCATCTGAAATACTTTTTTAAATGTAAATTTCTGGGTCTTGCCTCCAGAAATTGATACAGTGATTTTGAGAGTCCCGAGAATCTGTTTTTCACCAGTGTGCCAAAAGGGATTCTGATGCAGGTGGTCTGTGGAAGCCCTCTCTCAGAAGCTGAAGCAAGCTTGCTGCTAGAGGCTCTGTTCCAGCTTTACTCGACTCTGGATTTTTTTCACCATGTTTCCCTCTCGTGTGTATGTGTGTGTGCTCAGTTGCCCAGTTGTGTCTGACTCTGCATGGGCTGTAGCCCACCAGGCTCCTCTGTCCATGGAATTCTCCAGGCAGGAATACTGGAGTGGGTCACCGTTTCCTCCTCCAGGGACTCTTCTCAACCCCGGGATGGAGCCTGAGTCCCTTGTCTCGGGCATCGGCAGGAGGATTTTTCACCACTGACAGCAGCTGGGCAGCACGTGGTTTCCCTCTTGCCACCTAGCGAAGCTCAGTAAGAGTTGATGGAATCGGACTATTTGTTGAGCAGTGGTGATGAGTTTTTTTTAAAATTGTAAGATGACATTACTGTTGACATATTTTCAGCCAAATCCCCCCCCCCCGCCCACTGGCTATCCTTAATGTTTTACTTTTAATAGAATATATGAGAAGACCTGGCACATAGTAGTGACCCAGTAAATCATTTTGCTATTTTTAAAGGCAATGGGAAAAACTGCCTCACTTAGGTTAAAACTTAATTGAGAGTCTTCTGTGGTGAAAGATGTTCCATTACTTTTACTAATAATAGGTGTGAAATAGCATAAGAAATGACTTGCAAAATTACTTTGGGAGCTTATTTATAATTTTTAAAATTTTAATTAAAAAATTTTATGGGAGCTTTTTAAAAAATATAACAAAAAAACTGTGAAAATAATGAATGTTCAGAGCAGAACCTTTGAAAATTCAGAATACAAAAGAAAAAATTGCATGTAATCCCACTGTCCTAGATGGTTTTAATATTTGATGTAAGTATAGTGGGGTTTTTTTGTGTGTGTATATTTTCTTTAGCAAAACAATTTATTTTGTGCAGACTATTTTGTAGTAAGATTTTTTTTTTCTCTGAAGAGTATGTTTTAAACATTTTCCTCTACCAATACTGTTTTGATCTCCTTAGAGATCAATCCTAAAGGAAATCAACCCTGAATATTCATTGGAAGGACTGATGCTAAATCTGAACCTCCAACACTTTGGCCATCTGATGTGAAGAGCCGACTTATTGGAAAAGACCCTAATGCTGGGAAAAATTGAAGGCAGGAGGAGAAGGGGACAACAGAGGATGAGATGGTTGGATGGCATCACTGACTCAATAGACATGAGTTTGAGCAAGCTCTGGGATATGGTGAAGGACAGGGAAGCCTGGCGTGCTGCAGTCTATGGGGTTGCAAAGAGCAACTGAACAACAGCAACAATACCAATGCATATTCTCAAATACTGTGTTTTTTAACGCTTCCGAGTATTATGTTGCATGAATTAGTCATGTTATTCAACCAATCCCCTATGATAAGTATGTCCAGTTTTTTGACAATTTAACTAAAGAGAATCAAAAGCCTTTGTGTGTTCCTTTAAAAAGAAACTAATTGTAGTTGTCAATGAATCATCTGACTATAATTATAGAACATCCCATTTTTCTACAATAACAATATTGCTGCAAAAACTTGATTATCGTATCAATGTTAAGAAGATTAATCCAGTTAGAGCTTAGAAGGACTAAAAAAAAATGCAAGAGTATCAAAGCACTCAGGAATAAATCCTTAAATACAACTACATATTTGGTATATTAAAGTGTCAGCCACAACAGCCTGCTAGAAGGAAATTCTCCAGACTAGAGAGTTAGATAGATCAAGGTTATTGATCAGTGTGCCAGGGGAATGAAGCTGTAGGTTAGCTCCAACCTGAGAGGACAATGGGTCTCTTCCTTCTCCAGGATTTTGGAAATCATATAATGGGATAAGTTGTGTTGAAGTCAACACATGTCTGTACCTGCCTATTCTTGTTAGCCGAGGATACTATCCCTGACTAATTAAAGCCATTTGAAATTTGCCAAGCTCCTGCATCCATATTTAATGACGGGACAGCCTGGTTGCTCAGAATATGTTGGATTTAGAAATAAAAAGTTGACTTAGGCTAAAGGGAAAAGAGTTATGTAGCAGAGACAGTTATTAAAAAAAAAAAATCACATTTACTAAGTAACTTGGGAAATAATCTCTGAGACATGAGATCTTGAAAAGTCTGAAAAGGAGTCTTTTTGTTAATGTATTTCAAATAGACCCCCTTGGTTTACAAATACTTTCTTATAATTTGCTTGCAACTGAAATATGTTGAGAAACTGGGCAAGGGTTCTTAGGGGCTGGCTTCTTCAGAAGACATTGAGTCCCTCTGGGGCAGAAGTGGTACCTCTTTGGGTCCAATAATTTTCTGAGTCGGTGTCAAGAACGATGCCAACTCAAGAAAGTTGGAATACTCTGTGGACCATGCAAAGTTCCCTCCTCGGTTATTGCCCAGCGGAGTCTTCCAGGTCCAGTTTGTCCCTTGGAGCCAGGGCTCCCACTATGGTGTGTTTAATAAAGTGAAAGTCACTCAGTCATGTCCGACTCTGCAGCCCCATAGGCTATACAGTCCATGGAATTCTCCAGGCCAGAATACTGGAGTGGGTAGCCCATTTCTTCTCCAGCAGATCGAACCGGGGTCTCCTGCATTGCAGGCAGATTCTATACCAGCTGAGCTATCAGGGAAGCTCCATGTTTAATAAGGATGTGGACAAAACATGCAGAGTGCAATTTAACTGGTTAAAGTAAGGATTGGGGTGTGTCATCTGAGTTTATGAAAACCTACATGGTGGGGTCATTTAGAAGAACATAGTACCAGTTTAAAAAAATCTGTAAGAGTCCACTGTAATCTATATCATTCTGTATATTAAACCTAGATTCTTAAAATAATGTTTTTCTTAAGGTTAAACATCTCCCATATTCTTATTTGGGCTGCATATCTATTGGCTATTTTTCAGGATTTTCTAAGGTAACTATTATAGGCTGGTGAAATTTAATAAGTCTGAATGGGTAGAGGCCAAATTAATTGTTTTAAAATATATATGGGTAAAATAGTGCCACTACACATGATTCCAGCTTGCAAATTTCTTCTTTTGGGTGACAATTAAGATTTTGTAAGTCTGAAATTATATAGTTTGATTTTATTAAGAATGTGGTCAATATATAGACACAAAGTCACAGTCAGAGCATCAGAACTATCTCTGTGCATGCTTTTCACTTTATTCAGTTTAATTCCTTAAGTAGCCAGTTGTCCTTTGGTTTTCATTCTTCACTGTCACAGCGCAGTGACATCAGATGCAGCTGGAGCTTAAAGAAGAAGGGTCGTGTTAATTAATTCCAGTGAAACAAAAACTGCCTCAAATAATTAATGGAGTACAGTCTCATTAAAAGACTTTAGAACTTTTTTTTCCCCCAAGGACTAGAGAAGGAGAAAGGCACAGATTGTTCACTTGAGACCATTTTAAGCTATTGATGCATCTTACAGTCCTCATCTAGTGCTTCTGATTTCAACATGAATCATTCAGGCCATGTAGTTATTTTCTCTTGAGGCTCTCTCTTTGCCTTCAGTGACAGTTTTCAAGAAAGAAGTTCATGAACTTATGCTTTGTCACAATCTAAAAATGGCCTCTACTTTATTGTTTTATTTATAGCTGTCATATTTTAGTCTAAATACAGTTGACCTAGCAAGCAAACATTTGTGTGTACAAGTAGGGTGGCAAATACCAGGTCAGGTTGCCTGCTAGGTTATTGGAGGGAAGAAGAGACTATGTATGTTCCCATCATTGTTTCTGTCAGCCTTGCTATTATAAGGTTCTTTTTTTTTTTTTTGTCTTCCAAATAGTTAAGGAAAGTGGGATTATTGGACTGAGAAAGCCTGAGTTAGGGAAAACCGGGTTGAGAAATAAGTAGGAAGATCTTTTTCCCATGTGATTAAATTATCTTGGTTTTCCAACTCAACGTTTTATAATCAGTAGAAGCTTGCATTCTGTGACCTGTCCTTTGAGGACACTGCCTTTTGGCAAACTAGAAATTTGAATCTACTTTAGTTTTAATAATAGTTAAAAGGGGGCTTCCCTGGTGGCTCAGAGGATAAAGCGTCTGCCTGCAGTGCAGGAAACCTGGGTTCAATCCCCGGGTTGGGAAGATCCCCTGGAGAAGGAAATGGCAACCCACTCCAGTACTCTCCCCTGCAAAAATTCCACAGATGCAGGAGCCTAGTAGGCTGCGGTGGGATTGCAGTGATCCCGCATGACTGAACAACTTCACTTCTCAATAGTTAAAAGGGGAATAAAAGGAAATTAACACATAACATGTAGTTTACAGTTTTTTTCTTTAACAGATAAAAAAGGTCTACATTTTGTTGTGTTGTTGAAAACATGTTCAAAAGAGAATGGACTTATAGATGCAACAGGGGAAGAAGAGGGTAGGACAAATCGAGAAACTTGCATTGACATATACACACTTTGCTCTTGTTCAGTTGTTAAATTGTGTCTGACTCTTTGTGACCCTGTGCACTGTAGCACGCCAGGCTTTACACTATCATGTGTAAGATAGATAGCTAGTGGAATGCTACTATATAACACAGGGAGCTCAGGCTAGTGCTCTGTGACAACCTAGAGGGACGGGATGGGAGAAGGGAGGGAAGCTTAAGAAGGAGGGGATATATGTATAATTATGGCTGATTCACATTGTATGGCAGAAACCACACAACAGTGTAAAGCAATTATCCTCCTATTAAAAAAAAATTTTTTTAAGATTTTAAGTATGTTCCAGAGCTACATTTTTGGTAGCATAATAATGAAGATATAAAGAAAAATATGTGTAAACATATATATATATATCATAAAAATATATTTTTAAAAAGACTGAAAAGGATGGTTTGAGACTGGGAGATTTGGATATGATTGCCCACATATGTGTTACCGTGTGTGGGGCAGACAGGGTTATGTCTGGGAAGGGAACCACCTCAGTAACTCAAGGAACCAATGACTTGCTTACAAATAATATTGGCCCTTGGTGCTGTAGAGATGGTACCCTCAGAGTAGATGAAACAGAGGAGGGGTCAGAACAAACAGGGCTAATAGAGATATATAGTTCTGTTTCTACTTTTGTTTGTATGCTGTATTGCGATATCTTTTTTTGGTTGTTGTTTGTTAGGTTAGTTGTAATTTTTATCTAAGCTTCTCAAACTAGCTATAGAACATTTGGATTATTTGTCTAGGTTTTGGAAAGGTGTGATATGATTGAAACAGCTCTGCTACTTTAGGATTTGTGTGAATCAGATACACTATGAAAAGGAAGTACAGAAAAGACTAAGTATATAAACAAGAGTTAAGCTTTATAAATCTGGATGCATTGAATAACAAATACATAAAATGAATAGGAAATACTGAGAACAAATAAGGTAACAGTAACGTGACATGTTTAACAGCATGGAGTCCAGTATTAGGTTGAGTTTCTTCCAGTGTGACTATAGGCAAATAGTGCAGGTACTCACTCATAGGGCAGCTCGGAGGCTTCATGTATAAGTATGGACGACAAAGGATGACATCGCTGGATGGCATCACCGACTCGATGGATGTGAGTCTGGGTGAACTCTGGGAGTTGGTGATGGACAGGGAGGCCTGTCTTGCTGCAATTCATGGGGTCACAAGGAGTCGAACACGACTGAACAACTGAACTGAACTGAAACTACGACAATTCAAATTATGTAGATATTCCAGAATTCCTGATGAAAAAGAGACTCATCGATGATCCTAAAGAATAAATCTATGTACAGTTAATAAGTAAGTGATATACTGTGTGTGGAAGAAGGCAATGGCAACCCACTCCAGAACTCTTGCCTGGAAAATCCCATGGACAGAGGAGCCTGGTGGGCTGCAGTCTACAGGGTCGCTAAGAGTCGGGCACGACTGAGCGACTTCACTTTCACTTTTCACTTTTATGCATTGGAGAAAGAAATGGCAACCCACTCCAGTGTTCTTGCCTGGAGAATCCCAGGGACAGGGAGCCTGGTGGGCTGCCGTCTCTGGGGTCGCAAAGAGTTGGACACGACTGAGCGACTGAACTGAACTGATGGATGTAAAGCCTTAGCCCAGCACTTGTTGCATCATGTTGTTGTTGTTCAGTCGCCCAGTTGTGTCCAACATTTTGGGACCCCCCCCATGGACCGCAGCACGCCAGGCCTCCCTGTCCCTCACCATCTCCCGAAGTTTGGGCTTCCCTGATGGCTCAAAGTTATGACCAACCTAGATAGCCTATTCAAAAGCAGAGACATTACTTTACCAACAAAGGTTCGCCTAGTCAAGGCTATGGTCTTTCCTGTGGTCATGTATGGATGTGAGAGCTAGACTGTGAAGAAGGCTGAGCGCCGAAGAATTGATGCTTTTGAACTGTGGTGTTGGAGAAGACTCTTGAGAGTCCCTTGGACTGCAAGGACATCCAACCGGTCCATTCTGAAGGAGATCAATCCTGGAATTTCTTTGGAAGGACTGATGCTAAAGCTGAAACTCCAGTATTTTGGCCACCTCATGCGAAGGGTTGACTCATTGGAGAAGACTCTGATGCTGGGAGGGATTGAGGGCAGGAGGAGAAGGGGACGACAGAGGATGAGATGGCTGGATGGCATCACTGACTCGATGGATGCGAGTCTGAGTGACCTCCGGGAGCTGGTGATGGACAGGGAGGCCTGGCGTGCTGCGGTTCATGGGGTCGCGAAGAGTCGGACACGACTGAGCGACTGATCTGATCTGATCTGATCTGATGGCTCAGATGGTGCATCATAACGGAGTCCATAATGTTAACTCTTCAGCTGATTTTATTGGCTTATGTATTTTAAATGATTTGTAAAAATTCATTTCCTTAAAAGAGAAATCATGACTCTAGATAGTTGTCTACTTACCATATTCTTAAAGCTGCTTGATGATTTCAGACATGAGCTATCTACACTAATACAATTCTCCCTTCATTCTAGATGGTGTTTGACTAGAAATACTCTTTCAGTTATGTCTACAGTTCAACATTGTCAGCATCTGACATAGCTGTAGCTTTCATCGCAGCCCTTTTATTAATGTTTCCTTCATCAGTATTCTCAATCTTTTTTTTTTTTCCTACCAGAAAAAGGAACTTATTCTAAACCAGGGCTCTTGCAGGTCCTGCACCCAGCTGTAATTAACCAATATAACTAGCACTTTATGATTTATATAGACATGTGTCATAAGCTTAAATTTCAAAATAATAATGGTTAAATTTCAAAAACTAGACCCAACTCTATTTTTCTTGCCAGTATAAAGGATTGAAAGGCATATATTCCTTTTTCTGACTTTCGTTATAGTTAGAGCTAGCTGTGTGGTTCAGTCTTGGTCAATGTGATATAACAAGAAATCTAGAGGGCCTCTATGGCGTGGGAGTGGGTGGAAATTGCTTTTCAGATAAAAGGAACAGGAGCAGAAGAATGGTTTGGCTGCATATCTTCTTTCTTTCGTTCATAAGTGTGGAATATAATGTACGGAGTTGTGGCAGCAAAATTGCAGTTGTGAGATAACAAGGTAGAGAATGGAAAGTTAACAAGCAGAAGTGGTAGAGCAGAAAGATAAAGAGTCTGGGTTCTCAGTGATATTTCTGAGCTCTCAGAAGAACTTTGAGGTAGCCTTCCCTGGACTTCTTGTTCATACATTATTAAAGTCCTAGTAGTTTAAGCTATTTAGTCAGACTTTCCTGTTCCTTGCAGCTGAAAGTATTCCTAACTTAAATAAGATATAGCAACTTTAATGTGAATAAAATTAATATACATTTGTGAGTTTTTTACAATTTGTACAGTGATATTTATGCACAAATAACATGGGAATATGACAGAATCCATGAACTGAAGGGTGAATTCTAGTCACACTTTTGACATTGCAAAATATGAGGAGTAATGTGAAATAAATTAGCCATGCTGCTGCTGCTGCTAAGTCGCTTCAGTAGTGTCCGACTCTGTGCGACCCCATCGACAGAAGCTCACCAGGCTCCCCCGTCCCTGGGATTCTCCAGGCAAGAATACTGGAGTGGGTTGCCATTTCCTTCTCCAATGCATGAAAGTGAAAAGTGAAAGTGAAGTCGCTCAGTCGTGTCCGACTCTCAGCGACCCCATGGACTGGAGCCCACCAGGATCCTCTGTCCATGGGATTTTCCAGGCAAAAGTACTGGGGTGGGGTGCCATTGCCTTCCCTGAAATTAGCCATAGTCATAATTTATAGGTATTCTGTCCACTTTGTGAGTCCTTTCCCATATTGCCTATGACTTTTTAAAATCTTGCTTTCCTTGGGCTTCGCGACGTGAACATGACAGATGCAGAGACTGAAGGTTCAATAATAAGGGAAAAGCTGGATATGAGAGAACATAAATGGGTGGAAGACATCAATTAAAAGATGAATGTGTACAGACCATACCAGTCTTCCAGCCACAGTTGTCCCCAGGCTATCCTGGAGCTCCATGTTCTGAATTCCAATGGGGGAGGAAGGGAACAAGATATTAAAAAGGCAAAGAAGCAACAGCAGCAGCCACTGAAGGCCTGGAAGAATTCCTGGCAGATATTAAAAGCTCCTTCAACTTTGAGGTTCATTTCCGCTTGGTCTCTCAATCCTTATGTGAAGTTTATGGTGAAGCCGTACCAACCATGTGCTTAATTTGATCCTTTCAGATTTTTTAACGGTGTTAAGATGTTTGGTAAGTTTGTCTATTTGGTATGAAACTTCAGAGGTAGGCAAGGAAAGGAGTACAGGTGGGAAAATATAGAGAACTCTTGAGGAGAAGAGTAGTTAGAAAATTAAGAAAATTTGACCATATCATGAGATGAACATGGTGGTAACATTTTTCACTGAGGAACTGGTCTCACTTAAATTTTGTCCTTTGCTGAGACTCTCTAGGAAATGCCTCTTTTGAGCATGTTTTAAAAGTTAATCATAAAGGAAGACTAGTTTTTTGTGTAACTAAAGAAATAAACCAAAATATTTTTTTCTAGTGGCACAAAGAAAGAATTATACTTTAAATGGAGCCTGGCACTTGCAAACTCCTATACATGTTCATTTGCTGGTCATCGAGCTTGACAGCCTCTCTTCTCTCACTATATGTTTGGGTCATGACTGGCCTTACTGATCATGCATTTCTGTAGATACAGCCTTGTTTCTGGTGCAGAGTAAGTGATAGTTGCTCAGTCTTGTCCGACTCTTTGTGACCCCATGGACTTTAGCCTGCCCCAAGCTCCTCTGTCCATGGAATTCTCTAGGCAAGAATACTGGAGTGGGTTTGTAAAAGCACTCACTGTAAGCAGATGTTGAAGGGCTGCAACTGCAGCACTGTTAGATTTAGATCTTATGTATGAGTGATACAGTGTGATCACAGGCTCCACTTTCCATTTCCTCCTCACTCTGTTCTTAATAGACTCTTAAGTGCTTTTGATCTTATTAGAGTCTATTTGTCTTGTGAATTTTTTAAAATTCACTTTTTGTTTACATATATGGATACTTCTTGACTGCTATTAAAAAGGTAATTAACATTTCCTAATGATATGGATGGATGTCCAGGATATATTATTAAGTAACAAAAACCAAATTGTAGTCTGTATATATGTGTGTGCACATATGCCTGTGTTCTGGAAGAATTTGTACTAACCTGTTTAAATTATTGAAAACAGTTATTTCTAGAGGTATGATTATGGGAGACCTTTGCTTTTTAATTTATTTCTATAATATTTGGATTTTTATAATCAGCATACTTTTTTGTAATCAGAAAAAAATAAATATTTTCTCTAAGTAGTGGAAATGAAGATGTTTCATAGAAACTTTTTTCGAGTTAAGAAAAGTTTCTTGACAGTGTATACATGTGTATACATTAATATACATAATATATTAAAATACTTTATAATATATCTGACATGTTTGATGCTTTCAGAACTGAGAAGTCTCACTCCTTACACTTTTTAAGCCTTGGGATGAGCATCT
The DNA here is from genome assembly GCA_935064755.1 of Tragelaphus eurycerus. Taxonomy (NCBI): domain Eukaryota; kingdom Metazoa; phylum Chordata; class Mammalia; order Artiodactyla; family Bovidae; genus Tragelaphus; species Tragelaphus eurycerus. The sequence goes on from CAKXYN010000008.1 coordinate 1,458,324, forward strand.
TGGATTAGGCATGAACTAAGAACATTTTTTAGGGAATAGGGGAAAAGAGGAAGGCTGCCTGTTCAATGTGACTAGAAGAATTCTGAGAGATGCTACAAATAAAGGAAAATCCATAAAGATCTCCCACAGCTCAACAACAAACAATCTGATTTTAAAATGGCCATATGACTTGAATAGACATTTCTCCACAGATGTACAAATGGCTAGTAAGCCCGTGAAAAGATGTTCAATGTCATTCATTAATCATTAGGGAAATACAAATCAAAACCACAATGAGATACTACCTCACACTCGCAGGGATGCCTACTCTCAAAAAACAAAAAATAAAAGAACAAGTGTTGGAGAGGATGTGGAGAAACTGGAACACTTGTACACTGTTGGTGAGGATATAAAATAGTGTCTCCACCGTGGAAAGCTGTAAGACAGTTGCTCAAAAAATTAGCATAGAATTGCCATCCAATCCAGCAATTCTGCTTATGGGTTTATACCCAAAGAATTGAAAGCAGAGTCTAACAGAGATATTTGTACACCTGTGTCCAACCACCACCACCATATTCCTGGCAGCATTATTCATGATTTCCAAAATGTGACACTCCAAGTGTCCAGCAACAGATAGTTGTGTGTGTCTGTGTATATATTCACAGACACACACAACAGAACATTATTCAGCCTTAAAAAGGAAAGAAATTCTGACACAGGTTATAATGCAGATGAACCTTGAGGGTATTAGACCAAAAAAAATAAATCAGTTACAAAGTGATAAATACTATATGATTCCACTTATATGAGGTATGAGGAGTCAAATTAAGAGAGACAAAGTAAAATGGTGGTTGACAGCCCTGAGGGAAAAGATGAATGGAGAGTTACTGTTTAATAGGCACAGAATTTCAGTTTTGGAAGATGAAAAAGTTGTGTGAATGGATGGTAGTGATGGTATCACAACAATGTGAATGCACATAATACTACTGAACTGTGTATTTTTAAATGATGAAGATGGTAAATTTTACATTATGTGTACTTTGCTGATGCTACGTCACTTCAGTCGTGTCCAACTCTGTGCGACCCCATGGACTGCAGCCTACCAGGCTCCTCTGTCCATGGGATTTTCCAGGCAAGAGTACTGGAGTGGGGTGCCATTGCCTTCAATGCATGAAAGTGGAAAGTGAAAGTGAAGTCACTCAGTCGTGTCTGACTCTTAGCGACCCCATGGACTGCAGCCCACCAGGCTTCTCTGTCCATGGGATTTTCCAGGCAAGAGTACTGGAGTGGGGTGCCATGGCCTTCTCCCATGTGTACTTTACCACACCTAATAATAATAATAGTAGTAAATAAAACTCATTAATGCTTCAGAATCTTCTCGTCTAATAATATTCTAAGGTATTCTCTTTGCAAGTTGTTCTTTTATGATCATAAATATTTATGATGTCTTATTGTGAGCAAGTATCAGTCCTTTAGTGATAATGAGACAGGTAGTGGGAGGACATATCTGGAGCTAGGGTTGAAGGTGAAAGGGCAAAAGTGAAAGTGAAAGTGATAATTGCTCAGTTGTGTCCAACTTTTTCAGTTCAGTTCAGTCGCTCAGTCCTGTCCGGCTCTTTGCAACCCCATGAATTGCAGCTCACCAGGCCTCCCTGTCCATCACCAACTCCCGGAGTTTACTCAAACTCATGTCCATTGAGTGGGTGATGCCATCCAACCATCTCATCTTCTGTTGTCCCCTTCTCCCACTTTCAATCTTTCCCAGCATCAGGGGTCTTTTCCAGTCAGTCAGTTCCTTCGCATCAGGTTGCCAAAGTATTGGAGTTTCAGCTTCAACATCAGTCCTTCCAATGAATATTCAGGACTGATTTCCTTTAGGATGGACTCTCAAGAGTCTTCTGAAATACCACAGTTCAAAAGCATCAATTCTTTGGCTCTCAGCTTTCTTTATAATCCAACTCTCACATCCATACATGACCACTGGAAAAACCATAGCCTTGACTAGATGGACCTTTGTGGCAAAGTAATGTCTCTGTTTTTTAATATACTATCTAGGTTGGTCATAACTTTCCTTCCAAGGAGTAAACGTCTTTTTATTTCATGGCTGCCGTCACCATCTGCAGTGATTTTGGAGCCCCAAAATATAAAGTCTGCCACTGTTTCCACTGTTTCTCCATCTATTTCCCATGAAGTGATGGGACCAGATGCCATGATCTTCGTTTTCTGAATGTTGAGCTTTAAGCCAACTTTTTCAGTCTCCTCTTTCACTTTCATCAAGAGGCTCTTTAGTTCTTCTTCACTTTCTACCATAAGGGTGGTGTCAAATGCATATCTGAGGTTATTGATATTTCCAACTTTTCGCAACCCCATTAACTGTAGCCCACCAGGCTCCTCTGTCCATGAGATTTCCCACGCAAGAATACTGGAATGGGTTGCTGTTTCCTTCTCCTGGAGATCTTCCCAACCTGGGTATCAAACCCAGGTCTCCTGCATTGCAGGCATATTCTTTACCATCTGACCTACCAGGGAAGTCCAAAACAGTCAAAGGAAGGAAGAAATACTTTGAGCCACTAAAAATAATTTAAGTTGCATTACAATTTTGCCTTTGCCTGTCCTGGCCCTACAAAGCCAATAGTATCTCCAGTGTTAGTAAGAATCTAAAGTGCTATTTTATCTTTGATATGTTTTATAGAATTTTAGACTGCATTCCTAGACCAGCAAGTCATTTATAGAGATTCATCAAATATTTACTCATGTTTTTCCATTAGAAGTTAAAGCAGGTGATTTTTTTTTTAGATAATAATCTTGGTATTGGGCTTATTTTTCTTTATTAGATATATGCCTTGACATTGAATTTTTCAGCCTTCTTTTGTAATGTATAATTTAAAGGTTTAAACTTCCCTCAAAACACAACTTTGGCGATATTCTTCAGTTTTTTATTTTTTTGGTTGAATTTTTATTATCATTCACTTTAAAATGGTTGTATTTACCTTGAGAGTTTCTCTCTGACCCTTGGGTATTTAGAAATATACTGTTTTATTTCCAAAAATGTGGAAATTTTCTAGTTATCTTCTGCTATTGATATGTAGCATAGTTCCACTGTTGACAGTGAATATATCCTGTTATCTGTGTAAGTGCTTTGAAATTTGTTGAGACTTGCCATCCTAACCGCCAATTCCATCTGCCACCAGCTGCTTTTAAGGCTTTTGTTTGGTTTTGGTTATCAGCAGTTGTACTATGATCATATCCACATATGGTATCCATATATATGATTTTCTTTTCATTTTTTCTACTATGGGTTGTTAAAGCTTTTTTGTATGGCTTAATGTTTTTAATCAGTTTTGGAAAATGTTTGGCTGGTGTCTCTTTAACTAGTTCTGCCCTATATTCTCTATCCTTCTAGAACTCAGCTGCATATGAGTTAGACTATTTCACTTCATTCCTTATGTCTCTGATCTTTTATCTATTACTTTATCTTTTCTATTTTAGTTCAATATGATTATTTTATACTGACCTATCTTCTTTGGAAGGAATGATGATGCTAAAGCTGAAACTCCAGTACTTTGGCCACCTCATGCGAGGAGTTGACTCATGGAGAAGACTCTGATGCTGGGAGGGATTGAGGGCAAGAGGGGAAGGGGACGACAGAGGATGAGATGGCTGGATGGCATCACTGACTCGATGGATGTGCGTCTCAGTGACCTCCGGGAGTTGGTGATGGACAGGGAGGCCTGACATGCTGCGATTCATGGGGTTGCAAAGAGTCAGACACGACTGAGCAACTGATCTGATCTGATCTTTTAACTCACAAACCCTCTCTTCTGCTGTGTCTAATCCATCTACTGAATTCTTAATTTTAGTTATATTTTTCAGTTCTAAAGCTTCCACATGTCTTTTTTTTTTAGAGTACAATTGCTTTGCAATGTTGTGTTGGTTGCTGCCGTACGGCAAAGTGAGTCAGTTACACATACGCATACATCCACTCTTTTTTAGATTTCCTTCCCATTTAGGTCACCATAGATTACTGAGTAGAGTTCCCTGTGCTATACAGTAGGTTCTTGTTAGTTATCTATTTTATACATAGAAATTATATAGGTTCTACTTGCCTTTTAAAAACTATTCAAGCTCTCTGGTAAAATTGCCAGCTATTTGTATTTTTTTAATGTATTAATCATTTATTGAGGTATGCTATGGTCTTTCCTGTGGTCATGTATGGATGTGAGAGCTGGACTGTGAAGAAGGCTGAGCGCCGAAGAATAGATGCTTTTGAACTGTGGTGTTGGAGAAGACTCTTGAGAGTCCCTTGGACTGCAAGGACATCCAACCGGTCCATTCTGAAGGAGATCAGACCTGGGATTTCTTTGGAGGGAATGATGCTCAAGCTGAAACTCCAGTATTTTGGCCACCTCATGCGAAGAGTTGACTCATTGGAGAAGACTCTGATGCTGGGAGGGATTGAGGGCAGGAGGAGAAGGGGACGACAGAGGATGAGATGGCTGGATGGCATCACTGACTCGATGAATGTGAGTCTGAGTGACCTCCGAGAGCTGGTGATGGATAGGGAGGCCTGGCGTGCTGCGGTTCATGGGGTCGCAAAGAGTCGGACACGACTGAGCGACTGATCTGATCTGAATTGACAGATAGCATATACAACATGATTTGATATTTGTATGTATTACAGAATGATCACCACAGTAAGTCTAGTTAACATCCATCACCATACATAGTTAAAATTTTTTTTTTCTTGTGATGAGGACTTTTAAGATTTCTTAGCAACTTTCACATATGCAGTATAGTATTAACTCTAGTCACCATTCTGTACATTACATCCCATGACTGATTTATTTTATAACTGGAAAATAACCCCCTTCATCTGTTTTGCCCACTTCCTACCCCTCTGCCCGTGGTAGGTGCCAGTCTGTTCTCTATCTATGAGCTTAGTTTTTAATCATAGTTTTTTGAAAAAAGTATGTGCTTGATCACTCCAATATCTGACTCACATGTGTCTCCTTTTCTGTTGTCTGTTCTCTTGGATTTTGGTCATTTAGTCCTTTTTTCTGTCATGCCTGCTAATTTTTTTTATTGAATGGAGCACATTCTATATGAAAAATTATAGAGGCTCTGGATGGTAGCTTCCAGAAATGATTTAATTTTCTTCTGGCAGCCAGACTGATAGCCTTGCCCACTTAGGGATTGAGTTGTTTCACTGTGTTTCAGGTTTTGTAAGGGCAGTCAATTTCCAGGGGCGATATCTTATATAGGATGTTCTAAGGATCTCAGCTGTTGATAAAAGCTGGAATGTATTCACCAGACCTTTATTTCTTCTAAGCCTGAGCTCTAATTTTTGTTTCTTCACCTCTTGAGTTGCCAGAATTTCTACTTAGCTGTTTAGCTTCTTAACGGTTGCTTTCTACTTGGATTTTCAGCCACTATCCCTTCACAACTCTAGTTTGTGTGCTTAGTTGCTTAGTCCTGTTCTTGTAGAAACTGACAAAATACTACAAAGGGAAATCATGAGCAGCTGACACCATTGGTTTTTTTCTAAGATCTTGCCCCGCCCCGTGCCGCCCCCTACCCCTCCACCCCCGCCCAGTCTTGGAGTTCAAGGCTGATTCAAGGTCCAGCTAGTTTTTGTCTTGTTAGACCAGTGTGACTATTAAATTCTAGGCTAATCCTCTCTGTTCAGCTTCCATACACCATAAGGTGAATGGGCAAATGACCTGAGGGAAAAAAGCAGTAGTAACTGTAGGACTCACCTCAGTGTATTTCCCTTCTTTATCAGAACTTTGCCCTTCACATCATGATTTTTTTGGTTTCCTCCCAACCCTTTTAATCAGCTGTTTTGTTTTCATTTGCTTTTGCATTTTATCCATCTTTATTAATTGTTCTCATTAAGAATACTAGTCTGATACAAGTTATAATATCTAGAACCAAAAGTCCTTTGTTAAGCTATTTTATGTGTATATTCTAAATACTTTTGTTATGGAGATGAGGAATTACTCAGATGGTTTGATAAAATTTTTTTTTTTGTCATTTTAAAGAAACTTTCTGGTAGGTAAAGTCCACAGTTTATGAAAATTTTATTTTGGGTATCTTATCAATCATTCCAAAGATGTATATAACCCAGCATATGTGCATATGTGAGTGTGAGGTAAATCCTAAAATAGCTTTCTATTTTTAGAGACAGATTAGCTTTTCCTAATATTTTTAGAATCTTCACATTTTTGTTCATTTTATAGTGTACAAAGTGAAGACCTAATTTTGACTGGTATTCAGCTTATGATCTATTTATGAAAAGGTTGTTTGTGTATATATATATATTTATAAAATCCTTATATTTATTTATTTATTTTGGGTTACACTGGACTTTGTTGCTGTGCAGGGCTTTTCTAGTTGCAGCGAGCAGGGGCTGCTCGCATTGTGGTGTGCAGGTTTCTCATTGCGGTGGCTTCTCTTCTTGTGGAGCAAGGCTCCAGGGCATGAGAGCTTCAGCAGCTGCAGCGGGTAGGATCAAAAGTTAATGGTGCTGGGGCTCAGTTGCTCCATGGCACGTGGAATCTACCTGGACCAGGGATTGAACCTGTGTCCCTGCTTTTTATCTACTTCGCCACCAGGGAAGTCCCGTATTTTTAAATACTGTTTCTTAGAGATGAATTTGGATGATTTGTTTAAATTTTTAAAATACTCAAACCTTAGTTATACATACATACTTTTTATAATTAAATTTTCTCCATACTAATAATTACTTCTATCAAGCAAGTTTATTTTTCTATTATATTAGTTATAAATCTTTCTAAAATCCATTATTAAAAATAGGGTGTAGTTTATTTTTTATTTGGAAAAGACAGAAGCCCTGGTGAACAATTTTTTTAAAAAATTAAAAACTACTCTTCAAAGACAACCAATGCTAATTTTTGAATATAGTCTCTGTTGTAGATACTGTGATGTCCTGCCTAGATCTGTCTTTGAGAACTTCCCAACCCTTGTGGCTCAGCTGATAAAGAATCTGTTTACAATGCAGGAGACCTGGGTTCAATCCCTGGGTTGGGAAGATCCCCTGGCGAAGGGAAGAGCTGCCCATTCCAGTATTCTGGCCTGGAGAATTCCATGGACTGTATAGTCCATGGGGTCGCAAAGAGTCAGACACAACTGAGTGACTTTCACTTTATGTGACTTCAACTCTCTCTTCCCAGCTGCTGTGAGGTAGCTGGGAATTTTCTCAGTGTAGGAGAGACATTTTGCCCAAGGTCATACTCTTCTAAGGTAGCCTATATCCGAAGACTGGTTGATGCAGACGTGTCTGCGTTTCAGGTCAACTTCTCCTCTGCCCAGTGCTTCCTTCCCTTCAGCTATAGTAATAGGAGCGCTCCTCAATAAACTGCCTGCACACTAGTCTCCATCTCACACTGTGCTTCCTGGGGAACACAAACTCTAACAGTCCCTTTCTAGCTGTTTTCATTTAGTTTTTTTATATGTATTATATATATATTTAATATATATATATATTTATATGTTTATAAATATTATATATATATTATTTCAAATATGTATGTATACACACACATCATCTGTATTTCTGTGCAGTTCTTTTCCCTATTTATGACATGAGCATTTCCCTTGTTATTTAAAATAGTTAATTTTTCAGATTATTGTATGAATTGTACATAGTTTATTTAACCTTTGCTCTAGTGCTAGCATTTAGGTTATTTCCATAGCTTGGGTATTATAAATAATGCTGTTATGAATATTTGTAAAATACATTTTTATGTGTGTTTTGGAATATTTTCATAGAATTGATTCCTAAAGATAAAATTTCTCATGATGTACTCCGCATATAAGTTAAATAAGCAGGGTGACAATATACAGCCTAGACGTACTCCTTTTCCTATTTGGAACCAGTCTGTTGTTCCATGTCCAGTTCTAACTGTTGCTTCCTGACCTGCATATAGGTTTCTCAAGAGGCATGTCAGGTGGTCTGGTATTCCCATCTCTTGAAGAATTTCCCACAGTTTATTGTGATCCACACAGTCAAAGGCTTTGGCATAGTCAATAAAGCAGAAATAGGTGTTTTTCTGGAACTCTCTTCCTTTTTCCACAATCCAGTAGATGTTGGCAATTTGATCTCTGGTTCCTCTTCCTTTTCTAAAACCAGCTTGAAAATTTGAAAGTTCACAGTTCACGTATTGCTGAAGCCTGGCTTGGAGAATTTTGAGCATTGCTTTACTAGAGTGTGAGATGAGTGCAATTGTGTGGTAGTTTGAGCATTCTTTGGCATTGCCTTTCTTTGGGATTGGGATGAAAACTGACCTTTTCCAGTCCTGTGGCCACTGCTGAGTTTTCCAAATTTGCTGGCATATTGAGTGCAGCACTTTCACAGCATCATCTTTCAGGATTTGAAATAGCTCAACTGGAATTCCATCACCTCCACTAGCTTTGTTCGTAATGATGCTTTCTAAGGCCCACTTGACTTCACATTCCAGGATGTCTGGCACTAGGTGAGTGATCACACCATTGCGATTATCTTGGTCGTGAAGATCTTTTTTGTACAGTTCTTCTGTGTATTCCTGCCACCTCTTCTTAATATCTTCTGCTTCCGTTAGGTCCATACCATTTCTGTCCTTTATCGAGCCCATCTTTGCATGAAATATTCCCTTGGTATCTCTAATTTTCTTGAAGAGATCTCTAGTCTTTCCCATTCTGTTGCTTTCCTCTATTTCTTTGCATTGATCTCTGAGGAAGGCTTTCTTATCTCTTCTCACTATTCTTTGGAACTCTGCATTCAAATGCTTATATCTTTCCTTTTCTCCTTTGCTTTTCGCTTCTCTTCTTTTCACAGCTATTTGTAAGGTCTCCTCAGACAACCGTTTTGCTTTTTTGCATTTCTTTTCCATGGGGATGGTCTTGATCCTTGTCTCCTGTACAGTGTCACAAACCTCCATCCGTAGTTCATCAGGCACTCTATCAGATCTAGTCAGAGTACATCATGAGAAACGCTGGGCTGGAAGAAGCACAAGCTGGAATCAAGATTAGCAGGGAAATATCAATAACCTCAGATATGCAGATGATACCACCCTTATGGCAGAAAGTGAAGAGAAACTAAAAAGCCTCTTTGATGAAAGTGAAAGAGGAGAGTGAAAAAGTTGACTTAAAGCTCAACATTCAGAAAACGAAGATCATGGCATCCGATCCCATCACTTCATGGCAAATAGACGGGGAAACAGTGTAAACAGCATCAGACTTTATTTTGGGGGGCTCCAAAATCACTGCAGATGGTGACTGCAGCCATGAAATTAAAAGATGCTTACTCCTTGGAAGGAAAGTTATGACCAACCTAGATAGCATATTCAAAAGCAGAGACATTACTTTGCCAACAAAGGTCCATCTAGTCAAGGCTATGGTTTTTCCAGTGGTCATGTATGGATGCGAGAGTTGGACTGTGAAGAAAGCTGAGCTCCAAGAATTGATGCTTTTGAACTGTGGTGTTGGAGAAGACTCTTGAGAGTCCCTTGGACTGCAAGGAGATCCAACCAGTCCATTCTGAAGGAGATCAGCCCTGGGATTTCTTTGGAAGGAATGATGCTGAAGCTGAAATTCCAGTACTTTGGCCACGTCATGCCAAGAGTTGACTCATTGGAAAAGACTGATGCTGGGAGGGTTTGGGGGCAGGAGATGAAGGGGATGACAGCGGATGAGATGGCTGGATGGCATCACTGACTCATTGAATGTGAGTCTGAGTGAACTCTGGGAGTTGGTGATGGACAGGGAGGCCTGGCGTGCTGCGATTCATGGGGTTGCAAAGAGTTGGACACGACTGAGTGACTGAACTGAACTGAACTGAAAGATAAAGTTACTGAATATTTTAAGACACTGTGTATATGATGCTAAACTGCTTCCCAGAAAGATTGTACCAGTTTATACTTCCATCAATAGTATGTTAATGACTGTCACCAAGTGTCCCATTTGTATAAATATTCTCTCCCTTCTAAAGGAAGGCTATTGAATGTAATTTAAACTTTTCTGCGTGATGGGCCGACGGGATATCATAATAGAGGTAACTAGTAATACAATGGTACAGTAAAGCTTTCATAGTCTACTAAGCTAATATACAGGATCTTTTCCCATTTTAGGGGGCCTGCTGTCTTGATTATGAGGCCATAAAATCTCACTTTTTATTATTCTCTAATTCCCTGAATTTTTCCAACTTCTCTTCCTTTGCAATGTGTACTCTTTTGAACATCTTCCTGGATTGTGATGGACCTTATTTAATCCTCAACCAGTTTGTTTAATTTGACCTCCTCTTTCACCTCAGCCACCAGGGGTGACTAGAAGTGGCAACCTGTCCTATGTTGACCCATATCCATTTCCTGGGACTTTCTCAGAGGAGGGAATCTCACTCCCTGTGGTGAGACCTGTGGACTAGACACTCAGGATGTGTGTTGGGCATCTTTCACCAGTCATGGGACCCAGAAAGCAGTGGTTGCAGATACACACAAAGGGGGGCAGAGATGTGAAACTTGAGAAGGACTGATTAGCTTTCCAAGTCCTGTTTCCAGTTTTGTCTAAAGCATTTTTCCTACTGTTAAGGTTTCATGAAGAGCCTTAAAATCCTCCTTACCTGCCTAAATTAACTCAATCCTATTAGGACAGCATTACTTTTCTGTCTTTAAACTGACATGAACTTGGGACAGATAAAATTGTAAAATAAAACTAGAAAAAGAGTCTTTGAATGAAAACTTAAGGGATTCTCCTTCAAGTAAAGCTTAATAAAAGTTGTAGTCTTTTCTTTTGAACATTCAGAGCCATTTGTGCCTTTTATTCCTAGTAATATTCTGTTTTTTTTTTTTTAATAGTATTCTGGATAGTTGAATTTTAGCCACTTTGTAAGTCAGTTTAATTTTTTAAATACTTTAGGCCAAGATATATTTTTCATTGCTCTCAGGAGTGACTTGACTACTGGCTAACATTGGGTTTTGTAAATAGCGTGAGGAAAACTTATTATTTATTGGACATTGTTGAGAACTATGTAATTGTCAACCTTTAACATTTATTTAAAAGTCTCTACAGTAGTTGGTTTTCTTGTTACTGAAGTGCTCAGGTAGATAAATTCAGGAGACTCATTAATATTTGCCCAGAACTTGGCATTTAGATAACATATTACAAGACATACATTATACCTCTTATTTAATCAGAATAACTTACATTTTGATAACAGGTATCTGGAGGGAACTCTAACTAAATACTGGAGTGTATTTGTTACCCACTGCTAAGTGTTTATTGTAAGCTTTATGGAGTTGATTTGCTTTTCCATTGGAAGGACAGATCTGTGGGTTTTAGTACAGGGTCAATCTAGACAGCATATTAAAAAGCAGAGACATTTCTTTGTCAACAAAGGTCCATCTAGTCAAAGCCTTGGTTTTTCCAGTAGTCATGTATGATGTGACAGTTGGACTATAAAGAAAGCTGCACTGAAGAATTGATGCTTTTGAACTGTGGTGTTGGAGAAGACCCTTGAGAGTCCCTTGGACAGCAAGGATATCCAACCAGTCCATCCTAAAGGAAATCAGTCCTGAATATTCATTGGAAGGAATGACGTTGAAGCTGAAACTCCAATACTTTGGCCACCTGATGCAAATAACTTATTTGAAAAGACCCTGATGCTGGAAATAATTGATTGTGGGAGGAGAAAGGGATGACAGAGGATAAGATGATTGGATGGCATCGCCAACTCAATGGACATGAGTTTGGGTAAGCTCTGGGAGTTGGTGATGGACAGGGAAGCCTGGCGTGCTGCAGTCCATGGGGTTGCAAAGAGTTGGACATGGCTGAGCAACTGAAGTGAAGTGAAGGAGACCCTTTGCCCCTGTTCCATCTGTAAGTATTTTTCTGGTTTCCAGTGCAGAGATTTCATCTTATGTTTCAGTCACATTGGCAGTTGCATAATGTGTAGGTGGATTAGTGAAAAGCCATCCACACTGGTAGGGAATGTTTTATTGATGATGAGTCATTGATGATGAGTCAAAAATGCTTTCTGTTTGGAAACCAAGGATGGCACTGCTCAGTGACTAACACCTGTTTGCTTCATATAAAACAGGAAAAATGTGGCGTCTGTATTCCTGGTTTGGGCTGGTCCGCCCTGCATCATTCTTCTTCATCCATTATGGGTTGTGCTGTCATATTGTAGGGGTGTTAGAGCAAGGGGCCAGGCCGTGAAGCTTGTTATGCTGATAGTTCATCCTTGGGCTTTTAGTTGTTTTTTTCACCCTTATATTATTATTAAAATTAGATTGCTTTGTTTCAAAGTAAAAAAGTATATACTTTTACTCATATTTCCCCCTACCTCCTATATACCCGCCTAAGTAAACCAAAATTCAATGGTGTCTGTGGAGACTGTGTAGCTGTGAGTCAGAATGCTCAGAATGTCTGGTGTTTAGAACTTGTTGCTAAGGTGATAGATGCTCTGAGTCTAGTGTTTTCCTGAGTACAGTATTATGTGAGTAACATGTTTTAGTACTAAAGAGCACATTTTTAAAATGGAAGCATTTTCCAGTCTTTGTTATTATGCTTTGGGAAAGAGTGGCTTCATATTTATTTTATGACTCAGCAATTAATGACTCAAGGTATAATACACCTGATTTGCAAAACTCTATAATAAGATCATGTGTCAGCCACTTAATCTGTACCTATAGTTAAGTCGCTCTTAAACTTTTGCTCGATACATAGTTTTCCTTGGACAAAAGACTGCTTTTTCTGTCCCTTTCCCTCAGAAAGAGACATGTTAACTGATTCTTGAATGCCAGGGTTCACAGTCTGTTTACGTGGTCTGGGACAACCTCTCTCCTTGAAAAGTGGTAGCAGCCCAAGGGTTCTACAAGCTTCAGTTCTTATCCCCACAAGCCCATATAGCTCTGTTGATTCACAGCCTAAGCACTGCTTCTGAGTTTTCTCCTATGATTAAAAATAAACAAGGCATTTCATAATGGAAAAGTCTAAAACATGTTGTAAAGTAGAAAAAAATAGTAAGTTCCCATGTACCCATTCTCCATCTTCAACTCTATCCCCACCCACTTCTGCTCTTCCATATTATTTCATAGAAAATCCCAGACATACTGTCATTTAATCCCAAATGTTTCAGTATATGCAGAAAGGAATTATCATATTAGGCATGGCTGTTATCCACTGAAAGACTTGCTTACAAGTTTGACCCTTGGTTAGCATCTGGGAACTTGGATTTCAGGAGGGTTCTCATTGTCTTAACTCATAGTGATGCACTGTGCCTAAGCGTTGTGTACAAACAATATCAGTTTTGCTAAACACTTGCTTTCCTTCTGGGAGTCTGCTGGACAGAGTGGGCCTCTATAATCAACATCCAGTGAAACTTGGGTAGGCAATATTGTCACAACTTGTTGCTAGGGGGAATTAAGCACATTCTGTGTGACTGCACTGGGAGAAGACTCTTGGAAGCTCAAACTTGGTTTCCTTATAGATGTCACCCCATGTATCTTTTCGTTTTGCTGATTTTGTTTGATATTCTTTTGTTATAATAAATCTTAGCTATGAGTATGGTGTATACTGACTCCTATGAACTGTCCTAGGGTATCACTGAATCTGGGGATCTCTTAACACAGCATCACTAACACAAGCACTTAAAAAATATGGATATACATATGATAAACATACAATCTTTATAATATCATTATTATACATGAAATATTCATAATATCTTTTAATGACATCAAAGGTGAAATTGGTATTTGCACTTCCTGTTGTATCATAAACTGAATCAAGGTTCTGACACTACAGTTGGTTGATATTACTTTCAGTTCAGTTCAGTTGCTCAGTTGTGTCCGACTCTTTGCAACCCCATGAATTGCGGCAGGCCAGGCTTCCCTGTCCATCACCAACTCCTGGAGTTCACCCAAACTCGTGTCCATCGAGTCAATGATGCCATCCAGCCATCTCATCCTCTGTCGTCCCCTTCTCCTCCTGCCCTCAATCCCTCCCAGCATCAAAGTCTTTTCCAATAAGTCAACTGTTCCAATGAGGTGGCCAAAGTACTGGAGTTTCAGCCTTAGCATCATTCCTTCCAAAGAAATCCCAGGGCTGATCTCCTTCAGAATGGACTGGTTGGATCTCCTTGCAGTCCAAGGGACTCTCGAGAGTCTTCTCCAACACCACAGTTCCAAAGCATCAATTCTTCGGCGCTCAGCTTTCTTCACAGTCCAACTCTCACATCCATACACGACCAGTGGAAAAACCATAGCCTTGACTAGACGGACCATTGTTGGCAACGTAATGTCTCTGCTTTTGAATATGCTATCTAGGTTGGTCATAACTTTCCTTCCAAGGAGTAAACATCTTTTAATTTCATGGCTGCAGTCACCATCTGCAGTGATTTTGGAGCCCCCAAAAATAAAGTCAGCCACTGTTTCCCTTTCTATTTGCCGTGAAGTGATGGGACCAGATGCCATGATCTTTGTTTTCTGAATGTTGAGCTTTAAGCCAACTTTTTCACTCTCCTCTTTCACTTTCATCAACAGGCTCTTTAGTTCCTCTTCACTTTCTGCCATAAGGGTGGTGTCATCTGCATATCTGAGGTTATTGATATTTCTCCTGACAGTCTTGATTCCAGCTTGTGCTTCTCCCAGCCCAGCATTTCTCATGATGTACTCTGCATATAAGTTAAATAGGCAGGGTGACAATATACAGCCTTGACATTCTTCTCCTATTTGGAACCAGTCTGTTGTTCCATGTCCAGTTCTAACTGTTGCTTCCTGACCTGCATACAGGTTTCTCAAGAGGCATGTCAGGTGGTCTGGTATTCGCATCTCTTTCAGAATTTTCCACAGTTGATTGTGATCCACACAGTCAAAGGCTTTGGCATAGTCAATAAAGCAGAAATAGATGTTTTTCTGGAACTCTCTTGCTTTTTCTGTGATCCAGCGGATGTTGGCAATTTGATCTCTGGTTCCTCTGCCTTTTCTAAAACCAGCTTGAACATCTGGAAGTTCACAGTTGACATACTGTAGAAGCCTGGCTTGGAGAATTTTGAGCATTACTTTACTAGTGTGTGAGATGAGTGCAATTGTGCGGTAGTTTGAGCATTCTTTGGCATTGCCTTTCTTTGGTATTGGGATGAAAACTGACCTTTTCCAATCCTGTGGCCACTGCTGAGTGTTCCAAATTTGCTGGCATATTGAGTGCAGCACTTTCACAGCATCATCTTTCAGGATTTGAAATAGCTCCACTGGAATTCCATCACCTCCACTAGCTTTGTTCATAGTGATGCTTTCTAAGTCTCTCTTAATCTACATGTTCCCTTTCTTTCCTTCTCTTTTTTTTTTTTAAATTTCCTTGAAATTTACTTGTTGAAGAAACTGGGTTATTTGTCCAGTAGACTATCCT
This sequence comes from Tragelaphus eurycerus, assembly GCA_935064755.1. NCBI lineage: Eukaryota > Metazoa > Chordata > Mammalia > Artiodactyla > Bovidae > Tragelaphus > Tragelaphus eurycerus. The sequence goes on from CAKXYN010000008.1 coordinate 1,473,705, forward strand.
ACAGTCGGTTTCTGCTGATTATTATATTGCCATAGTGTAGTTTACTGTGTTCCTCTGTAAGTTGGTAATTGGATCTAGAGGCTTTTTTGTGTTTTTGAAAGCCCATGCCTTCATATGTCTTGAGGCTCTGCCTTAATTTCTATTTGGTTAATGTTTGCCAACCACTTTGAGGTACTTGGATTAAAGGGATTTTAACAGTAAATATCTTTGTTTTCATTAGCATGAGACTACATCTTCTGACACTTGGATCCTGACTCATTGCTCTTTAGAGAATCCAATTGAAAGTACATGTGCAGTGTTCACTGCTTGTCTTAAGGTACTAGCCCTGGCAGAGTTCCCTGGGCTAAAGATGGCTTTAGTTATTTAGGGTTGGTATAGTGCCATGGGGACCAGATATTATGATGTAAGTGGAATGTAGTTTCTTCTTAAAGTCTATCTTACTATTCTTGAAGACCCTAAAATTTAAAATACGAAGTGTCAGAAGCTGACTAAAATCTGTAAACCCATCATTAAATTTGCTATGTGACAGTATCCTTTAGTATCTCAGTAACTAAATTCTAATTAACGTTACTAAGTTGTTCTTACTTCAACTCTGTAGGTAGGAATAGTCAGACAACAGGATCTAATGTAGGTTTCATAGGCCAACTTTAGTGATATACTTTTTTGAAATGACCATGTATTAGGGCATTTAATAAACATTTAAAATACAGATGTACACTTTAATTTTAAAATTTTTTAACAAAATATACACAAAGATTTCCATTTTAACCATTTGTACATATATAGTTCAATGGTATTAGGTATATTCGTATTGTGTAACTATCTTTAGAATACTTTTCATCTTGCAAAATTGGATCTCTGTACACATTAAACAAGAGCTCCCATTCCTTCCTCCCTCCAGCCCCATGGCAACCACTTTTCTACTTACTATCTATGAATTTGGCTACTCTAGATGTCTCATATAAGTGGAATTATACATATAAGTGAAATATATTTCTGTTTTTTGTGACTGACGTATTTCACTTAGCATAATATCCTCAAAATCCTTATGGTAGCATGTCAGAATTTTGTTCCTTTCCAGAGCTGAATAATACTGCACTAGATGTATATATAGTAGTCCCCCCTTATCTGTAGTTTCACTTTCACATTTGTGAAAGTGATCACAGTTACCTGTGATCAACCAAAGTCCAAAAATATTACATGGAAAATTTCTGACAGCAGATTTAGCAATGATTTCTTGGATATGAAAATGTTTCATAAGTTTTAAATTGCATATTGTTCTGAATAGTGTGATAAAAATCTCGCACCATCCAGCTCCTTCCTGCTGAGGACATGAATCATCCCTTTGTCTCGCATACCCCGCCTGTTAGTTACTTAGTTAGCCATCTTGGTTCAGATCCCCAGTCCTAGTACCTCTGCGCTTGTGTTCAAGTCCCCCTTGTTTTACTTAATAATAGCCCAAAGCACAGAAGCAGTGATGCTGGCAACTCAGATAGTCTCTTACTGTGTCTTATCTGCCTGCAATTCAGGAGACCTGGGTTCGATTCCTGGGTCGGGAAAATCCCCTGGAGAAGGAAATGGCAACCCACTCCAGTATATCTTGCCTGGAGAATCCCGTGGACGGAGGAGCCTGGTGGGCTACGGTCCACGGGGTCGCAAAGAGTCGGACACGACTGAGCGACTTCACTTTATGATAGATATGTGTGCATAGGCAAAAATTAGTGTATATGAGTTCAGTTCAGTCACTCAGTCATGTCTGACTCTTTGCGACCCCATGAACTTCGGCACGCCAGGCTTCTCTGTCCATCACAAGCTCCTGGAGTTTACCCAAACTCATCTCCATTGAGTCGGTGATGCCATCCAACCATCTCATCCTCTGTCATCCCCTTCTCCTGCCTTCGATCTTTCCCAGCATCAGGGTCTTTTCAAATGAGTCAGCTGTTCGCATCAGGTGGCCAAAGTACTGGAGTTTCAGCTTCAACACCAGTCCTTCCAATGAACACCCAGGGCTGATCTTCAGAATGGACTGGTTGGCTCTCCTTGCAGTCCAAGGGACTCTCAAGAGTCTTCTCCAACACCACAGTTCAAAAGTATCAATTCTTTTGCAGTCAGCTTTCTTTATGGTTCAACTCTCACATCCATACATGACTACTGGAAAAACCATAGCCCTGACTAGACGGACCTTTGTTGACAAAGTAATGTCTTTGCTTTTTAATATACTGTCTAGATTGGTCATAACTTTCCTTCCAAGGAGTAAGCGTCTTTTAGTTTCATGGCTGCAGTTACCATCTGCAGTGATTTTGGAGACCCCCAAAATAAAGTCAGCCACTGTTTCCACTGTTTCCCCATCTATTTGCCATGAAGTGATGGGACCGGATGCCATGGTCTTAGTTTTCTGAATGTTGAGCTTTAAGTCAACCTTTTCACTCTCCACTTTTACTTTTATCAACAGGCTCTTTAGTTCCTCTTCACTTTCTGCCATAAGAGTGGTGTCATCTGCATATCTGAGGTTATTGATATTTCTCCCAGCAATCTTGATTCCAGCTTGTGCTTCTTCCAGCTCAGCATTTCTCATGATGTACTCTGCATATAAGTTAAATAAGCAGGGTGACAATATACAGCCTTGACGTACTCCTTTTCCTATTTAGAACCAGTCTGTTGTTCCATGTCCAGTTCTAACTGTTGCTTCCTGACCTGCATACAGGTTTCTCAAGAGGCATGTCAGGTGGTCTGGTATTCGCATCTCTTTCAGAATTTTCCACAGTTGATTGTGATCTACACAGTCAAAGGCTTTGGCATAGTCAATAAAGCAGAAATAGATGTTTTTCTGGAACTCTCTTGCTTTTTCTGTGATCCAGCGGATGTTGGCAATTTGATCTCTGGTTCCTCTGCCTTTTCTAAAACCAGCTTGAACATCTGGAAGTTCACAGTTGATGTACTGTAGAAGCCTGGCTTGGAGAATTTTGAGCATTACTTTACTAGTGTGTGAGATGAGTGCAATTGTGCAGTAGTTTGAGCATTCTTTGGCATTGCCTTTCTTTGGTATTGGGATGAAAACTGACCTTTTCCAATCCTGTGGCCACTGCTGAGTGTTCCAAATTTGCTGGCATATTGAGTGCAGCACTTTCACAGCATCATCTTTCAGGATTTGAAATAGCTCCACTGGAATTCCATCACCTCCACTAGCTTTGTTCGTAGTGATGCTTCCTAAGGCCCCTTGACTTCACATTCCAGGATGTCTGGCTCTAGGTGTGTGTATATGAAAGTTTGGTGCTATTCACAGTTTTATGCATCCTCTGTGGGTCTTGTAATGTATGTACTACATTTTGTTTACTTTTGTCTGTTAATGGATACTTGGATTGGTTTTACCTTTTGAATATTATGTATAATGCTGCCCTGAACATGGGCATACAAATATCTCTAAGCCAGCTTTCAGTTCTTTGGGGTATTCACCAAGAAGTGAAATTGCTGGATTGGGTGTTAATTCTATGTTGTTGTTGTTTTTTTTAAGAACTGCCATATTGTTTTCTGCAGCAGCTGTACCATTTTACATTCCCAACAACAGTGCACAAGGATTCCAGTTTCTTTACATCCTCTTTAACATTTGCTATTTTCTTATTTTTTTGAGAGTAAACGTCCTAGTGGGCATGAGGTAGTATCTCATTGTGATTTTCATTTGCTTTTCCCTCTTTTGGAGAAAAGTGCATTGCCCATTTTTAATCAGATTGGTTGTTTTTGTTGTTGTTATTGTTGAGTTGTAGGGATTCCTTATATAGTCTGGATATTAGCCCCTTGTCAGATATATGATTGGCAAATATTTTCTCCCATTCTCTGGCTTGCCTTTTCACTCTTGGCTGCATCTCAAGACATGTGGGATCAAATTGATCCCACGCCCCCTGCCTTGGAAGCACGGAGTTTTTACCACTGGATCACCAGAGAAGTCCCTGCCTTTTCAGTCTTGGTTGTGTACTTAATGCACAAATTTTTAATTTTGCTGTAGTCCAGTTTATTTTTATTTTTCTCTTGCTGCCTGTGATTTTTAGTGCAAGAGCCAAGAAATCATTTCCAAATCTAATGTCAGGGAGCTTTTCCCATTTGTTTTCTTCCAAAAGTTTTATAGTTGTAGGTTTTACATTTAGATCTTTGGTCTGTTTTGAGTTAGTTTTTATATGCAATGAAAAGTTAGAGTCTGACTTCATTCTCTGCAGTTACACTTTTAAACTTTGGCTTAGTAATGGATGGACATGCCATCTCAAAGAGTCCTGGGAGAGGACTCTTGAGTCAGCTGCACTGTTGACAACTGCTTGCTGTAGGAAACTTGTCTTAGTTCCTCTCCCCATGGGCAGTCTTACTAATCTGTCTCATTTTTCCCCAAAGTAAGATTTTTCCAAGTTTTAATAAAGTAAGAGAAATTGTTAAATAATATTTACTAATTATAAGTAGTGATTAATTTATAACTTATAGCTTAGATTCTTAAAGCTTTTTATTAAGAAAAATTTTAAATATACAGAATATAAAGAGAATAGCAAAACAAATTCCCCAGCACAGAGCTTCATCAGATGTCAGCATTTTGCATATACTATATCTTTTTTTCCCTCTCCCAACATTTTTTGTTTCTAGAGTATTTTAAGATAAACCTCAGTCCTTGTTATCATTTTGCTCTTATTTCTGTGTTTAATGTAACCATGCAAAGTTAAAATCAAATATGTATTGTGTTATAGTATGCTTTTTCTGTGTGCTTGATAGCAGAATACTTGTATAATCAATTTATATTGTTTTAAAACCTAGGACTAAGATCAGTCCCATGGAAACAGTGAGAGACTTTATTTTTAGGGGCTCCAAAATCACTGCAGATGGTGACTGCAGCCATGAAATTAAAAGACGCTTGCTCCTTGGAAGAAAAGCTTTGACCAACCTAAACAGCATATTAAAAAGTAGAGACATTACTTTGCCAACAAAGGTCCATCTAGTCAAGGCTATGGTTTTTCCAATAGTCATGTATGAATGTGAGAGTTGGACTATAAAGAAAGCAGAGTGCCTTAGAATTGATGCTTTTGACCTGTGATGTTGGAGAAAATTCTTGTAAATCCTTTGGACTGCAAGGAGAATCAAACCAGTCAATCCTAAAGAAAATCAGTCCTGAATATTCATTGGAAGGACTGGTGCAGAAGCTGAAACTCCAATACTTTGGCTACCTGATGCAAAGAACTGACTCACTAGAAAAGACCCTGATTCTGGGAAAGACTGAAGACAGGAGAAGGGGACAACAGAGGATGAGATGGTTAGATGGCATCACTGACTCGATGGACATGAGTTGAGCAAGCTCCAGGAATTTGTGATGGACAGGGAGGCCTGGTGTGCTTCAGTCCATGGGTCACAGTGTTGTACACAACTGAGCAACTGAACTGAGGACCAGCAGCGTAATTTTGACATTTGAAATAGCTTCACAGTTTTATAGTTTTGCGTATTGCTTTATGGCATTTCTTTGATTATATCTGCAACTAATATGCCACTTTAGCCCCAGGAACCCAAACCTCAGTAGAAACATTGCTCTTATAGGAAAATATGAACTGCTTCACAGCTCTCCACATTAGAGTGTGATTTCCAAGAACTCATTATTTACATTTTTCAGCTACATAGATTTCTAAACTGCTCATTTCTAATGAGAACTCACAGGAAAGATTACAAAAATTTGCTTCTCTTTTTTTAAGTTTCTCTTCTGATGTCTTGAATCCTGGTGGATATCATATAACAAGTTCACCCTCCTGATTCATTATTCTTTCAACCCCTTACTTTTTTTTTATTAAACTGGAGAATTTAATAAGTTCAATAAAGTGGAAGACTTTTTGCTCTAGAAGTGCTGTGTGGAAGTTAAGAATTCAGAAACGCATGACCGTTGAATTGAGAGATAATCAAGGGTCTTCCATTGTTATAGAACCCAAAGATGGACTCTGGATAGGTCTCCTCAGCAGGCTGTTTGAAGCAGGGCTGTTTCGAACTGGGGAGGAGGGATGAGGGGGTCAAATAAAAAAATAGGTAAACATTGCTCAATTGTGTCTGACTCTCTGTGACCCCATGGACTGTAGCCCACCAGGCTCTTCTGTCCATGGAATTCTTCAGGCAAGAATACTGGAGTAAGTAGCCACTCCCTTCTCCAGGGGATCTTCCTAGCCCAGGGATCAAACCTGGGTCTCCTGCATTGCAGGCGGTTTCTTTACCATTTGAGCCACCAGGGAGGAATTTAATATACAAGTTAATTCCTTTAGTCAGAGGAATGAGGCCCTTATACAGAGTCTGAAAAGTCAAGAATGATGATCAAGAATAAAGCAAAATTGAAACCAACGAAAGCCCTAAATGTAAAGCCCATTTTTAACACACTCTTCCATACACACCTCAGATAGTTTTGTGTCATATAATCCATTTCTTCTCTTTGAGAGCCACCATATTTTGAACATCGAGGTTAAAAATGCCTATCACACAGTCTTCTGAAAAGATAGTTAAGAAGCATTCATACATAACACAAATACTAATTCATTACTTTCTTAAGAAAGCCCACATTCCCCACACTGATATTTCAAACTCTGAATGTCTGCTTCACCCATGTGCCTAAAGGGGTGTGTATTTGTGGGTACACATCCACAGAGACTTGATTGTGAGCATCTGATGACTCCAGGAAGCAAGACAGTGTGGCCTCTACTCCTCTTAGCATTTCTGTGAATGGCAGGGGCAAGGTATAATGCTGTTTTCTTTCTTTCTTTTTTTTTCCCTCCTGTTTTAGAAGAATTTTACCTAAGTTACAATTTGAAAAAAATGGCAAAAGAGTTTTTTTTCCAACTGGAAAAGCCTCTCACAGTTTATTAATGGATTCAGTCTCTTTAAAAATGTGAAGAAAAATAAAACACTAATATAAAATGATGGCCTCTCTGAGATGGTGACATTTGAACTGAGGTTTGAATAAGAAAGCTCCTATTAGCACAGTGTAATGTGTGCTAAGTTGCTTCAGTCCTGTCTGCCTCTTTTCAGCCCCATGGACAGTAGCCCACCAGGCTCCTCTGTCCATGCAGTGCTCCAGGCAAGAATACGGGAGTGGGTTGCCATGCCCTCCTCCAGGGGGTCTTCCAGACTCTGGGATCAAACCTGTGTCTCCTGCATTGCAAGCGGATTCTTTACCACTGAGCCCTAGCTCAGTATAATGTGAAGTGAAGTGAAGTCGCTCAGTCATGTCCAATTCTTTGCGACCCCATGAACTGTAGCCTGACAGGCTCCTTGGTCCATGGGATTTTCCAGGCATGAGTCCTGGAGTGGGTTGCCATTTCCTTCTCCAGGGGATCTTCCCGACCCAGGGATTGAACCCGGGTCTCCCACATGTAGGCAGACGCTTTACCATCTCAGCTGCCAGGGAAGCCCCAGTATAATGTAGAGGGGTCAAATCCTGACTGCACCATTTAACTAGACATGTCATCCTGGCTACCTTACCTCACCCAACCTCAGTTCAGCCTAAAAGATTTGCTGTAGTGTTTTCAAAAGAATAACATTCAGAGCAGACAAATAGGTTTGATTGTTGTTTATAGGTATGACTTAAGAAATTTAATTATTTAACATTCAGTTCATTACCATAATGTTAAAAAAAAAAAAGGAGGGGGTGGAGCTAACAGTCTTTATTCTTGTCTTCTCTGTTGAAGTTCCAGGACTTTTTCTACCAAAAGTGTTTTGTTGTTTTTGTTTTAAAAGTAGTCCACTCACTTCACCTGTATAGTTAGCATCCATGGACAAGAATACTTAATAAATCTAAAAAAAAGAATAAAGATTACGCTAATTTATGTTTTCCTTGTTATTTCGTTTCAATAGCATCGATCAGTACAACCCAGGGTAAGAATTTCTAAAAGGAGACTTTGTTATGTGAGAATTCAGTATCTCATGATCTCATCAGAGGTTTCATGGAGAGATCAACTGACTTCTTTTAAACCAGCTTCTTAACTCATGTGACGGAAAACTTGACCTCTCCAAAGTCCCCTTAATTCCAGTAGTGATTGTGAATCTACTTTACTTTGTTCAAATCCCATACCCAAAACATTTTTTGACATTGAAATGATTCATCATCTAACAATCCTTTTTCACATAACAAATTCATATTTTACTCTCTTTTAAAGATTAGTGTTCTATCATTTACAGATCATTAGTAGAGGGGAAGTAATTTAAAGTATTGGGAGCTTCTGTGTCCATTAAAGACTGATTAGAAATGAATATAATTTTTAATGACAGATACTTAAGTATGAGAGTTCTGTAATTATTCAACTCAGTCTCTTTGCTTGTTATGCTCACTCAAAAGAACAGTTTATTCGTTTTTAAAAAGACCATATTGAATCAGGAAATAAGGAGATTCCTGTAATTTTTTATTTTGTCTACAAAATTGTTTTATTACTTTAGAAATATAAAAATACAGTGTATATTCTATGGCATCTCATGTAATGATCACTTAGAAATATTTACATCTGCAAAAACCTGTGAAAAGTGAAGAAGTGGTCAGGGTTAAAGTTCATCTCCTGCCCTGTCTTTTTCTGGTAATAAAAAGAATTAAAAAGGTACAGTGTTTTCCCCCTAAATATCTATTTCCTCCCTTCCTGGCTATTGAAATAGTTTACATTCTTATTTTTTTTTAAGGGGGGTATGTGTGTGTGTGCACGCGCGCGCACGTGCGCATGTGTGTGTGTGTCTTCTGTTGTAGCTACCCAACTAGCCAGGGCCTCTTGTGTTCCAATTCTTTGCATCTAATTCAGCTAAACTTTTGAGAAAAATGTAATGTGTAAAAGCAAGGCACAGCTATAAAGTGTTCAACTTTCAGAGTACTTTTAATTCTTCTTGTATAGTCACATTTGTTCATTTAGTGAATTAAACTAATCAACTTACTTTTCCTTAAAGTGGAGCTTCAAAGGCCACTGCCTTCTACCTGACCCAGAGCTCAAAATTCCAGTGTTTACTAACAAATCTTTGAGGAGGGATAAAGAAAATGTTTTCTCTAGTGCTGACTGATTTCTTAGGGAGACTTCCCGAGCTCTGGTGTGGTTTAGTCATTCAGTATGTCCTGCTCTCTGCAACCCCATGGACTGTGGCCCTCTAGGCTCTTCTGTGCATGGGATTTTCCAGGCAAGAATACTGGAATGGATAGCCATTTCCTTCTTCAGGGCCTCTTCCCGACCCAGGGATTGAACCTGGGTCTCCTGCATTGAGGGCAGACTCTACCGACTGAGCCACCAGGGAAGCCCCTCCAGAGCTCCAGCTACCGTAAATGCTTGGGAGAAATCTGCTTGCAGCTGCTTTAAGAAAGGATTAGCACCACCAGCAGCAAGGCCTTTGGTCAGAACTACTCATTTTTGTAGTGTGATATTAGCTATATAGACTTGACTGTTTTTCCAAATTACTGTAATGATAAAAGTTGAAGAACCATAGTTAGGGCTTTGATAAAGATGTGGATACAACCATAAACTAAGGAAAGTTCATCTAGTTTAGGAATGGACCTTCAAATCCTTGCCATTGTGTCTTTTAAGGTCATTTGCTCAATTAAAATGTGTACAGGACCTAGGATACTGGGAAGAGGGGTTAGATGTTTTTCTAAATTACAGGATGGGAGTGGGTGGGGAAGGAATGCTGAGTACTGGGAAGGATGTTTCAGGAGTGTCTAGGTGTGTCCTGACTGCTGTCCTGACTGCTAAAGGCCTCATATACAAAATTTTTTTTATTGCTGAGTCTCTACTAACCGCCCAGATGTCACTTTTTCCTTCTTCTACGTCTGAGACTTCCAGAGCATTGCCATCATCAGTGGATCATAAATGAATTCACAGTACTTGCCAAACCCACAGTTCCTTCTGAGGGCAGGTGTCCTCACCTGCTAGGACTCCTGCTGGGGAAACACATGACCCAGCCTCTCTGGCCAAGTGACTGGACCAGAGGAGGACCTGACCGAAGGATAGCTCACTCACAGGCCAACTAAGCTCATGTGACGTTGCTTGATCTCAAAAATTCAGTCTAAATAGAGACAGTAGTATTTAACCGAGTCCTTCAGATATTCTGCTTTGGGAATCACAACTGAGATAAAAAAGATAAACTAGGGAAGAATGATGTAGACATATGAGCTAAAATGACCCCATTAACAGTGGTGCATAATAAAGACCACAAATCCCTACCACTGAGCTTCCTGAGGCTGCCTTGGAATCAGCACTGTGTATCATTGTCAGTTTTGGACTCTGTGAGGCCCAGCCCTTTTCTAGGTCCTTATCCTTTTGTTTTTCCATGTATTCTTAGTACTCTGTGCTCTTCCTGTTCTTCACTTGAATGAGTTTAAGTGACTCTCAGCTTCTTATAACCTCCAGAGCCCAATTATAGGCCCGTAGGTACCCAGAGGAATAAAAACAGGTAGGTGGTCCAGGGATATCAGGGGTCAGAGTCACAATTGAGGGCCAGGGATTAGGAACCTGGCCTCAGGCTCCCAGCTTTGAGCTACTTTAATTTCTATGCTAATGGACTTGTCATATTTTATTTTGTTTTGTTTTTAACATATTTTATGTTTTAGAGCAGTTTTAGATTCACGGCAATATTGAGCAGAAAGGACAGAGGGTTCCAATATACCTATCCCTCCCGAACCCGCCACACACACATATACAGCCCCTTTTAAAAAAATGCCCTGTGAACAGAAAATCAGTGTTATAGATATCAAAAGGTTCAATTTCACCTTGTGGAGTTGTTTTCGATGTTTCCACCCTTATTAACCTCAGTGCTTCTGTTTTCTTATAGAAAATCTGTTCTGACCCAGAGTGCCTGTATTTCTCAATATGGAATTCTTGGAGTATAGAATGTATTAACATCCTCTTCTCCCAGCTCTGGGTGTTCTCTTGCCTCTTCAACAGCAACAAAGAATTCAAGCCCACTCAAAAAACAACCATCAGGGATATGAATTCTATTCCTTCCCAGTTCAGGGTTTCCTCTGTGTGAGGCCTTGAGGAAAAACAGATAATGTTATGGACATTTGATTTATTTATATGGGCTGTTCCTAGGCCAGTGGGAGAAAAAAAGACCTGGTTGCTATAACCAAGAAGCTCTCAAGCTCACAGATCCTAAGTGTCCCCTTCTTACCTTTTTGCATATGATCTCAGCCTATGTCTTCTGTACAGACTCCACCCCAGCTCTTCTCTCTCTTATGGTCATAAGAATATCAACACTGCCCAGCCATTTCCTGTTTCTTATGCCTGCATCTCTAAGGACCATGCTGGGTGAGCCACGTTCTTGCTGACTGCCTCATTTTCTTATAATTGTACTGATGCATTATATTCAGTTTCTACTAACAATATGGATATACAAAATTTGCCCAAACATATATAACCATGTAAGCATACCTTTTCCTTGATGAAAGCTCTAGCCAGTTCTTTCATCAACCAGTATTCACTGAATATCTACTATATGTCAGGCATGAGCTCTGGATATCTCTCTGGTTTCTTCTCATTTCCTGTTATAATGATTCTAAACTATTCATTGTTCTGCAAACATATTTCATTATGTTTCACATCTTCAAGCCTTTACTCGTGTTGTTTCTGTCTGGAACACACTTCCCCCAGTTGCCTAGCTAATACCTTTTCATCTTTCTAGCCCCAATTCAGGTGTCCCCTCCTTCAGGAAGCCAGTGTGTGCTCCATTTCTTTCCCCACAGTGGGTGATGTTTGCCTTCACTGGGCTCCCATGTCCCCTTGTACATACCTACACCACCACCATTACCACATCAGGGTAACATATCTGTGTCCATCTCATCAGCAGACCCTTGAGGGAAAGGCCAATATCTTACTCCTTTTTGTTTCTACAGTTCTTAGAACAGTGCATGGAATAGAAAATACACATTTGTGGAACCAAACCGTATCAATCATGGTATTAAGCCAAACAGAAAATCTTGGAGAATCAGTGGGTAGTCCATGGTTACATTCAACATTTTTTTTTTTTTTTGGTCTTTATTGAATTTGTTACAGTATTGCTTCTGTTTTATGCTTTGTTTTTTTGTTTTTTTGTTTTTTTTTGGGCCATGAGGCATGTGGGATCCCAGCTCCCCATTCAAGGGTTGAACCCACACTTCCTGCGTTGGAAGGTGAAGTCTCAACCACTGGACCACCAGGGAAGTCCCCTCAACATTATTTTTTTATTGCTTGAGACCATTTGCTCAAATTCTCAGCAAGGACCACCCTGGCATTCGTTCCAGCAATATTGTCAAGTATGAGTTACATGCACACCACCTGGTTTTTACTGTACAAGAGCTGGCTAGGATTTGGGCAGTATGGATTAATGCTCTTGAATCCAGCACTGGTCTCAGCCTCCAAAGGCCATCAGTAGACATGATTATGAAGACTCTTAATATACGATGAATGTGTGCAGTATGGTCCATTGCACAAATGCCATGGCTCTTGCAGATCCTCTGGTACCCCCAAGTGGAAGACTGTAAGGCAACCCAAGCATAAGCCTAGCTGCCAGTGCAGATGCTATATCCCTTGACCTAGATCTGAGCCTGGTATAGAGTTAGTGCTCAGTAAATACTTGTTGAATAAATGAGTACTTTTGGATAAATGGATTTAGTTACATATACCTGTGAAGGGAGCTATGATTTTTCACTTTGTAGCTCTGTAGATTTTGCTAGAGGCACAGCTGAGGGTTAAAGTTAAGAGGAGATAATGCAAAGGAAAAAGTTTTCTTGTGGTACTTCTTATTCCACAGTTTTCAATAATTGTTTACTAGGGGAAAAGACTGTAGGAAACCAAGTTGTGCAATAATGAAAGAATTTAGTTGAGTCTTGATTTTTCTTTCCTCTTGCCATCTGTGCTGCTGTACCATTTCTTACAGATCTATTAGCTCTGACTCAGAGAGGGGGTTGAGGGGAGGGAGGCAGACAGAGGCAGAGGAAGCCAGAAAAGGCCTTATGACATCCTGGGGCTGGATTGAGCCAGCTTTGCAGTTGAAATGAATTGCCCTTGGAACTTTACATTTCTTTGTGAATGAGATGTTTGGCCAAATCAGCTTTAACCTCTCTTCTGATTCTGAAATTTCACACTCTGTGTGGTTTGAGAGAGTTAGGGGTTTTCCTAAATCCTGCAGATGTTTCCTGGGTGGATTAAAAGCTAAATATAAATAGATCAAATTGTAGATGATGTAGTGGAGGTTCTTTGAGTTTTAGCTAAACACTTTGTAGTTTAACAGTGAAGTTTCCATGGTGATTAGCATTTAGTTCTTATTCTCATATGCTGTAGAAAATCAAAGGAATCAATTCCTTTCCTGTCATAATCCCTATTAGTTATTATTAGAGCCAACACTGCAATTGATATGAAAAGGCAGACCTCATTTACATAAATAACGAATTTGAACAAAGTGGGTAACCTTTTTTTTAAGACTAATTTTATTTTTTTTTAGAGCAGGTTAGAGTTCATAGTAAAATTGAGTGAAAGGTACAGAGATTTCTCATATTCTCTGGCATTACACAAGCATCGCCTCCTCCATTATCAACATCCCCCGCTAGGGTGGTATATTATAGCTAAAGAACCTACACTGATACTTTATAATAACCCAAAGTTCACAGTTTACATTATAGTTCATTCCTAGTGTTGTACATTCTTTGGATTTATATAAATGAATAATGACATGTAGCTATCATTATGGTATCATACAGAGTTTTTGTTTTTATTTTTTTCCTTGAAAGTAGATGTCCATCAGCAGATGAATGGATAAGAAAGCTGTGGTACATATACACAATGTAGTATTACTCAGCCATTAAAAAGAATACATTTGAATCAGTTCTAATGAGGTGGATGAAACTGGAACCTATTATACAGAGTGAAGTAAGCCAGAAAGAAAAACACCAATACAGTATCAGTTCAGTTCAGTTCAGTCACTCAGTCGTGTCCGACTCTTTGCGACCCCATGAATCACAGCACGCCAGGCCTCCCTGTCCATCACCATCTCCCGGAGTTCACTCAGACTCACATCCATCGAGTCGGTGATGCCATCCAGCCATCTCATCCTCTGTTGTCCCCTTCTCCTCCTGCCCCCAATCCTTCCCAGCATCAGAGTCTTCTCCAATGAGTCAACTCTTCGCATGAGGTGGCAAAGTACTGGAGTTTCAGCTTTAGCATCATTCCTTCCAAAGAGATCCCAGGGCTAATCTCCTTCAGAATGGACTGGTTGGATCTCCTTACAGTCCAAGGGACTCTCAAGAGTCTTCTCCAACACCACAGTTCAAAAGCATCAATTCTTCGGCACTCAGCTCTCTTCACAGTCCAACTCTCGCATCCATACATGACCACTGGAAAAACCATAGCCTTGACTAGATGGACCTTTGTTGGCAAAGTAATGTCTCTGCTTTTGAATATGCTATCTAGGTTGTCATAACCTTTCTTCCGAGGCGTAAGTGTCTTTTAATTTCATGGCTGTAGCCACCATCTGCAGTGATTTTGGAGCCCCCAAAATAAAGTCTGACACTGTTTCCACTGTTTCCCCATCTATTTCCCATGAATTGATGGGACCAGATGCCATGATTTTAGTTTTCTGAATGTTGAGCTTTAAGCCAACTTTTTCACTCTCCTCTTTCACTTTCATCAAGAGGCTTTTTAGTTCCTCTTCACTTTCTGCCAATACAGTATACTAACACATATATATGGAATTTAGAAAGATGGTAATGATAACCCTGTATGCAAGACAGCAAAAGAGACACAGATGTATAGAACAATCTTTTGGACTCTGTGGGAGAGGGTGAGGGTGGGATGATTTGGGAGAATCTTTAGTCAGCATGTAAAGTCTTAGTTGCAGTATGCAAGATCTAGTTCCCCTGACTAGGGATTGAACCCAGGCCCCCTGCATTGGGAATATGGAGTCGTAACCACTGGACCACCAGGGGGTCCCTGTGTATAGGTATTTATGTGGACATAACTTTTCAATCCTTTGGGTAAATACCATGGACCACCAAACTTTATTCTAAAATAGCTCTACCATTTTAATTCCCACCAGCAATGAATGAGTGTTCCTGTGGCTCCACATCCTTGCTAACATTTGGTGCTGTCAAGTGTTCCAACTTTTGACCATTCCAGTAAGTGTGTAGTGGTATCTAGTGCATGCATGCTCAGTTGCTCAGTCGTGTCTAATGCTTTGCAATCTCATGGACTGTACCACAACAGACTCCTCTGTTCATGGGATTCTCCAGGCAAGAATACTGGAGTGGGTTGCCATTTCCTCCTGCAGGGAGTCTTCCTATCCAGGGTTCTAACCTGAGTCTCCTGCATTGGCAGGCAGATTCTTCATCACTGAGCCACCCAGGAAGCCCAGTGGTATATTATTGATATCTTAATTTGCATTTCTGCCTTGATGCATGATGTGGAACATCTTTTCATATGCTTATTTGCCATTTTATATCTTCTATAGTGGGGTGTCTGTTAAGGCCCATTTTTTAGACAGTTTGTTTTTTATTGTTGAGTTTTAAGAGTTCTTTGCATATTTTGGATAATAGTCTTTTATCAGATATATCTTTCTGCAAATATTTTTCCCCAGTCTATGATCTCATTCTCTTAACATTGTCTTTCATAGTGCGGAAGTTTTACTTTTAATGAAGTCCATTTTATTAGTTATTTCTTTCATGGATCATATGTTTGTTGTATCACCATACCCAGGGTCATCTAGGTTTTCTTCTGTGTTATCTTCCACGAGTTTTATAGTTTGATATTTTACGTTTTAGGTCTATGATCTGTTTGAATTTATTTTTGTGAAAGGTGTAAGATCTGTATGGGTTTCCTAGGTGACTCAGTGGTAAAGAATCCACCTGCCCATGCAGGAGATGCAGAGGAAGAAAATGGCAACCCATTCCCCTGTTCTTGCCTGGGAAATCCCATGGACAGAGGAGCCTGGCAGGCTACAGTCCATGGGTGTCACAGAGTCGAATCCAACTGAGCACGCGTGCACGTAAGATCTGTGTGGATTCGTTTTTCGAGTTTGGATGTTCAGTTATTCCAGCACCGTTTATCGAAGAGTATTTTTTCTCCATTGTGTTGTCTTTGTTCCTTTGCCAAATGTCAGCTGACTATGTTTATGTGGATGCATTTCTAACCCCTCTATTCTATTCCATTGATCCATTTGTCTTTTATTTCACCAGTTCTGGTCTCCTTTCCCCAGATAGGTCTCACAGAGGGTGTCACTCATTCATGACTGGGCAAAAGGATGAATGTTCTGATGACACAGACTTTAAGTATTGTTCACAAGAGTGTAAAACATGAATGAAAACCTGTTGACTGTCAAGCCATTATATATGAAAGTGTATTAAACGAAATAGAATCATAAAATGATGCCATTTTGCACTGCCCTTTTCCAATCAGCAGTATCTTTCCACATCAGTACATGTAGACCTATCTTACTGTTTTTTTAGTATTCCATTATATAGATATATCAATTATATATTATACTGTAACTTACTAACTATATATTTCTGTAATTAACCTTTATATTAATACAGGTACATATTAACTTTATATTATTGTATTGTTTCTAAATAGTCACTTTTACAAACAGTGCTACAGAACATTTTTGGAAATAATTATTTGTATTTTCTAGTATTTCATGACAAAAATTCCTAAAGACTTTCTGAATCAAGGATGTGTATATTTTTAAAGCTTTTGGTTTTTATTATAAAACTAACACTTATCAAAAAATGCAAAATATAGAAATACATAAAATACAAGTCAGATGTCTATCTGCATCCCAGTTTGATATGCATCCCTGAAATATGCATTTCATATTGTAAAATAAATTACCCAATTGCTAGCTAAAAAAATTGTACCTACTTATATCACCAGTATATGAAAATGCTTATTGTCCACTTTCTTCCCAACCTATGTTATTATCTACTCTGTCTTTTCAAATCCAGTACACATCATTTTAAATTGTGCTTTCAATTTGCATTTCTTTAACTACTAGTGAATTGGACACGTTATGTTTAATTTTTTTTAATGATGCTCCTATAAGTTGCCTGTTTTCTTTTGCCTGTTTTGTTATGCTGCTGCTGCTAAGTCACTTCAGTCGTGTCCGACTGTGTGCGACCCCATAGATGGCAGCCCACTAGACGCCCCCGTCCCTGGGATTCTCCAGGCAAGAACACTGGAGTGGGTTGCCATTTCCTTCTCCAATGCATGAAAGTGAAAAATGAAAGTGAAGTCGCTCAGTCGTGTCCGACTCTTAGCGACCCCATGGACTGCAGCCTACCAGGCTCCTCCGTCCATGGGATTTTCCAGGCAAGAGTACTGGAGTGGGGTGCCATTGCCTTCTCCGCTATAGGGTTATCTTTTTCTTATTAATTTGTAAGAGTTCTTTATACAATAAGGGAATTAGTTTGCTACAAAATTTTGAGGAGCCAATTTTTTTTTTTTTACTTTGTTTGTGATGTATTTTGCCACCCAGAAGTTTTACATTTTTCTTAAACATATTTTGAGCCAGCTTTTTTTTTTTTTTGTCCAAATATAAATCCTAGGACAACTTTTTCTACTGCTTTTCTCAGCTAAAATTTAGTTAAAAGGACATTTTCCCATCCCCCCTTTTTTTAGAGAGGCGAATAGAATAGGAAAATGCCTGGAGCCCTGGGATCCTCGGTGCTTTCATTCGGAGGCAGAGTAGCAGGGTTCTTTTCCTTAGGTGACTCAACCAGTCTGCAAGGTATCTTGCTCAGTTGCCCTCTCAGAGCTGGCTTATTCAAGTGTCCCTCCCCTTATCCCTGCTGTTGAACTCACTCCAAAGGTTCTTGTTTTCAGGGTAAGAATCTCTCCTCTAGCTCCCAACATTCATAAGGCAATACCAACTGAGCTGCCCTCCCAGCCCCTGCCCTTTAGCAAAGGTGACCCTTTCTCCCTCCAATGCAAACTCCATTTGCCCAATATGAATGACATTCTGGAAGCAATTGTGTATATTAGATAAATTCTATCTACATTCAGAATGTGAGGGACAGTAGTATACACACAACTTGGGGCAAGAACAAATAATCACAAGCAGAAGTTGTACAAAATGTGCTTTTGACTGTTTATAGAACTGCTTATTTAGGCTGTTAGAAATATCTGATCACTCATTACCCAGTTTTTAAAAAAGCCTTTGATGAATCCCTGTCTTCTGCAGTACAAAGACCAAACTACTTAACATGGAATGTGAGGTCTTCCACATCCTGGTCCTGATCTGTTTCTTCAGCCGTATAAACATATGCTAACCACCTTATCCAAACATTTATCAGTTTGTTGTCAGGCATTGTTCTAGGCTCTACAATTTGTGGTTGTCCCTGCTTTTACAGGGCTTTCAGATTAGCTGGGGAGACAGACAATCCCAAATAAACAAATTGATTTTTAGGGTGGCCAGGGAGGACCTTTCTGAAAAGGAGACATCTAAAGTGAGACCTGAAGAATGGAAAGGAACCAGCTGTAACAAGAGTTGGGAGGTCGAGGGAAAGATGCTATCGGCAGAGGGCACAGCAACAGCCTTGAAGTTAGAAAGAGTTGGAGTGTTCTGGGAATAAAACAAGGCAGGCATAATCAGAGTTCAGACAAAGGGAGAAGACCCCAGTGACGTGATGTTAAACCCAAGGGCAGGGGCCAAGTTGCACAGTGCATTGTAGACTATAGTAAAGGAATTTAGATTAAGCCAAACGAGGTGCTGAAATCTGGGGTTGGGATGAAATAAGGGTGATGACAACATAATGTAAAGGTCTTTAAACTTTAGCTCATTTATCTGTTAACAACTCTCTGATGTGAGTATTATTAGTAACTAGTTTTATGGATGAGGTCCCTGAAGAAGGAAGTTGGGTAATTTACTCAAAGTCTTCTAATACAATTGAAGTATTGAGTCACTGGATCTGTCTGACTCCAAAGCCCATGTGCTTAACCTTGACTCTAAATTCTCTTTTGTCTAATTGCTTTGTTTTGTGAGAAAATTAAAATTCAGAGATTAAAAATAAGCAAGAATGAGGCACTGTTCAAAAAAATCAGACCCTTCAATCTGAAAGGATTAAAGAATGAACTTTTTATCTGGCAGAAGCTCAGAAAGCTATGAAAACAAGAAGAGGCCATCATGGACTTATTCAGTGTGTACATGAGAACTCAGGGGCATCTTTTGAAGCTTCAAAGAAGTAATTATAGGTCAAATAAAAGGAAGTACTTTTTATACAGTGGGGAGTAAATAGAAGGAGCTGATTATCCCAGATACAGATTGAAAATAAAATAAATTTAGAGTAGCTTTTATGAAGGCTGTGGAGTGAGTTAGTAAAACAGAACCTCTTTTGTAGGAAGCATGCCAAAAATTGTAACAGAAGCTTAAATGACTAAAAACATTAGGAAAAATGAGTAAGGGAAAACTAATTCTATGTACAAAAATGAAAAAGGAAAACAATTTTAGGTGTGATAATTTTACAGCATTTAAAATTTTAGTTTTTTATGTATTGAGAAGAAATACATAAACTCATAAAATTTTGTTAAGAGTAGGAAGCCACTATAAAGGGATGGAAAGAAAGACTGTCTTCCTCAGTCATCACAGACAATAAAATTCTTATTTCCAGGGAAATCCATTTCATTAAACTAGAGGGGTGTGGTCACATCAGTTCCAGGATCCCAACTTGACATCTGAGGAAAAAGCTGAGGCCCCAGTTCTTTTAGAACCTTTGCTTGTTTGTGCTGCATTTGTCTTTCAAAATGTTCTTCCAGCTACATGCAGTTGGAGTTAACTCTTGCTTAAAAACAAATGTCCTTTATTTCATAAATTAGGAGATTTTTACAACCTAAAATTGAGCAACAGTGGGACCTGAGCTTTCTCTTATCCCCATTGTCCTGTCGGTTCCTGTCAGTCCTATTGAGAATCCCCAGCCCCTCGATGCAGATGCTCTTGTCCATTCAGTGCTACCCTTTGGTCCCTTACAGCTGTCACAGTTGAGGGAAGAAGAGTGTACACTCGGTCTCTCTAGAAGTCTGGGAATGGTTGAATCAGAGTTTCATAACTTCAATATCTAATGATTTCTGCTTCTTGGTTTTCTAGTAATTATCTCACCACCGTCAGGGTGCAAGCATGGCCAGAAGCTTCATGGGTCCAGCACCACTTCTATGGTTCTCCTCCTCCTTCAGGATATCTGTGGGGGCACCTGCCTCCTTGGTATGCATCACACACCTATTTGAGCCTTCAGCGTATCAAATGAACACAGCAACATTATATTAATAGCCTGGTCTGTTGTATATGCAATTTAAAATGTTAATGCTACAAAGTCAAATTGTGAATTTTGTTCAGACAGTTTTTATGGGAATTCTACCATTAAAAAAAAGTCTACCCAAGCTTTGGAAAAAGGGATAGTTAGCACATAAGATCTGGCATGCTGCGATTCATGGGGTCGCAGAGTCGGATACGACTGAGCGACTGATCTGATCTGATCACATAAGATATAAATATGAATATATTCTTGTAACATAGAGGCTCTTCATGTTTATGCATGTTCTGTTCATTATCTTTAAAAGTAATCCCCTGTTGAGAAATGCTGGGCATTTCATTGGGGCAAGCCAGGCTTGATTTTTAAGTGTGTGTGACAGGATTATTGTTTCCACTCATGTTTGTACTGGTAGCTAATGAAATTATTTTCGATTCTCTTCTGTGATTTCTGCCATGATTGGTTTTCTGTTTTAGCATACCATTTCTTCAGATTTCAAATCTATGAAAGTTCTGGATCTCATCATTCATTCATTTTTTATTTATTCGTTCATTCAACTGATCTCTCCTGAACATCTACTTTGCTAAACACTGGGTCAGGTGTGAGGATGATGCCGATGGATATATCATAGATACTGTCCCCAAGGAGGTTACAATCTAGTTAAAAAGACAAACGTATGGGGAAATAATTACAATTAAGTTTAAGATGCCTATGAGACATTTAAATAGAGATCTTAGGAAGTTATATGAGTCTGGGTCTAGGGTTCAAAAGAAAGATCTGGGCTAGAGATCAAAATTTGGGGAAAATTGGTATTCAAACTCGTGAAGATAGAATGCAGTGTAAAATTAAAAATAACAATAATAATAGCTAATCATCATAATAATATATTAATGAAGATAGCTAATATTAATTTAATCCTTATTATTACTCTTTTTGTAGATGAGGCCCAGAGAAGCTACAGTGTTAGTAAACCACAAAACCCAGTCCAGTCCTACAGCCTGCCTCTTAATAGAAGAGAGAGGGCTTCCCTGGTGGCCCAGATTGTAAAGAATCTGCCTGCAATGCAAGAGACTTCGGTTCAATCCCTAGGTTGGGACTGATTTCCTGGAGAAGGGAATAGCAACCCACTCCAGTATTCTTGCCTAGAGAACTCCATGGACAGAGGAGTCTGGAGGGCTACAGTCCATGGGGTCACAAAGAATGAGACACGACTGAGCGACTTTCACTTTCAGAAGAGAGAAAAGACTCAGCTCAGAGGTCCAGGCAATTCCAACATTTAGAGGTTGGATGGCAGAAGCAGACCTGTGAAAGGAGTGATGTGATGGGTAGGAGGGAACCGTGAGAATAGGGAGTCTCAGAAGCCAGGCAAAGAGCATTCCAGGTAGGTTGCCAGGGCCAGCAGTCAAATGCTGCTGAAAGGTGGGTACTTCTAGGACAAAGGCATGAACTGGGTGATGAGGATAGGGAAAAGGTTTGCCAGGCTTGGAGTTTAATGTGAGTAAAGAGATAGGTATGGAGGAACCAGATGTTGTTAGAGGGTTGAACACAAGCAGGAATGGTGAAAGAGGAGACCAAAGACGTTGTCAGAGGCCAGGTCATGAAGGACCTGCAATACCCCAGGGTAGCTCGAGACCATTGATCTCTGCCAGAAGTGTGCATCCCCAAAGCTGGGGGCAAACAAAAGTGAGCTGCCTGTTACAAATAGGAGAAAACTATATATCTATGTTATCTCATATAATGTCTGTTTTGTCAGATTCCTTCAAAATTTAGCATGTTGAGCATTGATCATTTTCACTTTATAGACATATTGAGTCACTGTGTTGTGCACCAGGAGCTGTTTTAGTATTATAGGTAAATTATACTTTAAAAACATACAGACTCATGGAAAAAGAGATCAGATTTGTAGCTACCAGAGGTGGGAGGTTGGGAAAGCAGGAATTGGGTGAAGGTACAAACTTCCAGTCATAAGGTAAATAAATACTAGGGATGTAACACACAACATATTAACATAATCATGTTAATAACATAGCATAACAAATAATATAGTTAACACCACTGTGTGTTATAAATGGAAACTGTTAAGAGAGTAGATCCTAAGGATTCTCATCACAAGGAAAAATATATTTAAATTTTTTCTTTAATTTTTTATTTATATGAGATGATGGGTATTCACTAAACTTAAGATGTAGTAATCATTTCATAGCGTATATAAGCCAAATCATGATGATGTATGCCTTAAACTTATACAATGCTGCATGTCAACTCAGAGAAGGCAATGGCACCCCACTCCAGTACTCTTGCCTGGAAAATCCCATGGATGGAGGAGCCTAGAGGGCTGCAGTCCATGGGGTCGCTGAGGGTTGGACATGACTGAGTGACTTCACTTTCACTTTTCACTTTCATGCATTGGAGAAGGAAATGGCACCCCACTCCAGTATTCTTGCTTGGAGAATCCTAGGGACTGGGGAGCCTGGTGGGCTGCCGTCTATAGAGTCGCACAGAGTCGGACACGACTGAAATGACTTAGCAGCAGTAGCAGCAGCATGTCAACTACATCTCAAAAAAACCTGGAAGAAAAAAAATTTACCATGTTGATACATTTTAATTTCAGATTTAAAAATTACCCATGACTTCTTTCAGCACCAAATCATTTATCAGACTGGTAGATGTTCTGTGTGGAAGGAAGACATCTATATACAAAGGTACATAATTAGCATGACTATTTTTATACTTCTTTCTATATTGGGAGCAAGTGTTGAAAGTGGTAGGAAAGTGTGAGTTGTTTTGCTTAATTGGGCAGCCTTGATCACAATCAGGGGAGAGTGATTCATTGAGTTTCTGTCCTTCATTATGCATCCTGAGCGGTTTTGAAGTCAGAGATTGTCCTGGGTTTGAATTCTGCCTCTGTCATTTATTAGCTAAGTGACTTTGGTGTCAGTTACTTAACCTTTCTCAAGCTGTTTGTTGAATGAGAGACTTCTTTAATAATAAAAATCATAAAGCATATTGCAAGAATTAAGTAAAGGATAGGAATTAGAAATTTTCTTTATCCTAATCAAACAAAAAGCCTTATAGTGAAGATGATCAATAGGATTCCTTTCTTTGTTTTTGATTCTGTCTTACCTTTGGTTATTTTGCCTATTTAGAATTTTGTAATTTATCCTTAAATACCTGTAGCTAATTGTCAATAGAAATAGTAATTTTTTTCTAGATGTGGATTTGAAGACTGTGCTTAGACCTAGTTCCTAAAATAATCTTTACAGGAATATTAAAGAACTGTAGTATCTAAAAATATTCATTCTGAAGCTCTACCATATCATATAGAATTCTAGAGAAGATTATTTAATTTTTGCTACTTGATGGTGAGAAAATGTATTCATTAATTTTCAGGGTTCTTGTTTTCTTCATGAAATTAAAATAATTTCATTGCCTGTTGGAAGCTGACTTCACAGTACATGCAGGGTAACTTTAAGAGTTACAAAAAATTAAAAATCTTAAATTAACCCTGTCATTTTGTCATTTATAGAAGTAAATGAACTGGAATCATTCATTTATTAAAATCTTAGCTCTTGGCAGATTTTTTTTTTTTTTTTTTTGCTATTATTCCCTGAACTCATTTCTTGGCAGAGCTTCATTCTATGGTCACAACTAATTGGAATACTGAGGATGGATGCCTGGCTGACCACTGTGGCTTTGACAGATTGTCTTAGATGAGACATCCTTAAGTCTCATCTGATGAAATGGGCCAGTTTAATAGCACTTTTCATTACAACACAAAAGGGATCAATTTTGGAGTAGAGGAGGGGAGTTTCTTTCGGAAATCTATTTTAATTAGGGAGAAGAGAGATAGAGTAGAAAGAATGTTTGGCTTATAGAGTAGACATGGATTTGGATTCAAGCTCTAACACTTTTAAGGTCTAAGCCTTGATACAAGCATACCTTAGAGATGCTGTGAGTTTGGTTCTGGACCACTGCAATAAAGTGAATATCACAATAAAATGAGTCACAATAATGTTTTGGTTTCCCAGTGCATAATACAACTATTATGCATACACTGTACTGTAGTCTATTAAGTGTAGACACAACTGAAGTGACTTAGCAGCAGCAGCAGCATTATGTCTAAAAAAAACAATGTACATACCTTAATTAGAAATTACTTTATTGCTTCCCTGGTGGTTCAGTGGTAAAGAGCCTGCCAGTGCAGGAGATGCGTTTTCAATCCCTGGGTCAGGAACATCCCCTGGAGAAAGAAATGGCAACCCACTCCAGTATTCTTGCATGGAGAATCCCATGGACAGAGGAACCTGGCGGGCTATAGTCCATGGGGTTGCAAAAGAGTCAGGCACAACTTAGTGACAAAAAATAAAACAAAAACCCAAGAGCTAATCATCATCTTTGCCTTCAGCAAGTTGTGATCTTTTTTTTTTTGATGGAGGGTCTTGCCTCCACGTTGATCTTTGCTTACTGATCAGGGTAATGTGGCTATGGCAATTTCATTAAATAAGACAACACTGAAATTTACAGCATTAATTGACTTGCCCTTTCATGAACTATTTCCCTGTATCATGCATACTGTTTGATGCACTTTACCCACAAGAAATTCTTTCAAAATGGGAGTCAGTTCCCTCAAACCCTGCTGCTTTGTTAACCAAGTTTAAATCCGTTGTTGTCATTTCAGCCATCTTCACCAGGAGTAGATTCCCTCTCCAAAAAATACTTTCTTTGCACCTCCACAAGAAGCAACTCTTCATTTAGGTTTTATTGTGAGATTGCCCTAATTCAGTCACATCTTCAGGCTCCACTTCTAATGCTTGCTATTTCTATCACATCTGCAGTTATTTCCTCCACTGAAATCTTAAACTCCTCAAAGTCATCCATGAGGGTCGGAATCAACTTCTTCCAAACTCCTGTTAATGTTGATATTTGACCTCTTTCCATGAATCATGATTAATGGCATCTAGAATGGTGACCAGAGAAGGCAATGGCACCCCACTCCAGTACTCTTGCCTGGAAAATCCCATGGATGGAGGAGCCTGGTAGGCTGCAGTCTATGTGGTCGTGAAGAGTCGAGCACGACTGAGCGACTTCACTTTCACTTTTCACTTTCATGCATTGGAGCAGGAAATGGCAACCCACTCCAATGTTCTTGCCTAGAGAATCCCAGGGACTGGGGAGCCGGTGGGCTGCTGTCTATGGGGTCGCACAGAGTTGGACACGACTGAAGCAACTTAGCAGCAGCAGCAGAATGGTGACTCCTTTCCAGAATGGTTCAATTACTTTGTCCACTTCCATTAGAGGAATCACTATCTATAACAGTGAAAAGTATTTCTTAAAGAATAAGAAAAAGTATTTCTTAAAGAAAAAGACTTGAAAGTCAGAATGACACCTGATCTGTGAGCTGCAGAATGAATGCTCTGTTAACAAACATGAAAACCACATTAATCTTGTTTTATATCTCCATCAGAGCCCTTGAGTGGTCAGGTGCATTGTCAATGAGCAGTAATGTTTTGAAAGGAATCTTTTTTCCCTTGAGCAGTTGGTCTCAACAGTGGGGTTAAAACATTCAGTAAACCATGTTGTCAACAGATGTGCTGTCATCCAAGCTTTGTTGTTCCATTTATACAGCACAGGCAGAGTAGTTTTATCATAATTTTTAAGGGCCCTTAGGATTTGGGGTATAGTATATGAGCATTGTCTTCAGTTTCAAACTACCAGCTCCATTGGCCTTTAACAAGAGAGTCAGCCTGTCCTTTGAAGCTGTGAAGCCAGGCATTAACTTCTCTCTAGCTATGAGAGTCCTAGAGGGCATCTTCTTCCAAAATAAGGCTGTTTTGTTTACACTGAAAATCTTTTGTTTAGGGTAGCCACCTCCAGTATTTTAACTAGATCATCTGGGATAACTTACTGCAGCGTCTACATCAGCAGTTGCTGCTTCACCTTGCACTTCGTCTGTTATGGAAATGACTTCTTTCCTTCAACCATCACATTCTTCTTCTGCAGCTTCCTTACCTCTCAGCCTTTATGTAATTGAAGAGAGTTAGAGTCTCCCTCTAAATTTGGCTTAAGGGAATGTTGTGGCTGGTTTGATCTTCTTTCCAGACCACTCCAACTTTTTCCATATCAATGATTTGTGTGTTTTTTGGAGTAGCACTTTTAATTTCCTTTAAGAACTTTTTCTTTGGATTCACAACTTGACTATTTGGTGTAAGTGTTTTTGGTCTAGCTCAGCCTTCAATGCACCATCCTCACTAAGCTTAATCATTTGTAGCTTTTGACTTAAAGTGAGAGACCTGCAACTCTTCCTTTCACATGAAGACTTAGAGGCCATTATAAGGTTATTAATTTGCCTAATATCAATATTGTTGTGTCCTAAAGAATAGGAAGGCCCAAGGAGAGGAAGAGCCAGGGAAATAACCAGTAGTTGGAACAGTCAGAACACACACAGCATTATCAATGGAGTTCACCATCTTATGTGGATATGGTTCACTGCACCACAAAACAATTACAATAGTAATAGCAAAGGTCACAGATTGCCATAACAAATATAACAGGAATGAAAAAGTTTCAAGTTTTGTGAGAATTATCAAAATGTGACACAGAGATGAAGTGAGCAAATCTTGTTGGAAAAATGGTGCCAGTAGACTTGCCTGACACAGGGTTGCCACAGACGCTCAATTTGTAAAAAAGGCCACATCTGCAAAGTACAGTCAAGCAGAGTGGAGTGCAGTAAAGTTAGGGATGCTTGTATCTGTTAAAAAGCCTCAGAGGGGCACAGGACACTTCTGCTCTTCACTTCCAGCCCCATCTAGAGTGCCCCTTTTCTTCACCCTCAGCCGTTCTCTTCTCTTTCCCCCATTTTGGTGTGACTCTCTTGCCCTGCTCCAACCCCTTTGCTTACCTTTCTTCCCATCCATTCTCCACTTTGCTGCTGTAGGAGATGGTTGGTGGAAATGGTGGTCACATCACCTCTTTGCCTTCTGAGTGGTGGGATTGGGAGTGGGGCTCTCTGTTCTGGAAGTGAGGTGTAGCTTCCACTCTACACAAATTATGAAGTGATGGAGGTTTGTTTGGGGGAGGAAAAGGTGTTTCATTACTTCTCTGCTGCGTTGCTGTCTGGCTGTTTTTCCTTCTTTCAAACCAAAATTCCCTATATAATTCAGCTCTCAAAAGTCACTTTCATCTTTCTCTACTTCTAGAAATTAGAGACCCTTTAGAAGATTCTGGGAGCCTCTTTCTGATACTTCTTTTAAGCTCTTGGAGTATACCCTCTTGGAGTATAATGTGTACGGCCAGGAACATTCATGTAATAAAGGTTTATTAAGAAATTATTACATGGGCCCTGTGTTAAGTGCTGAAGAGACAAAGGTGAATGAGATGCACTCTTCCTCTCAAGGAACCAACAGTCGGTAGAAGGAGATAGGCAAGCAAAGTCATCATTTAGTGGGATGAAAATTGTATGCGGTAATGGGGACATTGAGAGTAGAGTGCCAAATGATGGTGGGAAGTCAGGAAGTTCTTCTTAGAGAAGGCAGTACTTTAACACAGATATGAAGGATAAATAGGAGTCTGTTGTTTGAAAGCAAGGGCTTATTTACAATACAGCAAACCCATAGTTTGGCATGACCAGACAGTGGCAGTGATGATTGAAAATGGAGGGAAAATGAAATGTTTAAGAATATAATTCCACTGAGAGGTAAGGTTCTAATCCTGAACTTAGGTGGGTATCAGATCAGATCAGATCAGATCAGTCGCTCAGTCGTGTCCGACTCTGTGACCCCATGAACTGCAGCACGCCAGGCCTCCCTGTCCATCACCAGCTCCCGGAGGTCACTCAGACTCGCATCTATCGAGTCAGTGATGCCATCCAGCCATCTCATCCTCTGTCGTCCCCTTCTCCTCTTGCCCTCAATCCCTCCCAGCATCAGAGTCTTCTCCAATGAGTCAACTCTTCTCATGAGGTGGACAAAATATTGGAGTTTCAGCTTTAGCATCATTCCTTCCAAAGAAATCCCAGGGCTGATCTCCTTCAGCATGGACTGGTTGGATCTTCTTGCAGTCCAAGGGACTCTCAAGAGTCTTCTCCAACACCACAGTTGAAAAGCATCAATTCTTCGGTGCTTAGCCTTCTTCACAGTCCAGCTCTCACATCCATACATGACCACAGGAAAGACCATAGCCTTGACTAGGCAAGCCTTTGTTGGCAAAGTGATGTCTCTGCTTTTGAATATGCTATCTAGGTTGGTCATAACTTTCCTTCCAAGGAGTAAGCGTCTTTTAATTTCATGGCTGCAGTCACCATCTGCAGTGATTTTGGAGCCCAGAAAAAGAAAGTCTGACACTGTTTCCACTGTTTCTCCCATCTATTTCCCATGTAGTGATGGGACCAGATGCCATGATCTTCGTTTTCTGAATGTTGAGCTTTAAGCCAACCTTTTCACTCTCCACTTTCACTTTCCTCAAGAGGCTTTTGAGTTCCTCTTCACTTTCTGCCATAAGGGTGGTGTCATCTGCATATCTGAGGTTATTGATATTTCTCCCAGCAATCTTGATTCCAACTTGTGTTTCTTCCAGTCCAGCGTTTCTCATGATGTACTCTACATATAAGTTAAATAAACATGGTGACAATATACAGCCTTGACGTACTCCTTTTCCTATTTGGAACGGGTCTGTTGTTCCATGTCCAGTTCTAACTGTTGCTTCCTGACCTGCATACAGATTTCTCAAGAGGCAGATCAGGTGGTCTGGTATTCCCATCTCTCTCAGAATTTTCCACAGTTTATTGTGATCTACACAGTCAAAGGCTTTGGCATAGTCAATAAAGCAGAAATAGATGTTTTTCTGGAACTCTCTTGCTTTTTCCATGATCCAGCGGATGTTGGCAATTTGATCTCTGGTTCCTCTGCCTTTTCTAAAACCAGCTTGAACATCAGGAAGTTCACGGTTCACATATTGCTGAAGCCTGGCTTGGAGAATTTTGAGCATTACTTTACTAGCATGTGAGATGAGTGCAATTGTGTGGTAGTTTGAACATTCTTTGGCATTGCCTTTCTTTGGGATTGGGATGAAAACTTACCTTTTCCAATCTTGTGGCCACTGCTGAGTTTTCCAAATTTGCTGGCATATTGAGTGCAGCACTTTCACAGCATCATCTTTCAGGATTTGAAATAGCTCCACTGGAGTTCCATCACCTCAATTAGCTTTGTTCGTAGTGATGCTTTCTAAGGCCCACTTGACTTCACATTCCAGGATGTCTGGCTCTAGGTCAGTGATCACACCATTGTGATTATCTGGGTCGTGAAGCTCTTTTTTGTACAGTTCTTCTGTGTATTCTTGCCACCTCTTCTTAATATCTTCTGCTTCTGTTAGGTCCATACCATTTCTGTCCTAGCCCATCTTTGCATGAAATGCTCCTTTGGTATCTCTGATTTTCTTGAAGAGATCCCTAGTCTTTCCCATTCTGTTGTTTTCCTCTATTTCTTTGCATTGATCGTTGAAGAAGGCTTTCTTATCTCTTCTTGCTATTCTTTGGAACTCTGCATTCAGATGTTTATATCTTTCCTTTTCTCCTTTGCTTTTCGCTTTTCTTCTTTTCACAGCTATTTGCAATGCCTCCCCAGACAGCCATTTTGCTTTTTTGCATTTCTTTTCCATGGGGATGGTCTTGATCCCTGTCTCCTGTACAATGTCACAAACCTCATTCCATAGTTCATCAGGCACTCTATCTATCAGATCTAGGCCCTTTAATCTATTTCTCACTTCCACTGTATAATCATAAGGGATTTGATTTAGGTCATACCTGAATGGTTTAGTGGTTTTCCCTACTTTCTTCAATTTCCCTACTTTCTTCAATTGAATTTGGCAATAAGGTGGGTATATGGGAGTTTATTATGTCAACAGACACAGTGTGTGTGCGCCCGTGTGTAGTTTCTGGAAAGTCCACCATGTGCTTTAACATAGTAGTTCCTAAATTTTCTACCTGAAAAACATGCCTTTAGGGTTATATGAATTACTTAGTAACCATTTGGCTATTAGTGTTAATGTCAGGGATCAGAGGAAAGGGTATTGATGATTCAGGATTTCTCTTCTGCTTCAGTTCATAGCCTAGAGAGCAGTTATTATAGGCTTGTTTGAATTGTCACATAAAGCATTCATTTTTGTGAATGTTTTCAATGGAGTATTAAAATTGAACCACGTAGATTCCATGTTGCCAAACTGCTGTGACTTAATAGGGGAACTATGAAAGATGTGCATGTGTGCTGTCTGTAAGCAAATAACGTGCATGGGAGTTTGGGGAAGGGAGAGAATCACATGGATCAGATTTTTGGGATTTAGGGACTGGTCATTTACTGTCAGTCTCATTCCCAAGGTGTCTGAGGCCTCAGAAACTATTATTCTGAATACTCAAACTTTGGGGTTCCTTGACTGACAAAATGCAAGTTCGCAAAACTTCCAGTGAGTCAGCTGCATTAATCAAGGACCAGTTGAGTGTTGTCATTGTGGTAGAATACAATGAGAATGATGACTGCTGCCTCCTTCAGCACACAGGGATGGGTGTAACCCCTGAGAAGCCATGCTGTTTGGTGCCCCTCTCTGCAGGGACCAGCGCAGGCATGTCCCCTGAACCCGCCTTTCCAGGGCTCTCCCATTAGACTCAGTCAGCTTTACCTCGTCGTAAATTATGTTGTATGAGAGATGGTTTTTATTTTCCTTGCAAGCTACTAATCTTTGATGTGTATTTATATTTCAGTGTTTTCTGTTTTAAGCCTTTTTCTCTTTTCTTCATGTCCTACAGTTTTTGTGGCTTTAGTCACAGTACTTCATATCCCAAATCCTTGTTTTCCTTCTTCTACAGTTTCTGCATCAGTGTTCACTCTTTCTTTGCCTACTAGTCCACGAGTCTCTTCTCTGAGTCTCTGACTCCTACCCCATCTCAGCTGTGCTTTGTAGCTTCAGGAAAAATCCTGAGGTGGGTCTGTGAAGTTAGCCTTTGCTACTTCTTTTTGCCATTCTCCTAACTTTTCCCCTTTCCCTTGCCCTACCTCTGCCTTAAGTAGAATCAACACAGATGTCCCACTAACTGTGGTCAAGGAGGTAAGCCAGTCTAGATGGGGTTCAAAGATGGCTTAAGGAGCATGTAGTTTAGTGTAGGAGGTCTGAGGTATCATAAATGAGGCATTTGAAGGACTCACAAGGTAATAAGGGATAGAGTAGTGTGAGTTAAAAATGGAATGGGGAGCATTGCAGGAAAGCTTCACCGTCTATTAGCTAATGGAGACAGCTGGTGACAGAGTTGTTACAAGACATTGGACCTTCCCTTGTCTTGTCTTGCTGGGAACTCTGCCAGGGCTGGTTCACTTTGGCTAGGATTATCTTTCACTAACTGCTTCGGTTTCAGTAGATACCTGGGCAGACTTAGTGGGTAGGTGTATCCACTCCTATTTCTGATTCCTCCCTGACTGTTGCTAACACGTCTCTCTTTTAGGTTCTCATGTGATCTTGGGACCTTGCCTTCTTGTCTTCCTTTTCAGTCTTCACACTGGATGTAGCTGAACAAGCTTAGTCCTCTTCATCAGGGCTACCATGTGTATTTTCTCTGGGGGCCTAAGGGGACAGTGGAAAGTAGGGTTGGAGGTGATAGAGGCAATAGGAAGGGGCATTGTCAGGTTGAGATTCCTCTCTGTTTCAGCATCTAAGGTATATATATTTTCCCCACTGACCTAGTTCTGAATAGTTATTTCTGCAGAGTCACTGATCCTCACTGATTAAGATGGAAAAGAATAAAAAAGAGACAGTGGTAATAATAGACTGACTTCTGACCTATTTCTCCTTGGATATTTTCCCCAGAGATAGAAATAAGATAACGGAGAAGGCATTGGCACCCCACTCCAGTACTCTTGCCTGGAAAATCCCATGAACGGAGGAGCCTGGTAGATTGCAGTCCATGGGGTCGTGAAGAGCTGGACACGACTGAGCGACTTCACTTTCACTTTTCACTTGCATGCACTGGAGAAGGAAATGGCAATCCACTCCAGTGTTCTTGCCTGGAGAATCCCAGGGACGGGGTAGCCTAGTGGGCTGCCATCTATGGGGTCGCACAGAGTCAGACACAACTGAAGCGACTTAGCAGCAGCAGCAGCAGCAGCAGAGATAAGATAAAGGGGAGGTCAGAGTGATGTTTGGTATTTCAATATCTTGCCTCTGGTGAGTGTAAGGGCCTTAGCCTCTGTCTTCTATCTGTAAGTGTTATTAACATCTGGCTCTTGGAAATCAAACCTTTGGCAAAGTACCAGCTCATTACTGCTTCCAAAATACTTATAGAAATCTGAGCTATGCTATGCTATGCTAAGTCACTTCAGTCGTGTCCGACTCTGTGTGACCCCATAGATGGCAGGCAGCCCACCAGGCTTCCCCGTCCCTGGGATTCTCCAGGCAAGAACACTGGAGTGGGTTGCCATTTCCTTCTCCAATGCATGCAAGTGAAAAGAGAAAGTGAAGTTGCTCAGTCGTGTCAGGCTCTTAGCGACCCCATGGACTGCAGCTCACCAGGCTCCTCCGTCCATGGGAGTTTCCAGGCAAGAGTACTGGAGTGGGGTGCCATTAAACAAAACACAAAGGTACTTCTTTCTAGATTTAGTTGAAAACTCATGTTTAGAGCAGGTCAGCCATGATTCTACATACTCACTAGGACCCATTTTGCTTTTTGTGTTTTCGTCAGTCAAGGTAGTAGGTTATTTGATGACTCCAAGTCTCATGTTTTAGACATCTTTTTTGGAACTAGTAAATCCCTTTCAGAAAAAGTTATAGAAATACTGGCTTTCAAAGGAGGCTTCAGAGTGGAAGCAGTTAGTAAACATAAATATTTATTTTTTTAATTTATTTTTTAATTGGTGGAAAAACGCTTTACAATTTTGTGATGGTTTCTGCCGTACAACAGTTATAACAAATCAGCCATGATTATACATGTACCACTTCCCTCTTGAGCCTCCCAGAAAGCTTTATTGAATAAGTAAGATTTTAGTAATGTGTATGGATATTACTCAGTTTAAGGGGCTGTATAACTGATGGAAAAGTTATGAAATAAGTTGTAGTAACATATTTGGTATATAACATTAATAATCACTTCTTATAGAAAAAACACAAGTTGGAATCAAGATTGCTGGGAGAAATATCAATAACCTCAGATATGCAGATGACACCACCCTTATGGCAGAAAGTGAAGAGGAACTCAAAAGCCTCTTGAGGAAAGTGAAAGTGGAGAGTGAAAAGGTTGGCTTAAAGCTCAACATTCAGAAAACGAAGATCATGGCATCTGGTCCCATCACTACATGGGAAATAGATGGAGAAACAGTGGAAACAGTGTCAGACTTTATTTTTCTGGGCTCCAAAATCACTACAGATGGTGACTGCAGCCATGAAATTAAAAGACGGTTACTCCTTGGAAGGAAAGTTATGACCAACCTAGAGAGCATATTCAAAAGCAGAGACATTACTTTGCCA
Organism: Tragelaphus eurycerus; assembly: GCA_935064755.1. Lineage (NCBI taxonomy): Eukaryota > Metazoa > Chordata > Mammalia > Artiodactyla > Bovidae > Tragelaphus > Tragelaphus eurycerus. Next base: position 1,507,423 of record CAKXYN010000008.1, read on the forward strand.
ACAAAGGTTCATCTAGTCAAGGCTATGGTCTTTCCTGTGGTCATGTATGGATTTGAGAGCTGGACTGTGAAGAAGGCTGAGCGCCGAAGAATTGATGCCTTTGAACTGTGGTGTTGGAGAAGACTCTTGAGAGTCCCTTGGACTGCAAGGAGATCCAACCAGTCCATTCTGAAGGAGATCAGCCCTGGGATTTCTTTGGAAGGAATGATGCTAAAGCTGAAACTCCAGTATTTTGGCCACCTCATGCGAAGAGTTGACTCATTGAAGAAGACTCTGATGCTGGGAGGGATTGGGGGCAGGAGGAGAAGGGGACGACGGAGGATGAGATGGCTGGATGGCATCACTGACTCGATGGATGTGAGTCTGAATGACCTCCGGGAGATGGTGATGGACAGGGAGGCCTGGCGTGCTGCAGTTCATGGGGTCGCAGAGTCGGACACGACTGAGCGACTGATCTGATCTGATCTGATCTGATAGAAAAAACATTTAGTAACAATCTCAGCCTATACTTATATATTGGTTTATGCTTTTCACAGAGTTTCTGTGTGTATAAGCCTTGGAGATAAACTAGATGAGTCTTGGTGTCATCCCCCATCTTGCAGATACCTGAAATAAAAGCTAAAAGACCAATCTGGTAGTCCTGCAATTGGAACCCATAACCCGGCTGGATACTCTTTTCTCTACGAACTGTTCAGACCAAAAATCTGCATGAATCTATGATAATAAGAGATAAATAAAGCAAGGGGGTACGTTTTGTTCTGTTTTTTTTTTTTTTTTTTCATGCTCACTTTTATTCGTGATTGGCATTCTTTTAGCAAATACTCAGGGTCCAGCTTGTGTACCAGATACACAAGCACTTGATACAGTGTTGAACAAGACAAATACGCAACTTATATTCTAACAAAGAAAAATAGTAAATACGTAAACAAGAAATAACATCAGTAAATTCAGGTGGTAATAAAAGCTCTGAAGAAAATAGAGAAAGACTGGTGTTGGTGATATTTTCATATGTGATATATTCCTGAAAATGGGCACCAAGGTTTAATGTACATATGTTTTAAAGGGAGATTCCTTTCTAAGGAATCCAAACAGTCATAAAACACCTCTTCATTGTGGTGTTTGGAGGACCCAATCAAAATTGATCTGAAGTTCAAAATTGGCTTAAGTCCAGAAGGTGTAGTTAAGGCTAAAGATTTGCTGTTTTAGAAACTCCTCTTGATACCTCTTTCATAATATTGGGGCTAGGATGAATATTCCATTTTACCATTTTCATTCATCTCTATAAAATAATGAAAACAAAATATAGACAGCAGTGCCTTCTCATTTTTTAAAAATTGGCAACAGAACTTTCTTCAAAGCAAATTCCAGATGTCCAGTATGTAAAACAGCTGTGGCTCCTCTGCTCATACCATAATGATCCCCCATGAATACTGAGAAATCACTAAGAGTTTGCAGAACACAGGATGAAAACTACAATAAAAAATTCAAATTTTAAATCTTATGATTGAAAAAAATAGCTGTGCTGCTGAAAATGGCACAGCCGCCATACCAGAGCTTCCAAATCTTCTTCTTAGACCCATGAAAGTCTGCATTCAGCGAAAAAATAGCTTTCTACATACATTTTAATCTAAAATTAAATTTTTGGATAGCATTCTTAATATAAGGCAAAGTCAAATTTTAATCAAGGCTATTTCTTCAGAGCATAGTTTCCCCCACTTCCGTAGTGTTATTGAGATAGAATTGACATATTGCATTCATTGTATGAGTTTAAGGTGTGTGGCATAATGATTTGAATTGCATATATTATGAAATTATTACCCCAATATAGAGCATTGTGCCTTTTAATAATGTGGGCTAGATGGTACTACTGAGGCTAAAGTACTTTTCATCTGCTAATTTAAAAGTTAAATTTCATATTTGCTGCATTTTATTTTGTTTGTAAACTAATTGTAAATACATCCATGATTTTTTAATATCATTATAAAGTAATTGAATTGCTGGTTTAAATATTTTTTTCTTCCTGTCTTCTAGTTTGCCAGGGTTTGGATACCTGATCCTGAAGAAGTTTGGAAGTCAGCAGAGCTACTCAAAGATTATAAGCCAGGAGATAAAGTTCTCCTGCTTCACCTTGAGGATGGAAAGGTAGGAATTCTGCTTTTATTTGTTGTTATTGGCATAAAGTAAAGGAAATTCAAAAGGGTAAATTTGCTGTGAGATACTTCACTTGGAAGTTAAATTTTGAATTACTCTAATATTTTCACTTAACTAATAAAAATGGCAAACAATTTTCTATCCCAAAGGGTTAGTGAAAATAGCAGATACTTTAAAAAATCCATTATTTTGGCTTATGAGTTTATTATGACCTGATTTAGATTCACATCTAATCCTCCCATAGATATTCCTGTTTATCTGTATTTTGTTTAGGATATCACTTAAATAATTCATATTAACTAAGAAAACAACATTTCAAGAGCCAGCTTGAGATATGATATTTGCTGGAAAAAGGTATTTGAAAAATATTTACTTAGAAGCTATTATCTATAAAACCCTTTGCTGGTGGCCAGAAAAACCTATAACCAGTTGTGTCTCTATACTTCCCTATCTGCATTCACTGCAGAATAGACTCTTAGTTCCACCCTTTTTATTCTTTCCACTGCATTTGACAGGGCATGTCACACTTTTAGTGTGACATTAATTTCCTCTAAACAATTTATAATCTAGCCAGGAGAATGCAGGATATAAAAAGTAGTTCAATACTGCAATACTAAAAATGTCAAAAGATAAGCTTATGATTAATTGCCAAGTGAGTAATACAGTCCTGACAGTTAATATGTATTGAACACTTACTATGTACCAGGTGTAGTTCTAAGTCCTTTATATCCTATAACTCACTTAATCCTCACAACAATCCTATGAGGTGGGCCTGTTATTATTACCACTTTATGGATGAAGTACTGAGACTCAGAAAGTTTAAGACTTGCTCAGAGTTATACAGGCATTAAGGGATGAAGTTGGGATTTTTAGCCAGTAGATTGTCTTTATGGTCTGTGCTCATAACCACTGTGCTGTACTGTAAAGACAGTGAGGACTTTAGGGTCCCAAGAGAGGGAAATATCACTGTGGGGTGCTTCAGGGAAGGCTCCCAAGAGAAGAAAGAGTTTTGACTAGACAGAATTTAGATCAACAAAGAGAAAGGGGATAGACTTTGTGAGACTTGGAATATATGAAGATAGTGAATATCACAAGTTGACTGAACAGAGATTTAGAAAGGTGTATGTTCTAGTTTAAGGCTGGTGTGTTAAGGTACTTGCTATGTATCATGTTAAGAAGAGGCAAAAAATATGCTCTCTGACATTAATGTCAAATAAGAAAGTACATATACTTATGAATAGTGTGACATATGATATAATAAATATAAATAAGAAACAAAAATAGAATAGAGTGGAGACTGGTCAGAGGAACTGATGAAGGCCAAGAGTCAGAGAGGCATCGTCTAAAGAATGAATAGACAAGGAGGAGTGCATTTCAGGGATCTGGAGGAGCCTCAGCAAGGGCAGGGGGGCATGCACAGTATTGTGCATTTGGAGAATTGTACAAGTTTCATGTTGTTGGGATTTGACGGGAGAGGACTGGCAGGAATATGGGGGGTGGGAACCAGATCACAGAGAGCCTCGTGTTCATGCTGCCACTTTTAAACTTCAACTGGTATATCTGGGAAGTGATTGTAGTGTTTTTAAATAGAAGAAGAGTGCAAAGTTTTCTGTTTTAGAAAGGACTCACTGGTGGTGGAGTGGAGAATGAATTTCAGGAGAGCAAAACAGAGGCAAGGAAATTATTCAGAAAGAAGGCAGGGAAGAATTAGACCAGATTAGAAGGGCCTTGACTACCAAATAAGGAATTAACTTACTCAATATTCATTGATCATCCACTCTGTGAGGCACGTTAGATACTTTAGGCTATATTTTCTTATGATAATTCGCACAGCAAACCCGTGCTTTCGCATGTGGTATTGTAACTATTTTCCAAATAAGGAAGCCCAGACTCAGAGACATTAAGCAGTCTGCCTGAGATCACACAGCCACTTTTTGTATGGCAGAAGCCCATGCAAAGACTAGTCAGCTTTGGAAAAGGACATTAGATCCTAATAAACAGACAGAGAGAGGTCAAGGGTCAGACTGTAAAAATTTCCTCCCCATTTTGCAGAATTCATTCCGACCTGATTTGAATATTTGACCTCTATTTATCTCTTTAGTATTAACAAAAATATTAGCAAAAGTCTTTTTACAAACTAACTTGTCCATCTCTGCAATTATATCGCTGTTTTTTCCTTTTCATGTGTTGTATGTTGTTTCCCCTTAATACATAATTGAGTGACAGTCTCCATGCTTGACTTTGCCATAAAGCCATATTCCTTAAAATGAGTAGTACTTCTTAATTTGGAGGGCCAAGCACTTCATCAAAAGTCTAATAAAAACTATGGACTGTATTTTAAAGAAATACACATATGTGTATGTACTTACACATACATGCATAGATGCAAAGTGTTAACATCTAATTTTAAGGGATTCTTGGACCTCTCTGGGTTCAGGAGTTCCCAAGTACCTACCACATACCAAACATTGTCTCCTTTAATTTTTAGCACACGCCTGTGAGCTATTTCCACTATGCCCTTTTTACAAATGAAAGATTAAGGTTAAATAATATACACAAGACCACACAAGAAGTAAATAACAGTTTCAGGACTTGAACCTGCATTGATCTGGCTCTAGAGCCCAGCTCTTAACACTCTCTTATACTGTGTGTCACTTATACCAGGTGAAGAGGATAAAAAAAGAATTATTTTCCTGTAGAAAATGATCTGGCCTAGTAACTAGGTAGAAAAAATATTCTAGGCTTTGACTTTTCAAACTGTATTAGCAAAAAATGTTGCTATGAGTTAATACATCTAATGAGAACAGACTCTCCTTATTTTTTGCTGTTTCCACCAATTTCTGTGGTTTTGGGGGGTACCAGGAAAAAATGAATTTATTAACTGAGAAACAAATCAGGAATAGGAAATGATCAAAATGTATTAATACATGCCTGTATCAGGTTTTTGCCATGATTTATCCAGATGCTATATCTTGTGCATTTTCAGGATTTGGAATATCGTCTAGATCCAAAGACCAAGGAACTGCCTCATTTAAGAAACCCTGACATACTTGTGGGTGAAAATGACCTCACAGCCCTCAGTTATCTTCATGAGCCTGCTGTACTCCATAATCTCAGAGTCCGCTTTATTGATTCCAAACTTATTTATACATATTGTGGTGAGTGTGCATTGCTGTCTGAGTGAACTGTGAATTCTTTTTGCTAATGGACATAACCATGGAAATAATGTGCTTGAGAAAGAAGACTGTGGGTGGATCTTTTCTTAGAAACATATTCACTTCAGAGTTATCAAAAGATTTCAGTTCAGTTCAGTTGCTCAGTTGTGTCCGACTCTTTGTATACCAGGCCTCCCTGTCCATCACCAACTCCTGGAGTTCATCCAAACCCATGTCCATTGAGTCGGTGATGCCATCCAACCATCTCATCCTCTGTCGTCCCCTTCTCCTCCTGCCCTCAATCTTTCCCAGCATCAGGGTCTTTTCAAATGAGTCAGCTCTTCACATCAGGTGGCCAAAGTATTGGAGTTTTCAGCTTCAGCATCAGTTCTTCCAATGAATATTCAGGACTGATTTCCTTTAAGATGGACTGGTTGGATCTCCTTGCAGTCCAAGGGACTCTCAAGAGTCTTCTCCAACACTAAAGTTCAAAAGCATCAATTCTTCGTTGCTCAGCTTTCTTCATATTCCAACTCTCATATCCATACATGACCACTGGAAAAACCATAGCCTTAACTAGATGGACTTTTGTTGGCAAAGTAATGTCTCTGCTTTTCAATATGCTGTCTAGGTTGGTCATAACTTTCCTTCCAAGGAGTAAGCGTCTTTTAATCTCATGGCTACAATCACCATCTGCAGTGATTTTGGAGCCCAGAAAAATAAAGTCAGCCACTGTTTCCACTGCTTCTCCAAAATCACTACAGATGGTGACTGCAGCCATGAAATTAAAAGTCACTTACTCCTTGGAAGGAAAGTTATGACCAACCTAGATAGCATATTCAAAAGCAGAGACGTTACTTTGCCAACGAAGGTTCGTCTAGTCAGGGCTATGGTCTTTCCTGTGGTCATGTATGGATGTGAGAGTTGGACTATGAAGAAGGCTAAGCGCCGAAGAATTGATGCTTTTGAACTGTGGTGTTGGAGAAGACTCTTGAGAGTCCCTTGGACTGCAAGAGATCCAACCAGTCCATTCTGAAGGAGATCAGCCCTGGGACTTCTTTGGAAGGAATGATGCTGAGGCTGAAACTCCAGTACTTTGGCCACCTCATGCGAAGAGTTGACTCATTGGAGAAGACTCTGATGCTGGGAGGGATTGGGGGCAAGAGGCGAAGGGGACGACAGAGGTTGAGATGGCTGGATGGCATCACTGACTCGATGGACGTGAGTCTGAGTGAACTCCGGGAGTTGATGATGGACAGGGAGGCCTGGCGTGCTGTGATTCATGGGGTCACAAAGAGTTGGACATGACTTAGCGACTGGTCTGATCAGATCTGATCTGATGGGACCAGATGCCATGATCTTAGTTTTCTGAATGTTAAGCTTTAAACCAACTTTTTCACTCTCCTCTTTCACCTTCATCAAGAGGCTCTCTAGTTCTTCTTCACTTTCTGCCATAAGGGTGGTGTCATCTGCATATCTGAGGTTATTGATATTTCTCCCGGCAATCTTGATTCCAGCCTGTGCTTCCTCTAGCCCAGTGTTTCTCATGATGTACTCTGCATATAAGTTAAATAAGTAGGGTGACAATATATAGCCTTTTCCTTTTTGGAACCAGTCTATTGTTCCATGTCCAGTTCTAACTGTTGCTTCCTGATCTGGATACAGATTCTCAAAAGATTTACCAGTGTTCATTAGCTAGTTGCATTTTATGCTGAATAAGCTCTTTTATGAACTTACATAATATTACTCAGAATACAAAGAACTGGATCCATCTTTTGCTTTTTCTCTGCATAGAAGTTGTATGCCATATTCAGTACTGATTTGCAGGTTATTTTCATCTCTTACAAAAACCAGTACTTGAAGAATAGACATCCAAAGACTTATCTTTGGGGCGGGTTCAAGATGTTTTCTTTTTCTCAATTGCTTAGCAATGCAGGACTGACTTGAGTTGTAGTAACACTTCTTGCTTGATTTGCTTGCCTGGGCCCCTGCTCATTCCAGTAGTAGCTGCCAGTGACCCAGTCCAGAATTATTTTTTTCCCTCTCCTAGCAGTTAATTATACATGTGTATGTTCCCCTTTTCCTTCTTTTTCTGTTTCCTTCTTATTCTTCATTTTCTCTAGCTCTTTTTTCTCTACTGATTTTTTATCCTTCTTTCACTAAGTATTATCTGCTAAGTCTCAGGTCTGGGATTTCCATCCATTTCCTTCTAAGTCTCTGCTGCATGTACCCAACTTAGTGCTCAACATTTCTTCATTGGGCTCCAGTTTGGGGCAGGGACAGCTATCTTTTCTTCTTAAAAGAATTTATATTTTTTATATCCTTGATATTTGCTCTTTTTCTTTCCTACCTATTAAGTCTTTTGATCAGTTTTCATTTTTTCTTCTGTTTATCTTTCTTGCACATATGCTACCTTCTCAGTGAAACCTTTTCTGTCCACCCTATATTTTCTTCTCCTAGGCATCAATCGGAGAAGGCAATGGCACCCCACTCCAGAACTCTTGCCTGGAAAATCTCATGAGCGGAGGAGCATGGTAGGCTGCAGTCCATGGGGTTGCTAGGAGTCAGACACGATTGAGCGACTTCACTTTCACTTTTCACTTTCATGCATTGGAGAAGGAAATGGCAACCCACTCCAGTGTTCTTACCTGGAGAATCCCAGGATGGGGAGCCTGGTGGGCTGCTGTCTGGGGTCACACAGAGTCAGACACGACTGAAGCGACTTAGCAGCAGGCATCAATATTCCTTCTCTATTTAATCCCCTGTTTTCCTTACTATCTATCCTGTAATATATATATATATATATATATTTTTTTTCTTATTTATTGTCTGAATTTCCCTCTAGATTACAAGGCCCAGGAGGACAAAGATTTTTCCTTTTAAAAAAAATTTTTTTTAATGAAATATACTTGATGTGGTGGCTCAGACGGTAAAGAATCCACCTGCAGTGTGGGATACCTGGGTTCGATCCCTGGGGAGGGAAGATCCCCTGGAGAAGGGAACAGCTATACACCCCAGTATTCTTGCTTGGAAAATTCCATGGACAGAGGAGCCTGGTGGACCCCAGTCCATGGGGTCACAAAGAGTTGGACATGACTGAGCAACTTTGACTTTCACTTTACAATGTTATATAACTTACAGATGTACAGTATAGTGATCACAGTTTTTAAAGGTTATACTCTATTTAAATTAGTCTTTTTTTTGGAGGAGGAGCTAAGATGGTGGACGAGTAAGACGGGGAGAATACTTTCTCCTCCACAAATCCATTAAAAGAACATTTGAATGCTGAATAAACTCGATAAAACAACTTCTGAATGCCGGCAGAGGACATCAGGCACTTAGAAAGACAGCTCATTGTCTTCAAAAGGAGAAAATGAGCCCTGCGGTAACTCCTTTTGCAGAGAACTGGCGCGGACACCAGCATTTGCTATTGGCAAGTGGGGGCTGGGCTAGGAGGAGCGTCGAGGCCTGCATTGCTTTGACAAAGGATTTGGCCTGGCTATCTCGGGCGCTATCTGAGCGAAATAACCAGACTGTCGGTTATCTACTACATCAAAAGCCAGCCCTAACTTAAGACACCACCAGGACTACCTACGGAACAAAGGGCTGCACAGAGTTGGCCGGCTGCAGGCCGTCCCACTCCCGTGACAGGCAGCCAGGGCCAGAGGCGGGCAATTATAGCCCTAGAGAGACACTGTCTAACGGAACTGTGGGTAGGTTTCTGTGCTGACTCACGCTTCTTGGGGCTCTGGATGGTCAACATCTGCCTGAGAAAGTGCGCTGTTTGTATACCCAGAAAACTGAGCGGCGGAGAGGCGATAAGTCGCAGCACCTGCGCTCGCTGAACATTTCATCACCTGCGCTACTCGGATCTGGGAAGGGCATAAAACGCGGACTCAACCGAGTCTGTGCTTCTGAGGATTATCTGAGTGCCTGAACCTGGCCGGTTTAGATTTGGGTGTTCATCTCCGCCCCCTCTGTAACAAGGCAGAGATCAGATATTGAAAAGACCTGTAAACCGCCTCAATAAAGAGAATTCAACAAACTACCAGAATATAGTAAGGACACTCTAAATTTGGCAATTTTAACAAAATGAAGAGACAAAAGAATACCCAGCAGCTAAAGGAACAGGATAGATGCCCACCAAACCAAACCAAAGAGGAAGAGATAGGGAATCTACCTGATAAAGAATTCCGAATAATGATAGCGAAATTAATTCAAAATCTCGAAATCAAAATAGAATCACAGTTCAAGAGTCTGGAGACAAGGATTGAGAAGATGCAAGAAAGGTTTAACAAGGACCTAGAAGAAATAAAAAAGAGTCAACACATAATGAATAATGCAGGAAATGAGATCCAAAACACCCTGGAGGCAACAAATAGTAGAATAACAGAGGCAGAAGATAGGATTAGTGAACTAGAAGATAGAATCCTAGAAATAAATGAATCAGACGAGAAAAAAGAAAAACGTATCAATAGAAATGAGGACAATTTCAGAAACCTCCAAGATAACATCAAACGCTACAACATTCGAATCATAGGAGTTCCAGAAGAAGAAGATAAAAAGAAAGATCATGAGGAAATACTTGAGGAGATAATAGTTGAAAACTTCCCTAAAATGGAGAAGGAAATAACCACTCAAGTTCAAGAAATCCAGAGAGTCCCTAACAGGATAAACCCAAGGCAAAACACCCCAAGACACATATTAATCAAATTAACAAAGATTAAATATAAAGAACAAATATTAAAAGCAGCAAGGGAAAAACATCAAATAACTCACAAGGGAATTCCCATAAGGATAACAGCTGATCTTTCAATAGAAACTCTCCAAGCCAGGAGGGAATGGCAAGACGTAATTAAAGTGATGAAGGAAAATAACTTACAGCCTAGATTATTGTATCCAGCAAGGATCTCATTCAAATATGAAGGAGAAATCAAAAGCTTCACAGATAAGCAAAAGTTGAGAGAATTTAGCACCACTAAACCATTTCTCCAACAAAAACTAAAGGACATTCTCTAGAGCAATACAATAAAAGTGGGAGACTTTAATACCCCACTCACATAATCTGGCTGTAATAGACAAAGTAAAGAGGAAAACATATTTACTTATGAGCCTCAAAAAATTCAGTTCACTCAGGAGAGTTTAAAAAAAAAAAAAAAGACTTATTTGTTCACTCTGTGGAGGTTTATTGACTATTTTGTGGGTTTGGTACCACTTTGGGTAGTAGGGAGGAAGAGGTGACAAATGTGATCCTGTCCTAAATAATATATTGTGGTAAAGATAGACTTACCAATACAAAATACCAAGATGTGCCTAAAGATGAGGACACCCAAACTGGACTTTTTGTTTCCTGAACTTTTCATTTCGAGAACAAACCTCCTAATATAAGATGAATTCACCATGATTTTTTTTAAGTGTTCTTTGTGATTAAAAACAGAAAGCCATTGGTTAAGAAATTACATATACTCCTCCCCACCATCACTCCCCTTCTTTCTTCCCATTTCCCTCCCACCCTCATTGATCCTTTCCTTTGTCCATTTTCCCCTGCAAAAAAAAATAAAAATAAAAAATAAAACTGCTGACTGAAAGCTTGATGATAAAAAAAAAAAAAATCACTCAAAGATGGGAAGATTAGAAAGAGAGGTCTATTACTAAGTCTTACCAACAAATTAGAAAAACTTACTAAAAAAGAGAAACCTTTCAGCCTGACATTTAGAAAATAAATAAATAAATTAGTCTTTTTTTTTTTTTACTGCTATAAATATAGCACTTAGAAAAGACTCAAAACTTAACTGTAGTCAAATATTTGTTGAATGAATGACTAAAGTTAACATATGTCTGCTATAAAATTTAAGCAAATACCAAAAAAGTATAAAAAAGGAAAAATAATTACATGTAATTAACCACTGAAAATTAACCAATATTAAGTTGTCTTATATCCTGTGTGTAAATGTAAGAGAGTATATGTTATGTTATTTTATGTTAAGTCACTTCAGTCGTGTCCGACTCTTGTGTGACCCCATAGACGGCAGCCCACCAGGCTTCCCCGTCCCTGGGATTCTCCAGGCAAAAACACTGGAGTGGGTTGCCATTTCCTTCTCCAATGCATGAAAGTGAAAAGAGAAAGTGAAGTCGCTCAGTCATGTCTGACTCTTAGCGACTCCATGGACTGCAGCCTACCAGGCTCCTCCATCCGTGGGATTTTCCAGGCAAGAGTACTGGAGTAGGGTGCCATTGCCTTCTCCGAAAAGAGTATATAAATAAATATAAAATTGGAATCAGTCTATATATAGTTGTGTGTCGTCTTTTCCTGTGGCACTTAATATTTGTCACAAACATGATCTGGATCACGTGGATATAATAATACATATTAAACCACTCTCCCTTTTTAAAAACATTTATTGAAATACACTTGATTCACAATGTTATATTTAGTTTCTGCTATATAGCAATATGGCTCAGTTATACATATGTATATTCTTTTTCATGTTCTTTTCCATTGTGGTTTATCACAGGATGTAGAATATAGTTTCCTGTGCTGTACATAAACCACTGTCCCTCTGTTATGTAGTTTGTTTCTACTTTTTACTGTTATGAATAACATTATAATAAACATCTTTTTTTTTTTTAAATCCCTTTACATGAATATTTGTTTATTTTACTTGGATACATTTCTAGAAGTAGAATTTCTGGTTTAAATATTATAAAAATATTTGAAGTTCTTCCAATATTGCCACACTTTTTACTACTTTAAATAACCTCGTCTTGTTTGTAAATGGTGTTTTAGTTAGGACTTAATGGTTCACAGGCAAATGCTATGGTATATTTTGACTCTTAGCAATTTGTTAGTTTGATATTAATTGAATTTTAACTGTGATTCTCACTTTACCATGTTTGATATGCCCATTAGGATATTATTGACTTCTTTTGTTTTTTTACCTTTCTTCCCAGGTATAGTCCTAGTAGCTATAAATCCTTATGAACAGCTGCCTATTTATGGAGAAGATATTATTAATGCATATAGTGGTCAGAACATGGGTGATATGGATCCACATATCTTTGCAGTAGCTGAAGAAGCTTACAAGCAAATGGCCAGGTTGGTGGAAGCTCTATTACTGTTTCGTTACTTTTATTGGATGTGATCATTTCTTCTTTATCAAGTCACAGATATTTTAAAATACAGTGAATGCTGCTACTGCTAAGTCCCTTCAGTCGTGTCCAACTCTGTGCGACCACATAGATGGCAGCCCACCAGGCTCCCCCGTCCCTGGGATTCTCCAGGCAAGAACACTGGACTGGGTTGCCATTTCCTTCTCCAAAATACAGTGAATAACAACTTGTAAATTATTAAATAAACAGCCTCCATTAATTTGTTTCAGGTGGCCTGAATTATTATCAAAATCACCTAACATTTGTAAAAGGACATATAGTTTTTAAAAATTACCTTTGGTATCTCACTATAATCCTGTGACTATTCAAGGACAGATGACATGTTTTATAGACGAATGGATCAAGGTTTGGAAATATTAAGTGACTTGCTCAATGTTATTCATCTAGTGAGTGGCAGACCAGAACTAAAAGGCCTAAATGCTGATAGAAATCTGTCTGTATCTGGGGTAATTAAAACAGGAAACTGTGAGTTTTAAGTTAGCTAATTTTAGGGCATCAGTGATCCTGAACAGCATCAGGAAAATGTCTTTGATGATAACTGTGGAACCCTACGACTGAGCGACTGATCTGATCTGATAATAATATTTTTAGAGTGGAGAATGAGAGAAAAATCTACTTTCAAGACTAGATTATGCTCTTGGTAATATAATTTAATGCAAAATTATGCATGCATTGAAGGATAGTCTGTTTTTAACCTATTTCTCCAGTCTACAGGTAAGGATGTGGCCTGTTATAATATTGGAAACCCTCAAGCAATTTATGGAGAGAAAACTAATACTGCAGAGTTTTTTATTTTCTCCTTTCCAACAAGAGAGAATGTTTGTACATAATTGGACCAGTGTGTGACAGAATTTTAGAATTATTTCAATGACAGAATCCATAGAAGTCATTATACCCTTTTGAAAGTAAAATAGTATTGATACTTCTAATGACAGGTAACAGCTATTAAGTACTCTTTCTGTGCAAGAAACTGTTTAATTGCCTCCCATTTACTAAGTAGTTTTATCCTCATAGGATTCATCTAAGGTTGGTATTATCATTTTATAGATGAGAAAGCTAATGATAGAAATGAACTTTTACAAATCAGAAACAGAGTCACGAACATAGAGAATAGATTTGTTTCCAGGGGTGAGGCAGAGTAGAAGAGGGATGGACTGGGAGTTTAGGATTAGCAGATGCAAACTCTTATATACAGAATGAATAAACAATAAGGTCCTATGTATAGCATAAGAAACTATATTCAGTATTCTGTGACAAACCATAATGAAAAAGAACATTAAAAAATAAATGTATTAGTAAAATGATTTCAAAATCAATTGGTCTGACACTATGAAATATTGACATATTAAATATAAAATGACAAAGCATGGTTTTGTTCTGCGTGTCATATTATTTCAGATTCTGCTATAGAATAGTAACCAAAAGTTTACTTTTAAGTTTAAATGGCCAGAGTTCATTTGGGTTTTTCCACTACATCTTATGGAAAACAAACTTGAATGAACTTTTAGGCCAGCCCTGTAGAAAAGCCTGCCAGTATTTTATTTGTTTGGTATTGAGCTCTGCAAAACAATGCTAGCACCTTACAAGTTGAACCTGAGAGCTACTGGGCAGAGAGGGGATTGCATGGTATTCCCTACTTAAAAATAAATCCCTGGAAAATTGTTTACAGTTCATAGAAAATTATATGACTTTTTTGAAAATACTATTTTTATTTTTTTTTCATTTTTTAAATTTTATTTAACTTTACAATATTGTATTGGTTTTGCCATATATCAAAGTGAATCTGCCACAGGTATACATGTGTTCACCATCCCAAACCCTCCTCCCTCGTCCCTCCCCATACCATCCCTCTGGGTCCTCCCAGTGCACCAGCCTCAAGCATCCAGTATCATGCATTGAACCTGGACTGGCAACTCGTTCCATATATGATATTATACATATTTCAATGCCATCCTCCCAAATCATCCCACCCTCTCCCTCTCCCAGAGTCCAAAAGACTGTTCTATACATCAGTGTCTCTTTTGCTGTCTCGTGAAAATACTGTTTTTAAATATGAAAGCTTGGCTCTCACCATCCTTGTTACTGGTAATCCACAGTTTTAGGTTTACATGAATATTTCTGGCTTTTTAACCTTTAATTTGCTTTGCTTTCTTAATATTACCTCCTTAATATTTCCTCTATGACTCCAGCATGACTTCTTAATGGCAAGTTTGTTTTCCCTTTGTTCAGTTTTGGTTTTAGATAGTTTTTAAATATGCATCAGTCAATGGTGATATTATGTTTGCCACTTATATGAATTAATCTACACCCATAAAATGTGCCACAAACCCATGCATTGGGAGTGTGGAGTCTTAACCACTGGACCACCAGGGAAGTCCCTAAGGTGATTATTTTAAACTTTGAAATTAGTAAGTACCTTGTGGGAAAATACTTTGAGACTATGCAAATATCCTGTTTCTCATAGTATACTTTCACTCACTAATTTTAACATCCATAAGCGGGTCTTACCTGTAGCAGTTATTACTGTGGTGTTTGCCAGGTGGTTGGTTGCTGTTTCCATCATTCCTTGTACAGGTATGAATAGGAAGTCTAATCTAAGGAAAAGCTATTTCTTTCCTCCCCAACTTACTTATTATTTATTTTGTATTTGTATCAGTATGAACTAATGGACATGTATTTCATACTATGGATTATTCTGCATTCACGTGTGTGTACTTAGTTGCTCAGTTGTGTCCAACTCTTTGCAACCCCATGGACTGCACCCCGCCAGGCTCCTCTGTCCATGGGATTCTCCAGGCAATAATACTGGAGTGGGCTGCCATTTCCTTCTCCAGGGGATCTTCCCAACCCAGGGATCGAATCCAGGTCTCCTGCATTGTAGAGAGACTACTCTACATTACTATCATTGTTTATTTTGTTCAAACTGTCTCAGATTTGGCCATTGAGAGCTCTTTCCAGTGTCCTTTCTCATTCTCCATCATCTTTTGAGCATTTCCTTACTTTCTAGCACCACCTGACTCATTTTCTAATTTTCTTGCCCCAACACCCAATGAATTCAGCCATGTCTTCAAGGACCCCTGGTTCCTTGTACTGAAGAAATGGTACTTAGGAACTAAGATCTGGGTGCTAGACGCATTCACTACTTGGGTATCCTTGCATATAAACCTTCTCAGTGCACACAGCTAAGAAATATGTTGCCCCCCACACCTTCACCAACAGAAGGTGTTGTCATAATTTAAAATTTCCACCAAACTGACAGGTGAGAAATGGTATCCTAGTGTTGTTTTAATTTACCTTTCTCTAAGTAGCACAGACTTTGCATACCTTTACACACACACACACACATACCTGTACCTATATAATGTGTATATATTTAAAACCATAAAACCATTAAAATTACTGATTCCTCCAATTTCAGTTCAACACCACAGTTTTTATTTAATTTATATTTTTTTCTTTATTTTTAAAGTTT
The DNA here is from genome assembly GCA_935064755.1 of Tragelaphus eurycerus. NCBI lineage: Eukaryota > Metazoa > Chordata > Mammalia > Artiodactyla > Bovidae > Tragelaphus > Tragelaphus eurycerus. Next base: position 1,523,371 of record CAKXYN010000008.1, read on the forward strand.
TTATTGATGTTTATTCTTGTTTTTACTAGTGTTGGGGTAACATATGGTGATCTTCTGTTTTGTTTTTTTTTAATTGTATTTATTTTTTATTTATTTTTTGGTTAAATGGGGTCTTCGTGGCTGTATGTGGGCTTTGTCTGATTGCAGTGAGTGGGCTTCTCGTTGTGGCGGCTTCTCTTATTGTGAAGCATGGGCTTTAGGTACACGGGCTTCAATCGTTAGGCTCGTGGGATCTAGTTGTGGCGCACTGACTCAGTTGCCCTATGGCATGTGGAATCTTCCTGGATCAGGGATTGAACTCATGTCACCTGCATTGGCAGGTGATTTTTAACCACTGGACCACCAGGGAAGTCCCCAAACCATAGTTTTTATTCTTGATTTCTTTTTTCTTCTTTTAACTTCTTTCTTTGATCTTGAGAAACCTGACTCTCCTTATCCATAGTATATTTACTTGAGTGCTCAATCCTAGAATATTCTTAGTTTCAGAAATGCTAACCCATAGCCCTGTGAAAAGCAAATTTACCACTCAAGTGGAATAGTGTATCCAGGTCATTTTGTCTTTAGTCTTACATAATATGAAGTACCAATTTCCAAAGTTACCTAGGTTGGTTCATTTTGTCTCCACTTAATTTATTAATTTGTTGAACCACTCTCCCATATATGATCACTTGGATTGTTTGCAACATTTTGCAATTGCAAACAGTGCTACAATAAATAAGTTTGTATATTTATTATTTATTATATACATTTTTATATTTGTATTTATTTGTTTCTCTTCCAAGTTGCTTTTAAGTCTTGGGAACAAAATATACAGTCTGACTCAGATACACCATGGAGCAAGGCCTACATAATGAGATAATTTTGCCCACATCATGGGGATAAGGGTGATATATATGTCTTTATGAAAACTATTTTTTTTTAAAATGTAAACTATGTACAACATTCTCCAGGAGCTAAAGCCCAAGAGAACCCACTGGCAGTCTATCATCAGTAGGACCTTAGAGGCATCTCAGGGATGGAAGGAGAGGTAGGCAGTTTTTCCCCAGCTGGAGGAGGCTGCAGCTGTCCTCGTCTCTGCCGGGAATACCAGGCAGTGGCAGGCAGCACTGAAAGAACAGAGTGGGGCAGGGGTATTGGGCAGCTTTTAATATCTGGATCATAAATATTTGGAACAATCCATTTGGTGATATTTATTGCCAATGGGGCCAGAGCTGGAGGGAGATTTCTCATCCACAAGGGGTAGAGAGTGCATCTCTCTGCTTGAAGAGGGACAGGAGAGGTGATGGGAGCAAAGAGACAGAGCAAGGGACTCTCACATTCTTGGCTACTCAACTGGACAACTGCCACAGGGCCATGGGTAGCTTAAGGCACCCAACTGCTTTTGGGAGGAGGGCGCCAGAATCTAAGCACTGACAGGCTTCGGTAGTTTAGGGTCATACCTGTTTCATAGCTTTTCTCTACCAACTTGGTATCACAGGAATTCCTCAGCTGGGGTAGAAGGTCTGGTTGAATGTGTCTTCATGTCCAACATTGGTGCTTTTGCTCCAAGCCAGGACCCAGTTGCTCTTGGAACCTATGGCTCCCATGTCTAGCACAGTGCTGTTTGAAGTGAACACCATGGCCTTGGTGACTTGTGGCACAGTGGTTTGAAAATCAAAATCGCTGTGTAAGCAGATGGAGGCATTGCTGGGTTTGGGGCCTATCAGCTAGTACATAGCAGAAGTGGGGTTTGACTTCACATTGTACACGGTCTTACCCCCAAAGCCTAATTGCTTGCATTGGGTTACACAATGTTCGGTGCTAACGCAGTAACCTTGACCAGCCTTTAAGAAGACGAGTTAGAGGTAGAGCACATTTTTGTATTTTTAAAAGCGGCATTGGTAGGTCAAAAGGTAGGTATAAATATATTGCCAGATTCCCTCTAAAAGAGTTGTTCTGGTTTGCATTTTTGCCTAAATTGTTCAAGAGTGTCTATTACCCTATAGCTTTATCGACAAAATATGTAATCTGTGTGTGTGTGTGTGTGTGTGTGTGCTCTTAGTTGTATGTGACTCTTTGCGACCCCAAGGACCATATTCCGCCAGGTTCCTCTATCCTGGAACTGTCCAGGCAAGAATACTGGAGTGGCTTGCCATTTACTACTCTGGGGGATCTTCCCCACTCACGGATCAAACCTGTATCTCTTGTGTCTGCTGTATTGGCAGGGGATTCTTTACCACTGTGTCATGTTCTTGCCAGTTTAATGGTATCTTAATGTTGTTTTCATCTGCATTTCTTTAAATATGAGTAAGTTTGAATATCTTTTCATATGTTTAAGAGCAGTTTCATTTTTTGTTTGTTTCTTTGTTTATGGGCTGAATTGTTGATTCAACTTTTTCCATTTTTCTGTTGTTTTTTGGTTTTTTGATCCTCAATTTTAATAGTTAAATATATATATATATAAAAGATATATTAGCCCTTTATCTGTGTTATATTGTAAATACTTCCCCTCAATTTTATTTTGCTTGTAATGTCCTTTTCCAAGCAAATTTATTGATCTTTTTTATTTCTCTGAATTTTAAGTCACTGTTAGAAAACCTTTCTCTACACCAAAGCAAAAAAGATTTAATCCTCTTTTCTTCTAGTGTTTGTATTGTTTTTATAGCTTACCTTTAGATCACTGATCCCATTGGAGTTTATACTTTTGTATGATGAGAGATATGGATCTAAATTTGTCTTTTTTCCAAATGGCTACACAGTTATCTCAGTGTCACTTATAGAAGCCCATCTTTGCTCCGGTTATTTGAGATGCCACCTAAAATTTATCATGCCCTCAATTTTCTTATGTTCTTGGTGTAATTTCTTGGCTATATTCTTTCCTCTTCCTTTATTCATGTCCCAGTACCACACTTTGATTATAGTGATTTTATAGTATGTTTTATGTTTGTGTGTCTGATACCATTAACCACCCCTCCTCCCATACAGTGTCTTTTTCATTATTTTCCTGGTTATCCTTAGGCATTTTTTTTTATATGTAGATTTTGGTATTAACTGATCCAACTCCATAAAAAAAATTGGTGTAATTTCTTGGCTATATTCTTTCCTCTTCCTTTATTCATGTCCCAGTACCACACTTTGATTATAGTGATTTTATAGTATGTTTTATGTTTGTGTGTCTGATACCATTAACCACCCCTCCTCCCATACAGTGTCTTTTTCATTATTTTCCTGGTTATCCTTAGGCATTTTTTTTTATATGTAGATTTTGGTATTAACTGATCCAACTCCATAAAAAATAAAGCTAACTTTTGAGCAATAACATGAAGGAAAGGAGGAAGCAAGCCATTCAGATATCTGGAGAAAGAATATTCCAAGCAGGGAGATTAACAATTGCAAGGACCATACAAAAGCCTTGAGGACTTTTGTGGCATATTTGAGTTTTTCTCTGAGTGTGGGTTTTGAGCAGGGGAATGACATGATCTGGCAGCTGTGTTAAAAATTCATGATAGATTTCTACCAAAAATGTATATCCTGAATCTAATCATGAGAAAAACTGTAAATGAAGTGTATACTGAAAAATAGCTCTATGTACTCTTTAAAATTATCTAGATCAAGATAGTCAAAGAAAGGCTGAGGAACTGTTCCTGATTAAAGGAGAGAGTGGAAACATGCCAGTTAAATGCAGTGAATATTTGGAATTGAATCCTTGATGATGAGGGAGACAGGGTAGCTTTGTAAGGGGCAATACTGGATGATTGTAAAATAGGAATATAGACTGTAGATTAAATAATAGTTGTTTATCAATTTTACATTTCCTGATTTTGATCACAGTAGATATGTAAGAGCAATGTCCTTGTTCTTAGGAAGTATACTCTAAAATATGTAGGAGTCATCATGTCTATAACCTACTCACAGATGTTTCAGAAGATATCAAAATAAGGGAAACATAGACGTTTATGAAACAAATGAGCAAAATCTAAACAATTGGTGAATCTGAGTAAAGCATGTACAGGAATTCAGTTTACTCTTTTTGCCATTTTCTGTAAGTTTGAAATCATCTCAAAGGTAAAAAAAAAAACAAACAAAATAAAAGGACTGAATGTAATGCAATAAGAGTCAATTACAGGTTACTAGTTAGGAGGATTTTGTATTGATCCCAAGCAAGAGCTAATGATAACCTAATGGAGGAGAATACAATCAGAGATGGTGAGAAGTGGATAGGCTCTGGATAAGTTTTTAAGGTAGAACGTAAGAAGGCTTGCTTATATGGGGGTATGAGAGAAAAAGAGAAGTCAGGAATGGTGGCAAAGTGTTTGGTCTGAGCACCTAAAGGGTTGGAGTTGCTGTTTACTGAGATGGAGGAAATCCAGGCAGAGCAGGTTGTGCATGTAGAGGTGGAAGTGTTGGAAGAAGAAGAGGGTGGAGTTCCATTTTAGATATTTAAGACTGAAATGGCATTTTCGACATCTGTCCTCAAAGCACAGTTGACACAAGTGATTCTGCCCCGTGGATACATGTCCAGTGACAGCAGCATAGCTAGGATCCTTGCTCATTACTTCTTTCTCAGCATGACGCCTACAGAGAATAGTGTCCTCACTGAGTATTTTCATAGACTAGCCTCTTAATTTTAACTGTCCTGTCAGCTTATAGAAGAGAAGAACTCAGTGGGCTGCTATGTCTGTTTGTCTTCTCATATTTTTGTTTCATATTCTTTTCAGTCTTTTCTCATCCTGAAACTGATTGCTCTCTGATAATTAAAGCACAGTATTATTTTCCTTAAAACATCAGGGCTTTTTTTTTTTTTAAATCTCTTTTTTCCTCTTTAAAACCAAGTAATATTGATTGCTTGATTTGGTATTGTTTTCCTCCACTGTGAATGGTAGAGCAAATAAATTTTATTTATTGTTTCATTTATGGGTTTTCTTAAAATAAATTTGAGAGTTACATGCATAACCTTAGTGTAAGGGAAACAATATCCATACTAGTCGAAGCTACATAAATAACTATATAAGCTTAAATCTTCCAGTCTCCCTAGACCTCAGCTTTATTACCTGAAATAGAACACTTGCACTAGGTGATGTAGCTTTACATTGCAGGCATTCTTTGGTATGCATTTGTTTCCATTTGGTTCATGGGGACTAATGCAGAAGTCTTTACTCTTTCCAGTGAAGGGCAAACCATGGTGAGGACCTTGCAGACATGCAGAAGGAGCATAGTATATACTTTTCATCTGGAAACACTTCATCTGGAGTGTAACAACTTACCTCTGCTTTAACCTTGAATAAGTCATCTGACCTCTCTGCATTATTGTTTCCCCCAACCAAGAAAAGATAATATTTATCGTGCTTACATCAGAGATGAAAATTACCTTAGATGATAAACATAAAAAGTATTTTGAAAAATACTATTTACATCTAAGCTGTTACTATCATCATAGTCTTCATCATCATGGAGTCTCACGACTCTATTGCTAGGCCTTTCCTTAGGGTGGGCCCTTTTTGCATTTGTTTAGGCAGTCTCTGAAGCTTCACTCTGAGTTTCATTGGCCAAGTGGATGCTGGCTGTTATAGATCATAAAATCTCTCCTGTTACCACCTATGACTCACCAGCCATGTGGTACCAATTATTTCTACTTATGCAGATACGAAGTAGCACATGCTATGTGATAAGGAATTTTATATATGATATATATATATATATAAAGGACTAACTTGTGTTAGTAATTAGGAGCTACCATGTTTAGAAATATACTGTGTGCCAAGAATAGGGTCAGGTATGTTACCTCTAATTTCATTGTACCCCTGGGAGCAAACATCATCACCCCTGCCTTACAAATGAGGAAACTGAGGAAAGTAACTTTCTGACCATTGTGCTAATAGTATCTGGGGACTGAGGTTTGAATCCGGCTCTGAGTCTCCAAAGCCTAACTTCTTTGTTGTTTAATTTTCTTACTTCCAATTACATGACCCTATTTATATATATCCATTACTGTGGCATCTTTACATTAATTTCACAGGCTTTATACTGATGAAGGGCTTCCCTGCTGGCTCATTGGTAATCTGCCTGCCAGTGCAGGATACATGAGTTCAGTCCCTGGGTTGGGAAGATCCCTGGAGAAGGAAATGGCAACACACTCCAGTATTCTTGCCTGGGAAATTCCATGAACAGAGGAGCCTGGAGGGCTACAGTCCATGGGGTCACAAAAGAGTTGGACATGACTTGACGACTACAAAATAACAACATACTGATGAAACAGGGAAGTCAAAGTGACATGAGAAGAACTGACAGTCATATGACAGACTTCTCAGCAGGAATTGGATGTATCTCTAAGGAACACTTGTTTTCATTTCCTGAGTAATCTTTCTGCCTCTGTAGCCCAGCTTTCATCGGTGCACAGCACAGTCTTATAGCAAATATTTCTACTTAAAAACTAATAGGAAGTATTGTCTTATTTACTTATTATCTAGTAAGTTTTACAGTTTAAGTCTTTTCTTCTTGGGATTAATCAAAAGCAGAAATCTTGGAGAAACAGAGCAGAGCCTATCTTAATGCTTGGCAATAATAAAAATGTAGAAAAACCTTGCACCTTCTAACAAGAGAAATAGAGACTACAGTCTCAAGTAAAAGCCATATCACAGTAAATACCTAACTTTGGAAGAAAGCATTTTATTATACTAGCTTAATATTTTTCTTTTTTTTATCAAGGGATTGAATAAGGGAGAAGCAATTAGATTGAGTGCCTATAAAAAAATAAACCTCTAGATTTTGTTTCATGAGAATATGTTCACTTGTAAGCTAAAAATTAGACCATGGCAACACCTGAGAGTTAATACTGAGGTGAGTGGATATAGTAAATTGTATTCTGTGTGAGTCAGGCTGGCAATATTTAGTTTCCTCATTAATGACTTGGATATGAATGGAAGGTATGCTCATTAAGTTTGCAGAGAACAAGATGATGGTCTTGGAAATATGAATAATATTCAGCATGAGCACAATAAACTAGAGAGATTATGTTTTTAAACAGTAAAGTTCAGAAGGAAAATGTGTAAAATAATACACCTGATACAAAATGAAATCTTGGTAGATATAATCTAAGGAAAGACTGAACAGACCAAACAGATACAGATTGAAGGAAAATAGACTAAAGTATAACATCTCTCTCTTTCAGCAACCCAGAGTGGATATTCTGTCCTTGAATAATTTAGTCCCTGGGGTTTCAGGTGCTTCTCCATAGTTTAATTCTATTGCTTTTTCCCGTACAACCTTGTTTCTTGTTACTATATATGAGTCAATTCAGGCATCACCTTCTCTAGAAAGCGTTTCCTGGCATCTCCTCCTCATATCTCCCTCTCCTTCTCCATGCTTTCATAAGATCCTGGGCAGACCTATTTTCTTGTAATTGTTGTTGTCATTGTTTAGTCTCTAAGTCATGTCTGACTCTTTGCAACCCCATGGATGTGTAACGTGCCAGACTGCTCTGTCCATTGGATTTCCTAGGCAAGAATACTGGTGTGGGTTGCCATTTCCTTCTCCAGGGGATCTTCCCAACCCAGGGATCTAAACTGCATCTCCTGTACCAGCAGTCAGATTACCACTGAGCCACCAGGTCCACTATATTTTGACTGTACTTTTCAGTCTGTCTCAATAGGCCATGACCATAGAGTCTTTTATCTTCATAAAGTGTTTGGCATATTGTGACTACTCATTTCATTGTTTAATGAATGAATGAAGCAGTATTTTTGGGTGGTAGCTTTTGATTCACATTATAACATCTGGAAGTACCATTGACTAAATAGATCACAAGAGTTCACTTTTACTTCAGGGCACCTAGTACCCAGGCCATTTAGGATCATTGCAGAAACACTTAACAGAACTGGCTAAGCCAGAAATCATAAATTCTCAGTTCCTGCAGCCTTACAATGCTCCAGATTGATTTGTCCTTGATGAAGAATGGTACATCTATATTCCTTAATTTGGTTTTATGAGGTCCTTGGAATGATATCTACATCCCAGTAGTAAATGAAGTGTCTTATAAGGACACAAGCACCTTAAGGATAAGCTAATCAAAATTTGGAAGAACAATAAATTATTATTTACATATTTTCACACTTTCACTTTCAACATTCTAAAACTTAGAGCTTAAATAAGTAGAGTAGGATAGACTCTGATATTCACCTTAAAACCATAAATTTTTTTATCCTTTATGTTTTTGGCTGTTTTTTCCCTATCTCTGTTATACTTTACATATTTTTCCCTTTTCATGTCTTTATTATGTATTACTCTTCTTTCTTTTATGTCTCTAGTTGTCTTTCTTACTTCTACCTATCTCTGCTTTTGTCTCTTTTTGACATTTCATCCTGTGGCCACATATAGCTGAACAACATTTTAAAGATGACTGTACATATTTTATACACATTTCTATTTCCTGTTCTTCATTTAAAAGCAGGTAGAAAGAGCTTACATTTTTTTCCTCTTTGTAGCCCTGTGTTGATTTTGACCATCTAAGATTCAAGGATCCTACAGAGAAGAAATGTTTGGCCATGTCAAATATAGCCCTTTAAGACCATCTAAGCATCTGTAGGCCTATCCTATACATGGACATCACCAGATGGTCAACACCGAAATCAGATTGATTATATTCTTTGCAGCCAAAGATGGAGAAGCTCTATACAGTCAGCAAAAACAAGACCAGGAGCTGACTGTGGCTCAGATCATGAACTCCTTATTGCCAAATTCAGACTGAAATTGAAGAAAGTAGGGAAAACCACTAGACCATTCAGGTATGGTCTAAATCAAATCCCTTATGATTAGACAGTGGAAGTGAGAAATAGATTTAAGGGCCTAGATCTGATAGATAGAGTGCCTGATGAACTATGGAATGAGATTTGTGACATTGTACAGGAGACAGGGATCAAGACCATCCCTATGGAAAAGAAATGGAAAAAAGCAAAATGGCTGTCTGGGGAGGCCTTACAAATAGCTGTGAAAAGAAAAGAAGCGAAAAGCAAAGGAGAAAAGGAAAGATATAAACATCTGAGTGCAGAGTTCCAAAGAATAGCAAGAAGAGATAAGAAAGCCTTGCTCAAAGATCAATGCAAAGAAATAGAGGAAAACAACAGAATGGGAAAGACTAGAGATCTCTTCAAGAAAATCAGAGATACCAAAGGAACAATTCATGCAAAGATGGGCTCAATAAAGGACAGAAATGGTATGGACCTAACAGAAGCAGAAGATATTAAGAAGAGGTGGCAAGAATACACAGAAGAACTGTACAAAAAAGAGCTTCACGACCCAGATAATCACAATGGTGTGATCACTGACCTAGAGCCAGACATCCTGGAAAGTGAAGTCAAGTGGGCCTTGGAAAGCATCGCTATGAACAAAGCTAGTGGAGGTGATGGAATTCCAGTGGAGCTATTCCAGATCCTGAAAGATGATGCTGTGAAAGTGCTGCACTCAATATGCCAGCAAATTTGGAAAACTCAGCAGTGGCCACAGGACTGGAAAAGGTCAGTTTTCATTCCAATCCCAATTGGAATGCCAATTGGGAAAGGCAATGCCAAAGAATGGTCAAACTACCACATAATTGCACTCATCTCACACGCTAGTAAAGTAATGCTCAAAATTCTCCAAGCCAGGCTTCAGCAATATGTGAACCATGAACTTCCTGATGTTCAAGCTGGTTTTAGAAAAGGCAGAAGAACCAGAGATCAAATTGCCAACATCCGCTGGATCATGGAAAAAGCAAGAGAGTTCCAGAAAAGCATCTATTTCTGCTTTATTGACTATGCCAAAGCCTTTGACTGTGTGGATCACAATCAACTGTGGAAAATTCTGAAAGAGATGGGAATACCAGACCACCTGATCTGCCTCTTGAGACATTTGTATGCAGGTCAGGAAGCAACAGTTAGAACTGGACATGGAACAATAGACTGGTTCCAAATAGGAAAAGGAGTATGTCACGGCTGTATATTTTCACCCTGTTTAACTTATATGCAGAGTACATCATGAGAAATGCCGGGCTGGAAGAAGCACAAGCTGGAATCAAGATTGCCGGCAGAAATATCAATAACCTCAGATATGCAGATGACACCACCCTTATGGCAGAAAGTGAAGAGGAACTAAAAGCCTCTTGATGAAAGTGAAAGAGGAGAGTGAAAAAGTTGGCTTAAAGCTCAACATTCAAAAAACTAAGATAATGGCATTTGGTCCCATCACTTCATGGCAAATAGATGGATAAACAGTGGAAACAGTGGCTAACTTTATTTTGGGGGGCTCCAAAATCACTGCAGATGGTGACTGCAGCCGTGAAATTAAAAGACGCTTACTCCTTGGAAGGAAAAGTTATGACCAATCTGGATAGCATATTCAAAAGCAGAAACATTACCTTGCCAACAAAGATTCATCTAGTCAAGGCTATGGTTTTTCCTGTGGTCATGTATGGATGTGAGAGTTGGACTGTGAAGAAAGCTGAGTGCCGAAGAATTGATGCTTTTGAACTGTGGTGTTGGAGAAGACTCTTGAGAGTCCCTTGGACTGCAAGGAGATCCAACCAGTCCATTCTGAAGGAGATCATCCCTGGGATTTCTTTGGAAGGAATGATGCTAAAGCTGAAACACCAGTACTTTGGCCACCTCATGCGCAGAGTTGACTCATTGGAGAAGACTCTGATGCTGGGAGGGATTGGGGGCAAGAGGAGAAGGGGACGACAGAGGTTGAGATGGCTGGATGGCATCACTGACTCAATGGACGTGAGTCTGAGTGAACTCTGGGAGTTGGTGATGGACAGGGAGGCCTGGTGTGCTGTGATTCATGGGGTCGCAAAGAGTCGGACACGACTGAGCGACTGATCTGATCTGATCTGATTCTAGTTGTACTTGGTCCCAAGAGTTTACCTGGCTTAGAGTACAGGCTGTGGCATATCCAACATCTTAAAAATCAACTTTGGAGGTAAACTTTTAGTTTATAGTATTAATAGTTTAGAATTAAGAAGGACTTTGGGTGCTGTTTAATCATTAAAATGAGGGAAACTGTGACCCAGAAAGGGCATGTAGTTGCTCAAAGTCATGAAATTGGTAATTGACAGGTCAGAGCCTGATTCAGAGAAATTTCTATAATTACAGAGTGGTGCTTATTTATATACTGGAGTGCTCTACTAGGCTTGGGGAAGAAGGGAAGCCTCTGTCCAGAAGCAAGGGAATTTAATAAATATTGGAGTCCCTTAAAAACTGCTGGTCATATGGATCCCGGATCCTAAATCTCTTGGAAAAGAAAATGTATCTGGTGTGTGCTTGAAATCACTGGGTGTATGTGTGTATTTGTACAAATATGTGTGATCCATCTGAACAAACCTCAACCTTATCTCCTTTCAGAGTTCTATTTTTCCCCATGGTATAGGAAAGGGCTACTACATAATGAAGTGTAAATTTTTTGATATAACATTTTATCACGCATGTGTGAATGCTCAGTTGCTCAGTCATGTCTGACTCTTTGCAACCCCATGAACTGTAGCCCACCAGGCTTCTTTGTCCATGGGATTTTCCAGGCAAGAATACTGCAGTGGGGGTGCCATTTCTTTCTCCAGGGGATCTTCCCGACTCAAGGATCAAACCTGCATCTTATGCATTGGCAGGTGGATTCTTTACCACTGAGCCACCTGGGAAGCCCCAACTTTTTATCATAAAGACTTGAAATAGTATTTGAAATGCAGTACAGTTTAGGATAACAGTTCCCACTAATATTTCCTTTTCATCAGACTAGTGGAAGCCTCTTCACCTTGTTTATTGTTGGAAAGCATGCTGGGAGAATTTTGTCAAGATAGCTGTCGCACAGGGGATAGTGACAGAACTGATCATGCAGGAATTAAGAAAAGATAATTTTACAAGGTAATCCAAAGACTGCTGATACTGTCCTTTGTTTAATGTATCTGAGAACATTAAAATGTTCTAAATGACTGAAAAAGAGAAAGGTCCTATTGGTAGGTCCTTATTGGTCCTACAATAAGAACTGGTTAAGAGTGATTTTTCTCAGTGTATGGTGTTAGAAAGTGTTCTAGTTTCATTCTTTTACAAGTGGTTGACCAGTTTTCCCAGCACCACTTGTTTCACACCAAAATAAACTGAAAATGGATTAAAGATGTAAACATAAGACCAGAAACTATAAAACGGCTAGAGGAGAACATAGGCAAAACACTCTCCGACATAAATCACAGCAGGATCCTCTATGACCCACCTCCCAGAATATTAGAAATAAAAGCAAAAATAAACAAATGGGACCTAATTAAACTTAAAATCTTCTGCATAACAAAGGAAACTATAAGCAAGGTGAAAAGACAGCCTTCAGAGTGGGAGAAAAAAATAGCAAAAGAAGCAACTGACAAACAACTAATCTCAAAAATATACAAGCAACTCCTGCAGCTCAATTCCAGAAAAATAAATGACCCAATCAAAAAATGGGCAAAGAACTAAATAGACATTTCTCCAAAGAAGACATACAGATGGCTAACAAACACATGAAAAGATGCTCAGCATCACTCATTATCAGAGAAATGCAAATCAAAACCACAATGAGGGACCATTTCATGCCAGTCAGAATGGCTGCTATCCAAAAGTCTACAAGCAATAAATGCTGGAGAGGGTGTGGAGAAAAGGGAACCCTCTTACACTGTTGGTGGGAATGCAAACTAGTACAGCCACTATGGAGAACAGTGTGGAGATTCCTTAAAAAACTGGAAATAGAACTGCCATATGACCCAGCAATCCCACTGCTGGGCATACACACCAAGGAAACCAGAATTGAAAGAGACACGTGTACCCCAATGTTCATCACAGCACCGTTTATAATAGCCAGGACATGGAAGTAACCTAGATGTCCATCAGCAGACGAATGGATAAGAAAGCTGTGGTACATATACACAATGGAGTATTACTCAGCCATTAAAAAGAATACATTTGAATCAGTTCTAATGAGGTGGATGAAACTGGAGCCTATTATACAGAGTGAAGTAAGCCAGAAAGAAAAACACCAATACAGTATCAGATCAGATCAGATCAGTCTCTCAGTCGTGTCCGACTCTTTGCGACCCCATGAATCTCAGCACACCAGGCCTCCCTGTCCATCACCAACTCCCGGAGTTCACTGAGACTCACGTCCACCGAGTCAGTGATGCCATCCAGCCATTTCATCCTCTGTTGTCCCCTTCTCCTCTTGCCCCCAATCCCTCCCAGCATCAGAGTCTTTTCCAATACAGTATACTAACTAAAAAGCCTCTTGATGAAAGTGGAGAGTGAAAAAGTTGGCTTAAAGCTCAACATTCAGAAAACAAAGATCATGGCATCCGGTCCCATCACTTCATGGGAAATAGATGGGGAAACAGTGGAAACAGTGTCAGACTTTATTTTTCTGGGCTCCAAAATCACTACAGATGGTGACTGCAGCCATGAAATTAAAAGACGCTTACTCCTTGGAAGGAAGGTTATGATCAACCTAGATAGCATATTCAAAAGCAGAGACAGTACTTTGCCAACCAAGGTCCGTCTAGTCAAGGCTATGGTCTTTCCTGTGGTCATGTATGGATGTGAGAGCTGGACTGTGAAGAAGGCTGAGTGCCGAAGAATTGATGCTTTTAAACTGTGGTGTTGGAGAAGACTCTTGAGAGTCCCTTGAACTGCAAGGAGATCCAACCAGTCCATTCTGAAGGAGATCAGCCCTGGGATTTCTTTGGAAGGAATGATGCTAAAGCTGAAACTCCAGTACTTTGGCCACCTCATGCGAAGAGTTGACTCATTGGAGAGGACTCTGATGCTGGGAGGGATTGGGGACAAGAGGCGAAGGGGACGACAGAGGTTGAGATGGCTGGATGGCATCACTGACTCAATGGACGTGAGTCTGAGTGAACTCTGGGAGTTGGTGATGGACAGGGAAGCCTGGCGTGCTGTGATTCTTGGGGTCACAAAGGGTCGGACACGACTGAGCGACTGATCTGATCTGATACTAACGCATATATATGGAATTTAGAAAGATGGTAATGATAACCCTGCATATGAGATAGCAAAAGAGACACAGATGTATAGAATAGTCTTTTGGACTCTGTGGGAGAGGGAGAGGAGGGGATGATTTGGGAGAATGCCATTGAAACAGGTATAATATCATATAAGAAACGAATCGCCAGTCCAGGTTCGATGCAGGATGCAGGATGCTTGGGGCTGGTGCACTGGGATGACCCAGAGGGATGGTACGGGGAGAGAGGTGGGAGGGTGGTTCAGGATGGGGAGCACGTGTACACCCGTGGCAGATTCATGTTGATGTATGGCAAAACCAATACAATATTGTAAAGTAATTAGCCAAAAAAAAAAAAAAAAATATATATATATATATATATGTATTATTCAACTTTAACTAATGGAGTATTGTTAGCATATTGATAAAATATTATGAATAAAGATACAGTATAAAAAAAGAGTGATTTATCTTGAAATCATTTGTACAGAGGCCGTGAGAGTATCTGAGTCTAGAAATTCAAATAAAAGGGAATGAGTTGATGACTGTGAGATTCAAGGATTTTTTTCAGAAATGAGCATTATATGCAAGCTTTTACTGTTAAGTATTAAGTATTCCTTCGGAGAAGGCAGTGGCACCCCACTCCAGTACTCTTGCCTGGAAAATCCCACGGACAGAGGAGCCTGGTAGGCTGCAGTCCATGGGGTCGCTGAGTCCGACATGACTGAGCGACTTCACTTTCTCTTTTCACTTTCATGCATTGGAGAAGGAAATGGCAACCCACTGCAATGTTCTTGCCTGGAGAATCCCAGGGACTGCCGTCTATGGGGTCACACAGAGTCGGACACGACTGAAGTGACTTAGCATAGCATAGCATAGCAACCATCATATTGGAGAAGGCCGTGGCACCCCACTCCAGTACTTTTGCCTGGAAAATCCCATGGGCGGAGGAGCCTGGTGGGCTGCAGTCCATGGGGTCGCTAAGAGTCGGACACGACTGAGCGATCTCACTTTCTCTTTTCACTTTCATGCATTGGAGAAGGAAATGGCAACCCACTGCAGTGTTCTTGCCTGGAGAATCCCGGGGACTGCCGTCTATGGGGTCTCACAGAGTCGGGCACGACGGAAGTGACTTAGCATAGCATAGCATTAAGTATTCCTTAGTGTGTCACCTAGGTCCTAATTTTCCCCCCATAGTATGGGGGTCAAAGTGTCAGAACAGGCTGTGTACCAGCCCTGGTAGTGTGATGTGAACTACTTAATGAGGCCTGAGTTGGATATTCCCATTGTACTTTTCAAATTTTCTAAAATAATGTGATAACTCCCATTTCTGAACAAAAAAACAGCCTTTATCATAGAAATATCTTTGTACTTTGGAAACTTATTGTGAGTACTTTTGATTCTACTACTTTGGTGTCTCTTAAACCCACCTGCCTGTCTCAGTCAAAACCACCACAATCTTTGTTCAGACTTTCATACCTTTTCATCTGGACCCCCTGCCACTCATATCTCCATTTCTGCCAGAGTGATTTTACTGATTGGATTGTTTATTTTCTGTTTAAAACACTGAAGTAGCACTCTGTAGAGAAGGCAATGGCACCCCACTCCAGTGTTCTTGCCTGGAGAATCCTAGGGACAGGAGAGCCTGGGACATCGTGTATGGGGTCACACAGAGTCGGACACGACTGAAGCGACTTAGCTGCAGCAGCAGCAGCACTAGCACTCTGTGACCTTTAGGTAAACTTCAGATTCCTTAACATCTCATGTAAGATCTTTGTGATCCACTTCTTATTAACCTCTGTGGCCTTATCTGTCATTACTTCATGTTCTAGCCAAATTGAATTATCTAATGTTTCCTAACTTCTCATGCATCTGAGCCTTCGCTTATGTTATCTCCTTTCCCTGGAATGTTTCTTTCCTAACTTCTTCTCTTGCTTTCTCTTATTCATCTTTCTAGACTTTGCTGGATCATCTCTAGGGAGCCTTCCTTGATCAACTCTTCTTCTCAATACCTCATTACATTTATTTTAGTCTTTAATTATTAGTTTTCTTTCTTCTCCGACCATCAGTCACTGGAGGATACAGATCATAGCTTTTAAACTTGTATCCCTTGTATCTAGCACTATGTTTGGTGTGTAGTAGGTGTTTGCTAAATGCTTGTTGGATAAGTAAATCTCTTTTAAAAGACGAAAAGGTCATCTTCTGTAGTGAAATAACTTCCCAACCTTGTGGCGTGTAGCATAGTTCCACTAAAAACCACTGAAGTCATCTTGTCTCTCTGTAAATTAAGGGCACAAAGGATACCACCTTTATGAACTTGTTCAGTTAATTTGATGGATTGTAGCTGATTGCTAGTTTCATCTCAGGAAGTTTTGTTCCTGCTTCTGTCCCAGTCAAAGTCATAGCCAAGGCAGATTTATTCCTAGACTCACTTTCACTCAGTGCACATTTACTAAGCATTTGTGATGTGTAGACTCTGGACTAGGTGCTGAATATTAACAGTAACACAGGTCCTTATCCTCAAAGAAATGTTAGTCTTATGAGCAAGTTCATCACCTACAGTTTTGAGTCACTGTATGAGTGAATTAAAGATGTATGTAATAGTAGATAGTCTTTGAGCTCTAACATATTTGAATGAATCAGCCAGCAAATGAACTGTTTATTCTCTGGTAATGAGGGTACTTTAATAAGAACTGGAATTTGTGAGTGATACTACATTATGGACTGTTAGCCAGTAGACAATATGTCATTTTAATTAAGTCGTATTTTCTTCTAAATTCACTTGCTGTAACTCCTGTCTCTTCTGAAGGTGGTTGACAACAGTGCTGTAATATAGAAAAGTAATTTTATTTATTAATAAAGTAATATATTTGAGATATGTACACACAAAAAATTCAGACCGTTACAGATTCATTCTTAGATGCAGTGCTCTCAAATTAATGCTTGATATCTTCTTTTCCTTCTCTATTCATTGTTACTTGGTAAGTTGTTATTTTTATTAGGAAATGTCGTTCTTGGGTTCCTTCTCACAGTTTTCCATGTGTGAACCAGCAAGAACTCACCTTGGCTCACTGATGAGAACACAGAGGAAATAATGTTAATCACATTTAGAAGTGGGCAGTAATGTCAGTTACTCTTCTTTGTTTTACAGAGATGAACGAAATCAGTCCATCATTGTAAGTGGAGAGTCTGGGGCAGGAAAAACAGTCTCAGCTAAGTATGCCATGAGATACTTTGCAACAGTCAGTGGTTCTGCCAGTGAAGCCAATGTTGAGGAAAAGGTGTTGGCTTCCAACCCCATCATGGAGGTAAGATAGCAGCAGCCACGGCCTTCTTACTGTATCCTCTCCATAAGAACCACACTGAAAAGTTTGATTGAAACATCACATGTCAGAAAGTTTGGGACCTCCCAACCACTAAGAGTAGGAAAATACTGTTCCAGATATTAGTAAGAGATCTAGGAAAAGTAAAAATTCAGTAAAGTAGACATTTTAAGTGAAGTCCGGCTATAAAGGACTCCACTGTATTCCATAAACCTGTATTTTTAACCTACCACTACATTGTTGCCTCCAAGTAGCTGGCAATGGCACTTCTTTTCCTCAATTAATGGAGTTGTATTTACTGCTGCTTATACTGGAACTGGAAGTATAAGCTACTCCTTTCCCCCCAATCCTGAGCTTATTTAAGCTCCTTCTAAAACGTAGGATTCACTATGCTCAAGCATGAATGAGTTTTATTCTTCCTTTACCCACATTTCGTTTTCTGTATGTAGTCTAACCTGTTTAGCTGTAAGTTTTTATATTTTTCCAGGTAGAACTATAAACTTAAATCATGATCTTGGAAACATTTTTCTGCATGTTTCTGTCAAGCATATCACACAGTTTTAGATTAGAAAAAGAAATTTACTAATATAAATTCTTGAAAAAGGAAGATCTGTGAAAAGATGTCCTTTTTTCCCCCTTTTGTTAATTTAACTTTTTTTTAAAATTTTTTATTATGTTGTGTTGGTTTCTGTCATTCAGCAACACAAATCAGCCGTAATTATATATACATCCTCTCCCTCCCTAGCCTCCCTCCCCTCCCCCACCCCCCATCCCATCCTTCCAGGTCACCACAAAGCCCCAGACTGGGTTTCCTGTGCTACACAGCAACTTCTCACCAGCTATCCATCTTACACCCAATTGTGTATATTTGTTGATGCTACTTTCTCCATTTGTCTCACTTTCTCCCTCCCCCAAGACCATTCCCTAATGGAGTTCATCTGTATCTCCATTCCTTCCTCAATAAGTTCATCAATACCATTTTTTCAGATTCCCTATATATGTGTTAATATATTTGTTTTTCTCTTTTTGATTTACTTCACTCTGTATAACAGGCTCTAGGTTCATCCAACTCACTAGAACTGACTCAAAATCATTGAAAAGATATCCTTTTAAAAGTAGACTATATATGCAAAGTAGACATGCTCAGACCAAAGAAAACAGACCTTTTCATGTGAAAATTTGAGTATTTTAGGATTTGCAACTGGAGGATTATTTGTGTATTGATGTGATTTTAGGAAAGTTACATTAAATGGAGAAAATAAGTCTCAGTAAATGGAGAGAAATGACTTTGGACATGCAGAAACAAACTTTTTTCTTTCTTTCTTTCTTTTTTTTTTTAAACTAATAATCCTAGTCAGCGTTCTTTATTCCTGTTTCTTTCCCTTTGTCAAGTCTTATTTGTCACCCAAACACAGATGGCGTTTAGAACTGGCCTGGTGCACCAGTGATACAAGTGGTTTTTGCACTAATCAGTCCAGAGGTAATTGTGCCTGGTGTGCAGTGCTGTGTGTGACACTTTATTATAGTATGCTGTGACCCCCTTGCCCACAGGGCTACCTTCTAGAGCAGCAGGACTTCTGTTCTTGGGATTGAGAAAATAAGAGATGCTGGGAAAGTTAAGAGCCTCCTGGGCTGGGGGAGCTATGGAAAGAGAACTGGAAATGTTTTCTGAAATAGCATGGACAGAAGAAAACAGATACTTATGTCAAAAGAAAGCAGTAAAGATCTTAAGAAAATATTAAGATTTTGGAAGAATTTAAACTCTATAGATATAATGGATTTTGGAGAAGGCAATGGCACCCCACTCTAGTACTCTTGCCTGGAAAATCCCATGGACGGAGGAGCCTGGTAGGCTGCAGTCCATGGGGTCGCTAAGAGTCGGACATGACTGAGCGACTTCACTTTCTCTTTTCACTTTCATGCATTGGAGAAGGAAATGGCAACCCACTCCAGTGTTCTTGCCTGGAGAATCCCAGGGACGGTGGAGCCTGATGGGCTGCCGTCTATGGGGTTGCACAGAGTCGGACATGACTGAAGCGACTTAGCAGAAGCAGCAGCAGATATAATGGTGGATCCTACTCATGTTACTATTGTGATAATATAGTCTGTATAGCCCATTTCTTGTTTTGGTTTAGATAACAGCAGGAATTTACTTTCTGCCATTCTTTTTACTGTTTTTGATCATAACAACAAATTCTTGGTGTTCAACAGTAGTCCATTCTTAGTCCCTAACGTTAGAAGATACCAAAGTCCTGATTATGATGGCATTAGGAAACCCCTTCTCTTCTAGATTCAGACCGTATAATAACATATAAGTTTGGAATGAAGCTTCTGGAATATGTCTAGTTGAATGAAATATTTTATGACCTTGCTATATTCTAAAAAATAACTATATTTTTTCCTGCAACACAGATTTGTGTTATGTAGGAGTGATATTAAAAATTTGAAATGGCTACAGATACTACTTTTTAAATACAGTTATAAGGAATTTACCTCATTTGCTAGAAAGAACAAAAATATAAAGATAACAGTTACACATTTAAAAAAATTAATTTATTAAAAATTTTAATAACAGCAGTTATGCTTAGCTGCTTCATTCTATAATATTGTTTAGTTTCTCTGCAGGAATTTGGATTAATAAAATTTGTTAAAGAGATAACTACTTTTCAACAACTACAAATAAGCAGCAAAATAAAAAAAAAATAAGGGCATCCCAATTTGAAAGGTTAAAATGGAATATAGGGCTGAAAAATGGTGACAAAGGGTTTATAGTTATAGGAAGAAAACATAGGTAAAATATTGAATATGTGGCCTAGAAAATTTGTAGCTTTTAAGCCTGCCTCAGGATTATGTCTCTGTATCAGAGCCCTTTACTGTGATGTCAAGAAAGGCATGTCTATGTCTCCAGTGATTACAGTCATCCCACACCTTGAACATTGTAGCCCAGTGACTTATGAGATTTGCACATTATCCTTTGGAAAGCCAGCAGCTCCTCATCCTCAGCATAGAATCCTTTTGAAAATACAAATGATGTACAGAGAAATAAATGATTCTTTTTTGCTCAATTTTATGACATTTGCTTTTTTGCCCTTCTTATTTCCTAGAAATTTTTATCCTAAGATAGGGACCAGGAAAGTGATGGGGGCACACTGGGTCTTAATAGTTCTTTTTCCTCTTTAATAAATTATAGTTGAAGATTTCCATCTCCATTTAGTAAAGAAGAATAATGCACTCAACATATCATTGAAATCAGTAGTGAAATCAAGACCACAAAACTTCTTTCCTTTAACAATTTCTTGCTGATTGAAATGAAAATAGCATTAGGGAGGCTGTTATAAATACAGTACTTGTAAGGCTGATGAAACACTTAGGGGGAAAGGACAAAAGGCACTACTTATATCCAGAACCTTGTTTCCGTATTGAGTTAAAGGCTTAGAATCATATAGTTTTATTTTTGAAAGGGATGCTACTGCTCATCTATTCTAGAAGCTGAAGCTAAATGATTCTATGAAGACCTGCAAGGCCTTCTAGAACTAACACCCAAAAAAGATGTCCTTCTCATCACAGGGGACTGGAATGGAAAAGTAGGAAGTCAAGAGAGTACTCTGTTACCTGTACTCCAGTTACTTGGAGTAACAGGCAAGTTTGGCCTTGGAGTACAAAATGAAGCAGGGCAAAGGCTAACAGAGTTTTGCCAAGAGAATGCAATGGTCTTAGCAAACACCCACTTCCAACAACACAAGAGATGAGTCTACCCATAGACATCACCAGATGTTCAATATTGAAATCAGACTGATTATATTCTTTGCAGCTGAAGATGCAGAAGCTCTATACAGTCAGCAAAAACAAGACCTGGAGTTAACTGTCTCTCAGGTCATGAACCCCTTATTGCCAAATTCCGACTTAAATTGAAGAAAGTATGGAAAACCACTAGGCCATTCAGGTATGACCTAAATAAAATCCCTTATGGTTATACAGTAGAAGTGACAAATAGATTCTAGGGATTAGATCTGATAGACAGAGTACCTGAAGAACTGTGGATGGAGGTTCATAACAGTGTACAGGAGGTGGTGATCAAAACCATCCCCAAGAAAAAGAAATACAAAAAGGCAAAATGGTTGTCTGAGGAGGCCTTACAAATAGCTGAGAAAAGAGAAGCAAAAGGCAAAGCAGCTCCTTGGGCTTTGAAATCACTGCAGATGGTGTCTGCAGCCATGAAATTAAAAGACATTTGCTCCTTGGAAGAAAAGCTATGACAAACCTAGACAGCATATTAAAAAGCAGAGACGTTACTTTGCTGACAAATGTCTGTCTAGTCAAAGCTATGGTTTTTCCAGTAGCCATGTAGAGATGTGAGAGTTGGACCATAAAGAAGACTGAGCATCGAAGAATTGATGATTTTGAACCATGGTCTTGGAGAAGACTCTTGAGAGTCCCTTGGACTGCAAGGAGACCAAACCAGTCAATCCTAAAGAAAATCAATCCTGAATATTCATTAGAAGGACTGATGCTGAAGCTGAATATCCAGTACTTTGGCCATCTGATGCAAAGAGCCGACTCATTAGAAAAGACCCTGATCCCGGGGAAAGATTGAAGGCAGGAGTAGAAGGGGATGACAGAGGACGAGATGGTTGGATGGCATCACCAACTCAATGGACATGAGTTTGAGCAGGCTCTGGGGGATGGTGAAGGGCAGGGAAGTCTTCCGTGTTGCAATCCATGGGGTTGCAAAGAGTCTTATACAACTGAGCCACTGAAGAACTACTGCTTGTCTGTTCTAGTCAGTTAACACATGAGGACACTAATGCTCTTCAGAGGATTAAATGATGCAAGTTGGTGGTAGGGCCTGCTGTGATACCCAAATCCTCAGACTTATATTTCATTTACTCCTCTACTATTCTTTGCTATATGTTCATATACCTTATACTCAAAGACAAAAGGATCTGTTTCAACCCTGGCAACTCACTGCTTCTTCTCACAGAGTGCAGTGATTTTGGAGGTCCACTCCACACTCTGAGGAGATCCAAGGGAGGTGACATGTGGAGGTTGGGATAGAAGTTGGGAGGGAGGAGAAGCTGTGGACCACCCTCTCCCAGCTTGCGTAGTTGCTGGGGAAGGTGCTGAGGACCGTGCCCTGGAAGCACTCATTGACTCTCACTGCTCGGCCACTGCTACCACATGTAACCTCATCTGCTCTTTGACAGAGTGTGTTGTGTTGAAAGAAAACTTTGCATTGATCCTTTAGTTTCATTTTCTAAACAAAATAAAATAATAGGAATATATGGAGACTTTTTGTTGTGTATTTTGTAGTGTCAAGTTTTGCTAGAAAAGTAGTTTCCAGCCATTCTTTCCATCTTTAATGTTAATCTTAAATTTAGCAGTGTTCTCATTGTCAGAACAGAATAGGTTAATACTTGTCATATTTCAGAGACTAAACATATTTTCTTTGATTGATCAGAGATTCTAATGTGTTAACTTTTGCGGCTGTGCTACTGCCGTTTTCATCACTTGTGTTTGTATTGCCTTTTTTTTTCTTATTATGCTTTCTTAATGCTGCAGAGCATTCTCATATCTTTCTGCTGTGGTTTCAGTGTACTAATCCTAGTAGTCACAGGCTTTGCATAGGGAAAGATATTAATTATATGAAATTATCTAATTAAGCATTTAATATATGCACTCTGTGAACCCTTGCTTTTCTAACTGTAGCATGCTTTTTGCTTTGCCTTGAAGGTAAAAATTATAGAAGCATGTCACCTAAATTAGAAGGCAGTGCATATGCCATTTAAGTGTTTAAGATTATATTAAAAATTTAGCAGAAAGTTACATTCTCTACATTCTGTAGCAGATGTCTTGCAAGTTAGATACCACTATCAAATTCAAAGCCAAATTTTACTGTCTATGGTTTCTGAAAATTGCTTTGAATTGAGGGGGTAATTACTAACACTCCACTAATAAGCAATCCAGCTGAAACAAAGAGACCCTGAACACCAGAGCAATATTTCCAGGAAAATATTAATTTGTATTAGCCAGTTTATTTACGTGAAACAGACTACATTTCAAGAAATCAAAAACCTAGTTATTTAACCAGGATGGCTTGTGCCTAGGCAGCCCCTGGTCCCATCCGTTCTTTTCCTTTGCTGACATGAATGAGTGTGTTCCATGCCTTCTTCCATGGTGAAGACCTCCCAACCGCTGGCCTCCTGTCTGCTGTTTCTGAAAATCACTTGTGTGAAAATAACAAGGCTGATATTAGTATATACCTGTGTGATTGTGCGGTGACAAAGCATATGATTTGCAGGGGCAAAATTGGTTCTGTTTTTAAAAGAATCACTTTTAAAGGGTTGTGTTCACCTCTGTTCTGTCTCTCCCTGAACAAATCTGTTCATGTCAGGGCATGAATTGCACTTCTAAAACCGTATTTTTTTCCCCTTGTTTTTCAGTCAATTGGAAATGCTAAAACAACCAGGAATGATAATAGTAGCCGTTTTGGGAAGTACATTGAGATTGGTTTTGATAAGAGATATCGAATCATCGGTGCCAATATGAGAACTTACCTTTTAGAGAAATCCAGAGTGGTGTTCCAGGTAAGCCAGGCCAGTATACATACAGATTGCTGTATCATTCCAGAGCTCACTTTATTCCCAGATTCTCTTGAGCATGTTATGTCAGTATTACTACAAACTACATCTGGACTGAAACATGTGAAATAATGCCTATCAGAGAATACCCCTTAGACTAATAGTCTTGGGACTGGACAGCGATCTAGGTTTAATGGTTTTTACTGTTTCCTCCAGATGCTTGTACAAAAAGAATAGTTAATAAGAGGTGCTGATAGTTTAGTCTTGTCTGTCACATTTCCCAGTTGATAGGGAAGACATTGGTCTATGCTTCAGTGAGTTATAGCTTGAACTCCATTCAAAAAAAAATGTTCTTGACCTTTTTCCTTCCTTCTTTTCTTTCAGAATATGGTATTGTTTAGATAGAATGTTGGGAGTTAATAGATCCTCATAACTCAGTTGTGAACCACTGTCAGAGAACACAGTCAAGTCTACGTGTTGGTGTAAGACTTTCATTCATACATATGCTCTTAGTCCTTTTGAAGCGAGGAGTGGGGGTGGCTTCCAGGATCTCAGTTCCCCAACCTGGGATTGAACCCAGGCCTTGGCAATGAAAATCTGGAATCCTCCCCACCCCCAGGGAACTCCTGCTCTTACTCATTTTTTATTTGTAAATGGGAAACACTATACATTACAACACTGACAGACATGTTTATGCTCAGGGAATATGGACTTACCACTGGAAAACTCCTAGTATAGGACTCCTGGTGACCCACTGCAAATTGTGAGATGGGGTTCCTCTAGCTCCTTCACTGGATGCCTGCCTTGTGGAGATTCCAATAGCCCTGGCACTGCCTTATAGCTGAGTCTATAGTTTCCATAACACAAATCTATTAAGACTTAGAATATGTGTAGGAAAAACATACTGAAAGTCATGAGTTTGGGCAGCCTGGAACTATTCAGGCTTTGACTTTAGGGATATGCCTGATTTGTGGCTACCTAAATGTAATACTGTGAACTGTGGAGTTGGAGAATACTCTTGAGAGTCCCTTGGACTGCAAGGAGATCCAACCAGTCCATTCTAAAGGAGATCAGTCCTGGATGTTCTTTGGAAGGAATGATGCTAAAGCTGAAACTCCAGTACTTTGGCCACCTCATGCAAAGAGTTGACTCATTGGAAAAGACTCTGATGCTGGGAGGGATTGGGGACAGGAGGAGAAGAGGACGACAAAGGATGAGATGGCTGGATGGCATCACTGACTCGATGGACGTGAGTTTGAGTGAACTCTGGAGTTGATGATGGACAGGGAGGTGTGGTGTGCTGCAGTTCATGAGGTCGCAAAGAGTTGGACACGACTGAGAGACTGAACGGAACTGAAATGTAATACCTGATTTGTATAGTAAAGCAATAGTTAGCCTCCTCCATTGTTGTATTATCTACATATATGCAGAACAGTGTTATTGTACACACATGTATGCTCGAATAGGTTAAAAAAATATTTAGTAGCCAGAAGAAACAAAGGGGGAAATATATGATCTAAGAGAAGACTGTGTCTAAACAGTACAGATTTGATTGATAGGTAGATGATGAAAGGGAAAATTGCTATGGTGACCAAAGGCTAGTAGTGGGGCCTAACCCTTCTTGTCTAGAAACTGTGAAGCAATTCTAGCTGTTTCCCAACCCTCAAGGCTATATAATATTGAGGATGTTTGGTTACATCAAAATGAGTCAGACAGAGAGTACATATTTGATATTCCTTCATGTACAAAGATGATCAAAGCATTTCTATAGATTCTCCAGCTTTTCTAGTTGTCTTTGTACTGAACCCCCTAAAATGTTGCCTGAAAAGTGAAAGTGGCTCAGTCGTGTCCGACTCTTTGCGACCCCATGGACTATACAAGTTCATGGAATTCTCCAGGCCAGAATACTGGAATCGGTAGCCTTTCCCTTCTCCAGAGAATCTTCCCAACCCAGGGATAAAACCTAGGTCTCCCACATTACAGGCAGATTCTTTACCAGCTGAGCCAGAAGGGAATCCCAAGAATACTGGAGTGGGTAGCCTATCCCTTTCCAGCGGATCTTCCTGACCCAGGAATCGAACCAAGGTCTCCTGCATTGCAGGCAGATTCTTTACCAACTGAACTATGAGGGAAGCCCTCATATTGCCTATTTGTGCTTATAGTCATTGGTATATTGTTTTTTTGTTTAGGGTCTTCTGTCCATGTAATAAGTTTTCTTTACCAGACACCAGCCCCCATTACGCATGAAACCTGACCTTGGCCTTACTTGCTATATTCTTCTGTAAACTGAGTTCAGCTGGTAGAGAATCTGCCTGCAGTGCTGGAGACCTGGGTTCAATCCCTGGGTTGGGAAGATCCCCTGGAGAAGAGAAAAGCTACCCATTCCAGTATTCTGGACTGGAGAATTCAAAGTACTGTATAATCCATGGGTTCGCAAAGAGCGGACACAACTGCGTGACTTTTACTTTCACTTTCTGTCAACTGAATATACTGCAGAATTCAGGAATATGATGGTAGAATATAAGAATTAAGTTTTGTATGAGTAGTATTGTTACATTGTATTTTGAAAGTATATATGTGGAAGAAGGCAGTCAGAAAATACTAAGAAATGGTCTTAGAATTGTACACAATTTACTTTCTATTTGAAATATATTTTTATTGATTTTTAAATATATAATCTAAATTGATATGGATGATGTAGTGCATTTGTGGATTTCTTACAAACAACTACAGTAGATGGTCCAGTCTAAGATATGGGAAAGATGGGACTTTTTTCCCTAGAGTGTTAGGAAGACCATGAATCTAAGAGGTACTGTAAGAAAATATAAGTATTGGGCCAACAGAGATTTTAGTTTCCCCAAAAGTCACTGATCTCTTATGACAGTGCCATATAGCAAGCTGTTTACTAGTTTAAAAAGCATTACTATCACATACGTTATGTTGAACGTGACCAACAGATACACTCACACAGATGCACATAGTTAATAAATCATGTTTTAATAATCATAGATATTAAACATAAAACTTTTCTGAGTTTTAGATTAAAATTCTGTAATTGAAAACTCTTATTATTTCAAAGGCAGAAGAGGAGAGAAACTATCATATCTTCTATCAACTTTGTGCCTCAGCAAACTTAGCTGAATTTAAAGTGCTGCGATTAGGTATGAATATGACATTAGATTTATTGTGCTGGTGTTATCTTCTGTTTATTTCCAAGTTCATAACTTTACTTCTTAAAAAGGAGATTATCTTGTACTGAAATATTTATGGATGAAATAAGAGGTCTACAGTTGGCCTCAAGATAACCCATGGGATGGATAAGGGGTAAGTGGCTGTATAAATGGAACAAGATTAGTCTTGAGTTGATACGTATTTAAGATGAGTGTGATGAGTACACAAGGGCTCATTATACTAGTTTCTCTACTTTTGTGTATGTTTGAAATTTGCCTTGTTTAAAAGGAAAGAAAATATGAAGGAGTGTATGTGGTAGAACCATATGAAGTCTCTGATGAAGGAAGGAGAAAAGTGTTTGAAGAAATTATCCTAGCATGTAAATTGAAATAAAACCTTTAGGAAAGGACTATTCATTTAAACTCTACAAACATTTTGCTCCATTATTTGATTTGAGTCTTGTATTAAAATGTAACTAAAAATACAGACAGTCAGACTCCAGACTCTATACAATTAATTGTGCTTTCACTGCCTCTAAAGCAGAGTGGACATAAGGGGAGAAGTCAAGGCCTTTTCATAGACTGCAAATCTTTTTAAAATTTTTCCTTAATTGCAGGAGATGCAAATAACTTTCATTACACGAATCAAGGTGGCAGTCCTGTGATTGAAGGAGTAGATGATGCCAAGGAGATGGCACATACCAGGCAGGCCTGCACTTTGCTAGGTATGTAATCTTATCCTTGAATTCTTGGAAGTAATAGCTCTCTGACTCAAGCAACCTTTGATTTGGAATATTGGCTTAGCTTCATATTAAGTGGTGAAAATTTGGGGGAGATTTAACTTTTTTTTTTTTTTTCAGATTTAACATTCTTCATAAAAAAACATTTGGGCATCAAATGGGCATAGAGTTTCTCTTGGGAATGAGGGGAACTATACTGAAAATATGATATGGTAATGATTGTACAACTTTATAAATTTACCCAGAACTTTTGAATTGCATACTTAGATGGATGAGTTTTATGATATGCACATTATTCTTCAATAAAGCTATTTAAAACATATGTTCAGGGCTTCAGGGGAAAGATATGGGACTGCTTACTTAAATTTTTACAAAATCTGAAATGTAGAGCTGAATGAAATGGGTTTCTATTCAGAAACTCATGTTTTATAGGATTTTTTTGTGTATTTGTTTTTTTTTCATTTTGGATGTGTTTTTGTGGCCTGGAAATGTGGTTGAGCTAGCTTAGTGACAAAATACTGTATTACATATAGTTTATTTGTTTCTGAAATAGCTCAGGTCACTGTTTTGTTTCTAGATTTAAAAAAATATATTGGATCTACATATAAATAAATTGACCTTTAGAAATGTAGTATACAACTTTTAGTGCTAAATTATTTATTTAAATGTTCAGCATATGACTAACTCTAAAGTCATATATTGGTATTTTGAGGAGTAACCTGAGATGAGTTAATTTAATTTAAAAGTATTGCTAATCAGAGTATCCTTGCCTGGAAAATCCCATGGACGGAGGAGCCTGGTAGGCTGCAGTCCATGGAGTCACTAAGAGTCGGACACAACTGAGCGACTTCACTTTGACTTTTCACTTTCATGCATTGGAGCAGGAACTGGCAACCCACTGCAGTGTTCTTCCCAGGGACAGGGGAGCCTGGTGGGCTTCCGTCTATGGGGTCGCACAGGGTCGGACACGACTGAAGTGACTTAGCAGCAGCAGCAGCAATCAGAGTATGATCCAGGACCACTATGGAGCTTGTAAAAATTTAGAATCTCAAACTTACTAAACTAGAATCAGCATTTTAACCAGATCCATTGGTGATTCACATATGCATATTATAGTTTGAGAAACACTGCTTTACTTCCAGTGCTAACTCTGTTTATAAACAGAAAATTGCAAATTTGAAAAAGCCATAACACAGGAGATAGTAGAAACATTCCTTGTAAAATGAACTCTGAATTACCTGTATATGATTGCATTTTGGGAAATAATTTTAACATTTTTCTTAAACATAATATATATCTAATATTCTGGAAAAATCTTACCTATTGAAAAGTGAGGCCTCATCTGGTAAAACACCAAGGGCTGACCTGCATTTTCATCCTGCCTGATCTTTCAGGCCCTGCTCTAGTTCTTTGTTTAGGTACTTTACTTGTCAAGCTGGGGCATAGTACCAGCCTAAACATTTTTAATTGTGTGGTCTCTTTGAATTATTCTTGGTCTGTAGTTAAAAAAAGTGATTGAATACTTTGACTTAAAACAACCTTACTGAGCCACAACTTGCATTTAGAATAGAGCTAAATAGTAGTGTTAGTGAGATATTTAAATTGTGTGATGAATTTGTTTAGCACTTACCATGTGTCACACAGTGTGTTAACTTTACTAAGTGTATTTTCTCCTTTAATGTTTACAAACTCCCTTTGCGATAGTCTCTAATGTCCCTGTGTCTCAAATCAGAAACTAGAAGGGTGAAGGTGTCTGTTCGTGTGAGATGGCAGGTCAGGAGCAGAGCCCAGCTTCCAGTTGAGGTCTGTCTCACTGCACAGCCCATGCTCTAAACCATAGTGCTAAAGTGCATCATGTGTTAAGGTCAACAAAGGTGAAAGTGTTGTTAACTATGGCACATTATAATGTGTACAACATCTGGCAGTATTCAAGTGTTAAAAATTAAACTCTTAAAAAGTTAAATTATGTGCTTTAATTGTTTAGTTCCTATTCTGAAATTAATCACTGTTCATTTACTCTGTTGTTTCAGGAATTAGTGAATCTTATCAGATGGGAATTTTCCGAATACTTGCTGGCATCCTACACTTAGGCAATGTTGTGTTTATGTCTCGAGATTCAGACAGCTGCACAATCCCTGTGAGTTCAGTGCAAGCTTCCTGTGATGACAGTTGATTTGTGTTTTAATTTTGTTGATTCTTTATGGAAACAATGTGTTTGAAGTCTCTCTATTAACTAACATTAATAATTATCAGAGAGATAATTACTGGAAAGATACACTGTCTAGAGTAGAATTTTGAACCGTCGATAAAGAAATGTGGATTCAGATCCCTGGTTCACAGTGATTGCTTATGTGTGTGGGAGGGATGGGGGAGGAAGGAACTTGGGTATATGTGTGAGCTGTATAAACAGAGGTGGGAAATATTAGATGTGAAAGTTGGATTGGTGAGTCTACAGTGAAGAGCTTGTTTGGCCCATGACACACATACAAGAATTGATAAGTTTATTTGTCCTGTGGAATATGGTTTAAAAATTACTGAAGAAATTGTTAGCAGTGATTACTCCTGGGAAAAGGAATTAGATGACTGGAGAGGTATGGTGTCTTCACTATGATTTACATATTCTTCCCCATGTAGAGATGACTACACACTGAGAATTAAAATCCAATTCATTTGTTTAAACTGTAATAAAACCTAACAGTCTCAGAATGTTCTCATTGGGCATTGTGATTTGCAGTATTTTCTAATCACCCCTATCAAAGATCAAACACAATGCACACACTCACACATACATGCAGATACTTACTAGGTGTTTTTTAACTTTATTAAAATGGATGTAGTTTTAATATAATTAATTCTTTTTCCATCTTGCTTCCTCAAGGATTATAATAGGAAACAATTCTGAGATTTATGTTTCATTCTTCAGACACTCAAGATTTGATATTTCCAAATCTACATGTAGATTAATTCATGTGACTTAAATTTGAGTAAATTTGACTTAAGTTTTGAAATACATGTTTCAGCATCTCCGCCTGGGTTCAATCCCAGCTTTACTTATTTATACACTCTGTATTTTGGGGTGAGTTACTTAGCTTCTCTGAACCTTAGTTTCCTCATTTTTAAAATGAAAGAGACTTTGTTTTTTACCAATTTTGGACTGGTTGCTCTGATCACACTTCATGCTGAATAAATTCTATTCTAAAAAATATTTGTAATAAATACATAAGAACTTTAATAAATACATAAGAAATATTTTAATATATATATAAACTGAGTGAAAATAGGAACTTGGAACAGAGCAGAACCCTGAAGCACGGACTCACCTGGGAGGCATTTGCTGAACCCAGTGACGTTGAGCTATGGTTTTTATAGCCAAGTGGGGTGCAGAAGACAAAAAACAAAGCCTCAGACTCCTGTAAACAGGGGAACAGGAAGGCAAACTTCTGCCTAAAGCTGAGACACTAAATGGGGAACATGCTCACCACCTCCTCAAAGAGTACAAAGAAAAATCAAGTCTCTAAGCTAGGTGGGGGGAGGGGGGAAGAAATAGTTCCCTAAAAATTTAGAGCAATGAGCTGCCCCTCATACTTATTTCCCAGTTTGTTTTCATAGTTCCTGGATGGTCCCCAACAGCAACATACACAAACTTAAAGTGATCCTGGATTGGTAGTGCCCTGGATGCCTGACAGAAGCAAAAGCAAATCCACCTTCAAGCCAGGCCTCAACAGAGTCCCATGAGAAGAGTTACAAGAAATACTGACTCATAGTCAAAAATCTCAAATCTCATGATAAAACAAAATAGAAAGAGCTAGGCAAAACAATAGATAACAGTCAAACCTACTAAGAATGTGGAAAGAAATTAATAGCAGATTTGACACAATTTAGTAGAGAAGTGATAAGCTGAAAGACAGACATGAAGAAATGATCCAAAATGCAAGATGGGACCCACAGATGGAGCCCTTAACAATAGTTAAAAGAGATGAAGAATGGAGTAATAGAATCTAATTTTAATCTAATGAGAATTTCTAAGGCAAAGAAAGAGAATGAGGCAGACAAAATGTTTGAAGAGGCAATTACTAACAAATTTCAGAACCTGTGAAAATGACACTACACCACAGATTTGGAAAGGACAAAAAATCCCAGATAGAATAAATAAAAAGAAACCCACCTCTAGGCTCACCATAATGCTACCATAGGCAGAGAGAAAACTCTTGAAACACAAAGAAAGATCAGACATACTAGTGTTGAAAAAGTAGCAGTTAAACTGATGACTCACTTCCCAACTGCAATGATAGGAGTCAGAAAACAGTGGGCCGTCTTCAGTGTTCTAGAGTAAATAATTACTAACTTAGAATCATATGTCCAGTAAAGATATCTTTTTATAATGAGGAAAAGATAGGTGTGTTTTTGGACAAATAGAAACTTGTGAAAATTTGTCACCAGTCAGTTCAGTTCAGTTCAGTCGCTCAGCTGTGTCCGACTCTTTGCAACCCTATGAATCGCAGCATGCCAGGCCTCCCTGTCCATCACCAAATCCCGAAGGTCACTCAGACTCACATCCAGCGAGTCAGTGATGCCATCCAGCTATCTCATCCTCTGTCATCCCCTTCTCCTCCTGCCCCCAATCCCTCTCAGCATCAGAGTCTTTTCCAATGAGTCAACTCTTCGCATGAGGTGGCCAAAGTACTGGAGTTTCAGCTTTAGCATCATTCCTTCCAAAGAAATCCCAGGGCTGATCTTCTTCAGAATAGACTGGTTGGATCTCCTTGCAGTCCAAGGGACTCTCAAGAGTCTTCTCCAACACCACAGTTCAAAAGCATCAATTCTTTGGCGCTCAGGCTTCTTCACAGTCCAACTCTCACATCTGTGCATGATCACAGGAAAAACCATAGCCTTGACTAGACAAACCTTTGTTGGCAAAGTAATGTCTCTGCTTTTGAATATGCTATCTAGGTTGGTCATAACTTTCCTTCCAAGGAGTAAGTGTCTTTTAATTTCATGGCTGCAGTCACCATCTGCAGTGATTTTGGAGCCCCCCAAAATAAAGTCTGACACTCTTTCCACTGTTTCCCCATCTATTTCCCATGTAGTGATGGGACCAGATGCCATGATCTTCATTTTCTGAATGTTGAGCTTTAAGCCAACTTTTTCACTCTCCTCTTTCACTTTCATCAAGAGGCTTTTTAGTTCCTCTTCACTTTCTGCCATAAGGGTGGTGTCATCTGCATATCTGAGGTTATTGATATTTCTCCCAGCAATCTTGATTCCAACTTGTGTTTCTTCCAGTCCAGCATTTCTCATGATGTACTCTGCATATAAGTTAAATAAGCAGGGTGACAATATACAGCCTTGATGTATTCCTTTTCCTATTTGGAACCAGTCTGTTGTTCCATGTCCAGTTCTAACTGTTGCTTCCTGACCTGCATACAAATGTCTCAAGAGGCAGGTCAGGTGGTCTGGTATCTCTTTCAGAATTTTCCACAGTTGATTGTGATCCACACAGTCAAAGGCTTTGGCATAGTCAATAAAGCAGAAATAGATGTTTTTCTGGAACTCTCTTGCTTTTTCCATGATCCAGCAGATGTTGGCAATTTGATCTCTGGTTCCTCTGTCTTTTCTAAAACCAGCTTGAACATCAGGAAGTTCATGGTTCACATATTGCTGAAGCCTGGCTTGGAGAATTTTGAGCATTACTTTACTAGCATGTGAGATGAGTGCAATTGTGTCGTAGTTTGAGCGTTCTTTGGCATTGCCTTTCCCAATTGGCATTCCAATTGGGATTGGAATGAAAACTGACCTTTTCCAGTCCTGTGGCCACTGCTGAGTTTTCCAAATTTGCTGGCATATTGAGTGCAGCACTTTCACAGCATCATCTTTCAGGATTTGAAAGAGCTCAACTGGAATTCCATCACCTCCACTAGCTTTGTTCGTAGTGATGCTTTCTAAGGCCCACTTGACTTCACATTCCAGGATGTCTGGCTCCAATAGTCCCTCACTAAAGGAAATATTAAAAGACATGGTTAAGACAGAAGAAAAGTGATCTGGATACAAGATCTAAAATTCCAGAGGGAATAGTGAATCAATAAAAAAAAATGGGCAAAATTTGATTAATTAAAAGAATAATAATTATGAATTGAGCTTCCCAGGTGGCACTAGTGGTAAAGAACCCACCTGCCGATGCAGGAGATGAGATGTAAAAGATGCAGGTTCAGTCCCTGTGTGGGGAAGATCCCCTGGAGGAGGGCATGGCAACCCACTCCAGTATTCTTGCCTGGAGATCCCATGGACAGAGGAGCCTAACAGGCTATAGTCCATAGGGTTGCGCAGTCAGACACAAATAGTGTATTGGGCCACAAAATACTTTTTACAAAAAACTCATTACAGAGAGAAAGGTAGTAGAGAAACCTCACAGACATCCCCGTAACCAAGCAACCAGTCAGCATCGCATGAGTTCTGATGCAGCATCCTGAGGAGGGTACCACATCTCTTCTCTAGTATTCCCACCAAAAAGGCATGCCGAATCTGATCATGAGGCAACATCATACAGACCCAAACCAAGGGGCACACTACCCTTCTAAAGTATCAAGTTCTCAAAAGACAAAACGAAATAAAAGGGTGAAGAGCCCCTCAATTAATAGAGATTAATGAAATAAGATAACTAAATTCAATGTATGAACCTAGACTGGATACTGGACCATAGAAGTGGGATCCTGGTCCCTAACAACCCTATCCTCAGAGGACATTATTAGGTCAATCATTAAAATTTACTGATTGGTATAGGGTTGTATCACTGTTAATTTTCTGATTTTATTCATTGTACTATAGTTATATAATTTTAGGAAAATGCACAGTAGAGTATTTAGTACCAAAAGGGCATCATGTTTGCAACATGGCCTCAAAAGACTCTGAAAAATAATATGTATGCAGGAGAAGGCAATGGCGACCCACTTCAGTACTCTTGCCTGGAAAATCCCGTGGACGGAGGAGCCTGGTAGGCTGCAGTCCATGGGGTTGCTAAGAGTCAGACACAACTGAGTGACTTCACTTTCCCTTTTCACTTTCATGCATCGGAGAAGGAAATGGCAACCCACTCCAGAATTCTTGCCTGGGAATCCCAGGGACATGGGAGCCTGGTGGGCTACCGTCTATGGGGTCGCACAGAGTTGGACACGACTGAAGCGATTTAGCAGCAGCAGCAGCAGCAGACGTATGTGAAAGAGTGAGAGAGAAAGAGCAAACTTGGTAAAATGTTAATATTTAAGGAATCTGGGTGCTAGGAATACTTTGTACTTTTCTTGCAACTTTTCTGTTAGTCTGAATTTAGTTTAAAATAAAAAGTTTAAACAACTAAAGTGAATCACCAGGCCTTTCTTCCTCCCAAAAAGATAATAAAGTACTGGATAGCAAAGCTTATAGATTGGGATTGAGTGTTTGGAGTTCATGTTATTTAATTACATTAAGTTAGCTAATATATCAATTCTGCTATCATAAAAACAGAAACAGAAAGTGAAGCTTTCAAACCAATAAAGAGAAAAGTGAACTAAAAAAATAATCCAAAAATAGCAAGAAAGAGAAATTTTTAGAAAAGGAGGGACAAGTAAAGGCACAAAAAAAGGTATTAATAGAAATAATTACAAATGCACCAATGTTTTAGTTAATATGGATTGTCAGACCAGTTTTAGAATTCAGATATATACTTTTGAAAGAAGCATTCTTAGAAAGAAAAGGTACAGATAGTTTGAAAGTAAAAAGTTGAGAAAAGACACACCACAATAGCTAGAAAAAAACCTGGTAGAGCTGTATTGATATTGGACAAAATAGACTTTGAGGCCAAAAGCAGTACTAGAGATAGAGTCACTATGTATTGGTAGAGATTTTTATTCACCAGGAAGATGTAATAGTTCTAAACTTGCGTGTACTTAATGATGTAGTCTCAAAATATATAAAGCAAAAGATTACTACAAGAATAAAAAGACAAATCTGTCATAGTGGGATATTACTGACTTCTCTCAATTACTGATAGGTAAAGAAGTCTAACAATTAGTTAAGTTATAGAAAATTTGAACCAAACAGTTAACAACGTTGACCTCATAGAACAAAAATGGTAGTACCATTCAAATAAAATATTTAGAGTGCTGATCCACTTCTAAATGTCACACAATTCATATATAAATGAATGAAATAAGCTGCTTATACAAGGGAGTTGATCCATGTTGATGGTGATGGTGCTGATTTGTGTCTGAAGTGATTACTTGGGAGGAGGGAACATGAAAGAAAGAAGGGATTCCTTCAGTGGGAAGGGTCAGGGGAGGAGCGTGTCAAGAGACCCAGGGTTTAATGACAATTCTGACATAAACTGGTGGTATGCTTTTTGCCAAGCTAGTCTTTTGGATGTTATGTCCTAATTTGTCAATTTGAGATAGCAGTGTTCACCCTGCCTGTTTCTCAGGAATGTTATCATGCAGTTGAAACATGTGAGTGAAGATGTTAAAAAATATAATGTACTAACATGAGTTAAATTAAATAAGTATTTTTAATTTATGAATACTTTTCATGCCTACTCATGCAAAACCTATGGAAGACATTGTAGGGGATACAGGGATCCCTGTAGGTAAGGGGTTCCCAACTTCCAGGATCTAATGCCTGATGATCTGAGGTGGAGCTGATATGATAGTAACAGAAATATAAGTGCACAGTAAATGTAATGCTCTTGAAGCATCTGCAAACCATTCCCCCACTCCACAATCCATGGAAAAATTGTCTTCTACAGAGTCAGTCCTTAGTGCCAAAAAGGTTGGGGATCCCTGCCATAGATGATGCAGGGGATCCTTAGACTAGAAATACTAGTCTAAGAAGCCACACAAATAACTATTAAGTTGTCTATTTATAACCTTTTAGTACCTCCACCTCACACCTCCCCGCCATTGGCCCTCATTGCTCTTAGAGGAAAGACTAGCCATGGACCAGCCTCTGGCTTCATCCCCTACATTATCTCCCTCACGTAGCTTCAATTCCTCACATCTCTGGTTTCCGTTCCACCACAGGACTTTTATACCAGATGTCCCCCTACTTGGAAGACCCTTTCACCTAGTTAACCCCTTCTTATTCTTCAGAT
The DNA here is from genome assembly GCA_935064755.1 of Tragelaphus eurycerus. Taxonomy (NCBI): domain Eukaryota; kingdom Metazoa; phylum Chordata; class Mammalia; order Artiodactyla; family Bovidae; genus Tragelaphus; species Tragelaphus eurycerus. Next base: position 1,560,271 of record CAKXYN010000008.1, read on the forward strand.
CTCAACTCCATTTCTCAAGGCCGCTGTCTCCTGTCTCCCTGAATAGGGCACATTCCTTACACATGGAACCTTGTATAGTGTCCTCCTTTGTAGTAATTTTAATTTTAGGGAGCAATCATTTAGTTAATGTCCATAACCCCTAGTGACTCTAGGTTCTAGGAGGACAGGGTGAAAGTGAAAGTGTTAGTTGTTCAGTTGTATCCGACTGCGACCCACCTTTGTAGCCCACTTCAGTCCATGGAATTCTCCAGCCAAGAGTACTAGAGTGGGTAGCCAGTCCCTTCTCCAGGGAATCTTCTTGACCCAGGAATCAACCCGAGTCCCCTGCATTGTAGATGAATCCTTTTACTCTCTGAGCCACCAAGGAAGCTGGTACATGTCTATTTTTTTCTGCTGGGATATAATATATTTGTAGACAAGCTGACTCATTTTCTGACTGACTAAATGAATGTGCCTGAAGATGGATGCAAATAAGTATGATAAAGAGACAAAGGAAGAGGTCATTTTTTGAAGTGAGTCCTAGAAGAGATTACAAAATGCTGCCTAGATTCTGGTTTGATGGATGATTGTGATTATCACCAATCAGCTTCAAATGCTCTTGGTGTTTGCTGTAGAAACGAAATTGTCAGGTTTAATTGTTACATCTTGGTTAATATTTTTTTAGTAAATTCTTACTTGATTGATCTGGTCCTAGGAAATAACCCATTCTCTTTTGGCAGCCCAAGCATGAACCCCTCAGCATCTTCTGTGACCTCATGGGTGTGGACTTTGAGGAGATGTGTCACTGGCTCTGCCATCGGAAGTTGGCCACTGCCACAGAGACGTACATCAAGCCCATCTCCAAGCTGCAGGCCACGAATGCCCGTGATGCATTGGCCAAGCACATCTATGCCAAGCTCTTTAACTGGATTGTAGATCATGTCAATCAGGCACTCCATTCTGCTGTCAAACAGCATTCTTTTATCGGTGTACTGGACATTTATGGGTGAGTGTATTTGGCTTAGTGGTCTGAGCATTTCCTTCTAGACATTACCTAGTAGCTCCAAGTAGGTATTTGATTATGTCTCCTACTGGTGAGCTAAAGGGAAAATTAGAAGAGACTTTTTTAAAGTCTGGTTTCATTTGCTAGTTTGCCTTCTCTGGGTACCTTTCTTTAACGTTGAACCCCTTCCTATACATTTGTGCTTTTTGATGCCTAGTTTTTTGTCATCTGGTTCACTTTTCAAAAAAACCTATGATATTTCTATTCCCCTCCCTTCTGTGTTTATGTAAACATTGTGAATCTGTGAACTGACAAGAGCAGTAGCTTTATTGTAATTCTGATTGTTCCCTACTTGGGGATGAATATGCCCTCAAAAACTCATACTATTGAATATATTCACATGCTGCAGCCTTGAAAAAAAAATCTCTGCCACTTTGCAGATGTCTATCTGCTGGGTACATATTTCGTGTTACTAACTTAGAAAGCCTTATCTTCACTGATGTGGAAAGTAAGTTTTGCAATGTTAGGGAATTTCCTATTTCTCTCTAATGTGCACATTTTCAATATTTTTTAAAAGCTATTTTTCCTTTTTCTCCTCTTCCCATATTATTTTTGATTTTACAGATTTGAAACATTTGAGATAAATAGTTTTGAACAGTTTTGCATAAATTACGCAAATGAAAAACTACAGCAACAATTCAATATGGTAAGAATTTTCTTGCTTAAATAATATTCTGCCAAAAATTATTCTTTGAATTCCTGGTATATGTTTAAACACTGGCTCCTGAAGTGAAGTTATGAATTTCAATTATTATCTATGGTTTAAAGCAGTTAAACTGCTGAGGAACTTATGATTAATGAATGATGCAACCTTGGAAAGATGTTTATGGTCCAGATTGGATTCAAGGTCATCTGCTGTCTAAGAATAGTAAAAATTTGGTCCAAATAAATTGAGAGATGGAAGCAGAAAGTATGTTAGATAGTGACATAGGGGTGTGAAACTTTGACCCCAGGGATATCATTCAGTTGGTCATCCCTGAGGCTAACTATATGTGGAGTTAATACTATCTTAACTCTTACTTGATGTATTAGCAAGATGTCAGGACAGTCTGATGATAAGACCATTGGATGGCATCATCGACTCAATGGACATGAGTTTGAACAAACTCCAGGAGACAGTGAAGGACAGGGAACCCTCGCATGCTGTTGTCAATGGGGTCACAAAGAATCGGGCACCACTGAGCGACTGAACAGCAACAGGGCAAAAAAGTCAGGACATATTCTCTTTTCTACATATTTTTTATGTATTCGATTTTATATATTCTCTTTTCAACAGTCTGAGACATTCATTGGGACAATGGCAGTGGAAGGATTTTGAGTGGCTTTTGTGAAGTAGTAATAGCAGATATGTTATCATGGTGTTGGGGGATTTGGAAGCACTTAAAAATGGTTGGGCTACAGGCTCTCTGGTGGGGTTGATGGTGACCTCTGGGAGGTCACCTTCCAGGACTGCTACTGCCAGTGCCCCATCCCCAAGGCAAGCCACTGCCAACCCATGCCTCCACAGGGGACCATACAACACTAGCAGGCAAATCTAAGCTCAAGTGGATTCAGATTCAACTTAAAACATGTTCCTCAGAATGTCAAATTTCTCAGGATGTTAACAGATATTCCACAAGATAAAGTCATGTTAAAAAAAAAAAAAGAAATGCTGTAAACCCTCTACATCTCTATGTAGGGATTTATAAAGCACATTAGCTGAGGGGAAGGAAAAAAAAACACAGAGAAATCAAGCAGGAAATATATTTAAACTGGCTAAGCAAAAAAGGAGAAGGCAGTGGCACCCCACTCCAGTACTCTTGCCTGGAAAATCCCATGGATGGAGGAGCCTGGTAGGCTGCAGTCCATGGGGTCGCTAAGAGTCAGACATGACTGAGCGACTTCCCTTTCACTTTTCACTTTCATGCATTGAAGAAGGAAATGGCAACCCACTCCAGTGTTGTTGCCGGAGAGTCCCAGTGACGGGAGAGTCCCAGGGATGGCAGAGACTGGTGGGCTGCCATCTGTGGTGTCGCACAGAGTCAGACATGACTGAAGCAACTTAGCAGCAGCAGCAGCAAAAAAAAAAAAAAAAAAAAATTAAAAAGATTGGAATCCAACTCGGCATTGATTTTCCAGGGAACCTTGGGCAAGTTAATTGACCTTGCTGGGCCTTAGTCACCTCATCTGTATAAGGGGGATGATAATAGTACCTATTGCATGTAGTTATATGGATTAAAGAGTTGGGCTATGTAAAGTGCTCACCACATGCTAAGTACAAGTTTTAAGTGCAAGATTAGGCATGATTATTATTGATAAAATAGAATGTTTAAAATGAATCACCTATAGGAATTAGAATATGAAAAAGAATAGAACTGAAGGATGGGTAAGAGCCCTATTATCCTCATTATACAAAGAGAAAGGTTGAGTGGTATACCCTACAATTGATGAATGAAAAATGGAAATTTAAAGATATTATTTTAAGTTACAAAAATAATAAAAACCAAAAGATCTAAAAATAGTAGTATCGGAAGGATAGAGGAAGAATAGTAGAGGGTAATATATATGAATTTGGCCTCATCTGTCTCATCAGGAAATCAATAGATAGTTTTAAATTAATAAGTAAAATAATAGCTGATAAGCATATACATCTTCCCTGATGGCTCACCTGGTAAAGAACCCACCTGCCAATGCAGGAGACACAGGTGATATGGGTTTGATCCCTGGGTCAAGAAGATCCCTTGTGGGAGGGCATGGCAACCCACTCCAGTATTCTTGCAGGAAAAATCCCATGGACAGAGTAGCCTGGCAGTCTACAGTCCATGGAGTTGCAAAGAGTGGACACGACTGAAGCAATTGAGCACACAACAAGAAGCATATTGTTAGGGCTTCCCTGGTGGCTCAGCAGTAAACAATATACACAGAGACACAGGTTCAATCCTTGGGTCAGGAAGATACCCTAGAGAAAGAAATGGCAACCCTCTCCAGTATTCTTGCTTGGGAAATTCCGTGGACAGAGGAGCCTGGCAGGCTACATTCCATGGGGTCACAAAAGATTCCTACACAGCTTAGTGATTAAACAGTAACAACAACAACAAAGCATATTGTTCAGAGACAAATACCATAAGAAATAGCTGAGGGAGTTAAAAATGGTTGTTTCCAAGGAATGAGACTGGGATTGGGTCAGGATAGAATAAGGGATTGTTGCTTGTCATCATAAAACCTTTAGACTACTTGATCTTTGTAAAATATTGCATAAAATATTGTACTTTGATAAAAATTTGGACCCTCTTTTTAGCAAATTAAGCTACTTAGTATAGTGGAATAATGTAGAAGTGATCTTAAAATTTTAAGCTGTTTCCATAAGAATGTGACTGGTATATTTTGTGTCTCTGCATAAGGAACATTAATAAAAACCTGTCAGACACTAAGTGGAATATTATTTTTTCTCAAGGTTTTCCTGAGTTTCTCAATACTTTAATCAACAGCAGAGCCTTCTGCTCTTTCCAGTATATTTTGGCACAAGGTGACTGGGAGTATTAAGGAACTAACGCCAGCCTTATTAGGGACTGGCTAATTTGTTTATTTCTCGAGGACCTCATGTCTCTGCATGTGTGTTTCTGACTTTTTTGTTTCCCTTTCCCTCTTTCTGTCTCTGTCCATCTGTTTCTTCTCTCTCTCTCTTTCCTCATACACACACACACACACACAAACACACACTCACTCTCTCTCTGCACAAGAGAGAGCCTTCCCGCCTCTCTCTCTTATTTCTCCTCCTTCTCTCTTCCCTCCTTATTATCAGATGGCATATATTTTCCTTCAGATGGTATATATTTTGTCTAGGTTTTTGCTTCCTCACTTACCTCACAATTCCTGTGAACAAGCAGTGGTTGAGGTGCTTCTATTTTCTTAACTTGCTTAACTCCCATTCATCTTGACTTCTTGCAGCATCAGCTTTCACTGTTAATTGTCTGTTTCCCGGTTCTTATACCTGAGAAAAGAGAATGTGATTAACCCAGTTCATTTGTTCATCAGAGATCTCTGGCTCGTGACTATCTGTGTCTTGGAGCATGGGGTCTTATAGTAAAGAACTTGGTGCTCAGGCTGCTCCCACAGCAGGGGCTGTGGGGTGGGCAGTGGGCAGGAGAAACATGGTGACTGGCAGGTTTAGTGCTTGGAGTCCTTACCTTATCAAGTAAGCATCTCTTGCCATATTGAGCCTCATGCCCTTAATTTTGCAATTACGAGTGGAAAATTTTTGAGGTCCCATGGATTTTGCCAAACTAAACGTAGAGACTTATATGAGAAACAGGCTCTAAAGTTCAGAACAGTGTTTCTGTTGTCAATGTGAAGACCACACTGCATATAGATTAATGAATTAAAGGAAGGTAGGACTCATTTGTGAGGAATTATTAGTACCATCAGCCAGGGCATCTTGCTGACACATGGTGCCCCATTTGCCTTCTCATTAATCAAAAGAACAGAAGAAATTTGCTTTCTAATTAGCATTACATAAATATTCATATGTATGACAAGTTTGGTGTTTTTTTTTTTTTAACTAAAGCTTTCACACCTGGTTAGACTATGAATGCTGCAAATGAGCCAAGAACAGCATTATAATAAGTATAGAATAAAGTGGGAAAGTTCCAGATGTGTGAGGAGAATAAAGTATCAGAAATCTTGGTAACCCTTAGGTTTCATGGGGGTTTGGGTTCTAGGAAATATGTGTTGTCTGGTAATAGCCACAGAGGGATAATCTTCCCAGAAAAGTTTCAGGACATGTGAGAGAACCAGTGTGACAAAGGAGACAAGAAAGGAAAGCAGAACCCTGCAGGAAGAAGTGAGTAAAGGTCATTAGCACCTATAGAAACTAGAATTTGTGGGTTGGCTCCGTTGGCTGGTCAGCTCAATGCAGTGCTTCTGTTGCCCTTCCTTCCTAGACCAACCTAACTGCCTTTCACTGCAGACCTCAGGTCACACAGCTCTTCCTAAAGGAAGCCTTCTCTTGCTACCGTGTTCCAAATTAGTTAGGGACTCGTGAGCTCATAGCTGGCCATTATTTTTTCTCTGGAACATTATTACAGTTTGTAATTTTGTTTCTTGTGATTGATTTCTGTCTGTTTTTCCCACTAGTCTTCAAAGTCTGTTAGGGCTGAGTCTGTGTCTGTTTTGCTAATGGTGTCTAGTGACTGGGACATGGTAGACAGTCAATACATATTTGTGCTTAAGTGAGTGAATGGAGATGAGAAGCAGTGGCTGAAGCATTTAGCAGAAATAGTAATGTGTTTGTAGTGGTTGCAGCTGCTGGCAGAATTGGATGTAGAAGCCAGAAAAGTGAGCCATAGATTCTCTGACTGTGGAGGATAATCAAGGCAGACACAAAAAACCAATTGTTATCTAATTCTGAGGCACATGAACTTCAACACCATGGTCCCTTAAAAGAATTACTCTGTCATGCTGTAAGCATCACCCAGAATGTTTCAGTAGTCTGGAGGGCATCCTCTCTGCAGGTTGTTCAAGGCCCGCTAAGGCATTTTTATACCCATATGGTTAGCAACACTGTGCGATAATTTAAGGGGCCAAAAAGTACATAGTGTGGTTTTGGATATATACATATCAAAAAATCAAAAGCTGCCACATTTGTCAGCTATTTAAATATTCACATACGCAGATTTTCTTGTTTGCCAAAAATCCCATGTAGCTGAGGTTTTTCCATGTGTGGTTTATATTTGCTTTCTTATATTGTTCTCTGCCTGTAAATCATGTTTCTCCAAGATTGCTGCTAGAAGCCATTGACTGTCTCAAATTTTGTTTTATACATGTTTATTGACTAACATTTATGACAGTGATGTAGTAATGCCAGTTTTTTTCTTTTTCATTTCAGCACGTTTTCAAATTAGAACAAGAAGAATATATGAAAGAACAAATTCCATGGACACTCATAGATTTTTATGATAATCAGCCTTGCATTAATCTTATAGAATCTAAACTGGGCGTTCTAGATTTGCTGGATGAGGAATGCAAGGTAAGTATGATTTTCTGATGTATTTAATATATCAAAATTGTGCATTGAGGTAAAATGGTAAATAGGTTTAAGCAGAGATTCACTAGTATACCATGAAGTACCACAGTGGCAACAAGTGGGAATTACCCTAACTTGTATTCTGAAGGATCACTAGCTCCAAAGAGTTCAAAATATAGTTGAAACTGGGAGAATCTCCCTTCCCTTTTCAGCTGATTCTAAGTTATGTGAAAAACTGGCATTAGATACAGCTACTACCAATTTTAGCCACTTTTGTCATTGATATGCTTATATTTGGTACTTTTGTTCAATGGTATGATATAGTTCAGGAAATGTAAGAAATTGTACAAAAGTTATTTTGAATAATAGTTCTAAATATCTATAATTTTAAACTTGATTAGTTGTTCTTTATTACTTATATATATGGTAGGTAAAGAGTTTTAGTTTTAATATTTGAAGATGCAGCATGTGGAGAAAATATGAGATCGCTGGCTTCACTGATGAGTGATTCTAGACAACCTGTCCTTTCCTTAGTTGTTCTTTAGTTTATATGTCATAGTTACAAGTTCATGTGCACTGATCCTCCTAAGCATCTAGATTTCCTACAACGTTAAGAATGCAAAAACAAATACTGTATGTTTTCACTTATATGTAAAATCTAAAATAAAATGGACAAATGAATGTAACAAAACAAAAAGAGCCTCCTGGATACTAGAGAACAAACTAGTGGTTACCATTGTGGAGATGGTTGGTGGGAAGGGCAAGATAGGTGAAGGCAGGATTAAGAGGAACAAACTACTAGGTATAAATAAACAAGATACAAGGTGTAATGTACAGCACAGGGAATATAGTCAGAGTTTTATAGTAACTTCACATGGAGTACAATCTATAAAAATATTGAATCACTATGTTGTACTGAAACTAATATAATACTGTACATCAACTATACCTTCAGTAAACAAAAAGAATACATGTAAAGGTGCTCAGTTTCACTTGAAATTAAATAAAACATAAATCAAAACAAAAGTAAGACACAGCTTTTTACCTATCAAGTGAGTTCAAATTTGATAATACCAAATTAGTATTTATTGCATATATACTCTTGATGAAGGACAAAAGTTAGTAGAACATATTTTTGAGGACTATTTATCAAGATTTTAAATACACATACCTTTTGAACCAGAAGTAGAAATGCTGAGAGTTTACCCTATGAATGTACTTACAAAAGAATCCAAAGTTTTTGTTTAAAAGGCGCCATTGTGGCAGTTTTCATAATAACAAAAAATCAGTAACAACCTAGTAGTCGTAAATACAAGAATGCTATTATTAAGAAGAAGAAAAAATACAAGAATGGTTAAGTTGAGGATCCCTCTTGGCAAATGTCACATTGCACATGAAAATATGTGGGTTATTTTTAAATATCTTTTGATACTGATTTCTAACATAATTCCACAGTGATAAGAGAACAGACTCTGTTTAATTTCAATACCTTTAGACCTTGAAATTTTTGCAACTTGTTTTATACCCCTGGATATGTCCCAGTGTCTCCTTGCTTGCAGTCTATGGGAACTTGGATAGAATTTGTATCCTACTGTTGTATAAAAATTGTATAAATCTTAATTATGTTGAATTGGTTCACAGTGCTTTTCAGATCTAGTAGATCTTCTACTTCTCTATATATTCATTCTATTAATTTTTGAAGATTTTATATTGAAACTCCAACTAAAAATCTTAATTTATCTACTTAAAAAAATACTTGTATAGTGGAACTATATGTAACCTTGTTCTATATTTTTCAAATCTCCTGTAAATGTGTTATCATACTTCCTTAATTAAAAAAAAATAAAAATTTTTTAAAATGCAAGGAGTTTATAGAATGATACTATTTGTATCCATGCCTTTAAAGACAGATAAAGCAGTTGGTGGAAATGGTGAGAGGAGACTATTCTGTTTTATACCTTTCTGAATTATATAAATAATCTACTATGTACAAATATTATCTTTATTTAACAAATTGTTTGAAATATATGATAATCATGGTATGTCATCTTTCATTTGTGAGGCTGTCATTGCTATTAAAGTATATTGAGTATTTATTTGATGACCCTTGGTCCAGGCAGATTGAGTTACTCAAAGCTTGGGCTGAGTCACCCATGGGCAGGTCTCAGTCATTGCTTTTCATTCCCAGGTGGCGCTAGTAGTAAAGAATCTGCCTGGCAATGCAAGAGACCCAAGAATCTTAAGTTTGATCCCTGGGTCAGAAAGACCCCCTGGAGTAGGAAATGGCAACCCACTTTAGTATTCTCGCCTGAAAAATTACATGGACAGAGGAAAACACACACACACACACACACACACACACACCCCTACATGAACAGTGGAAAACACACACATACACACACACACACCAATCATTGATTTGGGACCTCTGAGAGAGAAATGTGAAAGGATGAATTCCTGAATTGGATGTTAAAGTTGTTAGGCAAAGCTAAAACACGGTCTCTTGGGTGGTGGATCAGAAGAATCCCATAACAATATTCACCTTGTTTTCTTACTGTTTTTTCTCCTGAATGTAGATGCCTAAAGGTACAGATGACACTTGGGCCCAAAAATTGTACAACACACATTTGAACAAATGTGCACTATTTGAGAAGCCCCGCCTATCAAATAAAGCTTTCATCATCCAGCATTTTGCTGACAAAGTAAGGAAGCTTTATTATCTCTTTTCTATTTGAATACTTACGTTCAAAGAGGAAAAAAATCAATAGTTGATAGCAGTTTTTTCTTTGCTGAGCTTTCATTCTTTAGCTCTTTTTAGAAAAAGTAAGCTTAATTGTTGGCTTATTGGTTTAACCTAAATGGAATTATATTATGAAATAAGTGAGTGTTTACAGTCCTGTATCTATAATTCTGAAATCCAAGAAACTCTGAAATACACAAATATTTTCATAATTCATTTAGTGGCTAAACCTGATCTTTGACCTGAAGTAACATGAGGTTATTTATAGTCTTTATTTATCCCAGTTAGGTGGATATTTATATGTTTCAATGTAGAAATATTAATGTTTGATTACAAATTGCTGCTTCAGATCTACTTAAAGATTCTGGATAGTGACCCCAGAGGTTTCAGAAAAGAAATTGTGGATGAGTGTGGCCCTCTGAGGTTGATTGAGTGGGTCGCTGCTAATAAGACGTGCAGACCTGCTGCTTCACAGGTTCTAGAGTCTACTCAGAACATCTGGAGCTGTGACACTAGTTTATATTTCAAGGAGGTTGTGGGGGTAGGCTTCTGGTAAGCTTCCCATGGTCCCTGTCAGGAACTGAGGGTTTTCAGAGTCTGTCCTACGTCGAGCTGGAGATCTTTGGATGGCTTCAGGGCCATCTAAGGGCTTTGTAGTACAGGCTGGGGACCCTTGAGTGGTAGATAGCTGAAGTCTTTTAGAAACAGTGAGAGTCCAGTCTCATGTAGTCCTCCCTACCAGCTCATACGGTATTTACCCAGCCTCCACCTCTGTCCGTGATCATCACTTCAACTTTCTGCCAGATAGCTGTTTGTTCCTTCTGACCCTCTCTCTCACTTCAGTCTCTTCTTCCCCAAAGGAGACTTTCCCCTGCGGAAAGGTGAACCAGGTTTGGAGGAGATACAGTGGTTGGCCTTGGGGGAGCTCTCTTTGGCTTACCTGAGAGAAGAGAACAGCTTCTTATGAGTCTGCTTACACATGAATTGGGATCATCTTTTAGATCACAGTTAATCAGCACTGCCACTGTTCTCTAGGAAAAGCAGTATTTGAGAGTTTTACTCTAGAATTAACATGCTTCTTACCAAGAATGATACTAGTTTCTTAGAATAAAACTAATAACACCTCACTGAGAGCCCATCATATAGCCTGGGCCTAATACTTATTTTTGTTGTTGATGATAAATTGTATCTATTCAAAGCTTTTATTAGCTAAGGAGATTTTCCAATGTGTTTTCAGGTGGAATACCAGTGTGAAGGCTTTCTGGAAAAGAATAAAGACACCGTTTTTGAAGAACAAATTAAAGTTCTTAAATCAAGCAAGGTAACCTTGTATCGGCTTTCTCCAATTAGAATATATTCATTAAAATATTCATGACTTAAGCATCAGCTTTTTAATATATTATAATAATAATTTTTCTAACAAAATCAGCCCTACTGTTGATTTAATTTATCAAATAGATGTGTCATGTAGCATTTTAAATGCCTTACAAATGTTAATTCATCTAATCCTATGATGAGGTGATATTATCACTGCTCCTGTTTTACAGAGGAGGGAACTGAGGCACAGAAACTTTGTAGCTAGTCAGTTTCCAAGCCAAATTAAAATTCAGGCTGTTGAGCTGACAGTCTGCATTTTTAACCACGATGCAGTGGTATTTTATGTGAAATTATTGCCTCACAGCAGTTCCAGGCTCTCTTGTGCCTTTGTGAGACACCATGAGAAAAATTGATGATTTGGGGGTTTTGCTATGTCATTTTGAAGGGATGCACCAGAAACATGGCCTTAAGCACTCCATCCAGGTAAAACTGACCTCTGAATCACTGAGTGCAATTTCAGATGTGGTCCGAAGCACTTTGAAATTATTCTTCTTAGGCTTAGATACCAGAAACACTGTATTCTAGTAGGAAAACAATATTCCAGATTGTAACAAACTGTGATGTGTATCTGAGGTTGATTAGGAGGTCGATCCCAACCTCCACCCTCTGACTCTCATGAGGAAAGCATTGGGAGGGGAGCACGGCTCAACGACCGTCCTACAGGGAGCAAACCAGGAAGTTAGTTACTTGGTTACTTAGTTTAACAAAGTAGATATTCAAGTATTCAGTGAAAGATTAAAAATATTCATGTGAATTCTTACAGATTTCTAACCAGCACTTTCTATTTTTTTCTAAGAAAGTCCTTTAACTTCAAGGAATGTTATGTGAACATTTTGATTTCTTGTTTTTGGAATAAAAACTTTTACTTTCAATAGAAAGATCATATAAGGACCAAATTCTAGTTTTAACTCTCAGAAAATAATGAGTGTATAGTCTCAAGTATCTGTAGGAAAAGTCAGTTTTTCACTTATCCTTGTAAGCCCTGAATATTAGTGCTTTATAACTCATAGTAATGATGTGTAAGAGAAAATACTCTCACAGTGCCAATCATTGATGTTGTTTAGTTTTTGTTGCTCAAAAATAGTCGGGTCCAACTCTTCACAACCCCATGGACTGTAGCACGCCAGGCCTCCCTGGCCTTCACTATGTCCTGGAGTTTGCTCAAATTCAGGTCTGTTGAGTTGATGATGACATCCAACCATCTCATCCTCTGTCACCCCCTATCTTCCTGCCCTCAATCTTTTCCAGCATCAGAGTCTTTTCCAACAAGTCGGCTCTTTACATCAGGTAGTCAGAGTATCTGAGCTTTAGCTTCAGTGTCAGTTCTTCCAATGAATATTCAGGGTTGATTTTCTTTAGGATTGACTGGTTTGATCTCCTTGCAGTCCAAGAGACTCTCAGAAGTCTTCTCCAGCTCCATGGTTCAAAAGCATCAATTCTTTGGTGCTCAGCCTTCTTTATGGTCCAACTCTCATAGCCGTACATGATTACAGGAAAAACCATAGCTTTGACTATACAGATCTTTGTTGGCAAAGTGAAAAACCATGGAATTCTAATGGTACTCTAAATAATTTAGCTTACACAGAGCATTCATCAATTCTTATTCCCCAGGCACCCATAATCTTTTGTGACTTTATTCTGAACTTTTCTGATTGGCTAGTGAATCCTTAATTTCCAGAAAGTAGCTCTGCATTCTGAGGAATCATTTGGAGTGACTTCCAGTCTCTATGGGGCTTCCCAGGTGGCACTAGTGGTAAAGAACCCTCCAGCCAATGCAGGAGACATAAGAGACATGGGTTCGATTCCTGGGTTGGGAAGATGCCCTGGACAAGGGCATCTTCTCAGTATTCTTGCCTAGAGAACTCCTGGATAGAGAAACCTGGTGGGCTGTAGTCCATAGGGTTGCAAAGAGTTGGACACAACTGAAGCGACTTAGCACAGCACAGTCAGTCTCTATCGCAGTGTTGCAGTTGGGATAGAGGTGGTGTGAGATGTACATCCACTGCTCCCAGTCAGCAGAAAAAACCCAACCCAAGGGTATGAACTTTATATTTTAATTTTTCTGCATCTAATAGGAAGTAAGTGTAACCTACTGTTGATTTGTACTCTTGGAAGTACTAACTTTAGAAGATCAATATTTGTGTTATGTGCTTTATTTTTGTGGTAATACGGTATAGGGTTCTGTTTGTGGGTGTATGTGTTTTGTCTTCTTGTTTGTCCTGTAATTTTGCAGCTTCTGGCCAAAAACGTCAACTTAACAGAAGGTGTATTTTTTTTAATATAAATTTATTTATTTTAATTGAGCTAGAACAAATAATTCCAGAAGATGTCTTAATTTATATTTTCCCACCATAAAAATATCTTCTGTTGCCACATCAAATATCAAGAAACACATAAATTGGGACTCGACTAAATACTATTAAATCGCAACTCTACCAAATACCATGAAAAAGAATTGTAACCTCTGCTCTCAGTGTTGCTAATTGATGAGGGGAAGCACAGTTCATCTACTGAGTTTATGCTGCAAATCTCTCATCTGTAAAATAGAATCATGATAGTATCTTCTTAGATCACAATAAACTGTGGAAAATTCTGAAAGAGATGGGAATACCAGACCACCTGATCTGCCTCTTGAGAAATCTGTATGCAGGTCAGGAAGCAACAGTTACAACTGGTCATGGAACAACAGACTGGTTCCAAATAGGAAAAGGAGTACGTCAAGGCTGTATATTGTCACCATGTTTATTTAACTTAAATGCAGAGTACATCATGAGAAATGCTGGACTGGAAGAAACACAAGTTGGAATCAAGATTGCTGGGAGAAATATCAATAACCTCAGATATGCAGATGACACCACCCTTATGGCAGAAAGTGAAGAGGAACTCAAAAGCCTCTTGATGAAAGTGAAAGTGGAGAGTGAAAAGGTTGGCTTAAAGTTCAACATTCAGAAAACGAAGATCATGGCATCTGGTCCCATCACTACATGGGAAATAGATGGGGAAACAGTGGAAACAGTGTCAGACTTTCTTTTTCTGGGCTCCAAAATCACTGCGGATGGTGACTGCAGCCATGAAATTAAAAGACGCTTACTCCTTGGAAGGAAAGTTATGACCAACCTAGATAGCATATTCAAAAGCAGAGACATTACTTTGCCAACAAAGGTTCGCCTAGTCAAGGCTATGGTCTTTCCTGTGGTCATGCACAGATGTGAGAGTTGGACTGTGAAGAAGGCTGAGCGCCGAAGAATTGATGCTTTTGAACTGTGGTGTTGGAGAAGACTCTTGAGAGTCCCTTGGACTGCAAGGAGATCCAACCAGTCCATTCTGAAGGAGATCAGCCCTGGGATTTCTTTGGAAGGAATGATGCTAAAGCTGAAACTCCAGTACTTTGTCCACCTCATGCAAAGAGTTGACTCATTGGAGAAGACTCTGATGCTGGGAGGGATTGGGGGCAGGAGGAGAAGGGGACGACAGAGGATGAGATGGCTGGATGGCATCACTGACTCGATGGATGTGAGTCTGAGTGACCTCCGGGAGTTGGTGATGGACAGGGAGGCCTGGCGTGCTGCAGTTCATGGGGTCGCAAAGAGTCGGACACGACTGAGTGACTGATCTGATCTGATCTGATCTGATTAAGCTTTCAGAGCAGTGCTTCATGTATAAAAAGCTTAGTGAATAATGGTGCTGTTACTGAGATGATTTCCCACATCTTCATGAAGCAGTTACTTGGATGCTTCTGTCTTTTTTAATACTATTTCATAGACATATAAGTTCAGCCTTAAATTATTTAGATTCCTGTCTTAAGTACAGACAGATCAAAGAAACAAGATGGAATGTCCAGGCATATCTACCTACTTATATATCTGTTTCTCTTCCTTTCTTTCTTCAAATAAAGTTGGAATCCTCAGTCAATAGGGTGAGGAGTGCTGAGACTATAGAAACTGGTTGGTTTGAGATCCATGAGGAAGGTCAGTGTGGCTGGAGTGAGTAGATGATGGTAGGTGAGTAGAATGTGTAGGATGGATAGAGAGAGGCCACTTTTTGGAGGCAAGTATGGTAAAGAGTTGGAGAAGGAAATGGCAACCCACTCCAATATGCTTGCCTGGAGAACCCCATGGAGCCTGTGGTGTGTTACAGTTCATGGGACCTCAAAGAGCTGGACACAACTTAGCAACTGAACAACAACAACAATGGTAAAGAGTATGGATTTTATTCCTGTTGCTTTGGAAAGTTTGGACAGTTTTCATATGGGGGATGATATGCTATTGTGTGGAGATATGGGGGAAGCTGGAAATGGGGAGTAATAAACCAGGGGAGAGACAGTGAATTAAGATACTGAAGTTATAGCAGTGGAAATAGCTTATCATTTCTTTGTGGGGAGAGTTGACAGGTCTTGTTGATGGTTTGAGTATGGAGAGTGAGAAAAGGGGAGAAATTGAAGATTATTTCTGTGTTTTGGGCCTCAATGCTGGATGAATAATGGTGCCACTTACTGAGGTGAAGACATAAAAGATCAGGCTTTGAGAGAATGAGTCAAAAGAGTTCTGTCTTGGACTCATGGAGATGGAAAACAGACTTGCCGTTGCCCAGGGGGAATGGGTTGGGGTAGGGGGTGGGTAGGAGGTTGGAGTTAGCAGATATAAGCTATTATATATAGAGTAGATTAACAACAAGGTCCTACTGTTGCAGCACAGGGAACTATATTCAATATCCTATGATAAACCATAATGGGAGAGAATATGAAAAAAGAACAACATATATCTACGTATAACTGAGTCACTTTGCTTTTAGTAGAAATTAGCATGATATTGTGGATCAGCTATGCTTCAATTAAAATAAAAGTCCTGTCTTGGACATGTTTTGCCCGAGATGGCAATTAAGTAGTCAGGTGGACATATCATATAGGAAGTTGGAAATGTAAGTCAGCAGGTCAGAAGGAAAGTCAGAGTAGGTCATATAAATTCATAGTCTTTAGAGCAAGATGGCACTTAAAGCAATAGTACTGGATAAGATTGCGTAGGGAGAACAAGTAGGTAAAAATAGTAGAGAATAAGGCTTTCAACTTCTGAAGTCTGGCCTGAGGAAGAACCAGGAAAGAAGTCTGAGAAAAATGGCCATGAGGAAGCAGGAACTCTGCCTAAAGAAGAAATCATACAGTAGTTTCTAATATGACAATGTAAAATGCACTTTTTAGAAATGGAAACTCAAAGTAGAGAATTTTACATTCATAATTTGTATAAAGGGGACACAAAACTTATATACATGTGTGTGTGTATATTCTGAACTCTCAACATTGAGCAGTTTTCTGATAGATATTGTAGAGATTTGTTAAATTGGTGAATATGACATTTCAAACCAGCTCTATTAACCATTGTACACAGAAGAGACAAAAGCAAATTTAGGTAGGTAGTGACTTAGCAGCAGCAGCAGTGCTAATGTAGAGCTAGCAATGTACTTGTGAATGATAGAACAGTATAGATAGATTCCAGAGTACTTGGCCTGTTATCAGGTAACTTAACATCTTAACTCCATGCTGAGTTTTCAGATCAAATCTATTAGGAACTCTTATTTTTCTCCTTTGTAATACAATATAATGGTAAAACATTCCCCCCTCCCCTACTTTGTAGCCAACCAAGCTATATGAACTCTGTAAATCAAAGGATACATTCATTTGTGTAGCAAACAGCCATTATTGGCATGTCATGTATAACAATTTGTTATATACATCATGAATTATACCCTAAATTATCCTTATAGTTAGTATACACATTGTAGCAAACAAAATTAACTGATTTTGTTGTGTAATGAATGAATTCTCTTAAGAAAATTATTTATTCTGGAGATACTCTGAGATTATTAGATAAATAATTGGTTGTTGCAATTATACTTTGACTTATATGAAGGATTTATTTTATTACTATGGAATGCATCACTATTGTAAAGATATTTAGATATATCAAAATGTTCCTGTTGATTAGTTTGAAGTCTCTTTTCTTCCATAAATGTTTTTTCCAACCGCTTTAGCTTATACTATCCATCCATTTATTAACTATCAGATCTTTTAATAGTCTTTCTTTTCGCTATCTTAATAGAACACAAAATTGATTACAGGAATTATGCAGTTAAGTTATAAATCCTTTGAAAACAAATGCAAAGCTTTATTCTTTTTCCTAGAATCCAAACTACTTTCTAAAAATTACTATTAATTCATGATTTTTTAAAATCTTATATTGTAGAACTAGTTCTTGACACCGTTCCCAATTGTAATGCTTTTAGCTGGTGCTCACCATTTGAATTGGTGTGTAAATAAATGAAGCATGAAGATGGAACATTTTATGGAACTGAGGTGATAAGATAGGACTTTCAGTTAGTCTTTTGCTCATAAAATAGTTATCATTTAAAACCAGTAAAATGTTTAGAGTGGGCATTTCCCATGGATTAAGATTTCAGATCTCAGAGGAGCAGTTTTGATTTTGTTTTCCCCTAAAAAGTTTGTAGAATTATTGCGTTTTACACCTATATTTCTGTAGTACTTATGTCCCTTCTGCTTGTATTTTTGACTCCTACCACAGATATTGATTATTTCTGGAATGTGACTCTGAAAGGAGTTACTTAAGGAAGAGAATCACTATGGATTGCAAATCATCCTAATGTTTCTGTAAAGGATTTCCATTTGAGTTTGGGTTTAGAGTGTGATTTCCTTTTACTGTTTCTGACTCAGTTTAAGATGCTACCAGAATTATTTCAAGATGATGAGAAGGCCATCAGCCCAACCTCAGCCACCTCTTCAGGGCGCACGCCTCTCACCCGCACCCTTTCAAAGCCCACCAAAGGCAGACCAGGCCAGACGGCCAAAGAGCACAAGAAAACAGTGGGGCACCAGGTGAGTTCAGGGAGCCGCCACTGCGGTGCGCTTCCCTTATGGCTCAGCTGGAGCCTCGGGTCTTCTTTTGTCAGCCTCCCAGGTGGGTCCTCAGGTGACAAGAGGCTGGAGCATCACTCTGAGAATGTGGAACTCTGTCCGTTCATGCCTCCATACTTCTCCTCTCATATCATAGACCCGCGGCTGCAGAAGCTTGGCCCAAAATCATTTTCTCTACATTTTAATTCTTCTATTGCTTATCTTCCCTCACAAACCACTGCTGCCTTTGTTTTGGTCTCTGGCTGTTTCCTCTCTAGCGTTGTACAACTGCTTCAGCCCAGGAACCCCGCCTCCTCATTTCTGATGTCTTGTGCACCCAGGGGTGGGTGGGGGGAGGCATGGGAAACATGACGTACAAGCTTTGTGCCCGAACAAGGGCTTGGCCTAGGGCAGGAGACTTCGTGCTAGTCAGTTTGTTTGCAAGAGGAGACAAGAAGCAGGGCCTCACACGGGCCCACAGCCCTGTCTCATTCCACATCCGGAAAGGTAACCCCAGCCTGGCTGTACTCTCAGATTCTCCCCCTCATTTCCTATCCTTTTTTGAAGTCATCTGCTACTTTTTACAGTATTGTACAGCAAAATTCCCACTGTACATGATTGCTGCTGCTGCTGCTGCTAAGTCACTTCAGTCGTGTCCGACTCTGTGCAACCCCATAGACGGCAGCCCCCCAGGCTCCCCCGTCCCTGGGATTCTCCAGGCAAGAACACTGGAGTGGGTTGCCATTTCCTTCTCCAGTGCATGAAAGTGAAAAGTGAAAGTGAAGTCGCTCAGTCATGTCTGACTCTTAGCGACCCCATGGGCTGTACAGTGCAGCCCACTGTACATGATTAAATGACCTTAATATCCTTAAAGCAAGGTTGTATTTTTAGTCAAAGTTTTGAGTGTACAACAGAAAGCCACAGAAATTTATATTAAAAGTGGGTGGGTGGGGGGAATGTGTGTGGAACAGTGAACTCTAATATAATAATAATGATGATGTGTCCAAATAGGTTCATCAGCTGTAACAAATGTACCACTGTCAGGGGAAAAGTTGATGAGAGGGAGGCCATGACTGTGCCAGGGCAGAGGGCATGTGGGAAGTTACTGTGTCTTCTGTCTGACTTTGCTGTAAACCTTAAACCACTCTGAGAAAGTAAATATTTTTCAAGGGTCTGGGGGAGAGGGAAAATTCAGAATATCACAGAGTAAGCATGTGAATGGTAGGGTTTAAGGAAATTTGAACCAAAAGCCCTAGTGGCTCCACTTCTGGTGGCTGGTGAAGTTCACAGGTGGCCAAGTCATCTCCACTAGCGCCATTAGAAGAAAAGTTTAGGTTGTTTTATGTCATCTTTGACTTTGACAAACCTCGATGCACCTTTCTGCTCTTTTTCATGCAGTTCCGAAACTCCCTCCACCTGCTTATGGAGACCCTGAATGCCACTACCCCTCACTATGTGCGCTGTATCAAGCCTAACGACTTCAAGTTCCCATTCACGTAAGTATTTCTCAACTGCTGAATTTAAAAGAATCCGTATCTCATAAGGATTGTCAAACTGGCAGCTGGGAAAAAAATACATGAGTAAATCTTCATGTCTTGTAGAAGGAATAGTTAATAGAATTTTTTTCAGTTTTTGTTCCCTTTTAAGAGTTTGAGAACAGGGACTTCCCTGGTGATCCAGTGGCCAAGACTCCATGCTCCCACTTTTGGGGCCTGGATTCAGTTCTTGGTCAGGGAACTAAAATCCACAGGCCATGCAGTGTAGACCCCCCCAAAAGTGAGAACAAATTAGCAGCTGGCCTTATGACAATTTTAAACATTTGAGGTCAACCACATATCTAGTTCTACTTTCTATTTTGAATTTACTTCAGTTTAAGACCTTTATGGTTAATTTGGGCTTCAGTTAAAACCAGAGCTGGGTGAGATGAGGTTGCTTTAACAAAGGCTCACAGTCATCCCTGCTGCTTTTTAACTGTTGAAAGCATCAGAGGAGTCTGCTTTTTACCATGCATCTTGTCCTCCATCAATATCATATGTGAGAGGAAGTTTTTTCTAAAACAGAAATATTTCTCTAATTTTGAAGGTAAAACATGCACACTGTAAAAACAATTTTCAGGAAATATAGAATAGTATAAAAGTAAATGAAAAAGCATTTCATTATACCTAGAGCGATAATAAGTATTAACTGACATAGATCCTTCTTGATCAGTCCTTCCCTGTTCTGTGTGTGTATCTGTGAAAGAGAGAGAGAGACATTAATAAGAGAGAAGGAATCATGCTGTAATTGCTGTTTTACTTCACTTTCAACTTAAGAAATTGTGAGTGTTTTCCATGTTTGTAAATACAAATCGTTATCACCATTTTAATGGCTATGTCATATTCCATTATAGAGACATACCATCATTCATTTAAGTTATTCCCTGTTGATGGCCATTTGGGTTATTCCTTGGCTATGATAAACATCTTTTGCCAAACATTTCTGTATATTCGCCTGCCTGAATATCTCTTTAGACTACTGTATTTCTAGAACAGGAATTTGTGGGTCAAAGATTAGGCACCTTCCCAAACACTGTAATAACTCCCACTCTGCACTGTGTGCATGCTCCTGTACTATGCCCCTGCCACTCCTGCCCGCTGGAGATTCTGCTTTAGACTGCAGGGCATTTCTCAAAGACTGTTGTATTCTTCTCATTCCCAAGAAGCCTTTCTGGAGGAGGTAAGAAGCAGGAAGAAGCTTTCATGCCCTGGGCAACTCTTCTGGACAGCCCCAGGGCCCATTACTTTGCGTCAAGCAACCCCATCTCCCATCACCAACAAAACACTGAGAAGATGGCACCACAGAAACCTCAGATAGGTCATTCAGGGCACAACTAGGGAGTAAGAGGAGTGATCATCCTGTAAGAAGCAGGCCTTGCTACTTCCTCTTTTAGTGTCAATTTAACATTAAGGTGCTGTTTATCTAGAGTGAAATGCAGGTAAGATATAAAATACTTTTTAACTGACATGGACACTGTTAATGATTAGTATGTATACACTGAGTTAAATAGCTTTTAGAACACCAGGAATTGACAACAACAACAAAAAAACTGAATGGGGCATGTTTAATTTGTTCTTCTTGTTAAAGAAAATCTCCAGAGCTGGCCAGTCTTTATTCTGGGGTAGCTCTGTATGGTGAACTAAAGAATTATGAGACCAACTAGTCAGGCCAAGGCACGTAATGAGGAGCTTACAAGGCACAGTACAGAGGAGCTTGGGCTTTTTAAATATGCTCAGTGATATTTCTTATGAGTTTTTGGTGTATGTTCTTATTGCTAGTGATCTTCCCCACGCTCAAAATGGAATTTTCAATTTTGAATCAGTACTCCAACATTTGAATTTTTTTTCTAATTTATTCATTTGGCTCTTTACAAAAGAATTCAGTCTCTGGATTGAGGACAGTAGTTTGCGGCTAGAACCAGACTTTTTTGTGTACTAATGATTTCTACCTTTATTCATAGGTTTGATGAGAAGAGGGCAGTGCAGCAGCTGAGAGCATGCGGTGTCCTGGAAACCATTCGGATCAGCGCAGCAGGTTTCCCCTCTCGGTGCGCCTGGCAGTTTTCAAATACAAGGGATCCTCATGGGGGAGGTTCCTGCTCCTTTAGATAAGCTGACATGAGTCTCTTTTCATAGGTGGACTTACCAAGAATTTTTCAGCCGCTATCGGGTCCTAATGAAGCAAAAAGATGTGTTAAGTGACAGAAAGCAAACATGCAAGAATGTTTTAGAGAAACTGATAGTGGTAAGAAAGATTTTCACTCATCTGTATCTGAACAGATGTTTGCCAAAGGCCTTGTGATTATAACCTGTACAAGTTCTACGGGTGTCTAAATAGCACATTCAGTGAATTCAGGAGTGGGAGAGGGGAGAGGCACACTGTCTTGGAGTTCGAGGCTCCCTGTCTCTACAATGGAAAGACTAGTGAGGACAACAGCCCAGTTATCAAGAAACAGGATGGTGAAGCCTGAGCCCAGACTTCAGATGCATTCTTTTTAGAACTGGATCATTTTCAATAAAAATTTACCAAGTACTTACTGATGAAAGACACCAGGCCAAATGCTGTGTGATTAAGAAAAAATAAGTCTTATCCTCAGGTAACATAGTATGTCTTCGAAATCAATGCATTTTAAAGACAAGTATAATATATCTCAGTGTCTATGAAATGCTCAGTGAATGAGAGAAGAAATCAGAGGAAGACAAAGCCACTTCTGCTGTGGGGAGGAGGAACAATTCATGGGAGACATGTATTTTGAGTCAGGCCCTGAAAGGTGGGTAAGACCGTGTAAAACTGGAAGGAGACTATCCCAGTAGGGAGCAAAGAACGTGGAAGCAGGAAAGCATAGTTTTCTCAAAAAAACAGTACAGTAGGATTTTTGTTTTTGCAGTAAAAAATTGATGCCTGGGAAGTAAGGAATTCATTAGGAAACCGGGGTTGGTGTTTGAAGGGTCTTACCTACCAAGCTAAGGCATTTGCAGACCTTAGAATGCATCAGAGTCACCTACAGGACTTGTTACACTACAGATTGCCAGGCCTCACCTCCAGAATTTCTGATTTGGTCATCTGGGATGCGCCCAATAATTTGCATTTCTATCAAGCTCCCAGTGATGCTGATGCTGGTTTGAGGACTACACTTGGATAGCTTGAAGTTAAAAAACTTGAAATGTTTTTTAAAGAATATTATATTTTCACTTATTTGACATTAGGTTGGATGGATTAACTCACCTTGAAGTAATTAGTAATAATTACTAGCTGTTAATTAGATGTAATATCTCTTCTCTGGTAATATTTTTTTTTTCTTGAAATAGCTTAGGTCACTTTCCTGGTGATGTGTAAAAGAATTGGGTCCATTTTGAATTTGGCCCAAGTCCTTTCTAGGGAATGAAGAGCAGAAAGTAGGGACAGTCATCCCACACCAGCTTCCTCCCCTAGACCTCTCCTGGCTGAGCTTTGGGGCCACAAGGCAGAGGAGGGCAGGCTTGGGGAGCAGGGAGAGGGGAGCTGAGATGAGATGGGGCTGGGAAAGGGAACCACTTACTAGCTTTTCCAGCTAGCTTCCTTTGTAAGATTTATTGATTTAAACTGAAGTAGTTTTAGATGTATGTGATTTCCTATTTTCTCTTTTCATGTACAAGATAGGAAATATTTGCTTCCAGTGAAAAGTTATTTTCTCTGTTTTCACTTTGAATTTTAGATCACAATATTGATTGTTACAAATAAACTCTACTCTTTCAATGTGAGATGCTTAATAAATCACATGCTTTGGAATATGTTGGGTCAGAATGTAATAGACCGAAAATAGCATGCCTATCTATCTGTGTTTACTGCTCAACTTTGCTTATAATCAGAAGTCAGTGGGCATTATAAATGATTATATTTTTGAAATTTATAGACAGACTTACTATTGATAAAACCAAGAGATAACTGTTGAGAAACTTAACTCTTAACATGAATATGCAGCATTTTAATCTTTCTGTTTTTATTTTGTATGTATTACTTCCTGCCTTTTTCTTCACACTGGTGTTTTTGTCCCTTCAGCTTTCTCATGGAACTTACAGCCCGATGTAATCCTTACAGCCCGGGTCAGTCAGAGGGAGTGTCAGCATCTCCATTTCCTTGAGATATTTAAAATACAAACAAGCAAATAGTAGCTGCCTATAACCCACAACCAAGTTTTGGGCTTCAGATAATAATTCCAGGTAGACTAATTCTGGAAAATAACTCTTAAACTGCAGTTTTCCTAAAGTCCCTTCTATTCGCTCAACTTGCCTAGGATCAAAAAGCTGGCTCCATTAGATATTTGTGATGTAGCCCAAGTTTTAGCTAATAGTTTCATCCCTTTACTGATACTGCTTTTAGACATATTTTTTTTTCTCTTTAAAATTCACTTATTTGATCATCATTTGTATACTACTTCTGAGTATACAGTTTCTTCCAAATACAGGACAAGGACAAATACCAGTTTGGGAAGACAAAGATCTTTTTCCGGGCTGGTCAAGTGGCCTACCTAGAAAAATTGAGGGCAGACAAGCTGAGGGCTGCCTGCATCCGGATCCAGAAGACGATCCGAGGGTGGCTGCTGCGGAAGAAGTATCTGCGCATGCGCAAGGCTGCCATCACTGTGCAGAGATATGTGCGAGGCCACCAGGCCCGATGGTAGGTGTTCTGGTGGCGTGTACACGCTGGCTCAGGGGCAGCCAAGATTGGAGAGTGCATCTGACTTATTGTCTAAGCTAGGACAGTTTGGGGTGGGGTAGTCACCCTACCACTCAAGGCAGTTCAGTTCAGTCGTGTCCAGCTCTCTGTGACCCCATGAACCCCAGCACACCAGGCCTCCCTGCCCATCACCAACTCCCAGAGTTCACCCAAACTCATGTCCATTCAGTCGGTGATGCCATCCAACCATCTCATCCTCTGTCGTCCCCTTCTCCTCCTGCCCTCAATCTTTCCCAGCATCAGGGTCTTTTCAAATGAGTCAGCTCTTCGCATCAGGTGGCCCAAGTATTGGAGTTTCAGCTTCAACATCAGTCCTTCCAATGAACACTTGGGACTGATCTCCTTTAGGATAGACTGATTTAATCTTCTTGCAGTCCAAGAGACTCTCAAGAGTCTTCTCCAACACCACAGTTTTTTGTTTTTTGTTTTTAATTTTATTTTATTTTTTAACTTTACAATATTGTATTGGTTTTGCCATATATCAAAATTAATCCACCACAGGTATACATGTGTTCCCCATCCTGAACCCTCCTCCCTCCTCATACCATCCCTCTGGGTTGTCCCAGCGCACCAGCCCCAAGCATCCAGTATCGTGCATCGAACCTGGACTGGCGACTCATTTCATATATGATATTATACATGTTTCAATGCCATTCTCCCAAATCATCCCACCTTCTCCCTCTCCCACCGAGTCCAAAAGACTGTTCTATACATCAGTGTCTCTTTTGCTGTCTCGTATACAGGGTTATCATTACCATCTTTCTAAATTCCATATATATGTGTTAGTATACTGTATTGGCAACACCACAGTTTAAAAGCATCAATTTTTTGGTGCTCAGCTTTCTTTATAGTCCAACTCTCACATCCACTCAAGGCAGCACCTTACCTTTTCTTAGTTCCAAGGAATTAACACATAAGACAGTTAAATAGAATATAATTTCACTCACCTTTAGGAATCAGATTGAACCTCAAAAAAATTACAAATTACTGTCTACTCATGTCCTCAGTATTTATTTTTTATACATTTATATTGGGCTTCCCTGGTGGCTCAGCTGGTAAAGATTCTGCCTGCAGTGTGGGAGACCTGGGTTCGAACCCTGGGTGGGAAATCCCCTGGAGAAGGGAAGGGCTACCCACTCCAGTATTCTGGCCTGGAGAATTCCATGGACTGTATAGTCCATGGGGTTGCAAAGAGTCAGACACTAAGCGACTTGCACTTTCACTTTTAATGGACTTGAAGAAATCATCTGTAAATTAAGACAATCATGAATATAACCTGTTAAAAATGCTTCCATTGAGGTGTTTTTAGGAGCAATAAGCTGAGAACTGTAGAAAAGAATTAACTTACATGTGATTACATATTAGGATAATTTTAATTTAGAGCTATCAGAAGACATGAATTAATGATAAAAACCTTATGCCCAAGTAAATAGATTGAGGAAAAACATCATGTGTTCGCAATGGATTGAGCTCAGGAAGCTGATGATAAGTAGGTATGGTATTACTGTGTAAACTGGTCTGCTGTGTAAAGGGTACATAGCCTGGGGTAATGAGCACAGTCCTAAAAGGAATAAACCTTTATGACCTTTAGTTTCTTTATTGTAAAATCAAGTAATATGGGACAGCCCACATTTTAGGGTTAGGTAAGGTTCATTTGAGATAACAGATGGACAGATATTCGGGGATCATTAACTACAAATATAAGAAATATAAATGTTGATTTAACATGTATGTTACTAGAATAATCAATGGAAGTACTACTTATTATGGCAAGATATTGGTGCTTTCATCCTCTACAAAATGAGCTCCTGGGTTTTTGTGACTGCTGACAACTCGCCACTCTTTCTCTACCAGCTATGCTAAGTTCCTGCGCAGAACCAAGGCAGCCACTATCATTCAGAAGTACTGGCGCATGTATGTAGCTCGCCGGAGATACAAGATCACGCGAACTGCCACAATTGTCCTTCAGTCTTATTTGCGAGGCTACTTGGCCAGAAATAGGTATCACAAGGTGAGGCATTGTTTTCAACTTTTTTATTCATCCCATTAATGTTAATCAAGTTCCACGTCTGTACAAAGTGCCACAAGGCCTCCTACGGATGTAGGACTTGTATGGAAACAAGGAAGATCCCCTGCAGAAGGGATAGGCTATCCACTCCAATATTCTTGGGCTTCCCTTGTGGTTCACCTGGTAAAGAATTCACCTGCAGTGCGGGAGACCTGGGTTCGATCCCTGGTTTGGGAAGATCCCCTGGAGAAGGGAAAGGCTATCCACTCCAGTATTCTGGCCTGGAGATTTCCATGTGGTTGCAAAGAGTCAGACATGACTGAGCAACTTTCACTTTCCTTTTCAACCAACAATTGAAATATATTTTTAAATATTAAATAATAAGTACATATTTATTTACTTATTAACATGACTTGGGAAAAGAAAGCTTACCTTTTTATTCCCTTTGCGTATGTAATTTGGGGGGGGGAGTGACATTTTTGTTCCCTGTGGCTGCTGTAATACATTACCACCAACTTGATAGCTAGAAACAAGAGAATTTCTCATTGAACTTTCTTACAGTTATAGAGGCAAGAACTGTGAAAACAAGATGTCAGCAGAGCTACACTCCCTCCAGAAGCTATGGGGGGAGGACCCATTCCTTGCCTCTTCTAGTACTGGAGGCCACCACTATTCCTTATACTTTTGTGCCCATATCACTCCAAGCCCTGCCTCCATCTTCATTCTCATCATCTTCTCTCTGTGTCTAACTTTACTTCCTTTTGTCTATCTCTTGTGAGAACACTTGTGATGAATTTGGGTCCCACCTAGATAATCCAGGATAATCTCTCCATCTCAAGATCCTTAACTTAATTATACCTTCAAAGACCCTTTCCCCAAATAAGGTTACATTTACAGATTCATGGAGGAATCTAGGGATCTTTATTCAGCTAATTATGGTGAGCTTTGATTAGCTAAAGTATATAACAGATGAACAGAAGATTAAGAGTGAAACAAATTTGGAAGAATTTACCATGATAAAGTGAAATCAAATATAATATCAATGTAGTTAAAGTTGTATTAACTGGAGTTTGATCCTATAGAAATATTTGACAAGTAAGCTTTATGTCTAGCACTAGTCATTATGACTAGAGATAGTGGATCACCATATTATCTTACCTAATCATCACCTCTAACAATATATGGTCTGGTTGATGAACATTTTTTCTCTATTTTATTTCAGCAAGGTTTTGAGTCTGTTCTTTAGGTTCATCCACCTTATTAGAACTGACTGAAATGTGTCCCTTTTCATGGCTGAGTAGTATTCCATTGTATATATGTATCACAGCTTCTTTATCCATTCATCTGTTGATGGACATATAGGTTGCTTCCATGTTCTAGCTATTGTAAATAGTGCTGCAGTGAACACTGCGGTACATGTGTCTTTTTCAACTTTGGTTTCCTTAGGGTATATGCCTAGTAGTGGGATTGCTGGGTCATATGGTGGTTTTATTCCTAGTTTTTTAAGGAATTTCCATACCATCTTCCATAGTGGCTATATCAGTTTACATTCCCACCAGGAGTGCAAGAGGATTCCCTTTTCTCTACACCCTCTCCAGCACCCTCTCCAGCATTTATTGTTTGTAGACTTTTTGATGATGACCATTCTAACCTGTGTGAGGTGATACCTCATTGTAGTTTTGATTTGCATTTCTCTAATAATGAACGATATTGAATGTCTTTTCATGTGTTTGTTAGTCATCTGTGTGTCTTCTTTGGAGAAATGTCTGTTGAGGTCTTTTCCCTATTTTTTGATTGGGTTGTTTGTTTTTCTGGTATTGACTTGTGTGAGCTGCTTGTATGTTTTTGAAATTGATCCTTTGTTAGTTGTCATTTCCTATTTTTTTTTTCCATTCTGAGGGTTGTCTTTTCTTCTTGCTTATAGTTTCCTTTGCTGTGCAAAAGCACAGCATTTACATTTAATTAGGTCCTGCTTGTTTATTTTGTTTTTATTTCTATTACTCTAGGAGGTGGGTCATAAAGGATCTTGCTGTGATTTGTCATGGAGTGTTCTGCCTATGTTTTCCTCTAAGAGTCTTATAGTTTCTGGTCTTACATTTAAGTCTTTAATCCCTTTTGACTTTATCTTGGTGTTTGGTGTTAGGAAGTTTTCTAATTTCATTCTTTCACTCATAGCTGTCCAGTTTTCCCAGCACCACTTATTGAACATGCTATCTTTGCCCCATTGTATATTCTTGCCTCCTTTGTTAAAAATAAGGTACCCATAGATGTGTGGATTTATCTCTGGGCTTTTGATCTTGTTCCATTGGTCTATATTTCTGTTTTTGGGCCAGTACCATACTGTCTTGATGACTGTAGCTTTGTAGTTTAGTCTGGAGACTGTTCTTTAGAACATATTCCTAATAAGCCAGAAATACCCTGATGCTGGGAAAGATTAAAGGCAGGAGGAGAAGGGGATGACAGAGAATAACATGGTTGGATGGCATCATGGACTCAATGGACATTAATTTGAGTAAACTCCAGGAGTTGGTGATGGACAGGGAGGCCTGGTGTGCTGCAGTCCATGGGGTCACAAAGAGTTGGACACGACTGAGCGCCTGAACTGAACTGAACAGTCTAGATCTTGGAGCCCTTTGGGCATCATTAGACGGTGAGTCAGTTGAGTGATATAGGACATTTCTCTAATCACAGGCAGTATGTGGGCATGCCCTGGACCCTGTTCATGTATGTATTTTACTTTCTTAATTTAAATTAATTTTAGACAACAAAAAAACATGGAAAGCTAATGAGGCTTGAATGAACATATTTAAATAGCTGTGCTTTGAAGAAAATTTGAAAACAGTTTCTCCAGATCTTTCTGTCCATCCCTGCTTTATGGTTAGGTGTTCTTTCTTTTCAAGCATGAGCTTTCAAGGGAAGGTAAAGCCTTATTAAACTTGACCTATTAGATACGCCAAACTGGTTTCTCCCCTGTTTTACTCAGTACTCTTACCAGGAACATCTGAACTGGGGTTTGAGGCTCTTGGTTAGCAGTAGAAGTCTCTAGCCAGCTTAGCTCCCACTGTGACTGGACCTAGTGGACCTCACTAGGGTACCAGCTTAGAGACTAGTTTATGTGTAGGCCAGTGGCACCCCCTTAGTGATCCTTCTAGCTGTGATTCCAATCTTAGCCTCCCCTTCTCCAGCTTAGGGAGGTCTTAAAGTGAAAGCAAGTGTTATTTAATGTCTCTGACTCACCAATGGAAATGAGATTGAGAATGGAAGCTCTAATTATATACCATTTCCATTTGACTGAAATTACAGAAATGGACCAATGTCTGAAGTTACATGGGAGAAGGAAATTGAATAGGAAAATTGGCATTAATAGCTTTGCCACTGTGTGCTGCTTGAGGTTTGTTTTTTTTTTTTTTGATTCTGAAAGGCTTCAGTTTGCCATCACTGAGTTTTACCCAGTTTGTCACTAGTCATCCAGATAGACCGGGGCTTCCCTCAGGATTCTGATGTTGAGTGAGAGCAAAGGATGCCCTGCCTCACTGCAGCGTGATGCATGGTGACTGAACTTAGTGGGAACTGAAGGCTACCTTGGCATTAGGAAAACAGCCCAAAGGTGCAGTCTTGAGTTAGCTGAAGACAATATATAGGTCTCTGAAACACCTATGTTTATTTTGCTGTTGTTTAGTTGCTAAGTCATGTCTGACCCCATAGCCTGCAAGTCTCCTCTGTCCAGGGGAATTTTCAGGCAATAATATTGGAATGGGTTGCCATTTCCTTCACCAGAGGATCTTCCTGACACGGGGATCAAACCCACATCTCCTGCTTAGCAGACTGATTCTTTACCACGGAGCCACCAAGGGAAACCCATGTTTTTTTGTATTTGATGACTTTAAACACAACCACTTATTTCTTTTGTATCATCTGGGATGGCATATGATTTCATTATTTTTCTCAGCTACATAACCTAAAAATAGGAACTGTTTTTTCAATGATCTGACCAAATTGCTACTATCTGAATAGAGGGTTTAAGAGATTTTTTACACATTTTAAAAAAGCTTCATGAAAGATGTATCCCTTTATCATAATCACTAGGGAGTACTTAAGTGAATACATTGTAACATTCATATCACACAAGTTCAATTCAGTTCAGTCACTCAGTCGTGTCCGACTCTTTACGACCCCATGAACCACAGCGTGCCAGGCCTCCCTGTCCATCACCAACTGCCGGAATCTACCCAAACCCATGTCTGTTGAGTCAGTGATACCATCCAACCATTTCATCCTGTTGTTCCCTTCTCCTCCTGCCCTCAATCTTTCCCAGCATCAGGGTCTTTTCACATGAGTCAGCTCTTCACATCAGGTGGCCAAAGTATTGGAGTTTCAGCTTAAACATCAGTCCTTCCAATGAACACCTAGGACTGATCTCCTTTAAGATGGACTGGATGGATCTCCTTGCAGTCCAAAGGATTCTCAAGAGTCTTCTCCAACACCACAGTTCAAAAGCATCAATTCTTTGGCACTCAGCTTTCTTTATAGCCCAACTCTCACATCCATACATGACTACTGGAAAAACCATAGCCTTGATTAGACAGACCTTGGTTGACAAACTAATGTCTGCTTTTTAATATGCTGTCTAGGTTGTTCATAACTTTCCTTCCAAGGAGTAAGTGTCTTTTAATTTCATGGCTGCAATCATGAAATCCACCTGCAGTGATTGTGGAGCCCAAAAAAAATAAAGTCAGCCACTGTTTCCAGTGTTTCCCCATCTATTTGCCATTTTATAAAATCATGGTTTTGAAAGGACCTCAAAGTCTTGCTAGTTCAACCCTTCCTAAAATCTAAGAATTTTCCTATCATTCCTGGAAATTATTTGCACAATCTCTGCCTGATGGTCATTAGTGACAAGAGATTTATCTCATAAGGATGAATGAGTGTTTATCAGTTTAGGGGAATATCTTTTTTTAAGAAAACACAATATAAAATTAAGATCTGTTTACTTTATCTTCCTTTTAGCTTTCCTTTTAAAGTTCTATCCCTACTACCTTTGAACTCCATGCCTGGATTTGTGCTACATTTGTAAAGCAATGGGAAATCCTCACTAGAGTGGTATTCCTCAAAAATGGCAAATGAGAGAATCATTTTTTTTTGTTGTTTCTGGGGGGAAGTCAATAAATTAATAATAAACTTTGCAGTACCATAAGTGTTGGCTTCTATAGCCTGCTTGCCAACCATACCCTATGTCCTCAAGCCAGAGACCTAATGCACAGTGATGTGGAACCAGCAGTGGGTAAATCTATTTTACTAGCACATAATTCACAGGGTATCAAGTTCTGTTTATTTTCTAAAGGATAACTGGTTGCTTTTAGAAATCATGTAGTTATAAGAAACCTAATGCATTTTTCTTTCTTTTTAGATTAGTTTTCTATTTAGTAATCTGGTGTCTTTAATTTTGATGGCTCTTATGTGTATACTCTGTTTATCATCATACATAGACATGTAATCCCACATATGACATGTGGATGTAATACATGTTTTATATATGTTTCTCAAATTGCCTTTTAAAGATTACATTTCAATCATCTTTTAAAATAATTGGTGCCTCCATATATTTGTGATAAGTACACTTCACATAATACATTGTTGCTTCAGCTTTTCCAGTGTCTTTCCCTTTAGTTAATGTGTGATTCTCAGACTGCATCCATAGGTTGATAGAGTTGAACACTGAGTGTAGTCCAGGGTCTGACATTACTTGCACCTACTCTTCTCTCCAGATACTCCGTGAGCACAAAGCAGTCATCATTCAGAAGTGGGTCCGTGGCTGGCTGGCTCGCACCTACTATAGGAGGAGCATCCACGCCATCATCTACCTTCAGTGCTGCTTCCGACGAATGATGGCCAAGCGTGAGCTGAAGAAACTTAAGATTGAGGCCCGCTCCGTGGAGCGCTATAAGAAGCTCCACATTGGCATGGAGAACAAGATCATGCAGCTGCAGCGCAAAGTTGATGAGCAGGTGTGTTTTGAACAGCAGCCCTAAAAATGCAGCATGCCTAATGAAGTACACTGGGATTCTCTTCAGCATTGTCTCCTCTTGACTTTACCTTTCAGTCTCAGCAAAAAAGTAAAACAGTAGTGACATTAATGAGCATGGAAATAGTGACAAGCTCATAGGTAAGATTATAATTTCAAGGACCAAGGCAGGAAATTGTTTTTGAGAACACAGACAGGTTTACTAGCAGTCCAAAAGGTTAGGACTGAGAGTCATATTGTACTTCATATTTTACACAGCTCTTTCATCATTATCATTCAGTTATGTGTAGTGTATTGTTCCTTTTGTAGATGAGTTGTTTAGCACTGAGATGGCAAAAGAAGCAGGAAGATGTCCATGCTTCTGAGGAACCTGCAGTCTATTTGCAGAGATAACAATTTGATTTCTTACAGATAGTTATTACAAGTAATATTTTAGCACCTGCAAATTATATAGGTAGTTAGTGACATATAAATACTAACGATGACAAAGAAAAGCAGAAAACAGAATGAAATAAAATTCATCAGAAAGGTTTTCTGAATGGGAGGAGTTTCCAGATGTTAAAGAGATTTGTAAGATATGATTTTGAGGCCGTTTTACCATTCCTATATATCACTAGCCAGCACGTGGTTTTCAGTAGCATGCTGATTTGTTTCTAAAAACAAATCTAGGTTTTCCTATTCCTGGATTGAGGATCAGGAAAGAGAATTTAGTATGGTAACTCTCCTTGTGACTATGAGAGAATCACATCTATGTTGCTCATCTCATGTAAAACATAAATAATTGTGTCTGTTCTCTTTTTGTATCACTAAGAGGGTACTGATTGTGTTACTTTAAATGTTGTCACTAGTATTTTGGTTAGAGGTTATATCAGTGCTGCAGTGACATAGCATGAATATGATGAATAGGCATGGTTTTCTCACTAAGTACAATTCATGGTGTGTATATTTACTTGCTGTCACTCATGTGTGTGTTTAAAGAACAAAGACTACAAATGCCTCATGGAGAAACTGACCAATCTAGAAGGAATATACAACTCAGAGACCGAGAAACTACGAAGTGATTTAGAACGTCTTCAGCTAAGTGAAGAAGAAGCTAAGATTGCTACTGGACGGGTCCTCAGTCTGCAGGAAGAAATTGCCAAGCTACGGAAAGACCTGGAACAAACTCAGTCTGAGAAAAAATCCATTGAGGAACATGCTGATAGATACAAGCAAGAAACTGAGCAGGTAGGAGCTAACGTTCATATCCTCATCTGCTTCTTCACAAAGGGGATGTGCTGTCGTATTGACTTGGTTGGCCTTTGTAGCTCAGTGTAGTTCTCGGTCGAAGGTAAAACACGCATTTCAGTCAGTTGACTGTTCATTATTAGTGTTTTTTCCCAAGGAGTTCTTCTATATGCTGGATGAGTAGCTATAGGTCTTTTAGTAGAACTTTGTACTCTACTAAGAATAGAAGGAAAGCAATATTATAAGAAGAAAATTGATGGCCAAGTACCTACTATACACTCTTTTTGTTGAATGTATAGATCTGTGTGGAGTCAGCCAGCTTAAGGTGATTAAGAAGTAAATTAAACAATAAACTGTCAGTAGCTAGTAGGAATTTTTATGGAAACCTACATTAAGGCTGTTTTGAGAAGTCCACCAGAAATCCAAATGTCTGTACACTGGCCACAGTCAAGAACTGCTATGCAAAAAATAACAACAAAACTGCTTACAGATTGAGAAATGTTTCCACACTGCAAATTTGTATTAACTTATATCAAAACTTTATTAAATATAGAAAACACGAAGGCTCTCAAGAAGTAATGAGTATTGTTTAAACGTAAGAAAAAATACCTCAACATAAGGCTTACTGGAAAAAAGTAATAGATTTTTAGAGATCCTACTTGTATTACCATCTTTAAATGAAAACAGTGTTGACTCTGTTGGCTGTAACTACTTCTGAACCTTAACAGCAGCTTATGCACTCTGAAGGAGCTTAGTTCAGGTAAGATAGGGTCACTAATAAGATGACAATCCTTCCATGATATTCAGGATCCTGATTAAAATAAAACCGTCTAGATCTTCAACAGATCTTGACTCTGTGTCTGGAAATAGTTTCCCTGGTAGTCTAGTCCATCAAGAATCTGCCTGCAGTGCAGGAGACCTGGGTTCAATGCCTGTGTTGGGAACATCCCCTGGAGAAGGATTCAGTATTCTTCACTATTCTTGCCTGGAAAATCATATGGAAAGAGGAACTTAGTGGGCTACAGCCCCTGAGGTCACAAGAGTTAGACACAACTTAGCAACTAAACCACCATTAATATATGTTACTTTGACATGGCAAGCTTGTTCTATTGAATATATATCCAATGAGATACTTTTGAGGTTTAGGATCTGTCTTTCTCATTTTCTCTCTTTCTCAATCTCTTTTTTCCCCATTTCCTGAGTCCCTGAAAGCTTCCACAATTCCTTCGAAACTATAGAGTATTAACTTGGTAGGGGTATTCTCTTTTCCTTTTCACAGTCAAATTCATACCTTTCTAGTTAGATAGAATAGTATACCCAAACATATTCAGATTTCTCCTTTCTTCTTGTTTTATTATCTGCGGCTTTCACAGGGATATCTATAGGCACTACCATTAAGTCTTTTAGATGGAGTGTGGTAATGAGGAATGAAAACATTTCCCTGGGAGAGCCAGCCTTGTGGTCAGGAAAGCTGCATTGCCAGTCAGCCTGATCAAGGAGCCTAGAAGGTCCAGAGAACCGTGCTACTTAACCAGGAATGTGTATCAGAATTGGCTGGAGAGTTTTTAAAAAGATACCTGCCCAAGCCCTGGAAGTGTGGGTCGGACACATTTATTTTGAAAAAGCACCACAGGTGATTGGTTGCATAGCCCTGACAAAGAGTGGCTTCTCTCAAGAGCACCCAAAGAACCCAGCCTTTGTACTGAGAGCAGACCTTCTCAGGACAGAAGGAAGAGACTGGACAATCAGAAAGAGCACCTACCTCCTGGCCTGATGTCTGCCGTGGCTCAGTGCTGTAACTTCAGTTCTCTGTTCTTCAGAGATCCTTCGTCACAGCCCCTTGTCTCCATCGCTGAACTCTTCATATGTTCTCTTTATTATTAAAGCTGTTCCTTTAAGAGTTCTATGAACTTACATTTAGAGAAAGGAATTCACATGTCACTTATTCAGGTTTCACTTCACACATTCTATTACAAAGCTAAACTATATAAATTATCAACTTTGCAAAGTTACCTTTAGTTTTGATTTTTGCTTCTTGAGAATCCTTATCTAACCAGGAACCAGAAAGTTAAAAGGTCAACATTTTTTTTATTGTGGTAAAATATGCTTATATGCGACTTTAAATTTACCATTTTAATTGTTTTGAGTGTAAAGTTCTATGACATTAGTTATAGTCACATAGTTGTAAGGCCAGTGCTTAAATGTGGAATAAAAGTTTACAACCTTGCAAAACTCTTAAAAGGAGATGAAAGTAAAATTCTCAAGACAGAGAACAGGGAGCTTTGGAAGGTCTTCAGCAAATTTCATACTTTTCTTGTCCTCTGTAATCTCTCTGTTGTGTCTTGGGTCCACATAAGCATTGTATTAGGCTGTTGGGGTGAAGAGGTGTTATTTTACTTTAAGAGCAAACGCTTTCTAGGTGTCAGGCAATTGGTAAATGCTCTGCTACTGCTGCTGCTAAGTCGCTTCAGTCGTGTCCGACTCTGTGCGACCCCATAGACGGCAGCCCACCAGGCTCCCCTGTCCCTGGGATTCTCCAGGCAAGAACACAGGAGTGGGTTGCCATTTCCTTCTCTAGGGTAAATGCTCAAAGTACAAAGTAAAACAACAACAGCAAATCATCTTTGTCCTCCAGTAATTTCTAGTCAATCAGGGAAGTAAAAGTAAATCATTTATAAGGGCTATAAAGAGGCATTTACAGGGTTCTGTAGCAGTCCAGTGGAAAGACATATAATTGGAAGGAGTTTCTGGGAAAGCTTTCTGCGGGGTAATGCTTGAACCAAGTTTAAAGGATGACTGAATATAACTCAGCAAAGAAGTGAGACAGTGAGACATGGAAGTAAGGAGTGACTACTGTGTGGTCTTTGTATTCAATATCAGGCTTCCTCTGTCTGTTGCAGCCGTATCAGTTTATTGTTTCATTTTATAGCTGGTGTCAAATCTGAAGGAAGAAAATACTTTGCTGAAGCAGGAAAAAGAGGCCCTCAATCACCGTATCGTGGAGCAGGCTAAGGAGATGACAGGTAAGGCTCATGTGGGCCCAGCCTACTGCACTCCAAACAACCTGAGACCAAGGGTTTATAAGTTACAACTTTGCATATTTAGGCTGGCATCAATAAGGTTTCAGAGTTCCAGAGGCAGGTACTCTAAATATTTGGTTGAATTAGTTGGTAAATTTGTAAATCGTATCTCCCTATGTACAAATATGAATTCATGCTTAGTCAATAGCATATATAACTTAAAAAAATAATTGTATGTATGATTTATAGCTTATAAGAGTCCTCTTGATTTAAGACAAATTCTTGAGCTAATATATATATTATAGGAGTATATGTATCTGTGTATATTATTGATTTTGCTAAATGAGTGAATACTAATTTCCTAAGATCACCCACTCTTTGTCATCTTAAAAAAAAAAAAAAAGACACTAGAGGTAGACATTTATTTGCTGTTGGTAAGATAAATTAAAATGATTATAATTTACAAGAAATCCACATAAACGTAAACATGAGATAAGAAGATGTATATCAAACTACAGCAATTGATGGTAGAAATAAAAAGGAAGAGGTAGGTTAGAGTGAAAATATAGGAAAAGAATTAACAGATTATTATCATTTTTGATATGGTATTCAAAAGAGTAGCAAAGATTTTCTAAAGTGTTGCAATGAGTTATCAAAACAATAATATATTATTAGTAATGAGGAAATTGAGAAAAACAAGTCTCTGTTTATGAGGCAAATCAATTAAAATTTGGATGTTAGCTAGGGTCTCCAGATAGAGGTGATCTGAAAGCGAATTAAGATTAGAGAGAGAACCCTCAGGGGTTTTCCCCACACCATACCCTTCTTCCTAATTAAAGGGAATACTGTATAGAAAAGATAAGAAAGTCTGGAATTTATAGGATAATCATAAAAAAGGGATAAGGTGAAGAAAAAGAGTCATA
The DNA here is from genome assembly GCA_935064755.1 of Tragelaphus eurycerus. Lineage (NCBI taxonomy): Eukaryota > Metazoa > Chordata > Mammalia > Artiodactyla > Bovidae > Tragelaphus > Tragelaphus eurycerus. Next base: position 1,597,784 of record CAKXYN010000008.1, read on the forward strand.
AAAGAAAGTTAAGATGGAAGGAGAAAACAGTCATGGAAGACATGGAAAGAAGGTTGCTAGAATGCAGAATATAGTGGAAAAACCCAGAATGATGAGAACTCTTCTAGGAAAATAGGAAATGTTATTTGATACTAAAGAGAACAAAACAAGTAGCAGTGGATTTGCCTAGGGAAAATTTGTTGGTAGCCTTGGGCAGCTTCCACAAACTTGTGAGAATAAAAGGCAATTTATAGAATGTTAACACTCAATATGCCAGCAAATTTGGAAAACTCAGCAGTGGCCACAAGATTGGAAAAGGTCAGTTTTCATCCCAATCCCAAAGAAAGGCAATGCCAAAGAATGCTCAAACTACCGCACAATTGCACTCATCTCACACGCTAGTAAAGTAATGCTCAAAATTCTCCAAGCCAGGCTTCAGCAATATGTGAACCGTGAACTTCCTGATGTTCAAGCTGGTTTTAGAAAAGGCAGAGGAACCAGAGATCAAATTGCCAACATCCACTGGATCATGGAAAAAGCAAGAGAGTTCCAGAAAAACATCTATTTCTGCTTTATTGACTATGCCAAAGCCTTTGACTGTGTAGATCACAATCAACTGTGGAAAATTCTGAAAGAGATGGGAATACCAGACCACCTGATCTGCCTCTTGAGAAATCTGTATACAGGTCAGGAAGCAACAGTTACAACTGGACATGGAACAACAGACCCGTTCCAAATAGGAAAAGGAGTACGTCAAGGTGACATGTATATTGTCACCATGTTTATTTAACTTATATGCAGAGTACATCATGAGAAATGCTGGACTGGAAGAAACACAAGTTGGAATCAAGATTGCTGGGAGAAATATCAATAACCTCAGATATGCAGATGACACCACCCTTATGGCAGAAAGTGAAGAGAAACTGAAAAGCCTCTTGATGAAAGTGAAAGTGGAGAGTGAAAAGGTTGGCTTAAAGCTCAACATTCAGAAAACGAAGATCATGGCATCTGGTCCCATCACTACATGGGAAGTAGATGGGGAAACAGTGGAAACAGTGTCAGACTTTCTTTTTCTGGGCTCCAAAATCACTGCAGATGGTGACTGCAGCCATGAAATTAAAAGACGCTTACTCCTTGGAAGGAAAGTTATGACCAACCTAGATAGCATATTCAAAAGCAGAGACATCACTTTGCCAACAAAGGTTCGCCTAGTCAAGGCTATGGTCTTTCCTGTGGTCATGTATGGATGTGAGAGCTGGACTGTGAAGAAGGCTGAGCGCCAAAGTATTGATACTTTTGAACTGTGGTGTTGGATGTGAGAGCTGGACTGTGAAGAAGGCTGAGCGCCGAAGAATTGATGCTTTTGAACTGTGGTGTTGGAGAAGACTCTTGAGAGTCCCTTGGACTGCAAGGACATCCAACCAGTCCATTCTGAAGGAGATCAGCCCTGGGATTTCTTTGGAAGGAATGATGCTAAAGCTGAAACTCCAGTATTTTGGCCACCTCATGCGAAGAGTTGACTCATTGGAGAAGACTCTGATGCTGGGAGGGATTGGGGGCAGGAGGAGAAGGGGACGACAGAGGATGAGATGGCTGGATGGCATCACTGACTCGATGGATGTGGGTCTGGGTGACCTCCGGGAGATGGTGACGGACAGGGAGGCCTGGCGTGCTGCAGTTCATGGGGTCACAAAGAGTCAGACACGACTGAGTGACTGATCTGATATAGAGAAAAAATCCTTTCATTCATTTATTTGCAAATTGTTAAAGCTCCAGGACAGAGGAACACTGTGGAGGCAGTCATGACAGGACACTTGGAAGTCCTTGGCCTCATGGGGTGACAGATAAAGAGATGGTGAGCAACGGAAGCAGGCAGGACAGATTAAGATATGGGCACAAAATATGAGGTAGGAAGCCCAGTATTTATGTGGGTGGCTCAGCTCATTGAGAGAAAGCTCACAGCTGAGATTTAAGGCTTTTTTATTGACACTTTGATCTGCAATCAAGGGTTAGTCTCCACTCTCCAAATGATGCCCTATCTACGTGCCGGCCACTAGCGATAGAGAGGGTAGAGTGAGGTGAGTAAATGGAAGAGTCAAGTCCCCAGCAGCACATAGGAATGGTGACAACAGAGGACCAGGTTTGGCAGTTTACCTGAGTCGAATGGAAGGAGTAACAGGACAAGAGCATTCGCAGTATTGGGAAATTGATAAACAGAAGCCAGGGACTGAGAGATGAGTAGAGAGACTCTGGAGAGCAGGACAGCTAGATCCTCTGAGAAGTCACTGTTCCCCTAGAGGCCTGAGGAATATCTCTAACTTTTTCAACAAAAGAATTTTATAAGTAGCCTGAAACAGAATACTATTGGAATAAAAAAATATATACTTCTACTTACTAAACACTGACTAGTGGAAATTATCAAGGATGTGCTGTAACCAATGAATAAATTAGTTCTGTTCATGGAAGAACACAATAGATGATTGTTGTTATTAATAAATTATTTTATTCTTTGGTCATGATATTTTTTCTTTCCCTGCTTCCACTAAGACACTGTTCATAGATCATAGTGCTGCTAAAAGTAGAACCCCTCCCAAAGACTGTAAGCCAGTGCCCATGTTTTTATTCTTGCATTTTGTCAAGCCGTCTTTGGTATGTTTTCTCTCTCTCTTCTTTCAGAGACTATGGAGAAGAAGTTAGTAGAAGAAACAAAACAACTGGAACTGGATCTTAACGATGAAAGGCTAAGATATCAGAACCTCCTGAATGAATTTAGTCGCTTGGAAGAACGGTATGATGACCTCAAGGAAGAGATGACTTTGATGGTGGTGAGTCAAATACTTTGGCCCATTTTTATAAAAAAATTTAAACATGTGCAAAACTAGATAGAATAGTAGCATAAACCCCCATGTACTCCATGTACTCATCACTCAATTCCAAAATAGTCATCACGTTTCTATCTCCCATTCTAACCTACATCATGCTCCATCCAATGGATTGGATTGTCTTAAAGCAAATCCCAGGAATCACATCACTATATTCATAAATAGTTTTATAAACTCAAACACTTTGAAGACTAGACTATAAGTCAGTGTTGCTGGACTTTGTTTATGGACTGAATGACTTAATGTAAAATTTGCTTATAAAGCAAATATTTATAAGGTCAAGTGTTTTCTCAGTAGTTTTTGTAATTTCAAAGGCATCTTCCTAAACAAAGAAAATTCATCTGCTATTTGTAATAAATTGTCTTACCTATTTCATGGACTCTTGTACTTTTGATAGTGCTATACACCATCCCTGGTCTACTTATTCTGATATCAGGAAACAGAGTTCCCTGACAATCTTGTTCCTGCAACTATCAGCCTTAAATGTAACCTAATGGCACAAATGGCCAGAAATGCCCTGAAGTATTTGCTATAAAGCACAAGATAATTTGGATGGATGTGGTCAAGATGGCAGAAAAGGAGGACCCTGTGCTCAACTCTTCCCACAGGCATACAAAAATTATAACTTTACAGAGCAATTGTGTATAAGAATGACCTGAAGACTGGCAGTGTTAAAGTGCTGTTAAACTGCTGCATTCAATATGCCAGCAAATTTGGAAAACTCAGCAGTGGCCATAGAACTGGAAAAGGTCAGTTTTCTGTCCAGTCCCAAAGAAAGGCAAATGCCAAAGAATGTTCAAACTACCAGACAATTGCACTCATCTCACATGCTAGCAAAGTAATGCTCAAAATTCTCCAAGCTAGACTTCAACAGCACCTGAACCGAGAACTTCCAGATGTTCAAGCTGGATTTAGAAAAGACAGGGGAACCAGAGATCAAGTTGCCAACATCTGCTGGATCATAGAAAAAGCAAGAGAATTCCAGAAAAGCATCTACTTCTGCTTCATTGACTACACTAAAAACTTTGTGTGGATCACAACCAACTGTGGAAGTTGTTCAAGAGAGAAATACCAGACCACCTGACCTGCCTCCTGAGAAATCTGTATGCCAGTCAAGAAGCAACAGTTAGAACTGGGCATGGAACAACAGACTGGTATTAAATTGGGAAAGGAGTATGTCAAGGCTGTATATTGTCACCCTGCTTATTTAACTTCTAGGTAGAGTACATCATGCGAAATGTTGGGCTGGGTGAAGCACAAGCTAGAATCAAGATTGCCAGGAGAAATATCAAATAACTTCAGACATGCAGATGACACCACCTTTATGTCAGAAAGCGAAGAACTAAAGAGCCTCTTGATGAAAGTGAAAGAGGACAGTGAAAAATTGGCTTAAAACTCAGATTCAAAAAACTGACATCATGACATCTGGTCCCATCACTTCATGACAAATAGATGGGGAAACAATGGAACCAGTGACAGACTTTACTTTCTTGGGCTGCAGATGGTGACTGCAGCCATGAAATTAAAAAATGCTTGCTCCTTGGAAGAAAAATTATGACAAACCTAGACAGCATATTAAAAAGCAGAAACATTACTTTGTCCACAAAGGTTTGTCTAGTCAAAGCTATGGTTTTTCCAGTAGTCATATATGGATGTGCTAGTTGGACCATAAAGCTGAGCACCAAAGAATTGATGCTTTTGAGCTGTGGTGTTGGAGAAGACTCTTGAGAGTCCCTTGTACTGCAAGGAGATCAAACCAGTCAATCCTAAAGGAAGTCAGTCCTGAATATTTATTGGAAGGACTGATGCTGAAGCTCCAATACTTTGGCTACCTGATGTGAAGAACTGACTCATTGGAAAAGACCCTGATGTTGGGAAAGATTGAAGGTAGGAGGAGAAGGAGATGACAAAGGATGAGATGGTTGTATGGTATCACCAATTCAATGGACATGAGTTTGAGCAAGCTCTGGGAGTTGGTGATGGACAGGAAAGCCTGGTGTGCTGCAGTTCAAATGCAGCAATGGGGTTGCAATGGGGTTGCAAAGAGTTGGACACTACTGAGTGACTGAATTGAACTGAAGACTAGCAGAAGTTATTTCATGCAACTAAAGATATAAAAAATGAACCTCAACAAAATGGGTAGAAGATTAAAGGCTACACAGAACAAAAAGATGTAAAATATGATGACAAAAACACTAAGAGTGGAAGAGGAACTAAGAATACATGGTTGTTATAATGTTTTGAACTTGAGATCATATTTAAATAATTATATATGTGTGTGTATGTATGTATATGATTGAACCTCCTTTATTGTTGCTTATATGATCCTTGTCATAACCACAAACATAGATATACACATATATAAAAAGAGTAATCCAAATATAATAGTAAAGATAGTCATCAAATCACAAGGGAAGAAAGGAACAAAAAGGAGCTACACCAACCAGAAAACAACTAACAATGGGAATACGTACATACCTATCAATAATTACTTTCAGTGTATTAGACTAAGTGCTCTAATCAAAAGACATAGAGTGGCAGAATGGATAATGGAAACAAGGCATAAAGATACACACACACCTGTGAGAGAGTCACTTCAGTTATAAAGACACACACAGACTAAAAGGGAGAGAATGGAAAAAAGATATTCCATGGAAATGAAAAGAGAGCTGGGATGGCAAGAGTCAGACAAAATAGACTTTAAGACAAAGACTGTAACAAGAGACAAAAAAGGACATTACATAATAACAAAAGAATCAGTCCAACAAGAGGATATAATAGTGGTAAGTATATGTTCACCCATCGTAGGTGCATCTGAATACCTACAGAAAATATTAACAAACGTAAAGGGAGAGATTGACAGTAACACAATACTAGTAAGGGACTTTAATAATAGTAAGGGACTTTAACATCCCACTTACATCAAAGGACAGATCATCCAGAAATTGAAATCATATCAATCATGTTTTTACACCACAGTGCTATGAAAATAGAAATCAACTACAAGAAAAAACCTGAAAAAACAAATACATGGAGCTAAGCATACACTATTAAACAACCAGTGGGTCACTGAAGAAACCAAAGAGGAAATTTTGAAAATACCTGGAGATAAATGAAAGTGGAAACACAATGATTATCATCTGCGGAGTTCAGCAAAAACAGTTCAAGAAGGGAATTTTAATGGCAAATAAATAAGCAGTCTAGCCTTATACCTAAAGGAAGTATTGTCAAAAAAGAAGAACAAACAAAATTCAACATTAGTAGGAGAAAAAAAAAAGATTAGAGTGGAAATGAAATAGAAACTAAGAATCAGTTAAAAAGATACACAAAACTAAAGAGCTGGTCCTGTGAGAAGATAAACAAAATTGATAAACTATTAGCCATAATCATCAAGACAAAAAGAGAGAGCCCAGATTAATAAAATCGGAAGTGAAAGAGTAGTTATACCACAGAAATACACAGGATCATAAGAGGCTACTAGACAATTACATGCCAATAAAATGAGCAATCTAGAAGAAATAAACAAATTCCTATAAACATACAATCTCCCAATACTGAATCTGGAAGAAACAGAAAATATGAACAGGTCAAATATCAGTAATGGAATTGAATCATCAGTCCACACACTTCCAACAAAAGTCCAGGCCCAGATGGCTTTGCAGGTGAATTCTGTCAAACATTTTTTAAAAAGTTAACACCTGTGCTTCTCAGTCTATTCCAGAAAGCTTCCAAACTCATTCTGTGAGGCATCACACTGATACCAAAATCAGACAAAGAAATCACACACACACACACACACACACACACACACACACACACACACACACACAAAGAAAATTGCAGACCAAAATTACTAATAAACATAGAACATACGAAGTGGTCTGGCTTGAGACACCAACTGCTCCTGAGGGCTTGTTTCCCTGTGGTCGCACAGATGGGTCTGCTTTGTCTAAGCCTGGATGTCGGAAGGAACGAGGCAAAAAGCTCTTTGTGGCTTCTGGCTCTTTTCCTGCACCTTGGAAGGAGTAAAGGAAATTGGACAGATCACAAAGCTTTCAGAGGCCTTTTTGAAGCTCTCAGGATTTGTAACCCTAGAAGATCCAGCCCACTGAACCTCTCCACCTCTTCTGTGGGGGGCACCCTCAGAGCGAGGGGCCCAAACCCCACCTTTTTATTTCCTCTTCCTTCAAGTCATTCTTTAACCCTTCTCCAGAAAGGAAGGGATTGCAAATACCTAACTTTTCTATTCCCCACAGGCTTGCTGAATACTAGTTCATTAGTTACCACATCATGAAACTATCACCTGGGCTCCCTGAATTAATAACCTGAGGATCTTCCCAGAGCAGCTTCCTGTTCTGCACACTCATCCTTGCACTACTGACTCCAGAGCTTCAGTTCCATGCATAAAACTGACAGAAGTTGTAGTTGCCTGTGGGAAAACTCCCCTCCCGTGACCTATTAATATGGTGTCGTAAAATGATTATGCTGTCATTGAATGTATCCTGTGGACTTTTGGGGAGATTTTGTTTTGTTATAATATGAAAGTCATCACACTTATGCTTCACCTAGTGCAACTAGCCACTCACAACTTTTAGAGGGGATCTGCCGATAGAGATGATTTTTATTTGAGTGTTTAGTTTTGCAGCTGTACTTGTCACGCCCTCCTGGTGCATCTTTCTGTTTCTTTGAGGATATCAGGAGGTGACTTCTTGTAAGAGTTTGTTAAGACAACATGGAATAGATTGTTTGGGCATGAGAGCATTAGGTCATGAAGATTAGAACCAAGTTAAGGTAGATACTGTCTTAACTATGCCAAGTTCAATTATTTAATTATGTTATGTTAACTGTAGCTGTTTATTTGTGTTGCAGAATGTGCCTAAGCCTGGACACAAGAGAACAGACTCTACCCACAGCAGCAATGAGTCTGAATACACCTTTAGCTCTGAAATTGCAGAAACTGAAGATATTCCATCAAGGACAGAGGTATATTTTAGACACCTATCAATAAAAGTAATATGTGCCCATCCTGTTATTAACAGAGAGCATTTCCATTGCAGGGAGGACCCCATTTGTTCATAAATGTAACATTTGTTTTATATTCTTTATAAATGACTTGAAGGTGCTTAATTAGCTGTGTATATACATACCTATTACATATTTTTGTCAATCGATATTTCAATTTTTAATGTGATTTTGAGGACCAGATTTTCCCTTTTGTAATTCCCTTTTATACCTTAACATGTTCTGTGTGTAAAAAACGTAACCCATCATGAATTTCTTTTAGACTGAGGTCATTTTTTGAAAAGTGAGCTTTTGTCCTAGAATACTATAATATGAACACCAATGCCCTAGAGTTTAGCAGAATTGCTGCCTGTTTGGTGACAGTTTGTACCAATGTAATTCTCTTCTACAAAAATGCATGGAAAACAGCTTATGAATCTGTCTTAGTGTTTTGTGTTACATGGTTTGAAATCAAAATGACATATTACTGTAACTCCAAGAGTACAGTGACTTTAAGTTAGATTGTTCCCAAACCAATTCTCATATCTTCTTCAAATATGATATTAGTTTCTGTAATGGGTAATTCAGGCACATTATTTTCTATTTTTATCTCATCTTCTGAGAAAATGGCCAAGTCAGAAATAGACTGCTTCTGGCAGAAGAGCTGAAAAAAATTGAGTGATTCTTTCCTTTCTTAGTTCTACTTGGGAATGAAAAATTTCTCCATCTCATTTTGCTCATTTTAAAGAAAGTGTCACATTGTTGGAATGTCATATAGTTGGACTCATACATTCAAGGGGGCCAAGTAACTGGTCCAAGGTTACAGCTTGTAAGTGGCAGAGCCAGTATTCTAACTGAGGCTTGTCTGTTCAGAGCTCCACACTTCACCTCCTCCCACTCAGGGGTTCTACACTGCAGTTCTCCAGTCCCCTTTCTACCTACAGATAAACAGATAACATTAGTCTGGGAACATTAATACAGCAATATGGCCAGTATGTAATAGCAGAGGTTGTTCAAGTTATCTGTTGTGTAACAAACCATCCCTGACTTTAGTGGTTTCAAACTACAGCAATTTATTATTGCTCACAGTTCTTTGGGTTTTGACTGGGTGATACTTCTGTCCCTTATGGTGTGGGTTGGAGTATCTCCCTGGCTTCAGCTGGGGTGAGAAGGTCTCCTCCTTGGGTCTCTCCATGTTGCTTCTCTCTTCAATGATACGGTAAGTGGGTTCTAGGAGTGCAAGGGCAAAAGATGTGAGGCTGTTAGAGCCAGGCCCAGAACTGGCATGACAGCAGTTCTGCCACATTTTATGGTCAAAGCAAAGTATGAGGCCAGCCCAGATTCAAGGAGGGGAATGGACTCCATCTCTTAATGGAAAGAAAGTTATTTTTGTTGGGTGATCGTTGGTAGCCATCTTTGGAGATTACCCCAGAGTTAGACTTTGAAGATTTCAAAATTACAACTTCTAAGCCTTTAGTGGATATAAAGGTGTTTTCTCCAAGTTCTTACAGATTTGAGGAGAGAGGTAACCTTTTTCATTTCTCATTCTCACTTGTTTTATGTCAAGTGACTGAACTGAACAGTGGGATTTGGTACAGTTTTCATCTTTTTTGAAAAATGAAGTATGAATTGTGCTTCAGAAATCACCAACAGATCTTGGGATATTGATACTGTCTGTCACATGCACTGACCACCAGCAGTAGGTCATACACAGAAGGTCTTCTCTCGGTAACGAGGAAGGGTATTGACTGAACTAGTCATGCGTGTTGCTCGTGACTGAGTGCGTGCATCTGAGATGTGGCTGGCTTTGGTTTGTGCTGTCTTCATCATGGGGCAGACTACAGTAACTCTCCTCCTTAGGACTGAGTCCATAACCTTAGCCTCAGTCTCTCTGCATTTCAGTTTCCTCCTCTATAAAGTGGCACTGCTATTATTATCTTACTTTATAGTGATGTTTTAAAGATTAAGTGAGTTAATTTTTACACACTTGCAACAGTGTTAGATGCATATTAAGTGTTCAATAAATAAAGGGTTTTGCTCTAATAAACAGGCTTTAAACCCAGTCTAATAAACAGACTGGGTGTGGCCAGGATCAGAAAGATGGGAATCTGTACAACTGATAATAGGAAAAGCAAGATTGATCATCAAAGGGAAGTTAGGCAGGAGACATGGCAGTCTAAGACTGGCTGTCACTTTGCTCTTCAAGTTACTTACGACCTTCAGGTTTGCATTTCTTCCTGCTGCTTCCTCTGTAATGGCCAGGATTACAAATCACCTCATACAAACTAAAGGAAAACTTTCAACTCCTGTATGTAGTATTCCCAAGTAACTCCTTTAGAATCCAGGGTCCAGGGCAATAATGGGATCACTCTTGCTTATGAATTGATTTTTAAATTAAAATGGATTGTTTTGAAACACAGAATTCTGACCTCAGTCATGTATTAATAGCAAAATTTGATGTAAAAATAAAGGATTAATGTCTCTTTAGTCACAAATCACAGACGTGTGATTTGCTGTTCACAAGTTACAGTGGCACCTCCACTGCTCTTTCTCTGTGGAGAACTCACCTGCCAGCTCCGCTTGCCTTCCAGCCCTCCCACACTGCCAGCATCTTTGTGGTCTGGGGTTACAGAGACCACGTAACACTTTTGGGAACCATTGCTTTCCCTTCTGTGTCATGCACATTTCTTAGTAATCATTGACTAATTATCTCAGTTCTGCTTCTGCTCTCAAGCTTCCTCACACTTGTCAAATCCAGGGAAAGCGTCACTGTAACTTTCTCAGCTACTGTTAGCAATAATTCCCGGATGACTGCCAGGCCTGTCATGGTAATTTTGTGAAGAAATTCTGTTATTTTCCTGATTTTCTTCTAACGAGAGACTGTTGTTATTTTTTAGATTAGTTTTTTTAAAGCTTCACTTTCTTGGAAAAGCCCTAGATGACAAAGTCCTTAACAAAGGAAAAAAGGCAAAAACAAAACCCTAGACGCTTTCGTGAGCTAGATGGTCCAGTCATCCTCCTTGCTCATGCGGTATTAGGACAATATCTCTTCGATTCTACATGTCATTAGAGATAAGAATGGGCACCATTTGGAGCACTCTTAGTTACTAATCATTATGTCTCAAACAGTTTTGCACTTGTCAAGTGTTCCTATCCATAAAATTTTGTTCTTATCTATAGCAATTAGTTAATTTTTTGTGTAATATTAGCTGGTATCTAAAGAGTTATCCCACCCTATTTTAATAAAAGGATTCCTTTTCAACAAAAATGACCATTCAAAGCTGAGAGGAATTATTCCCAAATGATGACATTTTAATTATAGTGAATAAAATATTATATTCACTCATAGGATGAAGGCTTCAGTTATAGTATGAAAAAAGGATTAAATAATTAAAATTTTCAGGGATGTGTACATCATTAATGGGCTTCCCCAGTGGTTCAGTAAAGAATCCTCCTGCAGCGCAGGAGCCACAGGAGACACGGGTCCAATCCTTCAGTTGGAAAGATCCCCTGGAAGGGAGGGAATGGCAAGCCACTCCATCATTCTTGCCTGGAGAATCCCCATGGACAGAAGAGTCTGGTGGGCTACAGACCACAGTGTCGCAAAGAGTGGGACATGACTGAAGCAACTTTGCACATATACGTACATCATTAATAAGATGAACAAACGTTAAAATACATAAGATGGAAGGTTTATATTATAAATAACCTAAAATATCAGTATTTGTGGGGTGTATAGAAATAAGTATTTATATGAATGAAATTCTGTAGTGATTTTATGTTCAGGAAATATGTTATCTCTATTCTACTACGTCAGAACAGACCATATACCCAACCTTCTTCTTACTCTGAGCATGATAAAATGGACAGTAAGAAAAGTCCAGGTCTAACTAGCTTGTAGATAAATGACGCTGATAGCCTATAAGTGCCCCAATTCTTGGTTTAGTTGATTCTTCTTAGGTGTTTGTTTTTTTCTAGAACTAAAACCATGCTGAACTTGGCACTACTAGGAATTCACAAAAGATCAAAGATAGCTAATGAATATAAAAATTATTCAACCTCATTAAATGGCAAAGAAATATAAGTTAAAACAATAATGAAATACCACTATTGGTATGTCAATTGAGCCAATTTTTTTTTTTAATGATATAACAGTCATTGCTGCTCCAGGCAAGATGGTGGTTACTGATGGAAGTATAAACAGGCCTAATAGACATTAAAACATTAATGTTTAGATATTTATATACTAGGATGTTTACTTTAGTATATTTCAATACAAAAATTAGAAATAACTTCAGTGCTCATCTGTAACATGATGATGAAGCAAATGATGGTATACATTTTAATACACCCATCAAAAATTATGCTTTCAAGTATCATATTATAAATTTGGGAAACAGTTATAATAAATGCCAAGTTTTTAAGATGGTACAAAATTATGATGATATATTTTTACTGTTCTTTAAATTTATAGAAAAAAGACTGGACAAAAATTATGAGTTTTCTCTGGATATGAGGTTATACTTACAGTTCTCATTCTTGTACTTTTCTTATTTCCTAAATTTTCTATGAAAACTTATTTTGCTTTTCAAGAAAAATAAGAAAAAAACATTTTTTTAAAAAATTGACATTTGGAAATATAAGATTTGCTGATCAGTTAAGAGGGCTTCCCTTGTGGCTCAGTTGGTAAGGAATCCACCTGCAATGTGGGAGATCTGGGTTCGGTCCCTGCGTTGGGAAAATCCCCTGGAGAAGGGAAAGGTTGATAATTATACTTATTAATTATTGTTAATTATAACCATTAATTATATTTATTATAATTAATAATTATACTTGATCATTTAATTAAATAAATTGTTCTTACCATTCTTTTTCTCTCTGACGAAAAGAGACTCTTTATCCTCTCCATTGAGTCTAATGATACAATTCTTTCTCTTAACTCATTAGAAATTCAAACACAAAGTAAATGAGGTAAAACAATTATGACATTCTCAGAATTTCCATGATGGTTAATTACTTCTTTTTGCTTAGCTTGAATTAGTGTATCTTTATTTATCCTGGTAGTTCTGACTGTGATTCTGTTTTGGAACCAGTTGACATACTTTTAACTGCTACTAGGTTATCTTTTAGTTTATTAAGGGTTATATATGTTTTGGTTTTTTTGTTTTCTCTCTGTATGACTTCAATATATTTATACTAGCATTTCACCTTTTCAAAAATCATTTTTCCTAATTATAAAAGCAGTACATGCTTATTGTACACAATTCAAATATAAAAATGTATGAAACTGAAAATGAAACTTTCCCACAGTACCTCACATTCTCTAAGATTACCTTGATGGCCTTTTAGATTTTTGTATGCCATGGGCTTGGTATATTTAAAAGTCACATGTATTTTTTTTTTTAAGAAAAATTAGATCACAATATAGATACTATCCTGCAAGTTATATATTTCACTTAATACTTTTATCTAGAACATATTTATCTACTTGTGTAGATCTACTTCATTCTTTTTAACAGCTGTAAATATCTCATAGTTTGATTATACCAGAATTTATTTAAGTAGGTCTCCTATTGACCAGTATTTGGAGTCTTTTCAAAAGGTTTTGTGATTACAAAAATACTACAGTGAACATCTTTTATATTGATATTTTTGTGTACTTGTGTAAGTATTTTTGTAGAATTAATTCTTAAACATAGATTGCTAGTTTAATGGATTTGCAGATTTAAATTTTAATGAATACAGCTCACTTTCTCTTCTAAAGGGCCTACTTATACTTCCACCAACATCATGTAAGACACTGTTACTCTTTGTCAATATGATGGAGGAAAGTGGTACCTCACTGTTGTTTAATTTGCATTTCTCCATTTATTAGCTCGTTGGATGTGCTATTCATATACTCTTTGGCCATTTATATTTCTCCTATAAGTTTGCCTATTTTTCTATCGAGCTGCTCATCATTTTCTCATCAGGTTTTACATCTTATGAATCATCTTGACCATCTTGTAATTTCTGGAGTTTAGGAGCCAAGTGAGAAGAAGGTGCCTCTGGACATGTCATTGTTCCTCAAGCTCCAGAAGCGGGTCACAGAGCTGGAGCAGGAGAAGCAGGTGATGCAGGATGAGCTGGACCGCAAGGAGGAGCAGGTGCTCCGCAGCAAGGCAAAGGTGAGCAGAGCTCTCCCACCCTGGGGCCATGGCAAACTGGGTTCTGTGATCTCTTTAATGGGAACTCAGGCCAGAAGTACTTTAATCAAGTAGGATTTCCTTCAAGTGAGGGCTAAATTCTCCTTACTGTTTTCTGCAGAGCTAGGTAATATTCTGAGTAAAAATTAACAATTAAAATATAACTACTTATTTATAAAGTTCTTAACTTTATGTTTTTCCCTAGGAAGAAGAAAGACCACAGATTAGAGGTGCAGAACTGGAATATGAGTCACTCAAGGTAATGGGAAGTGTCTGGTCAAGACTTTGAATATCTTGTTTTGGCAAGAAACCCATTCAGAGCCTCTTTCTCTCAGAGACCATCCTTAATGGTACCTAAGGCCCTAGCTTACGCTCTTTGCAGGCATTATTTCTAGCCTTGCGTTGTTACCTTTTTAAAATTCTCTTTCACAGAAGCTAGATTTCAGCCTAAGCAGTAGCTGCCTTTGGAGGCTGTAGAAAGTAGTAAAGGACATGGACCCTGGTGTCAGACTGCTTGGGTTCAAATGCTAGATCCACCACTATACGGCTGTATGCAAATAATCCTTTCTCTGCCTCAGTTTTCTCATCTATACAGTGGGAACAATGATAATATTTATCTTATAGGACTTTCATGAGGATTATATGAAGTAATTCATGTAAACTGTGTAGAATAGTGCCGAGCACATAGTAAAGACACAACATATGTTGGCTGCTGTCATTATCTTCATCATTTTAAAATACAGGCACTTTATACATCAGCCTTAATTTTTAACAACAATCCTGCAAGTAAGCATTTTAATTCCCATTTTATAGATGAAGAAATCAACACTAAGAAGTATAAGTAACTTCTTAAGATAACTCCACTAGAAACTGACAGGAGCAGACTTTGAATGTTGGTGTCTCTGACTCCAAACCCCATCCTCTAACCATTAATCCTGCTGAAACTGTGTGTTTGTAGAGAAAGACAGATATTTGTTTACAGAGAAGAAACATATTCTAACATATTTTAAAGGACAGGTGGAGGGAAGGGGATGGAGGTGGAGAACTGTATCTTCTTAGTGGTTCAAGGCAGAGTCTCACTAGATGGAGATAAGCTGCCACTGTGTGTTCTAGAGCACACGAACACAGGAAAAGGCCCTGGTTAGGAACATTAGTTCCTAAAATGCAGGGCATCTTGGGTAATACAGAGATGAAGCCCAGGGGGGAGACTGTCCCATTGCTTGATTCAGAGCTGGCTGTGCACCACCTGGCTCCTTCCTTTGCTTTCCAGGATCAAAATCCTGAGCCCCTAGAAGTCTGAGCTATCAGATTATCAGCTGTCAAGTCACCCCCAGCTCCAAAAGTTCCCTAGGTTATTAATTAATTTATTAGCCTTAAATTTATTATTCTTGATGTTTTCTGATTATGCCAGTTTTTAAACTTTTTTTCTGCTTTTGAAAATTATGGTTTAAAATAGCTAGAAAATTGCAATAAGGTTCATAATTATAACCAAACAAAACTAAAAATTAGAAAAGCCACAAAATATGTAACAGTAGGCATTTACATATACTTGAGAACTCCTGAGGTCTCTCTAAACAATCATGAATTTTTTTTTTTTGTTTTTAGTAATATTATGCAAGTCTAGTCCTGATAAATTACTTCCTAATACTGTGATTTAGAACATAATCTATGCACATTAAGAGGCCCCTGTTCTGTGTGGATTGCTGCTCCCCACAGTCCAGAGCCACTGACAAGTGCTTCCCCTCCAGGCTGTATGGCATCTTGGTGTGGAGAGGGCCTGTCCTCTACCCGCCCAAACCCACCATGCCTTGTTCAACTCCTTCCCCTGAAGACAGTAAGAGTGATTCTAAACACTTGACTGGTAATACCGTATATTTACCTTACAATTTGAAATGTTTTTCGTTTACCTTATCTTGTTTAGTCATTGTCACACTTCTGAGATAATTTTTTATTTCCTTTATAAGATCAATTAACTGAGGCCTTAGAACAGTGAAGAGATTTACTATCAGTTGGTAAAGTCTGATCTTGAATCCAGATCTCCAAACAATAGGAAACATGCTAGGTTCCCATCACAACTTGTTTGAAAACTAATTTTCAGCCCCCAAATATGATATCTACTTTTCAAATGCCCCACAGGACCTTTTTTACCCTTTCTAAATTATAACATAATTAAGTATTTTGCTCCCCCAATGAAAGTACTACTAGGGTAGTACATTTTTATGTTTGTGGAAAAAGAAAAGGGTGGCAGCAAAGCGTCATCTCCATTATTCTCCTTTGTCTTTTATACTCTTTGCCTAGAAAACCAAATCATGATATGGGTTATGCAAGACAGGAATCAGATGGGACGGGATGGGACAGGCCAAAGGAACAGGGATAGGAATCTGATCTCCAGATCTTCTGCTTCTGCCTGCCTTTCACAAAAAAAAAATAGACAAGGAGAGACATTCTCTGTAGTATGTTAAAAATGAAGCCCAGATCACAAAGTTCCAAAGTGTTAGCGCAGTGTTTCCGAAATGTGGTCCCTGGGCCATCTGCCTCAACAACACCTGGAAGCTTGATGAAAAAGCGAATCTGTGGGCGTCACACCAAATCTAAAGCCCTCCACCCTCTAGGTGATTCTGATGCACGTTAAAGTTTGGGAAACATGGCATCGGTGCTTAGGTGTTGAAGTAGAGACATTCATATTTTTTCTGTTGCAGAAACAGAAATACAATCTGATTACTTTGGTGGGATACTGGGGATAGGAAGGAGCATTCATTTACACATAAGAATGAACTAATCCATGAAAGAAAATGTTATAAATTCTTAAAGCAGAAAAAAAAAAGGTCTTCAGATAGTCTTAGTATGACATATTGAAAGGTCTGATTTGGTACTACAAACCTAAAATTGCTTCTCTGGAAGAAACAGTAAAATGTTTTATGTTTGTATGGAAGGGTCTCACTTTCATTATTGTAACGCTAAATAAATCAGCATGGTACTTTTAATGCCTGTCTGCTTCACTATTTCCCACCCAGTATCCTATCCCCTTTGTATTTTAGTGTCAGTAAACAGAGTTTAGCATCAGAATTCTATTCTGGGTTCCTGTTGCCATTGTTTGAGCAGAGTGTGCCAAGGGCAGCGCTAACTGGTGACATGAGGATGGCTGGTGGTCTGGGACAGTGTGGAGATGGTGAAGGATGTGTGTGTCCATCTGGATGGCTGAGGGAGGAGGTGGCCCATCCTCTGCTTCCACATCTCAAGGTTTCTGCCAGCATCTTCACAAGATTGTCACACAGGAAAGAAGTTTCAAAAATATATTGTTTGTTGTTATTGAAACAGTATAGAGAATTTTATTAGCTTAAATGTCATATAATTTCTTAATTAGAAATTAGAAGCCTAAAATCCCAGTGGTTTTTCTCATCCGCTTTACAGTGGAGATAAGAGGATGCTACTCAACATTTCAGGGACCTGCTCATCTGAACCATTCATTAGCAGTAACCTGACAGTTGGACCCTTATACTTGCACTTGTATTTACACATAGAAAACCTGAGCTTCTTAGTACTTACCCAAACTCATACCTAAGGACTGAGCATTCTCTTCAGGCCTGCGAACACACCCTGGGCAGACCTGGAACAAATTTGATTCTGAAACCTGGGTTGATGAACCAAAGTATCATTCACCTTGCTCAGTTCCACTCGCTGTTGACTTTCTGAGTTTGCAGAGCTGCGTTCCCAGGGGAACCATCCCCCAGGGCGGCTCTGGTGGTCTTTTCCAGCAGAATTCTTCTGCTCTCCTGGGGAAAGGTAAGTAATCCTATGTAAAGCTGAGGAAGGTGGTGATGGACCATTCTTTGTGTCATCCTACAGCGTCAAGAACTAGAGTCAGAAAACAAAAAACTGAAAAATGAGCTAAATGAGTTACGAAAGGCCCTCAGTGAGAAAAGTGCCCCTGAGGTGACTGCCCCAGGCGCGCCAGCCTACCGTGTCCTCATGGAGCAGTTGACGTCTGTGAGTGAGGAGCTCGATGTCCGCAAGGAGGAAGTCCTCATCCTGAGGTCTCAGCTGGTGAGCCAGAAGGAAGCCGTCCAACCCAAGGTGAGCATGAGCAAGTGGCGAAGGTGGGTGTTGGGGGCTGGCCTCTTCCTGTTCTTTCCCTCCAATTTATGTGAAGGAAACCTAAGTGTATTTAGTCTAATTGAGGATATCATCGTTTGAAAAAAAGAAACTCAACATTGTTTAAAAACTGTTGCAAACACCAATTAGACTGAGCAAGAAGCAAGTGAAATCCCAACTGCTTCTCAAAGTTTCACCTCCCACTCATTAACAAAGGGCTTTTAAAATGAATATTTTTATAGTAATCTGACCACAATAAATTTTGATCAGAAATACAATTCTGTTAAGTACAAAAATCCATAAATTACCTTGCTGTCAGAAGCCATTAATACAATTTTAAATTATTTGTTGAAAATAGCCTGTTTAACTGGGAAGATAACACATGTAAAGATTATACATGAGATCAGTGAAGAGAAGTGACATGGAGATGATTTCTGCTCACCTCAGGGAATTCTGTTTAATGTGGGAGTGGGCCCAGATGGAAGGGGCTATATTTAGTGATTCTACAGAAGGGACCTAGGATGGAGATATAGATGGTTCTTTGAAGTCCTTCCCTGCCCTCAGGTAACTTCAGATCCAACACTGCTGTGTGTTGGTGAGAAGTGGGCTTTTTGTCATTTGATACCAGAGAGAATTCGAGTAATCATCGTAAAACCTGGTCTCCATTCCTCCTTGCCCATGTTCATGCAGCAAAGTGTTACCAAGAATTAGGCAATCAAGTATCAAGTATCCCAGCTGCATGACTGTAAGTCAGACAGAGACCAGTATATACCATACAATATCACTTACGCATGAAATCTAAAAACAGAAGCAGATTCATAGAACAAACTGGTGATTGCAGGGTAGGAGGCATGAAGGGTGTTGGGTAAAATCGGTGAAGGCAATTAAGAGGTACAAACTTCCACTTATAAATAAGTCATAGGGATGTAATTTATAGCATAGGGAATATAGTCAATAGTACTGTAATAACTCTGGTGACAGACGGTAATTAGACATTTTAATGATCATGATCATTTTGCAATGTATAAAAATATCTACTCACTTTGTTGCGTAAATGAAATTAATATAATATTGTATCTCAATATAATTCAGTTTTTAGAAGGCTATAGTGTATAATGAATGGGATGCCTAGAAGATTCAAGAGCACATCTCTTAAAAATGGTAGTTCTGCCTGTGGTTAAGACACCAGACCTGGCACTTGACGTACTTGATAACAACAACTCACACAGGGGACTGAGCCTCTGAGAAACCAGCCTCCCTCTGCATGCTAGTTGGTGTAGAGTCCAAAATGAGGATCCCTTTGTCTGGTTTCCTGTGACAATCTGATATTCTATAGTAACCATAACCTTTATTAAAAGTTAATGGAAAGAAAAATGAACCAAGGAACATAAAAACAGCTCAGCTCACAAGAGCATGTAGCTCTGGTATCACACACTCTCACCTACCTGCCTCACATATTCCATGTGACGACTTCTCTCCAGCCCCTGTTGGGCTGGCCCTATCTAACCAAGGTCCCTGCTCTCCAGGTTCTCAGCCCACACATAGCATCAGCTTGTTCTCTCTTAAGAGAAATGCACAGGACACCGACTGAGACCTTTCAGTACCAGGGCTGTTTGTCCCATTCCGTTTCTACTCAAGAGACATTTCACAACTCCTTTGCAGGCAGTGACACCCCATAAGCCAGGTGATGATAGAGCCCAGCCACATCTAGTTTACCTGCTCTACCTCTGCAAGTCTTCTGGGAGGCTTCACTTGGACTAATAAGTGACCTCCTGTCAAGGCATTACTGAAACTCTCACAAACCTAAGACAAGAATTTCACCCCACTACATGAGCAGAAGGCTTGTTTTCTCACATCCTCACAAATACTGTACAATTAGAAAAATCAAAACAACTCAAAAAGAATTTCAACTGAGAATTAAGAGTTGCCATTCCATAAATATATGTTAATGTCCACCACATGCCAGTTCCATGGATACTAATTTACATACAGAGTTAGTTTTAAGAGAAACCAGTCATGGTTGTTTTCACAGTTAGCTTTTTTCTGTTTTGATGGGGACTCATTGATGGAATTTATTTATGGAACTAAGAGTTTGTTGTTTTTTCCATTTGTTTTTCGTGCTTGCCGACTTGTGATTTTTCAGGATGACAAGGTAATTCTAATTTTTTAATTGTTTAGCAAATTCTTCTATTTAATCCTAGTTTTTAGTTTGTAAGTATCCCCCAATATACGCAGTTGATCCTTTCTGGCCACCAAATCTACTTTGGTATTTACAAATTAATTTCCTGTTTGACCTCTTCCTATTTGAGAAGTCAGTGGTAAAATTATGGATGTCATAGGTTCCTGTCTGGATCACAGAGAGGCCTCCATGACTTTTGAACTCATAGTCAGCTCTGTGACCCTCAGTGGTGGTAATGGTGGGCCCCCACAAGCAGGGAGGAAAGCCCTTAACTCAGAAGCACAAGCTTCTACCACCTGTGGGTTTGTAGCCAAGGGTGAGGAGGAGCCTGAGGAGCTGAACATCCACTTCTTGGGAAGGGTGGGATTTTCCTACATGGCATAGCCCTTTCAGAACTTCTGGTTCTTGTCTTGGCAGAAACTCTTTGAGCAGTTAGTAAGAAACTTCCTGGTGCTGGTAGTCTGGGTCTGATCCCATACTTACCTGTTTCTTAGCTAAGGTAGACTAGAGGAGGGAAGGCTACTTTATACCATCTTTCCTTTGGACTGGCTCACTAGATCAACTTACCTAATTTACTACAAGTTCAAACCACATCATACAGGTTCTCGGATGTCAGAGAATACATGTAGCATTATTTAATATAGAAACTGGTTCTTTGAGTTACTACTTAAAACTAAAATTCTGAGTGTGGGGGATTCCCTGGCAGTCTAGTGGTTAGGACTCTGTGCTTTCACTACAAGGGGCACGGGTTCAATCCATGGTTGGGCAACTAAGATCCCACAAGCCATGCAGCACAGCCAAATTAAAAAAAAAAAAAAAAAAAAACTCTGAGTATGGCTTTTTAAGAACAGAAAGATTTTATGCCTTCATAAAAAAGAAAAAAAGAAATTTTCTATCAAATGTATAGTAAAGTATTTATGAAACATAGCTAAAATACTTTTTAAATGCTATATGTAGTGTTTATGTGAAAGATTTTTAAAATTCAGTAGAATATAAATTCTTTATAGCTTTTATCATATTTTAAGTATGAATTTGTAAACTCACAAAAGGACAGCATTAACATATAAGTAGGATTTTTTTTTAAATAAATACTGGAATTCAAAAACAAGTATTTATGGGCCTCTTGTTGGCATTAAAGATATCTTGGCCTCTAAGATCACAATATTTGAAGTGTATTCTATTATCTCCACTTTACTGTGAGACCTGGGTTTAGAGCAAACATTGACTAAAGGATTAGGCATATACTATTTAGACAAATAGAGTGGGCCCATGGATTCTAACAGTTGTTATGTTTTAGAGACTATTAGAACAGTTGTTCTTTTTGTCTATTCTTGCCCTGGTTTAGGAGGGATAGACAGCAGCTGGAGTAGAAGCAAAATTTTGAAATTATATTGGTTGTCAAACAGATTAGACCAAAAAAAAAAAAAAAAAAGGAAGTAAAAATGTTAGCAGAAAAGTCCTTTCTATACAAAATCATTAGTTTTTCTGACCAGCCAGATGTTTATTTCAAAAGCTTATATACTATTCCTATACCATAACAGAGTAAAAAACATTGAATAACAGCAGATGGTAGATACTTCCAAGGAGCTATATCCTTCCCATTTATATATATCTAAAGATGTGAGAGAAAACTTTAGTTTTGCTGAAACATATAATCTAAACACCACTTTTTTTGTACTGAGTTTTTAACAGAAAAATGAATTTTGTGTCAAACTTTTCATATTTCTTAGGGCATTTGTTTTTTTATAATCAGTCCAGAAGTAAAAGAAAGAACAGCTTTGTACATTCCATTGAATATTTTCTTTGTGTTCCTGCCTGGTTATTGTTTTAAAGCTATATATACTAGATGGATAGATGGATGGATAGATAAATAGATAGAAATAAGTATATTTAAAAGTGTATATACAGCATTAGAATAGTAACCAGGCAAGAACACTGATATTTGTCTATGTATTTCACACAGCATAAAACACACATGGCCCATCAATGATTTTGTTTCCTCTGAAATCACACCGTCTTTGTAGCAGAGTGTTAGGGATTCTCAAGAGAGGGATGGAGGTGCCTCGTTCTCTTAACTGCCTGTGCCCGGGGCTAGCGTAGATGCTCTGGTGGGGCAGGAGTGTTGTGGAACACATAAACCCCCTATTCTGTTAGAAAGAAAAATGTTACATGTGGTCCAGAGCTTTTGAGTTAACACTTAATGTGGAAATATCTTTTCCCCTTTAGAACACAATGACAGATTCCACAATACTTTTAGAAGATGTACAAAAAATGAAAGATAAAGGCGAAATAGCACAAGCATATATTGGTTTGAAAGAAACCAACAGGTAAGTTGATCTTTCTTTGTTCATTTTGGTCTAATCATGTTGATCTTTAGTTTTCAAGCCAGCCTCTTGTACAGTGAGTACAAATGTTTATGCATTGTTTTGTTAGACATCAGCTGACCTTCAAAAGGGATCCAAAGTTTCCAATATATTCCCAGTTAAAATCTCATTTTAAGACGGTAGCATTACTGATAAGAAATTGAAAGGAAAATGTTCTTTACACCAAAGGAGTATATTTCTGTGTTTTTAGGGCCTTAGCCTTGAGAAAGAAAATCAACTGCTTATTCTATAGCTTGGACTATCTTGGGTAGTCACTTCCATTTGTTATTCAGGATGGTTATTTGTGAAGATTTGTAATGGCAGCTGCTGCTTTCAGTAATTGAAATTTAATGTAAAGAGAAGTGATGAAATAGCTGAATCACATCCGTGTTGGCCATATAATTCTCGAAGGGCACCATGACTTCCCAAGATGGGACCTTGATATTTGAGACCAAGTTTTTGTCATGTTTCCTAAGGTGTTCTGAGAAAATCCTAACACTGGTTTTTATCTCATTCATTCTAAACATGAATGAAGTTGTGGATGGCACTTAGCTCAGTCTTAAGAGTCTTGGGTGGGCTGAGAGTGCAGATTTGCACAGTCACTTAATGACTGAGCTTTCCCCAAAGCTTTCCCTGTAGCTTAGATTATCACTGCTCATTTCGAAATTCCTCAGCCTTTCTGCCATTCCTGCTTCCCAAAAAACCTTCATGCTATTAAACTCTGAACTTAAAAGACTACATACTTAAAAGAACTTGGCCAGTGATGATAACAGAGATTATCAGAGTACATCTAGATCTCCTGATGCATAATATCAGAATTGGTTTACAGAAATACTTCACAGACTAAAGAATACTGCCATGAAAGATATAAGGTATTTACTACCTTCTTTTATGGACAAGAGTAGAGAATGCTTATAAAAGTATTTGGTTAAACTTAAATTTTAATTTATGAATGTAAGTTGTAAGCATACCTTATAGCTGAGAATGTGTTAGTGTAAAAAGAGCTATATTATTCATCTATCCACTCAGCTATTCAGTCACCAGATATATATTGTATACCTGTTTCATCCCAGACCATGCACCAAATACTGGCAATAGAGCATTAAGCAAGGTAAATGCAGTCCTTCCCTTCACAGAGTTTGTAGAGTGTTGGGGAGACAGCCAAGAGAACGTGGACTTCCCTCCAATGACAGTGGAAGCTGTTGAAAGATTTTCAGTAGGAGAATGGTATGATGAGATTGGAAAGCTAGCCTTGGCTTTTGTGTTAGAGCATAGACTGTAATGGAACAAGATTAAAACCATAAAGACCAGTTAAGAGGTTATTCCATAATCGAATGACTGGTTATAGTGACTTTGACTTAGTTGGTAGCCATTGGGATTGAAAGAAGTGGGACACTGAGAAAGATACTTAAGAAGATGAGGTGAGCAGCCTTGCAGTTTCCTGGATGTGTGATCAGGGGAGGGGGATCATGAAGACCAACTCCGCAGCATCTGTGGTGGATACTTGGTTATATAGAGATGCCACTTCACGACGCTGGGTCTGGGATGTGGGGAAGTACAGGAAATTATCAGTAGATTTACAAATATTTAAGGAAGTAGGAAGACATCCAAGAAGAGAACTTCATTCGGAGATTGAAAATATAGATCTGGAACAGGAGAGATGTGTGGGCTGAGATGTAAATATTGAAGTCATCGGAATGTAATAATACAATTGAGACCATGCAAATAGACCAACTCTCCAGGGAAAGATGGTAAATGGAAAGTAAAAGAGCAATCTATGAAATTCGTTTTATGTAAACATGGTATCAACAACAAAAGTCTAGTAAGAGGAGTAAGATCCTGGGCTCTGTAGTCGGATAGCACCTGCCAGGTATCTAACTTCTAAACTTTGGTGTCTTCTTCTGCAATATGGCAAATGATACATATTGTTACTAGGAGAACTAAATGAAATAATGCCTGTGGAAGGATGTAAAACAGTGTCTGATACTTGGCAAACACTCAAAATATTATTTTTACATACTCAGTAGAAAAAAACCTCTAATCAGTTTCATCATATTTGTTAATTATACATA
This sequence comes from Tragelaphus eurycerus, assembly GCA_935064755.1. Classification (NCBI taxonomy): domain Eukaryota; kingdom Metazoa; phylum Chordata; class Mammalia; order Artiodactyla; family Bovidae; genus Tragelaphus; species Tragelaphus eurycerus. The sequence continues at coordinate 1,622,537 of CAKXYN010000008.1, forward strand.
CTTTTAATAAAATGTGTGACTTTTCTAATAAAAAAGCAATTTCTCCAGGTCTTAAAATTAATTTTTGACACAAAATTTTTTTTTTTAAGTTGCATCATAAAAGCTGGGAACTTTGGACATATTTATCAGTTACTCATAAAGAACTTTTAAAAGCAATTTTAAAAATACAAAACTAGATTTTATCAAGCTAAAATAAATTCCTACCCAGAAGACTTAAAACTTCATTTTGAAGTGAATTATAAAGATTGCCACATGAAGACAATAGCTTAAATTTTCATTCTATATGTGTATGACTGTTGTGGTTAGTCTCTAACATAATGTGTGACATAAGATCACTCTGCTAGCTGAACAAAATGTTAAAAACAGATGTCTTCTCACCTCCTAAGTCATTTATTATTTTGCAGGAAAAGTAGCCCTGGATCCTTGATTATTTTGTTTTAAATTCTCCACCTTTACATGTGATATTACATAATACTCATTAAAAAAAATTAACCAAAAATAATTTCTGTGGTAATGTCTTAAAGTCATCTGTAATTAATAAAGACAGTCCTAGTGACTTAATAACATGTTGAAATACCATGAGCTACTGTTGACCATCGTCATCTCATTACCACCCTGTATCCCTTTGTGTTTTGCATTGTTGTTCCTTTTGCATGGAAGATCATCTGCTATGGATTGCCATGAGTTGAATGAGGATGGAGAGCTGTTGCTGGTTTATGAAGGGTTAAAACAAGCCAACAGGTTATACTTGTCTCCTCAAAATGGAATGTTATTAATCTGTTGTTTTTCTTACTAACAGTGGCCTCCTGACTTTAACTTCTGTATTTCTTATACATTGTCTTCCTGGGTAAATTTCCGACACTAAAATTTGTGAATGTCTCACTAAGAATAGAAGAAAACCCAAACCTCTCAACTAGAGCCCAGACAACTGTAGGACAGATTAATACATATTACTTAGCTGTTTCTTGTTTGGAATCATGATCAGTTCAAAGGATATCTGTGCCTGGGCCATATAGCTACATTCTCATATATTATCATAATGCTGCCTAACAGTACATGACTTGACATTCAGTGTGGTTATTGTGAAATTCAGATTTGTGAAACAGCAAACCAGGAGTGTTTCCTGCACAGCTATAGTTCAAAATAATTACCCAAACTCATCATGTAAATATGTTTAGGATAAAGCAAATAAAATTGAAACAGCAATACTTTTCTAACATAGACACTCATCTCCTCTAGTGATACTTGTGTCTTAAAAATACTGGGGGCTTTTTTGGTCCTAAAAATACTGTTTTTATGTCTTAAAAATACCATTTCAGTATTTTTAAACTACTTAATATTTAAGTACTTAATTTTTAAACTACTTAATAGACTGTAAATATTTAAACTACTTAATTTTTAAACTACTTAATAGACTGTAAATATCTAATATTTAAACTACTTAATTTTTAAACTCCTTAATAGACTATTTTGTTCATGGAATTTCTACTTATTCTGCTTTTTTCTTATCACATACTGTTGTCATTAACTTTGTGGTGTTATTGGTTCAGATCCTTTGGAAATTTCGTAATCCCCAAAATATTTTTAGTATATTGTTTACTCTTTGCTTATAATAGTATCAGTAAGTTTTGCCCAGCATTTGCTAACCAAGGGAATTGGAATAAAAATATCTTTTCTTTCTTCCTGTTAGTTAATTCCTGTCTATAACTTTGTCTTGTCTTTGGGAAAGGGAGTGAATGTAGGATGGGGGTGCCTGGTAGAGGGAGGTTGCCAGTTGGCTCTGGTATTCTCTGGCCAGTGCCCTAGTCCATGGCACAGCTGACCTGTATGTTTGCTCAAAGAAGCTCAAGAACCACTCTGCTGGCCCCACTAATAGTGATCTTCCAAAATCATATCTTGTTAGGATTCTCTAACTGATAAGGAAGTTATAGGGGAAAAGAAGATGACAAATTTAAAATATAAACAAAATTTCAGAACTCTGTCTACATTTGAGTAAATCTGTATGTATTTCAGAATAGCACTCTAGCCTTTCTCCCCTTCAGAGATAAAAGGGGGACCCTGGTCACAACCCCCAACCTGGAATGCTGACGATCTTCAAGGCAGATTTAAAGTAGGCATTTGTAATCTTGCCCTCCGTAGTGATTGTTTTGTGGCAAAGGCATTATAGTAATACTAATTTTGCCAACTTAAATGCTACTTTAAATTAATGCTACTGCAAATGTAGTAAGCCAGGTTAAAGTTATATCTTTTAATTGTTTTAGTCATCATTTCCTATGAAGCTTTCAAAGGAGTAAAATTCTCCTGTTTTTCAGGGCCTCTGAGAACTTTGTATTTGTAGCAGGATCCTCAATTCAGAAAGACACATATGTGAGTGCATTCATTTCATTTCTGGCTCCATTTGAGTTTCTAGACTCTAATCAAGTCAGAAGCTACACAGACACTACAGAGTCCCCATTTTTCTGCCCTTGCAAGTGAACACAAAGCCTCACACCCACCAGGTAGGGACTCAGATGTCACCTCCCTTTCCTCCCTGTGTGGCTTCTCCGCAGGCTCCTGGAGTCCCAGCTGCAGTCTCAGAAGAGGAGCCACGAGAATGAGGCTGAAGCTCTCCGCGGGGAAATCCAGAGCCTGAAGGAGGAGAACAACCGGCAGCAGCAGCTGCTGGCCCAGAACCTACAGCTGCCCCCAGAGGCCCGCATTGAGGCCAGCCTGCAGCACGAGATCACTCGGCTCACCAATGAGAACCTGGTAAGGACAGCAGAGCAGCCCTCCATGCTTTTGGAGCAAAACCTCCCTGGCTGGGAAAGATGCCATTCACTGCCCCATACTTGGTGACCCTCTTTCTCTAGCCCAGACACAGTAAGGAAAATACAACTATGTTGGCAGAAGTGAAAAAGGCATGTACTCCGGTGGTTTGTCACAGAAGGCTCAGGCGCCTCTCAGCACCTCAGCCCTCGCTTAGAGGGTGTGGAAGATGCTGGCCAGCTGTGTGCTGGGGTCTTGATACCTTGAGAGCTCAGCTTCCTCCACTGCAGCTGCACAGTCTGTGACATCCAGGAGGTGTGTGGTTGTCACAACCTTTGGTCCCCAGGTGCCACTGAGGCCCTCTCAGCCCCTTCTCAGGCAGACCGCAGGGTTAGAGTTAGTCAGGGAGCAGATGGCAGAACCAAAGAGGGCTGTAGGTTGACCTTGGTTGGGAACCAGGGTCAAGGAGAAACATCAGGATTCAAGTTTATACATTCTTGATTCTTTTTAATAGAATTCAGACAGTGAATGGAGAGATTTTTTTTTCCCTTGCCAGATAGATTCTGAGCGATGGCACAAAGTCCAAGTTTGTTTGTTTTTCTTTCTGTCCTTTCTTTTACAGAAAATATTTTCCAAAATATTTCTTTCTCAGCCGCAAAGTAACTTTTATTACAGATTTCTACTTAGGTTTGATAAACATATTTATTAAATTAAGTCATTGAAAAGTTATATTTCCTTTTTTTTTTTTTTTTTGCGGGTGGTGATGGGGCTTTGCCACACAGCTTACCTGAACTCCCAATTCCACATTTCTATATAAAATCTATACTGAAGCGTCAGACTGGTTTTGAGAAAAGCTGTTTAGGGCTAGTGGTAATTGTTTCTTTAATTCAGGGTTTTAATAACTTGTAATAAAGTAATTCGGATTTTCTCTGAAGATTTAACAACCTGAATTATCCATTAGTGATCATTTGCATTACAGGTAGTTTTCTAGTGTCACCTGTTCAACCATCTTTTATATTAGTTGGAAGCAAAACCCAAAGGTATTCTTTTCCCAGTCTGTCCTTCCTTCTGAGGACAGCATGCTGGTGAGACTGTGGCAATGGGAGAGATGGGTGAGGGACTTGAAGTCTAAACTCTTTCCAAAGTGCCTGAAATATCACTGATTTGTGGAGGAAGATCTGAATCATGATGTCATTTTATTACTCACAAGTATATTGTTGCTTAAACTAACAGTGCTTCAGTGCCTAAGAATTGGTAAATATACTCAATAACATAATAATGATTGATTAGCATATAAATTCTGTGCTTTTAAATCATTATCTTAAAATACAAGGTGAAACCATGAAATAAAGATGCTTCTGGGTGGTAGATTCTCAGAGTTGTTTTGCTAAGTTGGTTAAGCATTTCCCTTACAATCTTGTGTGCATTATTACTTTTCTTTTCGATTTTGTATAGCTGATACAAAAATAATCAATCCCTTCCATATTCTAAGCTGGTGAAACCTAGTTTGAAATTTAGGAAAACTCTTTGTAGATTCACAGGCTTCTCCTGCCTCACTGATTGCTAATTCAGGAGAATGGATTCAAACTTACCTGCAGGGGATGATGCAGTTTTTCACAGTCATTATTAGAGTGTCTTACTTTTGCATTTCTGTAGGAAGCACTTGGGCAGAATATTAAAGCACCGGTGAGCCTAGGCTTTGTGTTCTTCGAAACTCTACCCTGAAAACCCTTCCCACCCACCTACCCCACAAATGCAAATACAGAGATGACTGTTCTGCCTCCTCTAACTTGTGGGCAAACTTCACAGGTTGCCCCAAGCTGCCCTTCAGAGAAGGAAGGCACACAGCTTCTGCCCAGTCTTTCCAACATCAAACAAGAGCTCCAACTTTGCCAGTATTCTCACTTTTGTTTGAATTGCCTTCCCTACTCTTGCTGCTGCTGCTGGCAGCAGAAAAAGTGCAGCAGCCTCGGAGCAGGTCTGAGGAGTGAAATAACAGCCTTGTCTGGGGAATATGGCCCACAGCTCTGTTTACCTGCTAACATAGCCTGTTTCCTCCAAGCACGTGAAAATGTATTTGTGGATATAGAATCAGAATCATCTGTACTAGAAAAATTAGAGGGCAATGACAGATGTCAAATCAGAGCCGTTTGAGTCTATATATATAGATTCCTTATCTGTGTTTTAAAATATTTTAAAATTGATTTTGCTGAGAGGTAGCATTCCCCTTAAAGATACAGAAAAACAAATGTGCATTGTGCCTGTTTTTTCAGTATTTTGAGGAATTATATGCAGATGACCCTAAGAAGTATCAATCATATCGGATTTCACTTTACAAACGGATGATTGTATGTAAAAGAGTGCTTCTCTGTCGTCTGCCTCACTGTTTCTAGCCCTCTATAAGCGAAGAGCACTCTGCCTGCCCTTCCTGGGAGGTCTCTTCAGAAACTTTCACAAAACCTGTTTCTCCCCACAGCTGCCTTTTAGCCAGTGATGTCGCCTCTGTCAGTGTCCTGCATCCATTGTCACCTTTGGTTTGTTATTAACACTAGGCTTACAGTGTGATGGAAGCAAAATATGATTTGAAAGGTAAAGTAAAAATCCAAGAAGCACAACTGAACACTTTGAAATGTTAGCAACTGTTCCTTTTGAATCATACCTAAATCAGCCCTGTCTAAATTGGAAAAAGAATGAATCCTTGTATTTGTAAACGCCTTTTAAAATCCATAACCTGAATAACAACCACAAACCTCTTAAATCATTGCTTTATTTCCGCTTGAAGCTCCTGGTTTGCTGTTGCCCACTTTTCTTCTTAATTATTGATTGTTTGTCTCTGCCTGTCATTTGAAAGAATTCTTGATTAGGGAGCCAAGTATCACACTTTTTTTTTAACCCCTGCCCATGAATGTACTGCTTTTGTTTTCTCTTTTTACACAAATCATACGGAATTATCCCCTTTTTTCCCTATAAGCAAAATTATATTACCCAGGAGATTTCTATGCTTGTTTTATCTAACTGCCACTTAGTCTGTTAACCACTCTGTACTGTTCTCTGTGGTTATTTTTTAACTTACCTTTTAATTCCCAAAACCTCTTAACTTTTCTTAAGTTACAGGACTAGTTTTAGCCTCTCCAAAGGGTGGAACTAACTCATAGAGACAGAGCTTCACACACCTAGGTGTCAGTTAAAAGCCCCTAAGTTCCACCATCTTTAAAGCTTCACACAAAACAGTGTGCATTCATCAAAATTTACCTTGCTTATTCCCCCTTTAAATGAAAAACTTTCTACTGAAATAGCAATACATTTTATGAGCATTTAATTGTTTTGCCCCCACGGAGTCTACTGGAGTCTACTCACTCCATAGTGAGCCTGCTGTCCATCACGCTGTAAAGGAGTTACTGCACTGTATATTTTAACATTTGCTTTTATTATAGCTGCCTTTCCTATTACCTGCCAGTTTTAGCCAGGTGGGGCTCTACCAATGAGCTTTTATGGAGCTTTTATGTAAAACTAACTTTTTATGTAAAACTAAGTACTGTTTCCGTAACTTTGTGTCTGCTTTCCTTCTCTGCATTTTAGATGGTTTATTTTGATCTTTCTGTTATATTTCTCATTTTGATCTTTAGGATTTGATGGAACAACTCGAAAAACAAGATAAGACTGTCCGGAAACTGAAAAAACAACTGAAAGTATTTGCCAAAAAAATTGGTGAACTAGAAGGTATTTAAACATGTTTTTATAACAGTTGCTGAACCTTGGTTTTATATATGATACTAGTGGCTTAAGAGTGTGGCTCAATTTGTATGCGACTATTAGGAACAATAACAAAAATGAGTTTCAGCAAACCTGGCCTCCGTGGAGTAGAAATTTTCATTGCTGAGTGGGGAAAAATGTTCTTTTCATGGTAGTACTAACTTACAAAGAGAGATTTCATTAAATAAACATCTAATGGCTGTCTTCTATATGCCAGGTACTGTGCTAGGCAATATTGCATATCAGTCAAGAGTGTGGATTCTGTAGCCAAGTTTCTTGGGTTTAAATACTGGGTCTTCCACTATTAGTCATCTGATATTAGGCAAGTTACTGAACCTGTGTATTCCTCACTATTCCCACCTGTTAAATGGGAATGATAATGATATCTACCTGACATGGTTTGTAATGATTAAATTAATTAATATGTGGAATGAATTTAGTATGGTTCCTGACACATAGTAAATGCCATCTACAACTTATTTTTATTACTGTTATTCTTAGTATTAGGGATACTAAGATGAGTAAGACAGAGTCTGTCCTCAAAGAACTTACCATCAAATGAAGAACAAAAAAAGAAGTAAATAAGAAAAAGTGAATTGTAGTTATAAAGGAGATTCTATAAAACAAGATTTATATATGATGATGATGGGAAAACACCTTGAGAAAGAATCAGATATCAGTTTTTATTATATACAAACGATTCTTGTGGGTGAGTGTTTGTTCCTTCAGTAAGTAGGTGCCAGGGATGCAGCAGTGAACAGGGATAAAGCCACACTGTAAGCTTATTCCAGCAACAATCTCATTGTTCTAGAGATTTTGAGCCCTACTTTGGAATTGCCTTCAGACCTATGCAGGCTATTACCATTTTGACCAGAAATGATGCTGTGCAGTCTGACTACCCATCTATTCTGTCATTGTGACTGAATGATTTTTGCTCTGCTCAAAGGATGAACATTCCCCATCACTGGGAATGTTCAAAAGAATCTGCCATGATTGACTGTCTGGCTTTCATTCCTCCAACATGCCAGGCCTGCCATAACTCTTCCACCTGTTTGATCTTCCCGCTTCTCTTAGTCCAGGCCTGCTTATCCTTTGAGACCAGAATTATATGTCACATGCTCAAGAGCAGCCTTTCCTGATCGTCCAGACAGACCCTACGGCTGTACCCTCTGTGGTACCACAGTTCACCTCACACCTTTGTGGTTTTCACTGTCATGTTTTTAGCAAATTTTCTGTCTGATAACTGGCCTCCTCAATGGATTGTGATCTTTTTGAGCATGGTGACCATCTCTTATTTCCCCTTGTTTTCACATCACCTACCATATTGTCTGACCTGTCATAATCATTCCATTAATGTTTGTTAAATGTGTAAATAAGTGTCAGAAATATTTAGAACAGTAACATGGATATTTACTTTGAAGAGGATAATATTCCCTCCGATGTACAAATACTGAAATATTTGTTTAGATAGCAGATAGATTACTTTACAGTTGTGTTTTATTATATAATCCTTTAGCATTATGTGATTCATCAATTAAAATTTTGAACCTCCAAATCACATACATGGGCTGTAATGTCTATTGGCAGAACTTTAAAAAAATCTTTATTCAGAGAACCTTTCTGCACTTAACTCTGCATTAATTATATCATAAGATGATAATTAGACAGCAGAGTATCTGCTTAAAAGAAACTGATTTTAAGGGTATTAACTTGTAAAATTATTTTTTAAGCTCCTAATAATTCATTTACCATATGTTAGTAACTTTTGATAAATAGAAAAATCACTTATTTTACATTTTTACTTAGCTTTCTTTGATATATATTTTTTTACTTAAAGGGATACGTGAGACTATTTCATGATGTTACTGATTTTAAGCCATTCTCAATCAGAATTCAACCTCATCAGTTAAACTATCCTGCCAATTGTATTCTTAAATCTATAAGGACATTTGAGAAGGCAATTCCTAGATTAAACAAAAAAGACATGATAGCCTTAAAAACTGAGTTAAATGATACATCTTATCCCCACAGATATCCCCACAGTGTGTAGAAAACACTGATAACTGTGTATAGCAAAGCACCTTCTAATAGCTAAAAGTTTTCTTATTTTTTTCTAAATATATAATAATGTACTTAAATTCTTCTGGTTGAAAATAGCAAGACTTACCTCCTATGGGCTACACTTTAATTAAAGAGACATTTTAAGACACCATCTAAGACTTTTTTTAAGGCCAACATACCTAATTTTAGCAGAAATTATATATCTAAATCAAGAGTGTTTCAAAGTTTGATGTGCTTTGTGCTATATTTTAATGCAGGAGTGGGTGTTCCATCTCAATTTTCATAAAGTCAGTGAATTTAGACCTAAAAGAATTCTGGAAATCAGTTAATTACTTCATAGGAGAACAGAGCTGAGACCCAGAAACCGTGATTTCCAAAGTCTCAGCCACTTAGTGGCCAAAGTGGAACTAGAATCCATGCCTTCTGAGGACCACTGACTTCTCTCCTTTGCGTTGTATTTCTCAACAGATTCTTTCTTCTTATAGTAATTCATTTGACTGTCTCAGTTAAACCTGAGACCAAGGTCTTCCCTGTACCAAAAGTGAGGGCGGGGGGCGGGGTGGGTGGGGAAATCTTCCAATTTCCTTTCTTTTTCTAGGATAAAAAGGTTCAGGAATGTTTTTCTCTCAAGTATAAATAATCTAGATGATAAAAATAGGTATTGCTTCAGATCTTTCTAGAAAGATGTCTGTATTAGATGGAGCATTGGGCTAAATGACCCCCAGCGTCCCTTGAGTCTTTAAAAACTGTGTGGTATTCTGGCTTCTCTCTTTCAGGCTTTATATTTTCCTGATACTATATAAGCATTGACATTTTAATTAATATATGATTTGTTAAATAAATCAAGGTTATGTTGAGCTGATACCTATATTTTATCTGTGGGTTTTTGTAAAGACTCTAATCTCTGACAAGAATTCAAAGACACAGAAAATTTTAATGAAAATATGGCAAATTTTATCTCTGGCATTTTTGTACAGAACCAAAAATATCTTCTTTAGAGATATATGAAAGGAAAATGAAGATTTCTTTTAAAACATGTAATCTCTTCGTTAAAATATTCACTATATTTCATAAATTCTGAGGCGCACAATTTTTCACATTTTAACATCTCTGAAATTATGTGTCTTATAGCAGTTGTTAGGTTATAGTTTAATTGGCATTATTTTTCCTTCCTTGGTATTATAGAAAATAATACTATATGTTGTAATCAAATATGATAAAATTGGTAGGTTTAAAACGTATTGAGTTATTCAGAGTCCACATATGTGCATTTGTTGATAAACTTAATATCAATATGTTGAATCTGTTTCCTTCCAGTTTCCCCTCATAGAATTGTTCCTGTAGCTCAAAGCAACTAGTTCATAGATGGCAGGGATTCTATTATTTTGTTTTACATACAGAACATATACAGGAGCTGGGAGGGCCATTGTATGCTGATTCTGAGATCCCCCTGGTGTTGTGTTTAAACTGTCTCCAGAAATAATTTATGTAAAACTAAATAGCTTGACGGGGAAGGCAATGGCACCCCCACCCCAGTACTTTTGCCTGGAGAATCCCATGGATGGAGGATCCTGGTAGGCTCCAGTCCATGGGGTCACTAAGAGTCGGACACGACTGAGCAACTTCACTTTCACTTTTCACTTTCATGCATTGGAGAAGGAAATGGCAACCCACTCCAGTGTTCTTGCCTGGAGAATCCCAGGGACGGGGGAGCCTGGTGGGCTTCCGTCTATGGGGTCGCACAGAGTCGGGCACGACTGCAGCGACTTAGCAGCAGCAGCAGCAAATAGCTTGAATCTCATATCTCTTGTGAAGATGCATGCATTTTTCCATTAGTCCTGTGGTTCCAGACTGTATCATACGTCTGAAACACTAGGTTATGGAAAGTGGCCACAGCCCTGATTTGTCCAATTACAGTATGATGGCTTTTTAGATTTCATAATGTTGATAGACAGTGGTGATTTTCAGCGCTGAGAGCCCCGATGTGTGATGCTGCAGCATGAGGTGGACGAGGTGTCACCAGGCTCTCTGCCACACAGGCAAGAGCGCTGGCAGGTACTGGTGTTCTCTGTGATAACCTTGTGCTGTGGAACTGGCTTCCCAGAACTAACACAGGAAATTGCCCAGAGTGACAGGAGAAGCACTACTGATACCTCGTGCACTCAGCAGGATAGAGCTTTCTAATGCATCTCATCTGCGTTTTGTTTGCCAACAGTCTCTGAACTCAAACTTAATCTGCATTTAAATAGATGTCTTAACTGCTCCTATTCCTATAGATAAGAGAATTAAGAATGTGCTTGCTAGCATTTAGCTCCACAAACACCGTTGTAACTCGGTTCCCTTGCATTTCCCAGATGAGATGAAATTGGAGACTTTTCTTTTAACCCCGAGTTCTTTTCTCACAGCTGCCATCAACAATGGTGATTACTTTTAACATCTGAAAGGGTTGTTCACCAGTGGTTGTACTTTTCTGGTTGCAACTTTGTGGTAGGATTTTTAACACTTTACTAAAAAACAAACAAAAAAATGAATAAATTTAGGCAATTGTTTTAATATTAAATATAGAGGCTTCCCCAGGTGGCTCAGTGGTAAAGAATCCTCCTGGTAGTGTGGGAGATGTGGGTTCAATCCCTGGGTCTGGAAGATCCCTTGGAAAAGAAAATGGCAACCCACTCCAGTATTCTTGCTTGGAAAATCCCTTGAGCAGAGGAGCCTGGCAGACTATAGTCCATGGGATCACAAAGAGTCAAATACAACTGAGCGCACGGGCGCGCGCGCACACACACACACACACACACACACACATATATTAAATACAGGTTGTAGGCGCCGGGATCGGCAGCCGCGGCGGTAGAGAAGCGGGAGCCTAGAGCCGCCCCGAGCGGAGAGTTGGGCAGGGGAGCGCCCACGCCTCCGCGGCGTCATGGGCCCCCTCCCCGGGCCACAGCGGGCACCAGCCGCAGGAACCCCCGGGCCTCCTCGCGGCCGAGCCTGAGCGACCCTCGGGTCCTCCGGAGCCCTCTCCCTCTGCCCTATTTTTTCCCTGCTCTCGCCGCTGCTGCCTCCTCAGCTCTCCGTTATGGCAACGGAGCCGCCATCCCCTCTCCGGCTTGAGGCGCCCAGCCCCCAGAAATGCGGACCCCACCGGCGAGCGAGACCGCCCCCGAGGGCACTCCGAAGCCGGCGGGCGGCAGGCTCCGCTTCCTCAACGGCTGCGTGCCCCTCTCGCATCAGGTGGCCGGGCATATGTACGGGAAGGACAAAGTGGGTATACTGCAACATCCAGATGGCACAGTTTTGAAACAATTGCAGCCGCCTCCAAGGGGTCCAAGAGAGCTGGAATTTTATAATATGGTTTTTGCTGCTGATTGTACTGATGATATTCTTTTAGAGCTACAAAAATATTTGCCAAAATATTATGGCATCTGGTCACCTCCTACTGCACCAAATGATTTATACCTAAAACTGGAAGATGTGACCCATAAATTTAATAAGCCCTGTATAATGGATGTAAAGATAGGGCGGAAAAGCTATGATCCTTTTGCATCATCTGAGAAGATTCAGCAACAGGTCAGCAAGTACCCATTAATGGAAGAGATTGGGTTCTTGGTGCTTGGCATGAGGGTTTATCATGTTCATTCTGATAGCTATGAGACAAAAAACCAGCACTATGGAAGAAGCTTAACAAAAGAAACTCTAAAGGATGGAGTCTCCCATTTTTTTCATAATGGATTCTGCTTAAGAAGAGATGCTATTGCTGCCAGTATTCAGAAGATTGAGAAAATTCTCCAGTGGTTTGAAAGCCAGAAGCAGCTTAACTTTTATGCAAGTTCATTACTGTTTGTTTATGAAGGTTCATCTCAGCCAACTACTACAAAATTGAATGACAGGACTTTGGCAGAAAAGTTTTTGTCCAAAGGTCAGCTCTCAGACACAGACGTACTGGAGTACAATAATAACTTTCATGTGTTAAATTCTACAGCAAATGGAAAAATAGAAGCTTCAGTGGGTAAAAGCTTGTCCAAAATGTATGCTTGTCACAGAAAAATGTATTCAAAAAAGCATCACAGTCAGACTTCATTGAAAGTTGAAAAGATAGAGCAAGACAATGGGTGGAAAAGCATGTCACAGGAGCGTTTAAATGGAAATGTACTTTCCCAACTGGAAAAAGTTTTCTACCATCTTCCCACTGGTTGTCAAGAGACTGCAGAAGTAGAAGTGAGAATGATAGACTTTGCTCATGTGTTCCCTAGCAACACAGTAGATGAGGGATATGTTTATGGGCTGAAGCATTTAGTTACTGTACTGCAGAGCATATTAGACAATTGAATCTTTTACTGCAGTCTTTTAAAGGGGTGGGGCAATCATAATGAAGAGCAGCAGTTAATAACTCTGCACTTGTAATGCTGTGTAAAAAATTTGTATTGTGAGTCTACATTTTGTCTTTATACTTTTGGTAGAAGAGTTAACTTTTTTATAATCTTAACTCAGGAAAACTAATTATTTGTTCATTAGAAAACTATAAAGAGTAAAGAAACTTAGGAGTGTTATGCAGGGAATGTGGTGGTACGTGGCTTAAATGTCTGTTGGCTGAAGCAAAATGCAAACCATTATTCATTCATAATGAGTTTAGTTTGTTTTCTGTAGCCATTTATCATGAAACCTCTGTCTACCCAGACATAGTGAGCCATATCTATAACTCATTACATTATTAGAATACTTTAAAAAATGTAGAAAGCATAGGCTGATATCCTTAGTATTGCTATGTATGAAGTTATTAAAACTGGATAAAATTCTACAGAAAAAAGTTACTCTTTAGGTTTTGTATTAAAAGTTCAAACCAGCATATCAAAAGGTGCTTCTTGGTAAAATGATTTAGAATTATTGCATTCCAAAAGCAGGTTTTTTTCTTTCATTTTCACTTATATACACAATTCACGAAAAAGATCATCGAAATGGATAAAAACAACAACAACAAAAGTCTTGAAATTAAGGGCACTTATTAGTCTTGCCAGGGTTAGGGAAAAGAGAAGATATTTGCAAGGAACAAAATATTTTTCTTTTAAAATGTTTAATTTATGGGAAAATTAAAATATGTATTTACCACATTGTAATAAGTATTTATAAACCATAAAGTACCTTGCTTTTTACTCTGTAGCTTCAAAAAGGTAGATGATTGAAGCTCTTTTTTGTTTCCCCTTTAAATAACTCATTTTGAGGTTTTTCTTTTATAATTCATGTATTTATATGTCCCCTTTTAGTTAAGCATTGGTATTGACTGTATGTTGCTAAAAAGTGTTTCTCAGAATTCTAATAAGCAGTTAAGGACAACAGTTGTCAAAAATACCATGTGTAAATTAGTATGTCATACAGAGCTTGGTGCATATCTAAGTTTCATTCTTACTCAAAACAGTTTTATATCATATTCAAGAGAGAGATTATAATTTAATTTCATGAAAGGGGCAGTGCTAATTTTCTTGGAAAAAGTAGTTCTGTAAGTATTATCTCTGTTTCACATTTACCACCTTAAAAAAAAACTAGTTATTATCAGAAACATTTAAAACTTTGAAATTAAATTTGCAAAAATGTTAAATGTTTGTTTTCATTGAACTTTGATATACCAGCAAAATGTCTTAAGTAGTTAACAGTCTTGTCATATTCTTGGAAGTTGTTTTAGAGTTGTGAACTGTTAGACTCTTCCTGTTTTTTCCCCCTCAGAATTAAAATACCCTTTTTTAGTGTGAAGGCAAGTATCACAGTTTTATCTCACCTTCCCAACCCTCTCTCTGAATGTGCTTTTCCAAGCATCTGAGCACAAAGAGAAGTATGAAATTAATTCTATGCTTAGTAACTTTATTAAGCTTGTATACCTTTAAAATCCACATGCATTTATTATAGCAAAATTTGATTATTTTATATTTTTTATTTAGGGTCAATGTAGGTATTTTCCATAAGGACTTCATATGTTTGCCTATTGCCTAAATGGGTATTGCTGTAGCTTTTTTGGTGGGGATGAAATTCAAGTCACAGTGAATAGAAATTTTTGTTTTGCTTTTTCCATCCTACAATGTGGACTTTTGTTGTTGTTACTTGGATAGTGATTCAGTAAATCTTAAGCTCAGATAATTAAACACTATTTTGAATCTTAACAAGATACTTTTTAGTATGGGATAGTATCAACCTATTACAATGAATTAATAAATTTAAGTATTATCATGTTTTTGTGCATTTTAGCTCAATAAAATGTGAATCTATTGTTCCAGATTTTCTTTATCTATATTTAGAAATAAGAAATCTGTAAAATCAGTGTCTTACCTTTTTGATAGATAATGTTTTGTTTTCATAAAACGAGAAATACTTTTATCTTTTGTTCTTCAGGGAAGGGATTCACATTTTATTCTGTTTACATTTTTTTTTTTAATCACTGTCATTCACTGTCTATTTGATGTTACTTTATAAGTAAGCTTACATGTAAGAGAACAAGTATTGGTTTGTGTTTATCTACATGTGATTATTTTATTGTCTAGTCCAGTCTTTTAACATTATGCTGAAATTTACCACTGTGGGGATGAAAGATCACTAGTCACCAAGCATATTTAAACATTTACATGTTTAAGAAATAATAATAAGCATATAGTTTGGGTTAATATGATTACCATAGTTTCTTCTCCCTAGGAATCAAAAATAATGATTTTTGTGTATTTCTTATGAAATGCACTCATGAAAAAGACTTTAATTATGGATAGTGAATAATACATTCTCTAATAAAAATTTAAATTGTATAATAGTTTTATAATAAAGTATTTACAATAATCAGTATTTTAATATGGATGAAAGTTGCATAGATTCAGATAAATTTAAAATTGATGATAAATGCTAAATATTTTATCTAAATAGTTTTTCAAGAAACAGTTGTGAAAATGTGTGTATTAAATGACTCTAAACTGGCAAAAAAAAAATAAATAAATAAATAAATAAATAAATAAATACAGGTTGTATTATCTGCTCATGGTTTCTTCAGGAATGAGGGGTGCCTCTATAGAATATTGAATTTCCTTCTGTGAATTAAAGTCTAAATATATTTAGACATTTATGATTGATACTGATTAACTAAGAAGTTAAGCCACTTACTTTGGGGACATTTAATCTTATTACAAAATAAAATGTATTACAAAAAGATGCTTTTGAATCAAATAAGATTCTTAATGTTGATAGTAGTACTAGTTGTTGTCAGAGTGACATTAACATATAATTTTACCATCTGTCCATCCAGTTTTACCAAAAAAAAAAAAAATTATTTAAAAAAGGGGCAAATGGGAGAAGGAAATGGCAACCCACTCCAGTATTCTTGCCTGGAAAAGTCCATGGACAGAGGAGCCTGGCGGGCTGCAGTCCATGGGGTTACATGACTGAGCAATGTGTGCATAAGGGTGGAGGGTGATGGGTTGGTAGCAATAAACTGGTGGAACTAAAAATAATAATAATAATAAAGAAGGGGCAATTAAGTGGCAAATATGGCAAATTTCTGTTGTTACAGAATTCACTTAAAATTAATAGGAACATGAAACCGCTCATCTTTTCTACCTGGAAAACATTTTTCTTCTTTTTGTTTCTAATGAAGTGGGCCAGATGGAGAACATATCACCGGGACAAATCATTGATGAACCCATTCGTCCAGTCAACATTCCCAGGAAGGAAAAGGATTTCCAAGGAATGCTGGAATACAAGAAGGAGGATGAGCAAAAACTTGTGAAGAACCTGATTCTGGGCAAGTATTTTGAAAGGTCTTTCTGGCGCGTGTCAGTGCTGGGAGAGATTAGTCACTCATTTATTAAACATTCACGCTGGTTTCTTTAGTCAGCCTTGCATGCTGTGTGCAGTCCTGCCACAGCATTCTGACCCCAGCATGGCTGTCAGTCACCCTGCAAGGACGCCAGCGAGGACTGCCTACTAGAGTCATGGGAGGTCTTCTCAGCCCCTGTTGCCCGTTATAATAATCCAGGAAGCTTTTGAAAAGTGTTGATGTATGTTCCCCCCTGCAGACTAATTACATCAGAATGTCTAGAGGAAAGAACCTGGCCATGTCCCTAGTTCTTTTTTTTATCTCTCAAGGAAGAGATTCTGACGTGTAGCTAGCTGCAGTTGAACACCACTGCCTTAGGCCATTTAAGTCCCTGAATTTTTCTTGTTCCTTATTTCCCTAGGAAGGTATATGACTAAATATGTCAGGAAAAACAGTGTAATAGTAGGAAGGAACAGAATTAAGGAAAAGATTCCAGCAGTGGAAAGGGAGGACTGACTAGACAATGGAGGTGGGCACAGAAGAAGCCATTCAGAGCAGCAGAAGGCCTTTGAGTCTGGGTATGAGCCCACTCGGAGAAGGCGATGACACCCCACTGCAGTACTTTTGCCTAGAAAATCCCATGGACGGAGGAGCCTGGTAGGCTGCAGTCTGTTGGGTCACTCGAGTCGGACACAACTGAGCGACTTCACTTTCACTTTTCACTTTCCTGCATCGGAGAAGGAAATGGCAACCCACTCCAGTGTTCTTGCCTGGAGAATCCCAGGGATGGGAAGCCTGGTGGGCTGCTGTCTATGGGGTCGCACAGAGTCGGACACGACTGAAGCAACTTAGCAGCAGCAGCAGCAGCATGAGCTCACTGGCTCTGCAAGAAGACTTTTTAGGGGAGCATGGGAAATAGTTCAGGAGTGTATGCAGTCCATAAGTTGTGAGCTCAAAACACTTAGAAGCCTCTCCTTTCAGCCTTTGCAGAGCATTCCTCCCCTCAGGTGCCAGGGTGGCAGCAGTGTGATCAGCAGTGGTTTAATGTTCCTAGAGTTCATGGTGTTAAACTTAAAACTATATATAGATGCAGAGGCGCTTAGGTTTCAGTGTGATCTTCATTTTGAAAAAATGGTAAGAAGCCACTGGTTTTTAAGCATAGAATTAAAAAAGATTCATCAATTCAATAAACAGTAGGGGCATTCCTACTGTGTGCTAAGCATTTTCTAGGTATTGGGTAATGAACAAAGTCTATTCTCAAAGAGTTTATATTCCACGGTGTGGGGGGAGGTAGATAAAAACAAATAAGGGGGTGAGAAAGATAAACAGTGAAGCAGGTGTATGAATTTAATAAAGTTGTTAGGAAGGGCCTCTTTGACAAGGTGATCTCCTTTGGATAGAGACCAAAGGAAGTAAGGAAGCAAGTCCTGCTGATAGCTGAGAAAAAGAACATTCCAGACAGAAGGCCTTGGGGTGGGCACATGCCTGGCATCTTCACCCAGCAGCAAGGAGACCGATTTAATGGGGGAGCACAGTGAGCTGGAAACAGGACCAGGCCAGATCATACAGCCATGGTGAGGATTTCGAGTTTTACAAATGAATAAGATGAGAAGCTACTTGGAAGATTTTCAGAACAAGAGTGACTTGATCTGACTACATTTTCTTATAGAATTACTCTGGTTGTTATGTGGAAAGTGTACTACTGAGGAACGAGGCGTGAGTCAGGGAGACCAGTTGGGAAGCTCTCACTGGGATCCAGGAGAAGATGGTGGCGGCCTAGACTAGGGGAGCTGGTAGAGAAGTAGCAGGGTTATTCTGGACATGTCTTATATGTAGAGCCAACAGGATTTGTTGATGGATTAGATGTGTGATGTGAAAAAAGGAAAGAAGACAAAGATGATGACAAGGTTTATATCCTGAGAAACTAGAAGGCAGAGACTGCCACTTACTGAGATGGGACAACTGCTGGAAGAGCAGGTTCCATGGGCGATGGGCTTTGTGGGACAGGCCTGAGCAGAGATGTCAAAAGCCACTTGTTACATGAGCCTAGATTCAAAGGAAAAGTCAGGGCAGAAGATAGACATTTGAGAGTTGTCATTGTGTAAGCAACTATGATTCTCATGTCCCTACAATCAAGAAATCCTCTACTCCAAAATACGCTTTTTTAAAAACATGACCTATTCACCCTGAATGATTGAACTGTTACATGAGAACTGTGCTTTTATATGTCAAAAAGCATTCCTTATGAAGACTTTCAAAGTTATATAAGACTGTTTTTCCTCTTTTCTTTTTTAGAACTGAAGCCACGTGGTGTAGCAGTCAATTTGATTCCAGGGTTACCAGCATATATCCTGTTTATGTGTGTTCGACACGCTGACTACCTGAATGATGATCAGAAAGTAAGGTCGTTGCTAACATCAACAATTAACAGCATCAAAAAAGTATTAAAGGTTAGTTCGTGTTCAACAAATTTCTCATAATGAATATTAATGATGACAGGTTTATACAGAGGTATTTTTCCATCCTTCAGTTCAGTTCAGTCGCTCAGTCGTGTCCAAATCTTTGCAACCCCATGAATTGCAGCACGCCAGGCCTCCCTGTCCATCACCAACTCCCAGAGTTCACTCAAACTCAAGTCCATTGAGTCGGTGATGCCATCCAGCCATCTCATCCTCTGTCGTCCCCTTCTCCTCCTGCCCCCAATCTTTCCCAGCATCAGAGTCTTTTCCAATGAGTCAACTCTTTGCATGAGGTGGCCAAAGTATTGGAGTTTCAGCTTTAGCATCATTCCTTCCAAAGAACACCCAGGACTGATCTCCTTCAGGATGGACTAGTTGGATCTCCTTGCAGTCCAAGGGACTCTCAAGAGTCTTCTCCAACCCCACAGTTCAAAAGCATCAATTCTTCGGCGCTCAGCCTTCTTCACAGTCCAACTCTCATATCCATACATGACCACTGGAAAAACTATAGCCTTGACTAGACGGACCTTTGTTGGCAAAGTGATGTCTCTGCTTTTGAATATGCTATCCAGATTGGTCATAACTTTCCTTCCAAGGAATAAGCGTCTTTTAATTTCGTGGCTGCAGTCACCATCTGCAGTGATTTTGGAGCCCAGAAAAATAAAGTCTGCCACTGTTTTCCACTGTTTCTCCATCTATTTCCCATGAAGTGATGGGACCAGATGCCATGATCTTAGTTTTCTGAATGTTGAGCTTTAAGCCAACTTTTTGACTCTCCTCTTTCACTTTCATCAAGAGGCTCTTTAGTTCTTCACTTTCTGCCATAAAGGTGGTGTCATCTGCATATCTGAGGTTATTGATATTTCTCCCGGCAATCTTGATTCCAGCTTGTGCTTCTTCCAGCCCAGCGTTTCTCATGATGTATTCTGCATCTAAGTTAAATAAGCAGAGTGACAATATATAGCCTTCACGTACTCCTTTTCCTATTTGGAACCAGTCTGTTGTTCCATGTCCAGTTCTAACTGTTGCTTCCTGACTTGCATACAGATTTCTCAAGGGGCAGGTCAGGTGGTCTGGTATTCCCATGTCTTTCAGAATTTTCCACAGTTTATTGTGATCCACACAGTCAAAGGCTTAGACATGATCTAAGTTGCCAGTTATGGCCACTTTTTAGTCTTAATTGATACCTTCCATTATAGGAAATATTCATTGTGTAATGTGTCTGTGTGCTTTCTTCGAAAACAGGGCTCAGATTGAACAATAATCAAAATTAATTCAATATACTTACACTTAGTTGTGAAGTAAACTAAGTTTCTTCTTAGAAATAGTCTGCTTTGAGGTCTGTCTTAGAACTAAATTAAAAATACTTAGTGAAGTTCATATATGCAGGGAATATGATACTATAGTTAAAATAGGTGTTAAAAATATTTAATAATACCTAGCCCATTCATATAAAAAGCTGTCTGATAAAATATTTAAAATTCTCTTCTGACTTTTCTTCCCATTTTTCTCCAGCTCACCCCATAATTTTCCTTGTTACCTGAAATGCCTGGTTTCATGTGAGCAGCAACACAGATACTAATCAGAGAGGAAACTCTTGGAAAAGGCAGTGAAGTTACATAATAGAACAGAAAGCCCTACATAACTCAGTAATCACTGAGTCACGTTGCATAATCATCCTTTTGACAACCTAGAAAAACAGTGAACATTATTCTTGGTTTTAACCATTTTTCAGTGCACAGTTCTGTGGCATTAAGTACATTCATATTGTTGTATAACCGTCACCATCATCATCTCCAGAACTTTTTCGTCTTCCCCAACTGAAACTCTATACCCGTTAGACACTCTCCCCAGCCCCTGGTCATAACTGTTGATGCCAGTTCTCAGTCCCCACTGCACAGATACTCTTGGCGGTTACATTCTGCAGTGCTTACTAACGTGTGGAGTTTCTAAATATTTTAACATTCAAAAATTGATGAATGTCTTCTGAATGGAGCTCATGTAATTTTTGGTATATTGATGGTATATTGCATTTATTAAATTATGAATTTTACTACTTCTGAAGTTAATGCCTATGAAGACAGCAAAACCAAACCATGAAGTTTTCTCCCTCTCATCTTAATTGCAAGAAGAAATTTATCTAATTTGACTAATTATTGTACCAGATTGTTTAAAGATTTAAAATGAGTAGCTACTTGGGACTTCCCTGGTGGTTAAGACTTCCACTTTCCAATGGTTAAGAGTTCGCCTTCCAATGCAGAGGGTGTGGGCTTGACCCCTGGTCATGGACCAAAGATCCCACATACCTTGTAGTAGAAAAACCAAAACATAAAATAGAAACAATATTGTTATGAATTCAGTAAAGACTTCAGAAAAAAGTAAAATAATTTTAAAAATGTAAAAAGCATAGATTCTTGAACATAGCACTCTTTTGGAACATCCTTTTTTTAAATTGAAGTACATTTGTCTTGTGTCCTGTTTTGATTTAGAGCTGTTGTTTGACATGTGGCCCAGTGCTGATGAAAAGCCAGTCTGTCCAGTGCTCTGCACAGGACTCCCTCCATCCCATGTCTGATTCGCTCCTCAGAAATTGTATCTTATTCACGGACAAGATTTTTAACCTAATCTGGGTTTTAGTGCTTCACAGTGTTTGTGATTCTCTTTCGTACCTTTAGTCCTTTCTTATTCCCGTCAGTCACCCCCAGGGAAGTAAGTTTGGGTAAGCTAGACTTGGTGAACTGTTCTCTACCTAAAGGGACTACTAAGCTAATGTCAGTGGAATGAATGGGCATCACTTTCTAACGGCAAGAAAACAGATGCCAAGCAAGGTAACAGCTAATGAATTCAGTGGTTGAATTCTATAGCAGCAACATGAGGCTTTACAACTGTAAAGTGATTGATTTTTTAGTTGTTGTTAATGGTAAGTGAAGGAAACGGGCCTTCTGGTATCTAATCAGTTTTTCAGGCTTTTATTTCCATAAGGAAAAAACTAATTTAGGCTTATTCTCTCTTTTAGAAAAGAGGTGATGATTTTGAAACCGTCTCCTTTTGGCTTTCTAACACATGCCGATTTTTGCACTGTTTAAAGCAGTACAGTGGAGAAGAGGTAAGAAAACCTTGATTACAAAACAGTATGCTATACTTTATCCGAACTTTTAAAGGAAAAAAATTAAAGCACAAAATGTTTAGTCATTTGTTAATTTAGAAACCTGAATTCAGAAGTGGCTCGACAGTGTATAGCTCTATTTGACATTCATTATTTATGAAACTGACTTGGAAAGTGGCGTAGTTTCTTCGCTCTGAGAGTTTGTATTATGAGAAAGCACAGCAAAAATAAAATGAGCATTGGTCATTGAATAGTTATCGCACTGAAACTTTTTGTTAAGATGTGAAAATGGGATTTTCAAGGATTGATATATGGAGCTGTTTAAAGAAATGAATCAATTGTCACTTTCTATAATATATTAAAAGTGATCATGTTAAAAGATATCTCAAGATTTTTCCAAAAATATGTTTTACTTTTGCTTATAGTGATGTGTTCATCAGTTAGTTGATAGACTTCCTATTTCAAAACTACATACTTATTATTTATTAATGGCTACATAGTATATATCAGACAGCACTTGCTATGTATTATGTTGTTTAATTCTTACTTCTCTTTGAGGTCAGAATTCTAACCCAGTTTTACAGATGAGGAAACTAAGGGTCAAAGCAGTTCATCACTTTGCCCACATCCTCTCAGTCATAAGGAGCTGAGCTAGGATTTTGAGTCTGCCCACCTTCAAGAGTTTGTGCCCATAAATGCTGCCCTTCATGCCTCCCCATCCTTTGCTGTCAGGACAGGCAGAGAAGCTGAGCAGTGGCCACTTTCTGAGCACTCACAGGCTTGGAGCAGAAGACTGTCCTGGCAAATGATGGAATAAGATATGGCCCCTGAGCAGGCGGGACAGACAGACCAGAATCCCCCAGAGGGCCTGTTAACTGTCCTGTCAGTCCCCAGTTCTAGACCAGGTTGTCAACCAAGTTGTAGAGAGGCAGATGCTTGAGTGTGGCCAGAATCCGTCAAGTAGGCAAACATACCTACCTGTACAGTTGGCTTTCCATGTCACCACATACCATCAAAAGAGTCCGTTCTAAGCTTGGACTGAGAAGCCTGTATGAATACCATAAAATATAATATTTTTGGTAATAAAAATTTTGGAAAAATTTTTATTTATTCACCAGTCTCTGTAGAAATGACCAATTTTGAGAAAATTATGTATGTCTTTCAGGTACAGAATTTATAAATAAGACTCTATTTAATGAACTGAAGTTAAGAGATTGGTATTTTACATAATTTAGTGTTTGGCAGCAAACCAGCTGTTTCATAAGTGAAAACACTCATTAATTTTTTTTTTTTTCAAATTGAGTTCCCCTATCTTGTTTCATTGACATTGCTGGTGGAAAAGCTTAAATGCTAGACTGCCAAGTTTAGATATTATTCAAATGATAGTAAGAAGTGGAAGCAGGGACATGATAGAGACAAACACACAGGATTTGGGAAGGATTATCCTGGCACTTATGTGGTGGTTGGATGGGAACTCTTAGGAGAAAGGTAAAAAAGAGCATGAGGATGTTGATCAAATGAGAGAGTTAAACAGACAGGAGACATTTTATTTCATGTATGTCATTAACTCCGCATTATGGCTCTAGGGCTTTATGAAACACAACACCTCTCGCCAGAATGAACACTGCCTCACCAATTTTGACTTGGCTGAGTATCGGCAGGTGCTCAGTGACTTGGCGATTCAGATCTACCAGCAGCTCGTGCGGGTGTTAGAGAACATCCTTCAGCCAATGATCGGTAAGTCCAGGGCATTGCTGACGTCCAGGTCTGTCTCATGGCACATGTGTCAGAGCATGTATTCATGTGGAGAAGGTAAAGTAGTAAGACTCAGTCTCACAATTAGCTGGGGAATCTCAGAACCACAGCCATGACTAACTGGGGCACAGCAAAATCCCTGTTTCTACGTGATGGAAATGGCAAGATCTATTAATAGTTTCCCTCTCTAATGTGTAATGCCTCTCTCTTAAGATTGGGTTATGCTTTATATCCAGCAACATATCTCAGACCTTGTCCAGTTTTCAAAAACAAAAATACTTAAAACTTTCATCGAGGGCACTACTGCAGAGAACTTTCTAGGGACCCAGCTGAAACTAGAGAGACTGAGAAGGGTTTGCAGATTACCTGATAGGCTATAGTAACAGGGCTGGAAAGGTACTATGGCAACAAGAACAGGGCTCAGACACTCCATGCTGAGTTGTTCATCTCATGGCCCCTGTAGAATCATTAAAAGCAATTTGGTTTAAAGTTGCAGTTTCTCATTGGATGAGCAACTGATCAGAGTGTGTGTCTATGTATATGAGATTCCATGTACCTCTCTTTATATGTGTGCACTCACTCTGGGTATGTATGTACATATCATGCTACCTATATTACTTTGGAAAGTGTAGCAGGTGTGAAATTGGAATTAGAGGGCATGTAAAAATTTCAGGCTGCTGATTTTGTGCGAGGCTGTTGAGGGAAGCTCGGGGCAAGGAAGGGCCCAGCTCTCCAGCCCCATGTGACTGCCCACTCCCAAGACCATTGTCTGGTCTCCTGCTTTTCTTACTGCTTGATTTGTTTGCTTCTGAGGCTCGATATTACTGGAGAATACTTATCTTCTCCCTAATTGCCTCTCTCTTAAAAATCTCTCTCTCAAAAATCCTCCCAAGAAACTTTACACATGTGCTATTAAAACTACTGTTTCATATTTTGGAAGATAATCCATTAAAATTTCATGGTAAATTTTTGCATTTAAGGATAATTCTTTCATTAAGTTTAAAATCCAGATGCCCTTTTATTTGTAGTTCCTTTTCCTTCTATTTTGATGCTCAAATCATTTTCCTAAATTGTGTGTGTGTGTGTGTGTGTGTGCATGTGCGTGTGCTTGTGTTTCCATTAGAATCTTCTTCTCTGACATATGAACTTCTCCTTTAGTCTCTGGAATGCTGGAGCATGAAACCATTCAGGGTGTCTCTGGGGTGAAGCCCACAGGGCTAAGAAAGCGAACCTCCAGCATCGCTGACGAGGGTACCTACACACTGGACTCCATCCTGCGACAGCTCAACTCCTTCCACTCGGTCATGTGTCAGCACGGCATGGACCCCGAATTGATCAAGCAGGTGGTCAAGCAGATGTTCTACATCGTGGGGGCCGTCACCCTGAACAACCTCCTCTTGCGGAAGGACATGTGCTCCTGGAGTAAAGGCATGCAGATCAGGTAAGCGAACTCCAACACCTGTCATGGCCTTCTCGGGCTGCCTAACTGTGTGCTGGGGCGCACGTGAGGCCTGGGCACCTGACGTCTGAAACCCCCCAGGTGGGCAGTAAGGGCAGACTGGGCATGGAGCCGTTTCCTCCTGCCTGACTGAGCTTCCTCCACTGTCATGCGTGGTTGCTCCCAGCGGGCCTTCAGCCACTGCTTGTTGGAACCCAGCTCCATGTAATTAACTCATTTGAGGGAGTAAATCTTTTACTGATGTTTGAAGTATGCCCCTCTCAGTTTTAAGAAAAGCTGCACTCAGTTTTGTCCAGCTGCTCCTCAGCATTACCTTATTAACATAACAGAATTATTTTTTTTGGCAAATAATTTATTTTAAAACAGCTAGAAAATTCACGAAGAGAGGGGGAATGTATTTCTCCTATAAAAGTCTATAGTTACTCAATCTTAGGACATTTGAGCTTTCCAAATTTTCCATTCTGACTCATATCCACTGTAGACAGCAGTCAGAAGGTAATGCGTTCCACTCAGGTCATTGAATTTATTTCTCTGTGCGCTCTGTTTATACCTACGAAACCCCTCTTGGCCTGACTACCGAGTCCTGACTGTGGATGCATTTATCTGACTCCTGTTTTGCAAACCACTGTCACCTGATTGGCCACCTCTTAAAACCTTAGCATCTGTGTAGTTTCTGTGTCTCTCTCCATATTTTCTGTTTGCCTCTTCCTATGCCCCCACTTGGAGAAGGCACTGGCACCCCACTCCAGTACTCTTGCCTGGAAAATCCCATGGACGGAGGAGCCTGGTAGGGTCCATGGGGTCGCTAAGAGTCGGGCACGACTGAGTGACTTCACTTTCACTTTTCACTTTCATGCATTGGAGAAGGAAATGGCAACCCACTCCAGTGTTCTTGCCTGGAGAATCCCAGGGACGAGAAGCGTAGTGGGCTGCCATCTATGGGGTCACACAGAGTCGGACACGACTGAAGCAACTTTGCAGCAGCAGCAGCAGCATGCCCCCACTTGCCCTTCTTGCCTACATCCCTAAACTTCCTCAGGCCACTACCTCCATCATCCAGGCTCTTCCCTGAAAAGGGTCAGAGCACAGGCTCTAGGTGGGGATCTTATTATATCCACTAGCTTGGAGTTTGACATAAGGAACAGAGAGTAATTAGAGGATTATCAGTTCTCTCCTCTCAAGTTGTAAAAAGCTGGAAGGTGTTTTCTGCTCTGCTGTTTAATAACACATACTATGTGTTCTATTTTTTTTTAAGCACACCTTATTTTATAACTTGCTATTATGGCTACATTTCTGACTTCCATTAAAGAGAATTATAGTCTCTAGAATAATACTCATTCATATAATTATGATTATAAACCTGATTATTTATAGTGATAAATTTTTAAGCACAGCTAATGATTTAAAAAACAGAATTCAACTGAAATTCCTAACAAAGCCATGCACAGAAAAATTAAGACATTTATGATAACATTCGGTAAATTTGCATCCCCCTCAACCCTTTTTTGGCATAGGTACAATGTCAGTCAACTAGAAGAATGGCTGCGTGACAAGAATTTGATGAACAGTGGGGCTAAGGAAACCCTGGAGCCTCTCATTCAGGCTGCTCAGCTTTTGCAAGTGAAAAAGAAAACAGATGATGACGCAGAAGCCATTTGTTCCATGTGCAATGCTTTAACTACTGCCCAGGTAAGGCAACTTTCCCTATTATAAAGTTCATCAAAGGTAACATTTAGGGAAGTCACCAAGGCTTCTAGCTATTGCTCTTGTCTCTGAGCTAACTTCATCTATGTCAGAGATGATACATATCAATACTGTAGATCTTGAAGACAGGAGATTTTACCACAAAGTATATTTCAGTACTAGTCACACTCATGCACATTCAACATTCAGTAAATATTTATCCATTCTCTACACTGTTCTGTGTAACGTTCCAGCCACTCAAATAAAACCAGAGACAAGGCAAAGTTTCTGTTTTTATGGGGTATACATTCTATACATCCTATGGAGCTTGAACTCCAAACAGTCTTGTATATTATTTGATAATTGAATGATTCTTTAGACTTATCTATTTAAGACAGATAATTTTTTTTAATTGAAATGCAGTTGATGTACAATATGATATTAGTCTCAGGTATACTACTTAGTGGTTTGACATTTGCATACATTATGAAATGATAACCATGATAAGTCTAGCAACCATATGTCCCCATATAAGATTATTACAATATCATAAACCATATTCCTTATATTGTAGATTATATCCTCATTCTTTATTTACTTTATAACTAGAGGTTTGTACCTCTTCATCCCTTTACCTGTTGTGAACACCCCATGCCCCTCCCTTCTGG
The DNA here is from genome assembly GCA_935064755.1 of Tragelaphus eurycerus. Taxonomy (NCBI): domain Eukaryota; kingdom Metazoa; phylum Chordata; class Mammalia; order Artiodactyla; family Bovidae; genus Tragelaphus; species Tragelaphus eurycerus. The sequence goes on from CAKXYN010000008.1 coordinate 1,650,009, forward strand.
CAACCAACTGTTTGTTCTCAGTATCACTTAAGTTGTCCCAGAGGTCTCTTAAAACCATCCTTATTTCTTTTCATTCTTTTTTCTATAAAGTTTCAGTGATTTGATTTACACTACTGTCTTCCGTCTCACATCCACTCCCTGGTATCATTTAGTCTACTGTTGATGCCTTCCAGTGTCTTTTTTTATTTCAGTTATTCTATTATTCAGCTTTTTCTGGTTCTGTGTATTTTCTAACTCTTTGTGAGTTCATCCCTACTTCCCCTGAGTACAGTGAGCATCTTTATGATCATAACCTTGTACTCTTTATCAGGTAGATTGCTCATCTCCACTTCATTTAGTACTTCTGAGGTTATGTCTCATTCCTTTGGTTGAAACATATTCCTGTCTTCTCATTTTTCTCGTTTTTTTTTTTTCTATGCATTAAGTCAGCTGGTTACATTTCCCAATCTTAAAGAAGTGGCCTTAAATAGGAAACATCCTGTGGGGCTCAGAAGCATGCTGCCCTCTGGCCGCCAGAGCTCTGTGCCCAGGAGTACCCCCTACGTGGGCTGTATAGGCCCTTCTGTTGTGACAGGGCCACAGTAGGTCTACTGTGTGCTCCCTAGAGGGCAGGGTTGCCCCCTGGCCTGGTTGGCGGTCCCACCCTGCTTCCTTTGGTTTCTGCTGCCCCATGTTTTGGTGGGACCAGCTCCTAGCACAGCTGGCCACAGGGCTAGGGAAACCCAGGGCTGGTGCTAGGCTCTTGGTAGGTAGTTAAGCCCTGAGCACTAATAAGCTAGTGGGAGGACTCCAAATGTTGCTGAGGATCAGTAATTAATCATTCAGGGAAAGTCTTGAATTTAAGGCAGTGAAAAGATGTGAAGGGCCTTGGAGGACAGTGACCACAGCATGAGGCAAGGCACAGGCATAAACATGCCCACTTTTCTTTTGCCTAGTTATTTGTGTGCTGACTTTTGAATTTTTTTAAATGTTCATCACTTATCTCAAAACATAGAAATCTTACATAGGTTACACATAGAATATATATAGAAAGTAATTAGCTGATATTCAGGATACTGATAATTATTGTTACTTTGAGAGAATGAGAGCATGAAAGTGGGAGTACTTTTACTTTTCATGATTTTTCAAATTTATATTGCTTCTTAAAATGTACAGATATATATTAATACACTCTTATTGTAAAAATTTAAATAATAAAGGTAAATGTGCCTTCAGAACAGCTCCCTCTCCCATCTTGTCCTAACCAAGCCCTGAGTAGAATTGAAAGCAATAGGCAAAGATCCTTTTCGTTTTCCTGATTAGAGGTACCTGGAATGTATGTATTTGATAATATGCTAAAAATTTTGATCATTTTATTTCTCCCAGATTGTCAAAGTGTTGAATTTGTATACACCGGTTAATGAGTTTGAAGAAAGAGTTTCTGTGTCATTTATTCGTACTATACAGGTAAGATCTCCCAGGCTTCCTTTTGCTTTAGTTTATCAATACAGTCAGTTGGATGGAAATTTTATAATTTATTGAAGGGTAATGCAGTTTTTATTATATTATTGTATCATTTTCGTAGTGCATTAATTTTTTGATAATATCTTATTGCGGAGATTAAGTGATTTTAAAACAAATATAAACATTTGTCATTCATTGAGGGGTTTTGGTAGAATTTTGTCTAAAAAAAATAAATTTATAGATTCAAAGAATTGATGTTCTGTTTTTTTTTTATTTTCTCAGATGCGTTTACGAGACAGGAAAGACTCTCCTCAACTTCTCATGGATGCAAAACACATCTTTCCTGTCACCTTTCCTTTTAACCCCTCTTCCCTTGCACTAGAAACCATCCAAATTCCAGCCAGCCTAGGCCTGGGATTCATATCACGGGTCTGAAAGTGATATCAAGGCAAATATTGACAATACATTTCTTGCCTGAAATAAGAACCCATTATTTCAAGTGAGCTACTGAAAACACATTTTAAAAGATAGTACTTATTATCTCCCAAATAAGGGATTATTGACTAGAACTGCCCCTAGAATACTTTTCATCATCTTGGAAGAAAGATAGGTTCCTTTGTGCCGTGTTACCTTCATAACAACACTTGTTCTTGGTCAGTTAGGGGTATGCCATTGACGTGCAGGTGAATGATGGAAGAAAAGAAAAAACATGTGTCTTCAGGTGCCAGCATTTATTTTAAATCTTTATCACTGCATCTAAATGATATAAAAAACCTGAATTCCAGATATGAATATGAGCTATTGTTAAGAAGGCGCCATCAAGGAACCTCCTGTGTGCTAACCAGAAGAATTGAAAGAAAAATCACCGAGTACATATCATACCAGCTTAGGAATCAATTATGTTGATAATGTCAAACTGGAACAAACAAATAAACTGACATTGTGTAAAGTAACTGGATAAGTAGCTCCCTTCTATGTGTCCCTATGATGTAGAGATATTAAGGGAATGTTGGTTTGCTTAGAGCATGGAAGTCCATTTGTACTGCAGTTTACTGAGCATTTTAAATTGCTGCTACATACTATGTTCTTTAAAATGTAAGTGATATTCATATTAGGCACTACAACAATAAGCTTCTCTTTTATCAACTCTGTTTACAGTCCAATCAGATTAGTTTTAACTGGATTACATGCACATATCTACAGATTCACCCGCACAAGTAGCAGACACTGGGAAGTCATGTAGTAATATGACACAACGTTTGACATTTAGGGATAAGACTAGGCAAAGTGGTTATTGTTGATGTCATTTATTCAGGATGTGTTATATTGATGTGCTCATTAACTTTCCCTGGGTGATATCACATCAGGATACAGTGTTCTGTGAAGTGACTTATTTTTAGTTCCCAGATCTGATTCCTGCAGTGCATATTTTCAACCCTGACAGGTTTTCTTTCTTCTTAATTTATTAAGAATTAATCTCAGTATCCAGAGAGGATTGTCAGAATATTCATGATTCAGGTCTTGAAATCTTGATTCTTTTATAAATTATGCAAAAGAAAGTATATAATAAATAGTTGATTCCATTTTTTAGGCTTTGCAACTTCTATAAATGTTCTCAGTACCACTAGATATTTTAAAGAGCATCATATTAGAAATACTTTGACCTATATAAAAATATAAGGAGATTGCTGAATTTTGCAGAGGACTTGGTTTAATAAGACCCAGATTCTATAAGTTTTCATTCTGACATTCTAAGTAAACATATTCTCCATTTGTCCCACAAATCTTAAACAATAAATGTTTCAGATTGTGCAAAAGCTAATTCTTAGCTTTCACTAGAAACTCTGGTTTGGAATTACAATCATAGATTTGTATAAATTAACTGTTAGATCTATAAAATATGTGCAATATTATTAATGGAAGTAAAACATTTTCAAATCAGTGATAAAGATTGTTATTAAAAGATAAATACTGTCTGTTAACTTATTTGAGCCTCAAATTTGTCATTTATACAGTAAGAGTGTTAGACAGCCAGTTCCTAAGGTCCCTTCCACTTCTGAAGTTCTCTTCTCGGCGTGCTTGGACCACAGAGAAGTGAGCTGCAGGTATTCAGTAAGGTTAGCCTAGTGTTTGGAGCACGTTAATTTTGAGGGATTAATAAAATGTAAAATCATAGGTTTATGAAGCTATAATTTTCCTTAAATGAATATGATTTATATTCATGCTTTTAGAAATTTAGTTCAGGTAATTTTTATTAAATTGTGTATTGCTGTATTCAGATTGGATACATTTATTCATTTGCAAAATCAAGCAAAAATGCTACTTCGGATTCTCTCAGTTTTCCCTGTTTGTCAATGTGGTTTTCAATAACTTTTGAAACCACCTACTTAGTACTGAATGTGTCAGAGTCTAAGAACGTAGATGGGACTTGGGTGGGAGAGATGTCCCCTCAAATGCCACTGTGGTTGTAGGCTCCCCTACCGAAACCCGGAAATCCTCCGAGGCCCTTTCCCAGGTTAGTCCTGTGTAGCATGTTCCACGCACACCCTGAGTCATGTCGGGTCTTCAGGCTCACGCTCTAGCTTCCACTGCCAATTCAGCCCTTGTCTTTCCCACAGACAGCTTGTATCCTGAGGCATGTCTACTCTGGGCCTGTCTCTCTCTCCTATCTCCCATCTTTCTGCTACAAAGAGCCTCTATTCCACATAGCTTCCTCTAGGGTCTATCCAGAACCCCAGATGGGGATCTGAATTTATTTCTCTTAGTGGCCTGAAGATCTTTAGTCACAACAGAAATACCTTACAACCACAGAACTCCAAATCTTGGTAAGTCATTCTGTGTCCTAGTTTCTTGGAGATGCAACAATATTCTGCTGACTGTGGGTATCCTTGGCCTCTCTGAGGGCTTCTCACCTTTCCCTCTGTCCATTCACATTTTATTACCCAGCCTCAAACAAACCTCTGCCAGCCCTCCACACCATCCATCCACTCACTATCCATTCATTCTTTCCCTTCCTTCAGCCATGTCGGGTATCCCCTCAACTGTCTACTCACATGCTCTGACTTTGCTGAAGGCTGTGGTGGAGTCAGTCTTCAGCTGTTCCGCCGACCTGCCTGAGGACTTCCCTTCAGGCCAATCTTTACATGAGTTCTCACTTCTCTGCAGTACTTCTTAGCATTACCACTAATACGCTTGTTCATAATTCCAACATGACACACTATAGGAACTCAAAGAAAGAGTTCTTTGAGAAAACAATTCACTGTCTCAATAGCCACTTCTCAATAGTCTCTTCCCCACTCACCTTACATGAAGACTGAGCTCACACCTTGGAAAGCAAACCTGAAAACTTAGAAGCAGTTTCCCTTCTTATACCTTCTCTCAGGTTAAGGTTTTGCTCTGCCTGAGAGAAACTATAATGAAGGGGAAAGATGAGCATGGGGTAAAATCCATGACGTGTAGCTTTATGGTTCCTTCCGAAGTTGTGAGAATTTCCCGTGCACCTGACATTTCTTTCCTCAATTGCAAAAGTACAAAAATATGTATTCCAAAGCCAACTGAGAGGAGATTTGGGTATTTGGTTTGCCTCATTTGCTTTGTTTCATTCATTTCAATGGATAATTGAAAGTTGCCTCTTTCTGTGTAAGTGATTATGTATAATATAGATCAAAGCTTTTAGTAACACAGCTTAATAATTTATTTGATTAGAATTTCAGTATAGTGGTGGTTGTGAGAAATGTCTTCCCTGGTAACCCTAGGTGAAGGTGCACCTGGCACCATCCTGAGATGTCCTCAAATTCTCTCCTTCTCTCTTTCTCTTCCACACATACACAGTCTACAACTGTTTAACATAAAACAAAGGAAATATGTCACACTTGAAGGAGGCCCTTCAGTTCTTCTAGTGAAAGGGTGTGTAGCAACAGCACCTTGTGCCTGGCCATCTCTACTCCAGCTCACGTGCTCCGGCACCTCATTGTGTCCTCACAGCAGCCCTGGAAGGTGGGAGGGTCGCTACTGCCATCCTTGTGTGTGTGAAAATTTGAGACCAAGATAAGGCCAGTGACTTGCCCAACTAAGGTTGCCTAGGTTGCCCAAGCTCTACCATCGTTCCACACTCAGCAGTGGCAGTGAGAGCACCTGTGGGGCAGAGACTTGGGAAAGTCCCCGGGTTCCATTTTGTTCCTCCTGGTGCCCGTGGGCTGCCCTGGCCCAGCACAAGGTGCTCTTTTTCTCTATCAGCGTTGGCTACTGGCCTATGGGAGGTGGATAAACGCTGAGCACCAAGTTCTTGGTGCTGATCACATAGGGTGCCTTGTGCTTTCGTTCTTGTCATAGTTACCGACTAAAACTGGGCTTTCCTTGTGGCCCAGCTGGTAAAGAATCTGCCTGCAATGCGGGAGACCTGGTTTGGGAAGATCCCCTGCATAAGGGAAGGACTACCCACTCCAGTATTCTGGCCTGGAGAATTCCATGGACTGTATAGTCCACGGGGTCGCAAAGAGTCGGACACGATTGAGTGACTTTCACTTTGACCGACTATAACTAGGTTTGGCTTTTATAATAGATTAGTGCCCCACCCCGGGAGGGTGCCGGACTCTGTTTTGGTCATTATTTAGTAGCAGGCTGTCCCAGCCTGACAGGAAATGGAGAGAGCCTCCCAACAGTTAAGAAGAAGGTCACTGTCAACACACAGCCCTCAAAGTCACTATGAGAGCTACCAGGTAAGCTAGCTGAGCAGCCTGGAGAGAACCTGTAGGCACAGGCCAAGTTCCTGGGTCCCTTCTGAGGGCTGTGTGCCAGGCAGGCCATACGCAAGTCTGTGTGTGTTTGAACACGGAAGTGTGTGCATGCCGCCAGTGTTGGCTTTGGCGCCAAGAGGTTAGGGAGGCACTGTGTATGCATAAGGGCATTGGTTTCTTCTCAGGCTGTGCTATGAGGGCCACCTTAAGCCCTGCTCCCTCCCCTCCTAGAGCTGCCTTAAATTCTCTGAAACTCCTCCTCTGTAAGGGGAAGTCTTGCCTGGAAGGGTGTCTTGCCCTGTTTCTCAAGGTGTGAGGGTGGGTGGGCGTAGCCTCCTTTCTTCCTTCCCATTCTGCATGACCCTCCCCTCCTGTTCCTTCTTCCTTTGCTCTCATTTCCAAATGGGTATTGGAACTCTGAGGCAGCAACAACCTCAAAGCCAATGAAATGTAATCTTAGAGAGTGTTTCCTGACTTTGGGGGTCTCTGTGTTACAAGTAAGCAAATGAACATATGAAAGAAATATAGAGATGATTTAGATTCTTGGTAATTCTTAAATGGCTTGTTTCCCACTGAACTGACATTTTCTTAGGCTAAAGGGTATAATTGTAAAACCTTTCATGGACATTCATTAAAAATTTTTTAAAGAACACTTTACCCATATCAAAACTGGAGTGAAGACAGGAAACAGTGCTATAATTCTAATTCATTGTATTATCCTAAATTAAGTCAAACTGAGATTACAATAAATGTCTCACTAGATCACAAACGGGAAAGCACTATGTAAAATATCTGCCAAAATACATTTTATACATTTTTTATTTTATAATTTGGTCTAGTTAAAATGCTCATTAGCTCAATTTAATGGGTGTTACTAGATTCATTAAGATGTCTAAATATGAATACCATTTCCTTAGTATTGTAATGTTGCTTGAAATATTTGACAGAAAACATTTCTTTTTAGAAAAATGTTTTTTGAATTGAAGTTTGTATGTACAATTCAATGCTTAGTAGGTCAGTATACATTTTCATGACATTTTTCAGAGTCAATAGTTTTAAATATCTTACTGTTATTATATGTTATAAAAACTTAGCCTACGTTTCAGGGTCTCTACAACACTTGAGCCATTTAATTTTTCCAACATATGCTGAATTTTTCCTTCAAATGTGGATATATGTGTTATAATCTATGATCCTAATTGTGAATTTTTGTGGAACCCAGGAGTTATGTTGATTTTCTTGTGTCCTTGGAGAATTTAAATTGCTCTAACAGTGTTGCATAGAAATGAGCTTACGACATTTAATATATTTTAATTACTAACTTCAATTGTCAACTTACTGTGAAATGGATATGTCTTTTAACTACCATGGCATTGAACATTGCAGTTTTTCTTTTTCCTTGTTGGATCTGGAAGAGGAATTCTACTTTGACCTACATGGAAAAAACATGAACTAGTTAATCTTTGAAAAGTTCTTAGGTGAAATATTCCTCCATGAAAAAGGAAGCAAAAGTACTGAGACATGAAAGGCATTATCAAACAACACTAGTTTTAAACTAAACCCACCCCAGCATATCTCACATGAAATTTTAAAAAATAAGTTAATCACCTCATGTCAACAAAAGCCTTTGAAACATGGGTTTTCACTAGATACCACCTAGTGCTAAGATGAAAACCAAAACAATATCAGATAGACATTTATGCTCTAAATTTGTAGTTGTCTGGTGTTGTACTTAGTAAATGTGTGTCATTAATGCTGTATTCTCCTAGCTATTAAAGAAAATTGTTCAAATAAAGATATGGATGTAATGATTTTTGTTAGTGTCATAAATAAACCCACATCACATATACCAACATAGATCACATTTGGGGCCATGAAACACACCTTTAAAATTTTAAAGCCTAACACTAAAAATCAATGACAGAAAGACAGCTGGAAAATCCCCAAATACTTGGAGATTAAACAACTTCACTTTCACTTTTCACTTTCATGCATTGGAGAAGGAAATGGCAACCCACTCCAGTGTTCTTGCCTGGAGAATTCCAGGGACGAGAAGCCTAGTGGGCTGCCGTCTAATGGGGTCGCACAGAGTTGGACACGACTGAAGCGACTCAGCAGCAGCAGCAGCAAATAACACATGGATCAAAGAAGAAATCTCTAGATAAATTTTAACTAGATAAATCTCTAGATTTATTTAACTATCTAATCTCTAGATAAAATTTAAATTTTGAACTAAATATAAGTGAAATACAGGTTAAAAATGAATTGATATACAAAAACAGAAACAGACTCATAGAAAAAGAAAACAAACTTCAAAAAAAGAAAAATTTCTGTTTCAGTTCAGTTCAGTCGCTCAGTCATGTCCAACTCTTCGTGACCCCATGAACTGCAGCATGCCAGACCTCCCTGTCCATCATCAACTCCCGGAGTTCACTCAAACTCATGTCCATTGAGTCGGTCATGCCATCCAAGCATCTCATCCTCTGTCGTCCCCTTCTCCTCCTGCCCTCAATCTTCCCAGCATCAGGGTCTTTTCAGATGAGTCAGGTCTTTGCATCAGGTGGCCAAAGTATTGGAGTTTCAGCCTCAGCATCAGTCCTTCCAGTGAACATCCAGGACTGATCTACTAGAGGATGGACTGGTTCTATCTCCTTGTAGTCCAAGGGACTCTCAGACGTCTTCTCCAGCACCACAGTTCTAAAGCATCAATTCTTTGGCACTCAGCTTTCTCTATAAGAAAACTCTCACATCCATACATGACTACTGGAAAAACCATAGCCTTGACTAGATGGACCTTTGTTGACAAAGTAATTGTCTCTGCTTTTTAATATGCTGTCTAGGTTGGTCATAACTTTCCTTCCAAGTGGTAAGCATCTTTTAATTTCATGGCTGCAATCACCATCTGCAGTGATTTTGGAGCCCTCAAAAATAAAGTCTGCCACTGTTTCCACTGTTTCCCCATCTATCTGTCATGAAGTGATGGGACCAGATGCCATGATCTTAGTTTTCTGAATGTTGAGTTTTAAACCAACTTTTTCATTCTCCTCTTTCACTTTCATCAAGAGGCTCTTTAGTTCTTTTTCACTTTCTGCTATAAAGATGGTATCATCTGCATATCTGAGGTTATTGATATTTCTCCCAGCAATCTTGATTCCAGCTTGTGCTTCCTCCAGCCCAGCATTTCTCATGATGTACTCTGCATATATACAGAGTATATATGCATATATACAGAGTGACAATATACAGCCTTGATGTACTCCTTTTCCTATTTGGAACCAGTCTGTTGTTCCATGTCCAGTTCTAACTGTTGCTTCCTGACCTGCATACATATTTCTCAAGAGGCAGGTCAGGTGGTCTGGTATTCCCATCTCTTTCAGAATTTTCCACAGTCTGTCGTGATCCATAGACTTAAAGGCTTTAGCATAGTCAATAAAGCAGAAATAGATGGTTTTCTGGAACTCCTGCTTTTTCAATGATCCAGCAGATATTGGCAATTTGATCTCTGGTTTCTCTGCCTTTTCTAAAACCTGCTTGGACATCTGGAAGTTCACAGTTCACATATTGCTGAAGCCTAGCTTGGAGAATTTTGAGCATTACTTTACTAGCGTGTGAGATGAGTGCAACTGTGTGGTAGTTTGAGCATTCTTTGGCATTGCCTTTCTTTGGGATTGGAATGAAAACTGACCTTTTCCAATCCTGTGACCACTGCTGAGTTGTCCAAATTTGCTGGCCTATTGAGTGCACCACTTTCACAGCATCATCTTTCAGGATTTGAAATAGCTCAACTGCAATTCCATCACCTCCACTAACTTTGTTCGTAGTGATGCTTTCTAAGGCCCACTTGACTTCACATTCCAGGATGTCTGGCTTTAGGTGAGTGATCACACCATCGTAATTATCTGGGTCGTGAAGATCTTTTCTGTGCAGTTCTTCTGTGTATTCTTGCCATCTCTTCTTAATATCCTCTGCTTCTGTTAGGTCCATACCATTTCTATCCTTTATTGAGCCCATCTTTGCATGAAATGTTCTCTTAGTATCTCTGATTTTCCCGAAGAGATCTCTAGTCCTTCCCATTCTGTTGTTTTCCTCTATTTCTTTGCAGTGATCACTGAGGAAGGCTTTCTTATCTCTTCTTGCTATTCTTTGGAATTCTGCATTCAAATGGGTATGTCTTTCCTTTTCTCCTTTGCTTTTCACTTCCCTTCTTTTCACAGCTATTTGTAAGGCCTCCTCAGGCAGCCATTTTGCCTTTTTGCATTTCTTTTTCTTGGGGATGGTCTTGTTCCCTGTCTCCCATACAATGTCAGGAACCTCCGTCGATGCCTCCATTCATCAGGCACTCTGTCTATCAGATCTAGGCCCTTAAATCTATTTCTCACTTCCACTGTATAATCAATCATAAGGAATTTGATTTAGGTCATACCTGAATGGTCTAGTGGTTTTTCCCACTTTCTTCAATTTAAGTCTGAATTTGGCAATAAGGAGTTCATGGTCTGAGCCACAGTCAGCTCCCAGTCTTGTTTTTGCTGACTGTATGGAGCTTCTCCATCTTTGGCTGCAAAGAATATAATCAATCTGATTTCAGTGTTGGCCATCTGGTGATGTCCATGTGTAAAGTCTTCTCTTGTGTTGTTGGAAGAGAGTGTTTGCTATGACCAGTGCGTTCTCTTGGTAAAACTCTATTAGCCTTTGCCCTCCTTCATTCTGTACTCTAAGGCCAAATTTGCTTGTTACTCCAGGTGTTTCTTGACTTCCTACTTTTGCATTCCAGTCCCATATAACGAAAAGGACATCTTTTTCGGGTATTAGTTCTAAAAGGTCTTGTGGGTCTTCATAGAACCATTCAACTTCAGCTTCTTCAGCATTACTATCAGGGCACAGACTTGGATTACTGTGATACTGAATGGTTTACCTTGGAAATGAACAGAGATCATTCTGTCATTTTTGAGATTGCATTCAAGTACTTCATTTCAAAATTTCTGTTTACCAAAGGGGAAAGGAAGTATGGGTAAATTGGGATTATGGTATTAATAGATACAAACTATTATTATAAATAAAACAGATAAACAACAGGATTTACTGTAGCTGTTCCTGTATAGCACAAGGCACTATATTCAATATCTTATAATAATGTATAATAGAAAATAATATAAAATATATACATATATGAGAAAGAAATAAGCCTTGCCTGAGTCCTTGTTTTTGTTTTCTCTGTTTTTAAAAATTATATACACCTAACAGAACCCCAAGGTACATGAAGTAAAATTTGACAAAATTGAAAGGATAAATTGACAGCAATAATAATTGTAGCCATCAATATCATATTCTCTGTAATTAGCAGAAGTAGACAAAATCAGCAAGAATATATGACTTGAAAACAATATTAACCACCTTGATCTAACTGAACATTTATAGAACCCTTTACCTATATTCTTTCAAAGTACATACTGATCATTCTTCAGAATAAATCACATGCAAGACAATGAAAAGAGTTTGGTACATTGAACAATATTGAGATCACATAAAGAATGTTCTCTGACCACAGTAGAGAAGGGAAGCAAATTAGAAATCAACAGAATCAAATTAGAAGAAAATAGAAGGAAATTTGCAAAATATGCAAATATTTGGAAATTAAATAAGACACGTCTAATAACAAAGAAGAAATCACAAGGAAAATTAGAAAATATTTTGAACTCTTCATTTTCTTTCAAAATAAAAATGCAGCAAAGTCAAAGTATATGAGATGTCACCAAAGCCGATCATAGAAGGAAACTGATAACTTTAAATTTCCTTGTTAAAAAAAGAAGCATTATTTGTAACAGCCACTTTGGGAAAAGGCAATGGCACCTCACTCCAGTACTCTTGCCTGGAAAATCCCATGGACGGAGGAGCTGGTAGGCTGCAGTCCATGGGATCGCTAAGAGTCGGACATGACTGAGTGACTTCACTTTCACTTTTCACTTTCATGCATTGGAGAAGGAAATGGCAACCCACTCCAGTGTTCTTGCCTGGAGAACTCCAGGGACGGGGGAGCCTGATGGGCTGCCATCTATGGGGTCGCACAGAGTTGGACACGACTGAAGCGACTTAGCAGCAGCAGCAGCACCCCCACTTAGTGCTTTTCGCTGGTGATTAAAATGCTGCTTTATTCACTATGCCAAAGCCTTTGACTGTGTGGATCACAATAAACTGTGGATAATTCTGAAAGAGATGGGAATACCAGATCACCTGATCTGCCTCTTGAGAAACCTATATGCAGGTCAGGAAGCAACAGTTAGAACTGGACATGGAACAACAGACTGGTTCTAAATAGGAAAAGAGGTATGTCAAGGCTGTATGTCGTCACTCTGCTTATTTAACTTAGATGCAGAATACATCATGAGAAACGCTGGGCTGGAGGAAGCACAAGCTGGAATCAAGATTGCCGGGAGAAATATCAATAACCTCAGATATGCAGATGACACCACCCTTATGGCAGAAAGTGAAGAGGAACTAAAAAGCCTCTTGATGAAAGTGAAAGTAGAGAGTGAAAAAGTTGGCTTAAAGCTCAACATTCAGAAAATGAAGATCATGGCATCCGGTCTGATCACTTCATGGCAAATAGATGGGGAAACAGTGGAAACAGTGCCAGACTTTATTTATTTATTTATTTATTTTTTGGCTCCAAAATCACTGCAGATGGTGATTGCAGCCATGAAATTAAAAGACGCTTATTCCTTGGAAGGAAGGTTATGACCAACCTAGATAGCATATTCAAAAGCAGAGACATTACTTTACCAACAAAGGTTCGCCTAGTCAAGGCTATGGTCTTTTCTGTGGTCATGTATGGATGTGAGAGCTGGACTGTGAAGGAGGCTGAGCGCCAAAGTATTGATGCTTTTGAACTGTGGTGTTGGAGAAGACTCTTGAGAGTCCGTTGGACTGCAAGGAGATCCAACCAGTCCATTCTGAAGGAGATCAGCCCTGGCATTTCTTTGGAAGGAATGATGCTAAAGCTGAAACTCCAGTATTTTGGCCACCTCATGCGAAGAGTTGACTCTTTGGAGAAGACTCTGATGCTGGGAGGGATTGGGGGCAGGAGGAGAAGGGGACGACAGAGGATGAGATAGCTGGATGGCATCACTGACTTGATGGGTGTGAGCCTGAGTGACCTCCGGGAGCTGGTGATGGACAGGGAGGCCTGGCGTGCTGCGGTTCATGGGGTCGCAAAGAGTCGGACACGACTGAGCAACTGATCTGATCTGATCATATTTTCTAACTGGCTATTGATCATACACAGGAGAATTATTCATTTTAACATCTGATTTTGAATCTAGTTACCTGATTGAACTCTAACAAGTTCTAGTGGTTCTCCTGGATTTTATATGCACACAGTTATATCCTATGCTCTTTCCATTAAGCACGCAGAGACCTAAAGAAGCTAAAACTTGGTCGGGAACGCTTCGGAACAAACCTTTTTCCTGCTTTGAGAGCCTGCGAATCCCCAGCAGACTAGTTTTTGGCTGAGCGCTCTCTGACCCCGCCAGGTGGACCCACTTAACCGCGGGAACCTGCGGGGCGGTGGGGCGCCCCGCCCGCAGCCCCCGTCCCGCCAATCACAGCGAGGCCTCGCCAGGTGGGCCGGGAAGGGCCAATCCGGGATTCCTTTCCTCCCCCGCCGCCAGCACTCGGGAAAGTTTCTCGGCTGCTAGAAAACTTCTCCCACAGCATGATCCGGCTCTAATTTGTTGGGCCTGCAGGACGGTTACCTTCCGCTGGGCCGCAGAGCCGCCCGCCCAGCCCTCGAGCTGCCGTGTCTGCCCATGGCGGTGGCCGAGCTATACACAAAGGTAGGCGGGAGGACCAGACCTAAGGGAGGGCGCGTGGGAGGGCAGCGGCCAGGCGCTAGTGCTGACTGTACCTGGCGGCCGGGCCAAACCTGTGCACCTGGCGTTCTCGCCTTGGGGAGGGGCTGCGGAGGAACTGCGGGTCCGGGGAGCGTCGCCCCCTCGAGAGCTCCGGCCCCTGACCGTGGGGAAGGCCCTCTCTTCCCCACCCCTCCCCCGGCAGCCAGAGTCCCCTCGGGCTGGGAAGACCGAGTGCAAGAGGCTGCTCCGGACCCGATCTTCTCGGTTTCCCGGGGGGTCGCGTGTCGGTCCTATTCCTGCGCCTCTCGGCCCCTCCTCCTGAGCCACAGGTGGAACCAGAGTTGCCCATGGAGACTTAGAAAGCTCAGACATGGGCGAATAATAACATCCATAATCTTGCCTCTTGGGAGCCCCTTTGAGCACCTTGGCAGAGAAGCTCGAACTGCAGCATTCAGGATGTTTTCTAGAATTCCTGCATTCTGACTCTGGGAATCACTCTAGAGCATTCCTCTGAAACCTCCTCTTCGCCACCGGAGGGTTCCTCACCCGAGTCTAGGAAGGCCAGCATTCCCACACAGTGCCCAGAATCCTCTGAGATGAGCTTGGTTAAATACTAGGATAAAAAGTGTGAAAGTGTTGGCCCTTCTGAAAAAAAAAAAAAATCCATTCTAATCGCTATAAAGCCATCCCCTACCCCAGTGGAGGAAATCTGTGGTCCCTGGTCCCCAGTATTCAAATGGAAAAGACTAGAATTCAACAATTTCCCCTGACATGTGCCCTGCTGCTGCTGCTGCTGCTAAGTCGCTTCAGTCGTGTCCGACTCTGCGACCCCAGAGACGGCAGCCCACCAGGCGCCCCCGTCCCTGGGATTCTCCAGGCAAGAACATTGGAGTGGGTTGCCATTTCCTTCTCCAATGCATGAAAGTGAAAAGTGAAAGTGAAGTCGCTCAGTCATGTCCGACTCTTAGTGACCCCATGGACTGCAGCCTACCAGGCTCCTCCGTCCATGGGATTTTCCAGGCAAGAGTACTGGAGTGGGGTGCCATTGCCTTCTCCAGACATGTGCCCTAGATTTATGTTTAAAAAGACATTTTTGCTGTAGAAATAAACAATAGCCGTAAATTTGTTTTAGTTGTTTAAGCAACTTTTTTTCTTCTACTTTGTTTAGTTAATAGTAAAAATACAAATTAACCAAACTATTTCCCCCTCTAATGCATTTCCATTAACCAGAATTCTAAATGGCAGTGTTGGAATAGTTTTACCTGGGAGAATGTGAGTCATCAGATATTCAACCATGCTGCTTAGGGCTTCAACTTATTGAAGGTAAAAGAAAATTCTTGAACAAAACTATTCTTGGAAGCTACTTTGGAGGACAGAGAAAAAAAATTTGATTAATCCATTTTAAGTAAGTTTTTCTTGAAGCAAAAATACAGGGATGTGAGGACCCCTGTCATCAAGTGCCTCACACTAGAAATATTTATTAAATACCAACTAGGTACCAGGCACAATGTAGAAAAACTTTTATGGACGAGTTTTCTAGAGGTGAGCTTGGATAGACAAAGACTGACTCCCAGAGCCAAAAGGCGCCTTGACGGCCATCTCCACCCATTTTGTGTCCAAGTAAGTCCTGTGTCCGTAAGCTACTACCTTTCTTCTCGGTAGTCAGTCAGCCTGCACTTTGTCAGTTTCAGAGCTACCCATCTGTGAAGCTCCCTGTTTAGGTTTTAGTGAACTTGCTTTGCTAAAGAGTTCTTCTTTAAACTGAGACAAAATCTTACACTCTCTCCCTGGCTTCCCTATCACTCCCTCCCTCCCACCTTCCTGCTTAGGGGTGGGGGTGAGGGGGTAGAAAAAAATTTTAAGTGATAGTTTTGCCTCAAGGAGTTTTCATTTTTAATTTAATTTATGTATTTTTGGCTGCACTGGGTCTTGATTGCTGTGTGCAGGCTTTCTCTAGATGCAGTGAGCAGGGGCTACTCTTCATTGTGCTGCTCAGGCTGCTCATTGAGGTGAGGTGGCAGGTTCTAGGCACTCAGGCTTCAGTAGCTGCAGCATGCGGGCTCAGTAGTTGTGGCGCACGGGTTTAGTTGCTCCTTGGCATGTAGAATCTTCCCGGATCGGGGATCAAACCCGTGTCCCCTGCATCACCAGACAGATTCTTATCCACTGCACCACCAGGAAATCCCAGAAATATTCTGGTTAATGAGATGTGAGTACTGTCAAGGAATTCAATTTGCTGAGGCCTGGAAAGCACAGAGGTGCCTGCTCAGGGGTAGGGCTGAGAAGGGGAAAATCTTGACTGCCAAAGAGTTAAGTCAGGGCTTCATACTCCAATGAAGACTTTGAATGGGATGTTTTAGGAAGTCAGATATGCCAGCAGTGACCATGGGACTCTGTGCCCGTGGGAGAGAGGCTGGAGTCAGGTAGCTGAGTTCTCAGGTCATCCTAAATGTCCGGGAAAGAATCAGGGCTGCAGTATTAGAAGTGGAGGATGCAAGCTGAATCCAGAGAGCATGTAAAGGTAGATAAAGAAGAGAGACTGAGCTAGGGCCTCTGATGGGGAGGGGTGAGCCAAGAACGACATGAGATTAGAGTCTGGATGATGAAAGCAGGATGGTGCTGTTGACGCAGGGACTTCAGGAGGAGGAGACTTTAGGGAAGTTACGAGGCAAGGTTTGTATCTGCAGAGGCTCAGGTGTTTGAGGGGGCTTCCTGGGGATATTGCTCTGGCTGATTGGAGCCTGGTGTAGAGGATGGGCCAGGAGTTTCTGCCCAGAGATAGCCACTGAAGCCCAGGCAGTGAGGGCCTCAGGAAGAGGTGAAAGAGAGCCAAGACAGGACTCTAGGGCCGCATCCCTCAGGAAGGGAGAGGAGGCTGAGGGGAGGCAGATGGAACCACCACAGGGAGGAGGACACGGGGGACCTGGCATGGGAACCACAGAAAGAGGTTCTGAGAAAGGAGACTCCTGTAAGGCGAAGTGTTGAGAGTAGTTGCTGCCAGTTGGAGTGTAAAATGACCCACCCCTTTTCAAAATCTGTTTGGCAGTATGCCTTAGAAATGTTCAGAGCGTTTGCTGTTCAGCAGCTCCACTGTTTGAAATCTCTTTGAGAAAAACCGGTCTGGCCATCCTCTACTTGAGCCTCTCTGGGACCCTTGTCACTTTCAGACTCACCAACCAGCCACAAGCCCCCTCCCCCCGCACCCTGCACCGTCAGGAGCCACCTGCCAGCTTCTACCTTGGCTCATGCTTTGCCAGGCTTCCTGCTGCCCTGCAGTGCATTCCTGCAGCTTCACCACTCTGTGCCCTGGTACAGTATCTGTCTGTGCTACTCACCAGAGCCTTCCCTTTACAAATTCAATTTGAGCAGTGCCTCATTGCTCTTTTTAATCGAAGTACAGTTGATTTACAATATTGTATTCATTTCAGGTGTACAGCAAAGTTACTCAGTTATATATCTTTTCAGATTATTTTCCTTGATAGACTAGTGCAAGATATTGAATGTTGTTCCCTGTGTTATACAGTAAATGCTTTTTGCTTATCTATCTTACGCATAGTAGTTTGGATCTGTTACTCCCATACTCCTGGTTTCTCTCTCCCTCCACCCCTCTCCCCCATTGGTAACCACCAGTTTATTTCCCGTGTGAGTCTATTTTGTATATAGATCCATTTGTATTATTTTTTTGATTATACATGTACGTGGTATAATATTTGGCTTTCTCCAACTTAATGTGATATTCTCTAGGTCCATCCATGTTGCTGCAAATGGAAGTATTTCATTCTTTTTTATCGCTGAATATGTGTGTGTGTGTGGGAAACACATCTTCTTAAGCCAGTCATCTGTTGATGGGCACTGGATTGCCTCTATGTCTTGGCTGTTATGAATAGTGCTGCTGTGAACATTGCAGGGCATGTATCCTTTTGAATTAGAGTTTTCATCTTTTTCGGATATAGGCCCAGGATTGGGATTGCTGAATAATACGGTAGTGCTATTTTTCATTTTTTAAGGAACCTCCATACTGTTTCCCATGCTGCTAAGTCACTTTAGTCGTGTCCGACTCTGTGCGACCCCATAGACAGCAGCCCACCAGGCTCCCCCGTCCCTGGGATTCTCCAGGCAAGAATACTGGAGTGGGTTGCCATTTCCTTCTCCAATGCATGAAAGTGAAATGTGAAAGTGAAGTTGCTCAGTTGTGTCCAACTCTTAGCGACCCCATGGACTACAGCCTACCAGGCTCATCTGTCCATGGGATTTTCCAGGCAAAAGTACTGGAGTGGGGTGCCATTGCCTTCTCCCACTGTTTCCCATAGTGACCATCAATTTATATTCCTATGAACAGTGTCAGAAGGTTTTTTTTCCACACCCACTCCTGCATCTACTGCTGCTGCTGCTGCTAGGTTGCTTCAGTAGTGTCCGACTCTGTGCGATCCCATAGACAGCAGCCCACCAGGCTCCTCTGTCCCTGGGATTCTCCAGGCAAGAATACTGGAGTGGGTTGCCATTTCCTTCTCCAATGCATGAAAGTGAAAAGTGAAAGTGAAGTCGCTCAGTCATATCCGACTCTTAGCGACCCCATGGACTGCAGCCTACCAGGCTCCTCCGTCCATGGGATTTTCCAGGCAAGAGTACTGGGGTGGGGTGCCATTGCCTTCCCCGCCTGCATCTACTAGTTGTAGACATTTTGATGATGGGCAGTATGGTCACTATGAGGCGATACCTCATTATGGTTTTAATTTGCATTTCTCTAATAATAATTAATTATTATTAGTTGTTGTTTAGTGCTAAGTTGTGTCCGACTCTTGTGACCCCATGGACTGTGACCCGCCAGGCTCCTCTGTCCCTGGGATTTCCCAGGCAAGAATACTAAAGTGAGTTGCCATTTCCTTCTCCGAGGCATCTTCCCAGCCCAGGGATTGAAACCACATCTCCTCTGTCTCCTGCATTGGCAGACAGATTCTTTACCATTGAGCCAACCAGGGAGGCCCAATAATTATTAATTAATTGCTAATAATTAGCAGCGTCAAGCATCTTTTCATGTGCCCGTTGCCCATCTGTATGTATTCTTTGGACAAATGTCTATTTGTGTCTTCTGCCCATTTTTTCATTGGGTTGTTTATTTTATTTTGAGTTGTATGGGGGTACTTGTGTATTTTGGATATTAACTTCTTGTTGAGGTTAACTCACATTGTTGAGCAGTGCCTATTCTGAGAAATTTTTGCAGCAAGTCCCTCCATCCAGGCACATTTCATGATGATGTAGCAGCTCCTTAACTCTTTCTCCCCTGTTAACCAAGAGTTTCTAGAGAACAGGGAGCAGTAAGGACTCATTAAATGTTTGATGTGTGCATGGATGAATGAGTTTTTGTGCTTTCAGAAAGAGCTGTGGGCATGACAAAGATGGTGTGGATCATGGTTACTTTTATCTTATAGCCACATCTTATAGCCACTGACTACTTCTTATGTGCCAGATGCCATCCTCAGGGGTTTGTGAACTTTATCCTCAGAGCATCTTTCATTTAATCTGAATAAACAAGGCTATGTGTTAGATATTGTTATCCCATTTTTACAGATCACTCAAACTTTCATGCATTGGAGAAGGCAGTGGCAACCCACTCCAGTGTTCTTGCCTGGAGAATTCCAGGGACAGGGGAGCCTGGTGGGCTGCCATCTATAAGGTCGCACAGAGTCAGACACGACTGAAGAGACTTAGTAGCAGCAGCAAGTAAGTTGCCTAAGGTTCCATAGAAGCAATCAAGCTAGGATTAAAAGCCTGTCTTCTTAGAAATCTTCATTTTCTTCAAGGGATCTGACCTTTCTCCCCAAAACACAGAGGAGTTTTGGAAAGTCCATCCATTTCATAGCTACCTCCTCCAACATCTGTTTATTTATCAGATCAAATAGCCTTCTAATAACTAATTAGTTATTCTAATTACTTCTGATAACTAAAATGGAACCAATCCCAATGTCCAGCATAGGGCTAGAGTTAAGTGAATTACAGAAAAAAGAATAGTATGAAGCCATTGAAAATGCTACTTATGAAGAGTTCATAACAACATGGTAAAATGAGGACACAAGAATGTATCCGCTGTGTGATCATAAACAAATAAAATATGCAAAGTATGGAGACCATGTATATCAATAACAATTCAGCAGTCAGTTCTCTAGCTGCAGAGGAGTCAAGGAGAATGAAGGCTGAGGAAGCATCTTTAGGTGTGGCCTCCAGGATGTCCTTGGCATCGCTTCTCTTTTAGTAAAACCTTGAGGGCAAGAGGGGACACCTGGGCATGATCACAGACTGAAGGTACGGAACTGGTGGAATACTGAAATTTGAAGATATAAGAAAGGCACCAGGCATGGAATAGCTTCAGAAGGAACTGGTGGACCTGAGGCGGGGTGGCAGGAGTTAAGACATGGAGCTCTTTAGAATGAGTTGTGGGCAGGAATGAGAGAGCGTGAGCAGAGTGATAGTGCTCCCAAACTCTTTCTTACAGCATCATTGCAGACCCGTCACCATCAAGGCGACCTTCCTCTGGAAGATTTTCAATTCATTGATGCCCATCTTAGTGGCACTGTTCTCCAGATCTGGTCTGCTCAGCCAGAGGACTGTGGAACTTGTGGGGCTGCAGCCTCCTATGAGCAGCCCTCTGTGCAGGCGAGCATTAAGTCGTGTTCTGTTTGTTTTAAGCAGAGCTGCTGTGTGCTGCTCCTGGAATGCACTGACACCGTGACTGGGTTAAATCTTGCCTCCACTGCTTCCTAACTGGATGACATTGAGCAAGTTATTTAACTTCTTTGAGTTTCCACATCCATAGAATGGATTTAAGTCCTCCCAGTCATTTTCATTGATTTTTACACAAGTCATTAAATAACTTATGTAAAATCCCTAGCACAATACCTGACACATAATGCTTAATAGAGGTTGTTTTTTTTTTTAATATTGATCCTATTGTAATACAGTTAATTTTTGGTACCGAACCATTGGATGTTACATTTATTCCTGTTTAATTTTCCATCTTCTTGTTCAGTGTTCTGCAGCTTATCAAAACCTTTTTGAATCTTTAAAAAAGTTTATTTTTTTAATCTTGATCATCTTTAGCTCATCATTTAATGTGTGTATTTGATACACATGTGTTCTGGTTTTTTTATCTAAGATATTGGTGACAGTGATGACTGTAGGGTGCAGCAGTAGAGCTCTATAGCATGCTTCTAAAGACCTTAAATTGCTCTTTCTAATTAATCAGGACTCAGGTCTTAGCCACAGATTCACAAGTTGTATTATCCTTTATCCATCTCTTTCTCTTTCTTGTGCTTGAGGAATTCACAAGGCATCTTCACAGAAGTTCTGCTGAGACTCAGATATGTAAGGTCAAGAGAAATGCAGTCCAGGGCCTCAGTCTAAAATAAGGTCAAAGCTGAGTTGAGTAATTGCCATTTGGGTGTTCTAAATAGTTTTAGACTTCTGTGTATCATTAACCACTCTGGAAAATTAGATTTATCTATCATATTACATTTATCTATTGTATTATATATGAATAGTTTAGGGATTTCCTTGGCAGTCCAGTGGTTAAGAGTCCACGATCCCAATACAGGTGGTGTGGGTTCAGTCCCTGGTTGGGAAACTAAGGTCCTGCATATTGCAGTTCAGTTCAGTTCAGTCACTCAGTCATGTCCGACTCTTTGTGACCCCATGAATCACAGCACACCAGGCCTCCCTGTCCATCACCAACTCCCGGAGTTCACTCAGACTCACGTCCATCGAGTCAGTGATGCCATCCAGCTATCTCATCCTCTGTCGTCCCCTTCTCCTCCTGCCCCCAATCCCTCCCAGCATCAGAGTCTTTTCCAATGAGTCAACTCTTCGCATGAGGTGGCCAAAGTACTGGAGTTTCAGTTTTAGCATCATTCCCTCCAAAGAAATCCTAGGGCTGATCTCTTTCAGAATGGACTGGTTGGATCTCCTTGCAGTCCAAGGGACTCTCAAGAGTCTTCTCCAATACCACAGTTCAAAAGCATCAATTCTTCGGTGCTCAGCCTTCTTCACAGTCCAACTCTCACATCCATACATGACCACAGGAAAAACCATAGCCTTGACTAGTCGGACCTTTGTTGGCAAAGTAATGTCTCTGCTTTTAAATATGCTATCTAGGTTGGTCATAACTTTCCTTCCAAGGAGTAAGCGTCTTTTAATTACATGGCTGCAGTCACCATCTGTAGTGATTTTGGAGCCCAGAAAAATAAAGTCTGACACTGTTTCCACTGTTTCCCCATCTATTTCCCATGAAGTGATGGGACTGGATGCCATGATCTTCATTTTCTGAATGTTGAGCTTTAAGCCAACTTTTTCACTCTCCACTTTCACTTTCATCAAGAGACTTTTTAGTTCCTCTTCACATGGTGTGGCCAAAAAAGAAAAAAATTATATATAAGTAGTTCAAACGAGTATAAAAAGGGGGATGTAAAGACTAAAATACCAAGTTTATTTGTGCAAACTACTTGGAATTTGAATTTTTGTTCAGTAGATATTTTTATGTTTTATGCTAGCTACGGGGGGATCACTGTATTGAGTTCCAGGGCACAGAGACAAGGCTCTTGCAGCTCACATGCCAGTGGTGGAGAAGGGAAGCTACCTGAAACCTGGGGAAGGGGCAGAGAGAGCTCTGAACAGGAAGCATCCAGTCCTGCCTGGGGTGGAGGGTATAGTTGGGCAGGGGGGACTACCACATGTGGGAGTCTTGAACTGACTCCAACTGCTCAGAGCAGTTTGCTCCCCCATCCTCATGGGGGAGAGGATGGGTGACACTGTGGGTGGAGGAACAGAAAGTACACAGCAAAGAGCCAGGAAGAGTTTGGCATGTTCCAGAAACTGCTAGTGGTTCAGGTGGCAGCAAGCTGGGGATGGACTGAAAAAGAAGGTGAGTGAGGCCTGAGTAGGAGAACTGGCTTGACAGTGGTTCCCAGGCCTGGATGTTTACCACCATCTATCAGGGGGCACTTTTAGTTTTCATCTTGCTGGGCCCCACTCATGGAAATTCAGGTGTGGGTAAAGGAATCTGTGTGTCCACAGAAACCCTGCCTTCAGCCTGGTTGAAGAAGCACTCAGCAGGCTGTGGGACCCATCAGGAGATTGGTGGGGGCAGCACAGGGGAAGCGATCGGTGGCCGTGGCGTGAGAGAGTGGATGGGGCACACAGCTGAGCCCTGTTTAAGATGCAGGCGTTCTAGCACCTGGTGTCCATCTGGTTGTTAGGGGTGAAGGGAAGGCAGGTGGGGGTGCCCAGCAGTGTCCCAGGTTTCTGATTTGAGGAGTAAGAGAATTGAGGAGGAAGATCGTGTTTGAGGCTGGTATAGTGATCACTTGAGCCCGGCATTTATGTGTCAGAAGACATTTAAGGGGTGACGTATGGGAGACAGGTGGAAATGTGTTCTAGACCCACTGAGAGATCTGGGCTGGAAGGCCTCCATGGCTGTAGGAGCGGTGGAAGCTGTGGGCATGGCTGAAAGGCTCCAGAAACAGTCTGTCATGAGGAGAGGCCACAAGGACCTTGGAAGACACGGGAGGAGGCTGGGGAGCCGAGAGGAGCCTGGAGGAATGGCTGAGGTGGAGGAGGAGGAGAGAGGGAGTGTGGGGCCACTGCTCTGGCCTGGCTGACTGAGAGTGTGGAGACCCCCTTCCAGCTCAGAGAGTGGCGAGGAAGAAGACCCCCAGCACCCTACATGCTGAGTAAAGTCTCCAAACCATTCAGTGCCTGATGCCGGTAGATCCCTTACATAGGCAGGAGGCATGAGCAGAGCAAGTGCCACACTCTTCTCGTCTGAGCACGTGGGGGGAAGGATGCGGCCTATCCCTGGGGACGTGTCACTTCCTGAGGGTCAGGACTCCTGAAGCCTTTGCCTCCTTCCCTAGCCTTCTGGGCTGGCTGCTGCCAAGTCACTTCAGTTGTGTCCGACTCTGTGTGACCCCATAGACAGCAGCCCACCAGGCTCCCCTGTCCCTGGGATTCTCCAGGCAAGAACACTGGAGTGGGTTGCCATTTCCTTCTCCAATGCATGAAAGTGAAATGTGAAAGTGAAGTTTCTCAGTTGTGTCTGACTTTTAGTGACCCCATGGACTGCCGCCTACCAGGCTCCTCTGTCCATGGGATTTTCCAGGCAAGAGTACTGGAGTGGGGTGCCATTGCTTTCTCTCTGGGCTGGGGTACACCATGATTTCCCTCTGCGGGAGGTGGGCCTCTCCTCTTTCCTAGCCCCACTGCAGGCAGCCCTGGAGGGCTTAGCAAGTGCCCGAGTCTGGGGGCACCTGCCCCAATAGGAAGGAGACATCCTGGGGAGGTCATATGAGAGCTAGTCACACTGTTTGTCCAAACGCTGCAAAGGTAGCTCTCTCTCCGCTTTGAAGTGTGGCCTTGTGGGTTGAGGAATGTGCGGCAGGAGGGCGGGACCTAATGGGTGTAACTGAGGTGGAACTGGATAAACTTGGACATGTTTACTTACCAGGCTGGGTCTCGGCTGCGGGTCCCTAAACAGCTGACAGCCTTGCCGGTGGAGACACCAGGCTTGGTGGGGTGTGGGCAGCCCCGGGGCCCCGGGAGGAGGACATTTGTGTTCATGCGGGAGAAAAACAGACTTTGGTTTCACATGACCTGTTACATTTCATGCTACTTTGAGCTGAAACAAACCAGCCTGTGCACGGTTTGTTTGAGAGCTCAAACAAACGGTTTGAGCTCTCAAGGAGATGGTTGCGTTGAGAGCTCAGGATTATTTTCTATACAGGCTCATTTAATTAACAAGTAGTTCAAAGAAGGAGTCCCAAGCTTTGGCTCCCTGGAGTCCTGGCCTTTAAGATGCTCTGTGTGGTATTTGGTGAGTTACTGACCTCTCTGGGCTGGAGTTTGGGGATCAGTTAAACAAAGGACTTGGGTTGGTTTAGTGATTTTTGCATCACTTCTCGGAGCCCAAGGATTCCATGGAAAGGCCTGGGGGACCTCAGCTGCAGAACATGGTAGGCTACCACCATTTCGAACTTTGACGGACAACTTTGAAAAGACAATCTCCCGGGACCCTTTCAGCTATAAAATTCTATAGTGGCCAATTCTTGATAAATGGGATAGTCTCAAATTATTTTTATCATAAAAATATTAGTGACTTCAGTTTTATGAAGTTAGTAATAATGTTTTCGATAGCAGATTTGATGTGAAAAACAGTAGCCCATGGCTATAAGTATGCGTGGAGTGTGGGTGTGGGTGTCTGTGCTTGTGAGGCTTCTGTCCACCTGTTTGCATGGGTGTGTATTTCAAGTGTGTGTCATCACCTGCCAGGTCATTCTTTTTTAATATTTGTTTATTTATTTGTCTGTGCTGGCTCTTAGTTGCGGCATATGGTATCTAGTTTTCTAACCAGGGATGGAACCCCAGCCCCCTGTATTGGGTGCATGGAGTCTCAGCTACTGGACCAGCAGGGAA
Source organism: Tragelaphus eurycerus (assembly GCA_935064755.1). NCBI lineage: Eukaryota > Metazoa > Chordata > Mammalia > Artiodactyla > Bovidae > Tragelaphus > Tragelaphus eurycerus. The sequence continues at coordinate 1,675,492 of CAKXYN010000008.1, forward strand.
GTCCCTGCCAAGTCATTCTTTCTTTCTCTTTAATATTTAGTTACTAATTTGGCTGCACTGGGTCTTAGCTGTGGCATGTAGGACCTTCGATCTTTGTTGAAGCACATGGAATCCTTCAGTTTTGGCATGTGAACTCTTAGTTGTGGCATGTGGGATCTGGTTTCCTGACCCCCAGCCCCCTGCACTGGGAGTGTGGAATTGCTAGCCACTGGACTGCCAGGGAAGTCCCTGCTGGGTCATTCTTCCATTTTTTCTCTCTCTGTTTCCCTCCCACCCACCCCACCCCACTTACAAATATTACTCACCCCATGCCACATTTCAGCAAACTCCTACTGTTAGCTAGCTGTCAAGAATTAAAGCAACCCAGACAACTTAGGGAGTTGTGATTGATAATTAAACCAATGATATACATACATTTTTGTTTGATAAGTGAGGTAGCTTATGTTAACTAATAGATTAATAAATGTGTTTCTCAGCCAACTTTGTCCTGGTCTAGTCCTGGTACCTGAAACTTTGTTTTATACTTATTCTTTATTTCCTTCAACAACTTATCATGAAGATTTAACGTATACAAAAGAATTGAAAAAACTTTACAGTCAGCATCTGTCCCACCACCTAGATTGCAGTATGAATATTTGACTGTATTTGTTGTATCGCATCTGTGAATCTTTTTATACTTCTGTCCACTCCTCAGCCCATCTTATTTTTGTAAGCATTTTAGAGTAATTGCATACATCAATACATGTCCTCCTAAATATTTCAGTATGCACATTGTTCAGAGTTCCATATTCAGTTTTTGGTTTATGGCCACACCACATGGCTTGCAGCATCTTAGGTCTCCGACCAGGGATTAAACCTGAGTGATGGCAACGAAAGTGCCAAGTCCTAACCACTGGACCACCAGGGAATTTCCAAGAGTTCCATATTTGTTTAGTTCTTCGTGTAAAATTTCCAGACAACAAAATGTGCAAATCTTAAGTGTGCATCCTCTGAGGTTTGAAAAGTGCTTAACACCTATTAACCAAAACCCCTTCAAGGTATAAAATGTTGCCATAGCCCACAAGAGTACCCCCCTGGACCCACCATACCTGGAGGCGACTATTGTTCTGAGTGTTTCTCCACATTATATTTGTTTTACTTGTTCTAATACTACATTTAAAGGACTCGTACAGAATGTACTCATTTGTGTACAGCTTCTTTAACTCAGTCTAGCGCTTGGAGATTCATTTATGCTCTTGCTTGTATCAGTAGTTAATTCTTTTTATTGGTAAGTAGCAGTCCATTGTATGAGGACACCACAGTTTTAGGTTTTTTTATTTTCATGGACACAGAGTAGACAGAGTCTAATTTTCAGCAATTATGAATAAAGTTACTATGAAATGTTCATGTACAAGTCTTTTTTGTAAACATGTTTTTGATTTTTGCCTTGTTCTATTTTGGCCATAGTGCACACATACGGGACCTTAGTTACTTGACCAGGGGTCGAACCTGTGCCCCTTGAAAGTGTGAAGTCTTACACACTGCCAGGGAAGTCCCATATTTGCCTTTAAAGATGATATATTCTGATTTACATTACTTATAAAAGTAAAATATGCAAAATATAGAGAATATATAAAATCAGAGTGAAGAATAATGAAAAGTCATAATTATTGCCCAGAATTTTATATAACTGAAATAAGTATGATCTCTCAACCTAAATAAATATTTGCCCATGGTGGAAAGGCACCAGCAGGCCACGGGGCACATGTTCAGACCAGGCCATCATTTGGTCATGACGTTTGCCTTCTTGGCTGTCCAGAAGCAGAGGTTCGCAGAGGACAGTGTCTTGTGCATGACTGTCCCCAGTCAAACATGCTGCCAGTGCCAGTTCAGTGACCAGGGACTATACTCAGCAGGATGGCAGGCACTTAGGCAAAAGTGCCTTGACTTTTTCTCCTAAAGGCACAAACATTACCTGTTACAAGAATTTATACACTCAACAATTACCTTCAGAAAGTCCATCTGTCCTAGTGAGGGATAATGCCAGAGGACCAACATTCCTTTGGCCTGTGAGTATAAGGAGGTAGCATGGGGGTGCCACTGTAGGCACCAGCCTGAACTGGTTGCTCATCTCAGTCTGCTTCTGGGGAACCTGGAGTCCCTGAGGCTAGTTTTCTCTGGGAAATGAGGGTTAGATGCTGGCTGGCCTCTTAGGCTTCATCTAGATCTGGGATGGGTTATGAGCTATCCAGCCTCTGGATTCAGGAATTTTTCTAAGTGCTGCTTCATGTCTCCATGTGAGTGCTTCCCAATTCTTGTTCCTTTTGGCCTGGTTATGTCTCAGGGTAGAGGGGTATCCCATAGGGGTACCCCATTGGTAGAAACCACTGATATGTGAGCAGAGAGATGCAAATATACACATATGCACATACAGCTCTAGGTTAGAGATTGGCTGAGTTAGTAAAAAGACCATGTTGACAAACCAGCACTGTGCCAGACACATACATGATAGATGCCTAGATGTTGAGTATGTAAATCAATGGCTAGATGGATGAATGAACAAGAGAGTAAAGAACAAATAAATGAATGGATGACCATAGAAGAATGTGAGATGTGGGGTCCCGGTCAAAGCAAGAGCAGTCAGTGTAAGATGCCAACAGCACGCATGGAGGAGGGAGAAGAATGGCCCGTAGAGTCCTATCACAGCTGCCTGGTAGGGACATGGCAGTCACTTTGTGTTTCTCTCAAGCAGCATTCAGGAACCACTGGTGAATTCTGGAGAGTGAGGCTGCCTGCTTCCCAGTATGTGAGTGTGGATTGTTATATTGCCATAACAACATACCATAGACTGGGTGTTTCAACAACAGAGAGGTATTAATATTTTCTCACAGTTCAGGAGGCTGGACAGCCCTCAATCAAGGTGTTGGCAAGGCTGGTGTCTGGTGAGGGTTTTCTGTTTGGTGCAGACAGCTGTCTTCTCCCTGTGAACTCCCATGGCCTTTCTTTTTATGCATGCAAGTAGAGAGAGTGTGTTTGCAAGCTCTCTTGTATCTCTTCTTCTTATGACATTAATCCTATCAGACCAGGGCCTTGTTACCTCATGTAGCCTTAATTATACCTCTTAAAGACCCTGTCTCCAACTACACTCACATTGGGTTTAAGGCTTCAACATATGAAATCTGGGGAGGGGGAACAATTCAGTCCATAGCAGTGTGGTTCAGAAGCCTAAGGACTTGTACATCGGCACAGAGCCAGGTGGGAAACTGAGCTTGGAACTTCTGTGCTTCCCATGGAGGGAATCCCTGGCTGCTGACCAGTGTGGTAAGACTGTGATAACACCACTGTAACAATACTTCCACAGCATTTTACAAAGTGCCATCAACTACACAGCTACACAGTCTTATTTAATTTTCCTGGCAAACCTATGAAGTAGGTCTTGTTGTGCCCATTTTGCAGATGAAAAAAGTGAGCAGGAAAAGTGTGTGGCCCAGAGCCACATAGTCCATTAGTGGTGAAACAAATCCCTCTGCTCCAGCTCATGTCACAGTGCTCAGATCTTCCCACTGACGGACTCACAGATTTCCTTTCCCCTCCCAGCTTTCCTTTTCTTTTCAAGATATATTCAGGAGGCTTTGGGAATTCTGTTACTTGTGACATGAAGCAGCTAGACCTGGTGCATTGCAGATACACTAAAAAATTACCTCAGGGGCTTTCCTGGCAGCTCAGTGGTAAAGAATCTGCCTGCTAATGCAGGAGACACGGGTTTGATCCCTGATCTGGGAAGATCCCGCATGCTGCAGAGCAGCTAGGCTGTGCACCACAACTATTGAGCCTGTGCTTTAGAGTCCAGGAGCTGCAACTACTGAAGTCTGAGTGCCCTAGAGCCTGTGCTCTGCAACAAGAGAAAGCACCACAATGAGAAACCTGGGCACTACAACTAGAGAGTGGCCCCTGCTCTCCACAGTTACAGAAAAGCCCACATGGCAATGAAGGCCCAGCACAACCAATAAATAAATTTAAAAAGTTATTTTAAAAAAGTTACCTCGGGCTTCCTTTGTGGTTCAGCTGGTGAAGAATCTGCCTGCAATGTGGGAGACCTGGGTTTGATTCCTGGGTTGGGAACATCCCTTGGAGAAGGGAAAGGCTGCCCACTCCTGTATTCTGGCCAGGAGAATTCCATAGACTGTATAGTCCATGGGGTTGCAAAGAGTTGGACACAACTGAGTGACTTTCACTTTCAAAAATTACATCACAAGCAAAAACTAGGTAAAAGTATTTCTAATGAACTTCAGTTTAATTCAGTCGCTCAGTCATGTCCGACTCTTTGCGACCCCATGGCCTACAGCATGCCAGGCTTTCCTGTCCATCACCAACTCTTGGAGTTTACTCAAACTCATGTTCATTGAGTCGGTGATGCCATCCAACCATCTTATCCTCTTCTGTCCCCTTCTCCTCCTGCCCTCAGTCTTTCCCAGCATCAGGGTCTTTTCAAATGAGTCAGCTCTTTGCATCAGGTGGCCAAAGTATTGGAGTTTCAGCTTCAGCATCAGCCCTTCCAATGTATATTCAGGACTGATTTCCTTTAGGATGGACTGGTTGGATCTCCTTGCAGTCCAAGGGACTCTCAAGAGTCTTCTCCAACACCACAGTTCAAAAGCATCAATTCTTCAGCACTCAGCTTTCTTTATGGTCCAACTCTCACATCCATACATGACTATTGGAAAAACCATAGCTTTGACTAGATGGACCTTTGTTGGCAAAGTAATGTCTCTGCTTTTCAATATGCTGTCTAGGTTGGTCATAACTTTTCTTCCAAGGAGCAAATGTCTTTTAATTTCATGGTTGAAGTCACCATCTGCAGTGATTTTGGAGCCCCCAAAATAAAGTCTGCCACTGTTTACCCATCTATTTGCCATGAAGTGATGGGACCAGATGCCATGATCTTAGTTTTCTGAATGTTGAGTTTTAAGCCAACTTTTTCACTCTCCTCTTTCACTTTCATCAAGAGGCTCTTTAGTTCTTCACTTTCTGCCATAATGGTGGTGTCATCTTCATATCTGAGGTTATTGATATTTCTCCCAGCAGTCTTGATTCCAGCTTGTGCTTCATCCAGCCCAACATTACTGACATAAGTGAACAGAGAAAACTTTCCCTGAGTCTTGTCATCTAACAATTTGTATTTTGCTTTTAAAGTGCTGAAATTAAACCTGTCTTATTCTCTTGGTCAGTACAACAGGGTTTGGATTCCTGATTCTGAAGAAGTTTGGAAGTCTGCTGAAATAGCAAAGGACTATAGAGTTGGTGACAAAGTCTTGCAACTCCTGTTGGAGGATGGAACGGTGAGGGTCCTTGGTCCTGGCTACCTTTATATATTAAGGAGGAACCGTGGGTGTGTACAGGAGGAACAGGCAAATGTTGCTGTGGGTGCAGCCCATGGGTGGGCACGTGAGGGGCAGCTGCTGCTGTGGATCCAGCTGGGTTCTTATGCCTCTCCCACCTGCCCTGCCTCCACCCCACACTACCTTCAGGTATCAAGTTTTCTCCATCAGCTGAGTCTCTCTCTGGAGTGAGAAACAGTGGATAGGTCTGTGTTCTGCGCTGCCTTTCTGGGGATTCAGCAATGTTGGGAGGATGCTGAAATATGATTTTATTTTGGTTTTATGAGTCTCAGCACAGAGACTGGGTGAAGATGAGAAACTTGGAGAGGAAGTTATTTGAGTCATTGAGCTATAAAGACATCTTACTAGATCCACAGCTAGGCTGACCTTAGGTTTTTAGAATCAAGTCTTTGGGTGCAGAGCTGGACAAAGAATTTTCATGATCTATCTGGATGTGGGAGTTAGTCTGGGGAATATCACGTGAATATTAAAGTGGATTTCTAAGGTATGGAAATGTCTCTTAGAGACAGAACACGATATTGCCCATCAATCAAACTGTCCTGGATTGGGGGGTCATTTCCTGAGATTCTGGGAAGGGAGACAGAGCAATTTAAAAAGGGCATGTGCTCTAGAATCAGACTGTCTGGATTCAAGCCCTACCACAGCCACTCACTAAGTCTGTGCCCGTGAGTCCTCACTGTCGTCACGTGTCAGCTGAAGTTAGCAGCAGCAGGACCTCTCAGGGCTGCTGGAGATCAGGTGAGATCATGCTTGGGGGCATATGCAGATACAGGGGATGAGGCCGAGATGCTGTTCTTTCCACTTAGCCTTCCCATTCCCAGCAGATACTCCTGGGGGGCCGTTGTTGAGTCTGAGTCATCTGATTCGGGATCAGATGGCTTTGGAGAGAAAAATCTCAGGGCAGCAGCTGCAGTGGCAGTGTGCTGCTTTAGTAACATGAGCAGGGCTTCAGGTGGCCACATTCCTGGCCCTGAACCAGCTGCCCGGATGGAGGAGGAGGGGGAGAGGCAGGTAAGGTGATAGGCGGCCACACTGCACTTTATTTAACCCACTGTCTACACCATGAAGGACAAAGCCTGCTTTGTGTAAGAAAATGTCACCTCTGTCTCCATGTTCTTCACATTCACATTTCCCCCTCTCCCCCAAAGACTGTCTGTTCCGTTTGTCTTTCCCTCTCTGTTTCTTTTACACATAAAATGTACACGTGTGCACACACACAGTGGCTGAACTGGAAAAGGACGTTGTTGATTTAAAACAGATAACAGAAAAACTCAAGAAAAGTAAAAAATTATAAACGAGTAACACTTTTCTTTATCTTATTCTTGAAAGTGTGTAGGTTAAGAATAACCTGCTTGGGGCAGGTCCATAACATAACTGCATTGATAATGAGCAGGCAGCTGCTCTGGGGACCTGTGCCCAGTCGTCCTAGAGCGCCCCGAGCTGCTCTCCTTATGGAAATCAGCCCAAGTCAAATCCCCTGCCAGCACTGACTGGAGGCATCACGACACAGGCGTCAGAGTCAGCCAGATGCATGTTAACTGAGTGACCTTGGACAAGGATCTTAACCCCTCTGAATCTGTCTCCTTAAGTCTTAGTTTGGGATGCCACGCCCTCCTTGGAGAGCAGTTTTGAGAATCAAGTGGAAACCAGTGCAGAGTACTTGGCCCAGGGGCTGCAGAGCAGGTTCTTGCTAAGGGGCAGCTGGCTCACCTTTGCACCTCGTGCCTTCCTGGGAAGGAAGGCAGCCCGGGAAGGTGGAAGAGAAGCAAGCCTGCTGGGTGACTTTGCTCAAGTCCCTTCCCAAAGCTGAGAAATGAAAGTACAGGAAGGTAGAACAGGTGGTAAAAAGGGCCCTTAATGCTCTGACACCTACAAGACCCACAAGACCTTTATTCTGCTCAGGCAGTTACTTCCAGAATACACACTGGTGAAATCCCACAGAGGAGGGGCCATCCTGAGTCGGTTACTTAGCCCAGGGCTGAGGTTGATAGAAACAGGCAGCCCTGCAGCAGGAGACGTGTGCCCCTGGGAACACAGGCAGCTGCAGACAGGAGTCACCTGCACAGGGAGCTGCCCACAGACAGACCCACCCACATCAGCTCCTTTGGACACTCCTCACCACCAAGAATGTCAGCTTTATACAGAGATGCAGTAACCTTAGAGCTTCCAGGGACCTTAGATCACTGAGTCATTTAACAACAGAACCTTGTTTTCAAATGAAAATTTTTGTGGCACCCAGCAGCTGAATCACATACAAATAGAGCCCCTGTGTCAGAAATTGGATGGGGTACCCAGGTCCCTGGCCATATGGCTTCTCTGTCACCCCTCATTGAGGGTTCTGTAGCTCTGAGGACCCCCAATCCAGCCCAGCCCATCTTTTCACATGAAAGAAGAGAGACCCAGAGAGGGTAAGTGACACCCTAGGGCACACAGTCAATACTTTGATCCCCTGGCTCCCAAAAGTCAGATTATTTTCTCACTGCTATACATACATTTGTTTTCCAGAGTGCCAAAGAGGGGTAGATAGGAAAGAGGATAGTGATTCAGCAGAAACACTCCAAATCTTTTACTTCCAGAACTTTAATTTCATCTTTGTCCAAAGGAACTGGATTATTCCGTTGATCCTGAATGTCTGCCTCCACTTCGAAACCCTGACATCCTCGTGGGTGAGAACGACCTCACGGCTCTCAGCTATCTCCATGAGCCTGCGGTGCTCCACAATCTCAGAGTCCGTTTTGCTGAATCCAAACTCATTTATACCTACAGCGGTAAGGAAAGCAATTCTAGGAGAGCAGGAACGCTTGCTGTCTAGAGCATCCTGATTACGTTTTAGATTATATTAGAAATGTTGACTTCTGTCAAAATGCGTAATCACACCTAAACATTTGCCCAGATTTCTATCTAAAAGGTACAGACATCTGAACTTAGAGAATCTGTTATAAAATGAACTATCTCGGTGGGAAGAGTTTTCAACAAATTCTAAGCTTGGACTACCAAGAAAAATGTATGAGTAAAGCTTGTGTTTGAGTTTCTATTGGATGTAATAAGTTTATTACTGGAACAATATTATCATTATGTTTACGCTGAGGATGGTAAGAGCCTCTCAGTTTTAGTGCATTGCCTTCTGTCATCTTGTCTAACCTTAAGAGTGGCCTAGAAATGTAGGTGACATCAGCAGGGAACTGAGATTCAGAGCATAAAGTGACCTACCCATAGTCACACAGCAGGTTTAATAAGTGGCTGATCTGAAAGTTTCTCAAAAGACCCGAAGAGGTGACATCACTGCATCCAACATCTTTCCTCAGGAATCATCTTGGTGGCCATGAATCCTTACAAGCAGCTGCCGATATATGGAGATCCCATCATCCACGCCTACAGCGGGCAGAACATGGGCGACATGGACCCACACATATTTGCCGTGGCGGAAGAGGCATACAAGCAGATGGCCAGGTGGGGCTTCCTCTGATTCTCCCAATGCTCCTGCATTTGCTGGGCCCTCATAGTGGCAGGGAGACAGCTGGCCCAGTCTCATTAAAAGTGACCCTCAGGGACTTCCCTGATGGCCCAGTGGTTAAGAATCTACCTTGCAATGCAGGGAATGTGGGTATGATCCCTGGTCTAGGAACTAGACATGCTGCAGAACAACCAAGCCCACTGCTACATCTAGGGAGTCCATGTGCCACAAAGTTCCTGCATGCTGTTCCTAAGACCAACAGCTAAATAAATAATGAATTTTAAGTGACCATCAGGCTGGAGGGGGTGCTTGGTAGAGCAGACTGACCTGTACTGAATAGCAGATGTTGGGGGGGGGGGGAGAGATCGCTGACCTGTCTCCACCAAGCCTCCTGCTTTTACTCCTTCTAGGTAGTCCCGTCGGTCCTGCCAACCATGGAATAGTCAGTGCTTTTCTTGCAATGTGTTTGGTTGGAAGAAAACTGATTTTTTTCTCCACTGTGAGCTGTTTGGGCTTTTTACCCAGCCAAGGCAGAAGACTGTAATGATAGATGCACAGATCTATCTATGCACAGATAGAGCACAGGTTCTAGCTGTAGGATATTTGAAGTTTTATGCTAATTTTGCCTCTTCTTTCTTGTGTGGTATGTGAAGTTCTTACTTTGTTAGCACAGGACGAGGCACTGTGCACAGACTCCCACACATCACCCTGAGTGCCCTCAAAAGAGCCCATGATGAGGATGCCCAGGCAGTGGTCAGACGACTGAGATTTGAAGCATCCACCCAAGGTCATTCAGCGAGAGAAAGGCAGAGCTTGTATTTTCCCTCAGATTTCTAGATTCCATGTGTAATTTCTTTTCCTTATAACTATTCTGTTTTGTCTTCAATATCCTGATCTGTAAAAGGATCTTTGTAGATCCTTAGAGTTTGCAAAAGAACTTTCATAGACAGTGGTCTTGTTTGAGTCTGGAAACACCTCTGTGAAGTCTTCTGAGCTGCCATCATTTCCTTATTTCCAGATCAAGACTTGAGACACAGGACCTGAATCTACTACTATTTCCTGCATAACCCTGGACACAGCCCTGAGCTCCCTCAGCTTCAGGGTCCTCATCCGTGAGCTAGATGCTCAGTGACTTAAGCAAGATAGAAATGCATGATTCTCTCATGCAGAAAAGTCTGATGGGCAGTCCAGGACTAGCATGCCACCTCTACCAAGTCATCAGGGACCCAGTACTTCCCAGCATCCTGATCCTTGGGGCAGGATCCACATCCTCAGAGCCAAGCTAGTGCTCAGCCCTCTTTTCTCTTTTCTAGGCTACAGAGTGTTCCAGGGAAAGGGTGTGTCCCTCCTGGTTAAGGAGCCCTCCCAGAAGCCCCACAGAGCACTTCTGCTCATAGCTTATTGGTTAGGATCTACTCACATGACTGTCCCAGCTGCAAGGGAGGCTGGGATATGTAGTCTTTTGTATGGGCAGCAACATGCCCACTAAGAACTGGAGCTTAGACCCTAAGAAGCATGGGGAGGATGACTGTTGGGTCTAGAATTATCAGTTAATAACCAATCACCGGGGACACCTGAACCCCATGTCCTCAAGCTGAGCAGGTGTCCTCCATGCTCCAGTCAGGCCACGAGGGACTCTGTGACTCCCTCTTCTTTTAAACACATCAGAGGCTAGGAGACAGGCCGGCTTTGCTCTTGAGGACACCAACTGGCCCTGAACCTACCATCCCCACTCAGGTGCTGTGACAAATGATGTAAATTCTCCCCCTTTCCTGAGCCCTGGTGGTAGCATGGAGACTCATGAGCAGAGGGCAGCCAAGCCTGACAGTGCTAGAAAATAAAAGATCTTGAAGGTTCCCCCCAAAGTTGCCAATTACCTTGGCTTTTACTGCAGCAAGTTTCCTTTCAATCCTAAAACACCATGGTTCTAGGATTTACCCTGGCCCCTGCGGGTCTCCAGGGCACCTGCAAGATTAGAATCCGTGTGCCTCAGAGCATACAGGACTACTCCTGGGTGTCAACAGCATGAGCTTATTGGAGCTTCAGAGCTGAGCCAGGTTCAAGCTTGAAGAGCCAGTTTCCTCTGGAGGCCTGTCTAACTGCAACAGCAGAACTGAACATAAGCAAGCTCTTTTTGGACTTGTGGATTCTACACTGAGAATCAGGAGAGCTGGCTTCAGTAACCCCAGGGTGTCATTCATGTCCTCAGCATCTTAGCATCCTCTGTGGAACCAGGGACTCTCTCTCTCTAAGGTCCTCTCCAGAGTTCCCAGGGAGGCTGTGTGTTCTGTGCATCACCGAGTCACTGTTATATTCATCTGTAAGATGGATATACAGTATGTGGTGCAGGATTTTTGTGAGGTTTAAATGAGAATCCTTGTAAATTATTCACCAAGAACCTGACACACAGCGGTGCTAGGATGGCACTGTAGTAAGGTTCCACCATCATCATCTTATGACATGAAAAGTTTAGTGCATTTTTTTAAGATCTCCATGTTATATAACAGTATGTTGGCTTATGGAGCACACGTTTCCAGGCACATCTCAAGTAATTGCTCTCAAATAATGTCTTAAAAATGTTTTTATATTTAAGTGAAAGGAGAAAGGAGGTGACATAGGCCTGAGACTGCTGTCCTTAGAGACTTATGTGCAAGTTTGGCCCTTGGTGAGCTTCTGGAACTTGGATTTCAGGAGGGTTCATAGAATTTCCTAATTGTTGAGTAACAATTATGAGTGGCTCACTATACCCAAACTTTTTGTGTGAACAAGGTGGTTCAGGCTGAACATCTGCTTTCCTTCTGGGCGTCTGGAATTTTGGTATGTGATAGTAGAGGATATGTGACCAGACCCCAATAAAAACCCTGGACACTGAGTCTCTATTGAGTGTCCTGGGTAAACAGTGTTTCCCATGTGTTGTCATAATTCATTGCTGAAGGAAGTAAGTGCATTCTGTGTGACCGCCCTGGCGAGGACTCTTGAAAGTTCACACCTGGCCTCCTCTGGACTCGGCCCATGTGCCATTGACCCTCGCTGATTTGCTCTGTCTCCTTCTGGTGTAGTAAGTCTTGGCCATGAGTACAAGTGTGTGCTGAGACCTGTGAGTCCTCCTAGTGGATCACTGGTCTGGGATTGGCCTTGGGAACTCTCAACACAGGGGACACAGCAGGAGACAGAGTTGTGTGTTTAGCAGGATCACAGAGAAAAAGACTAGAAGGAAATTCACTGGCATGTTAAAAAAGTTACTTTAGCATGATAAAACCAAGTCCCTTCTGACTTATCTGCATTTTTGTTAGTGCATGTATATTGCCTTTTTAATGGAAAGAAATGAACATTTTAAAAGAATTTTTAAAAAATCCTTTTGTTTGCCTTAGAAACAATAAAAACCAGTCAATAATTGTAAGTGGGGAGTCGGGTGCTGGAAAGACAGTGTCTGCTCGCTATGCCATGAGGTACTTTGCTACCGTCAGCAAGTCCAGCAGTAACGCTCACGTGGAAGACAAGGTCCTAGCATCAAACCCCATAACTGAGGTGGGTGCCCTGTGGGGACGGGGAGCGGGCAGAGGCGTGTATATGGAGAGGTGGGCTGGTTCGTGTACATAGGTGTACCTTGCTTTGCTTGATGGTGCTTTACAGATATTTCTTTTTTTTTTTTTTTAAAAAAACTAACTGAAGATTTATGGCGACTCTGTGTCAAGCAAGTCTATGAGCTCATTTTTCCAACAGCCTTTGCTTATTTTTTGTCTCTGTGTCATGTTTTGATAACTCTCACGGTGCTTCAAACCCTCCACCAGCAAAAAGATTACGGCTTGTTAAAGGGTCAGATGATGGTTAGCATTTTTTTTTTTTAGCAAAAAAAAAATTTTTAATTAAGGTGTGTGCATTGTCTTTAGATACAATGCTATTTCACAGTTAATACACTATATAGTATAGTGCAAACATAACTTTTATCTGCACTGGGTAACCAGAAAATTCATGTGACTTTTATTGTGACATTTGCTTTTTTGCAGTGGTCTGGAACCAAACCCATAGTATCTTCAAGGTATGCCTGTATGTGGTCCTTTAAAGACCAAAGAAGTAGGGCAGGAAAGAGCCAGGAAGTCTGTTCCCAACTGGGATTTGTAGGAGACTGGAGCACGGATTGCTGGTTCCAAAGCTTCTCTGCTCTACCTGCTGGGCTAGAAGTTCTACCATCAGGATTTTACGAGTCCCCTGTTTACATTTATATCCCAGGGGAAAGTTCCTCAACCACAGACACAACTGGTACACTGAGACCAGCAGTGTTCTCTAGCCAACCAACACCAACTTTCATAAGCTGATTTTTAAATATTCAGGAATTTTTTTGCAAGTTGTTGTTAAAGCCTTCAGATCAGACCAGATCAGATCAGTCGCTCAGTCCTGTCCGACTCTTTGCAACCCCATGAACTGCAGCACGCCAGGCCTCCCTGTCCATCACCAACTCCCGGAATTTACTCAAACTCACGTCCATCGAGTCAGTGATGCCATCCAGCCATCTCATCCTCTGTCGTCCCCTTCTCCTCTTGCCCCCAATCCCTCCCAGCATCAGAGTCTTTTCCAATGAGTCAACTCCTCACATGAGGTGGCCAAAGTACTGGAGTTTCAGCTTTAGCATCATTCCTTCCAAAGAACACCCAGGGCTGATCTCATTTAGAATAGACTGGTTGGATCTCCTCGCAGTCTAAGGGACTCTCAAGAGTCTTCTCCAACACCACAGTTCAAATGCATCAATTCTTCGGCGCTCAGCCTTCTTCACAGTCCAGCTCTCACATCCATACATGACCACAGGAAAAACCATAGCCTTGACTAGGCGAACCTTTGTTGGCAAAGTAATGTCTCTGCTTTTGAATATGCTATCTAGGTTGGTCATAACTTTCCTTCCAAGGAGTAAGCATCTTTTAATTTCTTGGCTGCAGTCACCATCTGCAGGGATTTTGGAGCCCAGAAAAATAAAGTCTGACACTGTTTCCACTGTTTCCCCATCTATTTCCCATGAAGAGATGAGACCAGATGCCATGATCTTTGTTTTCTGAATATTGAGCTTTACACCAACTTTTTCACTCTCCACTTTCACTTTCATCAAGAGGCTTTTTAGTTCCTCTTCACTTTCTGCCATAAGGGTGGTATCATCTGCATATCTGAGGTTATTGATATTCTCCCAGCAATCTTGATTCCAACTTGTGTTTCTTCCAGTCCAGCATTTCTCATGATGTACTCTGCATATAAATTAAATAAACATGGTGACAATATACAGCCTCGATGTACTCCTTTTCCTATTTGGAACCAGTCTGTTGTTCCATGACCAGTTCTAACTGTTGCTTCCTGACCTGCATACAGATTTCTCAAGAGGCAGATCAGGTGGTCTGGTATTCCCATCTCCTTCAGAATTTTCCACAGTTTATTGTGATCTACACAGTCAAAGGCTTTGGCATAGTCAATAAAGCAGAAATAGATGTTTTTCTGGAACTGTTGCTTTTTCCATGGTCCAGCGGATGTTGACAATTTGATCTGCTGATTTTTAAATATTCAGGAATTTTTTTGCAAGTTGTTAAAGCCTTAGTAGTTTGAAATCAGTCATGGTGGAAGTATTTACACCTTTCAAACTGGCAAATGTCACATATCCAGGCTCTTCCTCCTCCCTTCCCTAAGACTGACTCATTAGCACACCACTGACTTGGGCAGACATATGGGCAAGACCACCTATGATGGCACCAAGGAGTTAAGGAAACAGCCCTCAAGGAAGAAAGAGCATCTGACAGCTCAGGGGAGAGGGAAATGAATCGATTTGGATTTATTTGGAAGTGTAGCAAATAGTTAAGACTGTTGGATTCTTAGACCTTTTCTTTCTGCTCTTTTGAATCAAAATCCTCAATGAATATTTATCAGACCACCTATTTTGTTCAAGTCAATATGCCTGATAATACAGAAAGTAAGGAAAAGATTAAGGTCCAAGCCCCAAGTTTTAAGACCCACCCCAGTACTTTTGCCTGGAAAATCCCATGGACGGAGGAGCTTGATAGGCTCCAGTCCATGGGGTCGCTAAGAGTCAGACACGACTGAGCGGCTTCACTTTCACTTTTTGCTTTCATGCATTGGAGAAGGAAATGGCAACCCACTCCAGTGTTCTTGCCTGGAGAATCCCAGGGACAGGGGAGCCTGGTGAGCTTCCGTCTATGGGGTCGCACAGAGTCAGACACGACTGAAGTGACTTAGCAGCAGCAGCAGCAGCAACATAGCATATTTTAAACTTAAATAGAAAGATAAATCACAACCCAAGATAGCTATAATAAGGTTGTCAAGAAACACTACACTGTTAAATGCCCACAAGATAATATTGTGTGGCTGTTTCTTTAGGGTTGGTCTCACCTGTAGTTATAAGCTCCATGAAGGCGGGACCCTGTTCACTTGGTTCATCTTCACCTACTGAGCATGTGGCCCACAGCAGGTGCTGAGTAAATATATGTTGTCTGAAAGTATAATGGCCTAGACATGAGTGCAGTATTTGTGCATGGGAAAGGTACTTTGATATGGAGGGTGCCCAGGAAGGGAGAGGGCAAGAGGAGAGACAGAAGTCAAGAGTAGAAGTAAAAAGCAAAAGTCATGCTCAGTGTGGGAGGGATTGGAGAAGGCTGTTTTTTGGTTGAGTAGAAAGTTTGAGTAGGGAAATGATAAGGACAACAATAAAGGTTGGATGAAGGAAGTGGACTTTAAGCATCTCTAATATTTTAGGCATAGATGAGGCATTTTATACTGATATTATTTCATTTAATCCTCCCAACTCTGTAAGATGCATGCTTATATTACAGATAGAGAAATTGAGGCTTAGAAAGATGCTTGCTAGCATCACACAGATAGTACAAATGAACCCGGGGCCATGAAACATCAGAACCCATGCTTTCCCTCATCCTGCTCAGTGTCTACCAGTAAGACTGAGGAGAGCCTTGAAGTAAGATTGAGGAGAGCTAAGGATATGTTTCATTCTCTGCAAGCTGCTGCCTTCCAGCCTCCCTGTCTAATCAGATCTTCCCCTAGCACAGAGGATTGGATTTTACTATAACTGCTCCATGAATATGGACGCAAAGGTTTTTTAATGTTGTTGCTATGTTTTGTAGGCTGTTGGAAATGCCAAGACCACCCGCAATGACAACAGCAGTCGGTTTGGGAAATACACGGAAATTAGTTTTGATGAGAGAAATCAAATTATAGGAGCGAACATGAGAACTTACCTGCTAGAGAAATCCAGAGTTGTCTTTCAAGTAAGGATAAAAATATTAGTTAAATTTCCTTTTTCCTGACTTTTATAGTATGGCTCACATTTATGTATTCATTAGACAACCTATGTTGTTTGGTGACTTGAAGTAGAATTTTCCTATCTCTCATTTGCAATGTGGGTTATTTTTTTCTGTTTCTTAAAAATGAAAATTGATGATAGGTACAGTATCAGTAGAATTTCACGATCAAGAGAAAAGTTTATGACTTTCAATTTTAGGCACTTTAAAAATTCTTAACATTTAAAGATCGTTTATCTTTCTAGAACACAAGAAGTACTTAAAATAGAACAAGTTGTTACTTCTTTGTGTATTAGGAAGGGAATGGGATCAGAGCTAGTGAGGTGGGGTTTAAGAGAAAGAGTCTTCTGTCCATAAAATGGAGAAAATTATGTTCATTTTGACACAGAAGGAGAGAAAGTAAGCCTTGTATTGCAAGGAGTTTCTTTAAAATTTCAACTAGTACAAATTACATTATTCTCATTTCATAGAATGTTTTCATTTAATATAATTTTCTCTGAGGTGTTTATTTGGAAGACGATCTTGAACCACCAGGTTGGGTCACAGCAAAAACACAGGTAGATGCCCTTATCCGTGAGATCAGATTAGCCATCTAAGACCCTCTTAGGGAAAACCTCACATTTTCATTTGTAAAGGTCTGGTGTGATTTCAGGATTCCTCTTTATTTTACAGTCAGAAAATGAACGAAATTACCATATTTTCTATCAGCTTTGTGCATCCGCACAGCAGTCGGAATTTAAACATCTTAAATTAGGTACGTAATGCATGGTGTGTAGAAAACTCTTCTTTTTGTGTAAGAATTTAAATTCTAGGTTAATCTCTTCTTCTTATAATAACATCACTTTAAAAAAGTATTCTGTCCAAAAACATAAGATCCTTCAATTCCAGGAGTGGAATTGATGCATTTAACTAAAAAGATAGATTAGTTAGGGGCAGGTTGGTCCAGGAATCAGGTACCCTTTAACTTAAGGGTTCTTTTCAAAGCTCCAGACCAATGGAGATCATCCAGCTAGAATCACCTGAAGAAGGCTTCTGACTGCTGGGACTTACTGATCTAAGTCCTCAAATTTTATTTTTACCTGAATTTCCTTGGATGGTCATTTCGCTAAGGTATGACATATTTCCCTTTCTCCTGAGACAGAGTATCTATATCATAATTTGAACGTCCTTGAAGATTCAAAATCATTATTAGTTGTAATCATAATTAATGAGCCACTTTTCCTTTAGTGCAAACAGCCCAGCTCCTGTGGTACCTCAGCTCTCCTGTCTTGGTCAACCGGGCTGAGTTGGTACGTAGAGTTGTCTAGTGTATTGAAGTTGCATGCATACTCTCTAATCCTGAAGAATTTGCTTGCACTTCTAGAATCTAAGTTTCTTCAGATGTTATATAATGATAGTATCCATGCCTTATCTGCCAAACAGAATGCAGATAGTGAATGTGGAAGGGCTTTCTGAAGTGTCACTTACTATTCAAATTTAGGTGCACATCTGGGCTGCCATCTATGGGGTCACACAGAGTCGGACACGACTGAAGCGACTTACCAGCAGCAGCAGCAGCAGCTGGTTATTCTCTTGACCATGGTGATGTTTTTATAACAGAATACATATATCAAAACTCATCAAGTTTTCTACAGTTAATCATACATCCAATGAACCTCAGTAGAGCTATATGCAATTGTCAGCTGTGGGAACAAAAAGCATGCGCTCTGGAGTCAGGCTTGCATTTTACTTCTCGCTCTGCCACAGTCACTTACTGTGAGCGGGCCATTTCACTTTTCTGAGCCTCAACTTCTGAGTCAGCAACGTAGAATTCTAAGGAGTCAGTGGAAAAACATTTGTGAAGTGCTTAATATAGCACAGTAAGTGTGAACTGCTCTTCTTGTTTCTGATAAACATGTATGTTCACCTTCTTGTGTCGCAAACATCACGATCTTTTGATTTCAGGGAGTGCAGAAGAATTTAATTATACGCGAATGGGGGGCAGTACGGTCCTTGAGGGTGTGAATGACAGAGCCGACATGATAGAGACTCAGAAGACCTTCACACTGCTGGGTGAGCGAAAACATCCTGTCCTGGGAGTGGCCATCTTCTCTAAGAACTCGGCGATGCCCGGCATGCGTGTGTTCTGCAGATATCTAATCAATTCTAAGTTTAGGATGTTGTTGTATTAGTTGCTCAGTTGTGCCCAACTCTTTGTGACCCCATGGACTGTAGCCCACCAGGCTCCTCTCTCCATGGGATTCTCCAGGCAACTGGAATGGGTTGCCATTCCTTTCTCCAGGGGATCTTCCCAACCCAGGGATCAAACTCGGGTCGCCTGCTTTGCAGGTTGATTCTTTTACTATCTGAGACACCAGGGAAGCCTAATTTTAGGATGAGTCAATCAAAAAGCATATTTAGAGGCCAAATGATCTAGATTGTGCGTTTCCCTTGACAGATCTAGAAATCAACTCCTTTGCACTCAGGCTCACTGGCTTGCTGTGAGAAGCATGAGCCATAAACCCTGTGGATGCTCATTAGCTCTTGCAGGCTGACTACAGAGAAGACAGGTGAAAGGTCTGCATCAGTTTAGAGGTGTGATGTTGAGCCTACTTGGCCTTGACAGGTATCTTGATGATCATGGTAAAATAAGGGACACCTATATGGAGTTCACTATGTACTAAGCACCATTCTAAATACTTTGTTACCTGTATTAATTCATTTAAACCTTATAACCACCTTATGAGGTAGATGCTTTTTTTTTTTTTTTTGCATTTACAATAGGAAAACTGAGGCATGGAGATAGTAGGTGATTTACCCAAGGTTGGGGTGGCTAGTTAAGAGCAGAAGTGGAATTTATACTCAGGGTCTTTAGACATCTCATTTGTATACAGTAAACCTGATCTTTAATTGCTAGGATGCTGACCCAGGTGAAGTAAGTACTCTTCAGTTTTTTCCCACCTCGCCTTTCCCACATGGAGCTCAAGTTTGAAAAGACTACCAGTGATATTTATAAAAATAGCCGTTCACTTTCCCATTTTGTATTAGTCTAGACATACATACAAAACTGCCAGTCAAAGCTTCTGATCAATGTGAGACTATAGACCATTTTTACATCTTACAGAAAATATTTCTCTCTTATTAGCCCTAGCCGTTTTCATTGTTGTGGCCTAGTTGACGATATTTGAATGCAAAAGGCAAAGAACTTGAGGTTAAATATATCAGAGTAATAGGCAAGATGAGCACAGTTGTGTAATTGAGAATGAACACAAGATGGTTTCCTAAGCACAATTTCCATCCAATTCTGCTCCTTCAAAACTGCTTTAGGATTCCCCTGGCGGTCCAGTGATTAAGACTGCCTGCCAATGCAGAGAATGAGGGTTCAATCCCTGGCTGGGGAGTTAAGATCCCACTTTCCTTGAAGCCAAAAAAACAAAATATAAAATGGAATCAGTATTGCAACAAATTCAATCAAGACTTGGTCCTTACCCTTTGGGTCCTTACCCAAATTCAATAAAATGGTCCACATGAAAAAAAAACCTTAAAAGTGACTGCTTTAAGAAGGGCAATTTAGACAGTGTCTAATAATGTGATAAGCGATTTTGGTCCTTATTAACATTTTCTTAATAATAATCATGATTTCAATCTCTGTGTAACGTGCTCCATTGAGAGGCAGCACGAGGAGGGGCCAGGCAGCCTAGCTCTGGCAGGGCTCCCAGGGGACCTGTCCTTCCTTCCCACCTCTGTAATGTCACGTCACAGTGAAATGATGCAGGCAGCAAGAGGAGGCTTTGCAATCAAATAAGCAAGAATTAAAAGCCAAGCTGGCAGGACTCTGGAAGTTACCCTCTCTAAGACTCAGTCTCTTGGTCTGTCAGATCAGATCAGTCGCTCAGTCGTGTCCGACTCTTTGCGACCCCATGAACCGCAGCACGCCAGGCCTCCCTGTCCATCACCAGCTCCCGGAGGTCACTCAGACTCGCATCCATCGAGTCAGTGATGCCATCCAGCCATCTCATCCTCTGTCGTCCCCTTCTCTTCCTGCCCTCAATCCCTCCCAGCATCAGAGTCTTCTCCAATGAGTCAACTCTTCGCATGAGGTGGCCAAAATACTGGAGTTTCAGCCTTAGCATCATTCCCTCCAAAGAAATTCCAGGATTGATCTCCTTCAGAATGGACTGGTTGGATGTTCTTGCAGTCCAAGGGACTCTCAAGAGTCTTCTCCAACGCCACAGTTCAAAAGCATCAATTCTTCGGCGCTCAGCCTTCTTCACAGTCCAGCTCTCACATCCATACATGACCACAGGAAAGACCATAGCCTTGACTAGGCGAACCTTTGTTGGTAAAGTAATGTCTCTGCTTTTGAATATGCTATCTAGGTTGGTCATAACTTTCCTTCCAAGGAGTAAGCGTCTTTTAATTTCATGGCTGCAGTCACCATCTGCAGGGATTTTGGAGCCCAGAAAAACAAAGTCTGACACTGTTTCCACTGTTTCCCCATCTATTTCCCATGCAGTGATGGGACCAGATGCCATGATCTTCGTTTTCTGAATGTTGAGCTTTAAGCCAACCTTTTCACTCTCCACTTTCACTTTCAAGGTCTGTAGAATGACTGTATTCCTTACCCACAGGACACGCATGACAACTGGTAGGGAAATGCACGCAGTACCACACTGAGTGCACAGCAGATACTTGCTAAATGTTCCTGCCTGCTTTCTGTCTCTATGAACTATACCCTGTCATCCAAGTCCTAACCATCCTTTGAGCAAAACCATCCCCTCCTCCAGGAAACCCTCCCTAATTATTGGAAGTAGCAGCAGCAATTTTTTTTGCGGTTTATCACATACATTAGATCATTTTACAAATGTCCATGCCAGCAAGGCCAGGACTAGCAAGGGACAAGAGAGGCAACTGGGGTGCAGAGTTTAAGGAGTGCTTGCTCTCACCATGGCATAAGTGCAGAGCTGGCCCTGGGCACCTTGCTTGTGTTACCTTTTAGGCAAAGCCCCCAAATTTTGTGGGGAATAAGAATAGCAGTCTGCTGCCTCCAATGGCTGATAAAGGTGATGGCTGCCCACTGTGCTGTGTGAAGGGGGCTGGGAAGAAAGAGGCAGAGCTGTCCTGCTTCAATCCTTCCCGGGATTTGTCTCAGAGAGTGACTGGGTGTGGCTGGCAGGGCGACCATAGAATCTGTACCTGCTTACTTCCCACCAAGTCTTATTATTTACAAACAGTGGCTTTCTGACCTCCTTTCCTCTGATGGCCTGCGCTTGGCCATTAGACCTCACAGTTTAGCCCTTAACTGTCTATTGTCATGAATTTGCTCAGGCTTTTCCCTATGCCTTGTAGAATAGGTCTGTGGCCTCGCACGTGTGTGCGTGCTATGTTGCTTCAGTCATGTCCGACTCTTTGCAACCCTATGGACTGCAGGTAGACCTCCAGGCTTTTCTGTCCTTGGGATTCTCCAGGCAAGAATACTGGAGTGGGTTGCCATTTCCTCCTCCAAGCTATCTTCCCCACCCAGAGATCGAACCCACGTCTCTTGCATATCCTACGTTGGCAGGCACGTTCTTTACCACTAGTACCACCTGGCGCAGGTCAGTTATTGTCTCTGGGCATCAGTTTCCCCATCTGTACACTGAGGCAGCAATGAAAATACTCAGTCATTTCAGTTATCTATTGCTGTACTCCAAATCTTGGTAGCTTAAAATGACTATTTTTCATAACATATGACATAATTTATCTGTTCCTCTGTTACACACATTCAGGTTATTACTGGATTATTGTCATTAAGATGAAACTTTAACGAACAATTAATTCCATTCAACAAATAACCATTAAAATTGCAAACAATCCAGCACTGTTTTAAATGATCTTAACTATGAGTGCTACTCTTTGAGAAAGTGACTTATGCCAGTGGCTCTCAATACTGGAATATCAGGTCACCTGAGACTTTTCTTTTAAACATATCTAACATCTAGATACCACCCCAGACCAACTAAATCTGAATGAGAATATCTGCAAATAATGATATATCTGAAAGAGAAAAAATAATCATGCAGAAACTTCTCATTCTAATCTATGAACTGTGTGAAAACTTTGAGATAGACATTTCCAATTAAAAATGTCTAACTCTGGGCTTCTTTCCATCAGGAATTTATGAACTAACATCCAATTTCTACCCTAGTCAATGGTTCTAACAAAACTTCTCATTTTAAAAAGATCAGGGACTTTCCCGGTGATCCAGTGGTTAACACTCCACTGTCCACTGCAGGGAGTGCAATTTTAATCCCTAGTCAGGGAGCTGATATCCACCTGCCTCATGGCCAAAATAAAAAACATAAAACAGAAGCAGTATTGTAACAAATTCAATAAAGACTTTAAAATGGTCCACATTTAAAAAAATCTTTAAAAAAGTACCACTCCTTAAAAAAATCAAATTTTTTTTTGTTACAAAATTTTATTTTCCAAAGTTCACTTAAACTCAACAAAAGAAAATCATTATAGGGAAATATACAGTTCTTAATGTTTCTCCACATGCATGCATTGGAGATGCCTATGAACCCTCTAAGAATAAGAACTTTATCAATAAGCCAGATACAAAATAATAAATATTGTATGATTCCTCTTATATGAGGTACCAATAATAGGCAAATTCATAGAGACAGAAAATAGAAGAGAGGTTACCAAGAGCTAAGGAGCCAGAGGAATAGGGAGTCATTCAATAATGACTATAGAATTTCTGTTTGGAATGATTTTCTTTAAAAGTCATGGAAATGGATAGTTGTACAATATTGTGAATGCAGTTTAACTGCATTGAATTAGACACTTTTAATTGGTAAAAAATATAAATAAGTAATATGACTATTTATCATTGTCTCTTGTGACTCTGGGCTGACTGGGCTCAGCTGGGCACTTCTCAGGTGGGGACTCTTGTCTGGTGGTGGCAGGGGCTCGATCAGCGGAAGACTTCTTCTGTTACATGGGCTGGGGTGACTGGAACTACTGGGGGCAGGGCAGGCATTTCTCTCTCTCTGTGTGGCCTTCCTCCACGCACGCTGGTCTCAGGGTAGGTGGACTGCATGCGAGGCCAGCTTCTCCCAGAGCCGATTCCAATAGGCTCAGGTAGACTGTGGGTCTTTTTATGAACCAGCTTCAGAAGCAGTGCAGCATCACTACTGCTTATGTGCTTATAATCAAAAGCAAGGCATAGGATCAGCTGAGTCATGACCCTCAGGCAGGGAACCACAGAGGGTATGAACAATTGGAGGGTGATGCCTTGTGGGGTCATCTTTGGTAGCCACCGTAGTGGCTGTTAGGGACATTGTGGGAATTCAGAGAGAATGTCTTAAATGGTTTGTGAACTGTGGTGTGCTCTGTCTGTGAGAGATCAGTATACATTTAATGAAAGTGTGACCTCAATGCATGAATCACTAAAAAAATGTCTTTGGCCAAAGGTTGGCAGATTGCAGCCTTTTTTTATAAATAAAGTTTTATTGGAACACAGAGACACTCTTTTTAACTATGATCTATGGCTGTTTTCATGCTATGATGCTAGAATTGAGTTCTTGTGACAACCTCTACAGCCTGCAAAGCCTAGTAAGAAAACATTTGTTGAACCTTGTCCCAGGTGATAGAGTGAGCGTAGTTGATGGGTTCCTTTGACTTTTATTGAAATTTGTGAAAGGACTTGTGGGTGGAGTCATGAGCCTAGCTTCAACCCCAGTGTATTTAAAACATGGACATCTCCTGAGGGCCCCTGACCAGGCAAAGAAGTTTCAGCAGTCTTTGGAGACCTGTTTCCTGCTGTAGCGTGGATTCACATATGGAACTCACTGTAACTTTGAGATTGCTATCATCCTGTGACCCCCACAGCCAATAATCTCATGCTATGTGTCAATTTCATGGTCTGTGAACCTTCCTTGTCCAACACAGTAACCACTAGCCACAGATGATTGTCTATGTTAGTTAAAATGAGATAAATTTTAAAATTTAGTTTCTCAGTTGCACTAGGCGTGTTTCAAGTGCTCATAACCATATGTAGCTAATAGCTGCCATGTAGTTCAGCACAGATAAAGAACCTTTCATCCCCAAGGAAAGTTCTGTCCAACAGCACATCTCCAACAATGTGAATACCTCGTGTACACCACTTAGCCCGTGGGTCTTGTCCTCTTGTTTGAGTCTCAGTGTTTTCTGTCTTAGATGTTGATTCCCTCATGAGCAGCCTACCCAGTGTGAATCATACATAGGCTTATCACACATTTGGGCAGATACCTTTCTTAAAATGTCATTGCTAAATAGGTACTTGCTTGTTGATTTGTCCATTGCTGTGATTTGTTGTGGAGACGGTTTGGAGAGACAGACAAGGTTAGCAGTGAGGTCATCCGCTCAGTACCCAGATCCACTTCACAGCACACACAGTAAATAGACCTCTGGAGTCTGCTCACACTTCTTTGCCTGGTGTGGGGTTGTCAGGAGAGCATCACGTTTAGATACCCTGGGGTGACCTAGGGCAGCTTTGTGATTCCATGGGTCTTTTTTTTTTTAATTTTATTTTGCTTAACTTTACAATATTGTATTGCTTTTGCCATACATCAAAATGAATGGTCACTGGCACTAAATTGCTTAGCCATGACACATGCAGTGTGATTGTGACCTTGGCAAGTTTGCTAGACTTTCTGTGCTTTAGTTTCCCCCTCTGTAAAATGGGAACAGTTCAGTTCAGTTCAGTCGCTCAGTTGTGTCAGACTCTCTGTGATCACATGAACTGCAGCAGGCCAGGGTTCCCTGTCATCACCAACTCCTGGAGCCTACTCAAACTCATGTCCGTCGTGTTGGTGATGCCATCCAACCATCCCATCCTCTGTCATCCCCTTTTCCTCCCACCTTCAATCTTTTCCAGCATCAGGGTCTTTTCCAATGAGTTGGTTTTTCGATTCAGGTGGCCAAAGTATTGGAGTTTCAGCTTCAACATCAGTCCACCAGTGAATATTCAGGACTGATTTCCTTTAGGATGGACTGGTTGGATCTCCTTGCAGTCCAAGGGACTCTCAAGAGTCTTCTCCAACACCACAGTTCAAAAGCATCAATTCTTTGGTACTCAGCTTTCTTTATAGTCCAATTTTCACATCCATACATGACCACTGGAAAAACTATAGCTTTGACTAGATAGACTTTTGTTGGTAAAGTAATGTCTCTGCTTTTTAATATGCTGTCTAGGTTGATCATAACTTTTCTTCCAAGGAGCAAGTGTCTTTTAATTTCATGGCGGCAGTCACCATTTGCAGTGATTTTGGAGCCTAAAAAAATACTAGCACTTAATATAGTTGTAAGGGTTAGATGAGGTGACATGTGGGAAGTACTCAGGATAGTGCCTGATGCAGAGTTTCATGCTCTTTCTCTTCTGGCTCTGTTTCTGAGGTACTAAAATGGTTCTGGTACCCAATTCCAGTGTGTTGCTGGGATGGGGGTCTCCATACTGCGCTATTCCCTGGACACCCCTGGGTGTCCTATGGTTCAACTCAGTGCTGACATTGTCTACCTGGAGAAAACATCCGATCTCACAGGTTGAGGGCTCAGTCCCACATGACTGGACCCCCGCCCCCGGCCATGTCAGGTGACAGCCTCCAGTCCAGGTTGTTACTGGTGCTCCTGACTGAAGGGCTGTAAATCAGAGGTTCCCTTAACCACCTCCTTAAATTCAACCAATTTGCTAAAGCAGCTCACAGAACTCAGGGAAACATTTTACTTAGTACATCACCAGTTTATATTCATTATGAAAGAATATAAAGCTCAAGAAAAGCCCATTGGAACAGATACATAGGAGCAAGTATATGGGAAGGAGCAAAAACTTCTGTGCTGAGTGTATCACCCTCCCCAGTCCCATGGGTTCACTCCAGGGCTCTCCAAACCTTGTCCTTTTGGGGTTAATGGAGACTTCAGTACATGTACACTGATTAAATCATTGGCCATTGGCAGTCAGTCCAACTTGCAGTGCGTCTCTGCTCCCCAAAGGTTGAGGGGTGAGACTGAAAGTTCCCACTCTCCATCGCAGGGTTGCTTCCCCTGGCAACCAGCCCCTATCCACACATGACCCAGGGGGCATTCCAAAATTGCCTCATTACCAAAAGACAGAAGTCTCTCTCACCACTTAGGAAGTTCCCAGGCTTTTAGAAGTTCTGTGCCAGAAACTAGATGAAGGCCAATTTATATATTTCTTAATACAAATCACAACATCACAGGGACTTTAGCAGACCACAAGTTACCCCCTGAGGAAGCAGAATGGGGTGCCTTTTGATCAAGAGCTTACTTCCTTTGTTCTTCTGCAGACTCTCATTTAATTCATCCTTTGATCTCTGCCTGCCTGAACATTAAGATCTTTGTCAGAAAGAAAACTCTGGAAACAGATCTTTCCTGGACCTCAGGTTCAAGGAACTTGACCACTATGGTTCTTGTTGAAACCCACTTCAAGCCATCAGTGCTTTTGAAAGGATTTTGTCTCACTGAAGAGAGTTACTTAACTGAGGTCTTAAGTTCTTTCTTTGAGTCATTGCTTTGGAGTTGTTATTTCAGTTTTGTCAGTTCTGGAAGGCATGAGCTTAGTCATGGATTATGCAGAGTGGGAGTGCCAGAGCAGATTCTCCAAGTTTGCATTTTTAGTTGCTTTTCCTCATCACTTACATGTCATTTATCATGGTGATGCCCTAGAGGTTATTTCTTTTAGAATCTGCTGTCCTTCATATGGAAATGTTAGCTTGAAATGGAGTGACTGCAAATGTCTGGACTCTGATTGAATTGGAGGCATCTATGTAATTTTGGTTTGAAATCATATCTGACTTTTTTAAAAAATTGTTTATTTTGAATTGAAGGATAACGGCTTTAGAATATTGATTTGGTTTCTGCTGTACATCATCAACATGGATCCCCCGTAGGTGCACGTATGCCCCTCTCTCCCACCTCCCACCCTTTCCCATACCTCTAGCTTGTTACAGAGCCCCAGTTTGAGTTCTCTGAGTCATATAGCAAATGAAATCATATGTGACTTTGATTTTGTGTGATCTTTGAAGGAGAGAAGACTCTCCAGGTTTTGAAATTCTTTTGGAACATGACCTAGCTGCCATTGAGATATTCCAGGTATCTTCAAGTCAGAAGCAGCAGTGACCACAATGGCTCTTTCTGGGCATTTAGGGCCTGCTGTTT
Organism: Tragelaphus eurycerus; assembly: GCA_935064755.1. Classification (NCBI taxonomy): domain Eukaryota; kingdom Metazoa; phylum Chordata; class Mammalia; order Artiodactyla; family Bovidae; genus Tragelaphus; species Tragelaphus eurycerus. The sequence continues at coordinate 1,702,806 of CAKXYN010000008.1, forward strand.
TTTGCTGGAGGAAGTGTGGGTCTCCTGTTGGCTGAAAAAAAAAATGCACAACCTGAAAACTGAAAATTATGTTTTACTCAGTAGACAAAACAGGGCTTGAGCCTGGGATGCAGCCTCTCAGACAGCTCTGAGGGACTGCTCTGGAGAGGTAAGGGAGGAGCCAGGATATATAGGAGTCTTGCAGCAAAGACCAGGTAGTCAGAACATCAAAATAGTACTGTTAGTTAAAGAAAACCAGGTATCTCAAATTAAGGAATTTAGCGCTTTTCTATCATATATATGGGAAGATGCAAAAGTCTGGGCTCAGTGAAATCATTCCTTTGATAGGCACCTTAGCTACCTAGGACCAGTATTCTGCTTTTCTCCATCCTGAGTCCCCTCAGGGTGCACCCCTGGCGGCAGTGACAGTGGCTGAGAGCCTGATGGCCACAGCATCCATTGTTTGCTGATATGGCAGGCAACTCTTCATTCACAAGTGATATTCCACCTATATTGGTCAGGGTCCCATGCAAGGAACATGGGGCACATCCAAATAAGATAAAAGGAAGAGAGTTTATTTACCAAGGGAGCAACTACAAATTGCAAATTGTGTGGGGCTGAGAGGGCCGCAAGGAGCAGTAGGGGCCTGGAAATAGCAACTCTTTCTGTTTGGGCACAGGGGTGTTAGTTGAGCCTGAAAGGAGGGTCGGGAAAAGTCAGCACCAGACCTGGAATAGATACCTCCTACACAGCCAGCCTGAGGCAGCCTCAAGGAAAGAGATGGGGAGATGTACCAATACCTTCTCCTCCTGTTCTCTGATCTCCTGACAGGGTACCCATTGGCCAGACCCAACCAGAGGGCATGAAAACCCATCACCTTGGTCCAAACAGGCCAGCCCCCTGGGTCAGAGAGCAGGGTGCAGAGCTGGAGGGGCAAATGGAGTCCTTCCAGCACCACCATAAAAAGCATTTGGGGACCTTGTGAACAAAACAGAAAAAAAAATACCAATAAAAAAAGCACAGCAGGGACTTCCTTGGCAGTCCAGTGGTTAAGAGTTTGCCTTCCAAAGCAGAAGGTACTTGGTTGGGTAGCTAAGATCCCACGTATCTTGCAGCCAAAAAAAAAAAAAAAACAACCAAAACATAAAATAGAAGCAATATTGTTATAAAGTCAATAAAGACTTCTAAAAAAAATGGTCCACATTAAAAAAAAAAAAAAAAAAAAACCTTTAAAAATTTATTTATTTATTTATTTAAATAAGTAAGCACAACATACAGAATAAATGAGAGCCAATTCTCCCAGGAACCTGACATGAAGTGGTTACTCAGGTATTAACTTCTGAGTTGAACTTCCTAGCAGCCACCACGGAGGGGAAGCCTGGTGGGCTGAGCAGTTTACACTGAGTGTCTGCACACGTCAAACTAGAGAGACAAACTAGTGAGCCAGAGTCTCCCTGGGGTCCACTCCCCTGTACCCTGTCCCATCCCTTGGCACTGATGATGTTAGAGGGTCCTGAAAGAATTCACATGCTTATCTTATTATGCAAGAGAAGAAATGGAGTATTCCTAATTTGGGAAAAATTTTGTTTTCAGGTTTCAAGGAAGATTTTCAGATGGACGTTTTTAAGGTCCTGGCGGCCATCCTACATCTGGGCAATGTACAGATTGCAGCAGTGGGCAACGAGAGATCAGTGATCAGCGTAAGATATGTGTTTGTTTCCCCCATCCCGTGCTGGGAGGATCATCAGCAGAAGCTCTCAGGGTTACCCTGTTTTTGCATTTTAGCAGCAGGCACACTGGACCTACTAGGGAGACTAGTTTAACAGGAACAAGGAAGATTGGGGTTTCCATGGGTTACCTTCAAAGAGTAAAGCTTCTTCCCCTTGCAGCAGCAGAGAAGGGGGAAACACAGCCTCTGTGTGGCTTCCTTTTATTCAACAGATTTTTACTGAAAGCCTGCTCTGTGCCAGACACTGTTGTAGGCTCTAGAGAAACATCAGTGAACAAAACAAAAGTCAGAAGGCCTTCATGAAGCTTTTGATCAGGGGGAGAAAATGGAGGGGAGAAGACACAGTAAAAGTTATAGGCTCTGGCAGCTGGCAATAACCATTAAAAATGAAAATGGGGGCTTCTCTGGTGGCTCAGTGGTAAAGAATCCGCTTGCCAATGCAGGAGACACAGGTTCGATCCCTGGTCAGGGAGGATCCCACATGTGGCAGAACAACTAAGCCCATGGACCGCAACTGTTGAGTCTGCTCTAGAGTCCAGGAACCACAGCTACTGAAGCCCACACACCCTAGAGCCTGTGTTCCTCACCAAGAGAAGACACCTCATTGAGAAGCCTGCACACCACAACTAGAGAGTAGCCACTACTCACCACAGCTAGAGAAAAGCCTGCACAGCAACAAAGACCGAGCACAACTCAAAATAAAAATAAATAAAAATTATTTTTTTTAAAGAAGGAAAATAGGGACTTCTCTGGTAGTCCAGTGGTTAAGACTCCACACTTCCAATGCAGGGAGTGTGGGTTGAATCTCGGTCAGGAAGCTAAGATCCCACATGCCACAGGACGTGGCCAAAAATTTAAAAAAAGAAAATATAGCAGAATAGGTGGGGACAGGCTGTGCCTTTTGTATGGGGCATCCAGAGAAAGCCTTTCTAATTCAGTAAGGAAGTGAAATTGTGTCTATATCTGGAGGAGGAATATTCCAAGTAGAGGGAACAGCAGGTACAAAGGCCCTTGGGTAGGAAGTGTTATTGGAAAAATAGCCAAAAGGTTGGTAAATGCAAAGACAGTGAGAGAGAAAGGAGAAGTGGTAGGTGAGGTCAGAAAATGTGTATGGGGGAGGGGCACAGATCATGAAGAACCTTAAGGGCATTAGAGTGTCTTACTTCCTGACATGTGCCTGAATGAAACACCAATGGTGCTGGCTTCCTCTCTGGAAATAGGCTTCCATGTAAGTTTTGTGACCAATTTTGTCATTTCATGGACACAAGATAAGCTTCTATATATGTGTGTTAGGCAGCAAATGCTATGTTTTGGTGTGAGGTATGTGGTTATCCTCAGCAATATCCATGTAACGAGGACAGTCACATGTTAACAATGCTTCTGTGAAATGCAAAATCTCCTTGCTGTTAAAGCTTTGTACTAACAATGTGTGTCTTAGTCAATTCCAGTTATCATAACAAAATACCACAGGCCGGGTGGCTTAACAACAGAAATCTATTTTCTCACAGTCCTAGAGTCTGGAAGTTCACGATCAAGGTGCCAACACAGTTGAGTTCTCAAGATGCTGGCTTGCAGACAGCTGCCCTCTTGCTGTGTCCTCACAGGGCAGAGAAAAGCCAAGCTCTATTCTCTTTCCTCTTCTTAGAAGGACACTAATCCCATCAAGGGACCTCATCCTCATCTAAACCTCATAACCTCCCTAAGGCCCCACTTCCAGGTTAAGACCTCAACACATGAATTTTTCATATGACTGAGACATTCAGTCTTTTAACAATGCCTCTAGAACAACCGATGGGAACAATTGTAAATTTTGTACACCTGTTCATTTCTCAGCTCTGGTACCTACGGTTTAAGGGGAGAGAGCGCTGAGCAGATGTGGAGGATGTGTTTTTCGGCTCAGTGCATCAGTCCTGTTGCCCTGTGACCAGGAAGTAATTCTTCAGATTATCACACTAAGTGCCTTGCCCCATCCCCACCAATATCCAGTCCTTGCAGGGTCGGTTCACAAAGGCCTGGGAAGTTTGGAGGAGGTGATGACAGCCCTGGAAGGTGTGAGGTGTGGTTCTCCCACTGGGTCCTGGCTCATTTACCTCAGAAATGGGCTTCTACACTTTTTCTTCTGAAACTCACATAGACTGAAGATACAACTTCCAAATACCCTGGCTTTGAACTCTGCTCTGTGAAGTTTGTTGTGAAGGTAGCATTTTGGAGAAGGAATTAAAATTGATAGACTAAAAATCCTTTGTCTATCAATCTTAGAAGACAAATCCCACACACAAAAAATGTCAGATCTTTGTAGAAAATAATTTTCATTCATTTGCGTCAAGAATGTGAAATATTGGGCAAATTCAATCTGAATGAAGCCATCTTACATTTTAAAACTTGCTGCCCCTTTGCATTTCCCCCTATAGCTGGGTCTTTTTGTCTCAGAAGGTTTGGTTCCTGCTTAGAAGGAAGGAAACCAATGGCTCAACCAAACCTCATGGTCCTGACACGCTTTATTTTGTTGTGATATTGGTCGGAAGGGATGTGGGTGGGCAGCAGGGAGGTGGTAGGACTTTTTAGGTTGTTGGAGCCACCATAACCTGATGCTTTTTACATGCAATCATGTGACTGAGATGCTATCTACAGATTAGCCCATCTGGGAAGTTTTCCCTGCCCAAGAGGAATGGTGGTATGCAGTCACATGGGACCGCATCTCCTTGCCTAGTGACAGGGACCCCTGGTTCCTGCTGCCTAAAGCGGGAGCAGACCTTTCCTCGTCTGCTGGCCAGTGGGGCAGCTCTCACGCCCAGGCTTGGGAGAGCAACAAGGTTCACTTTGTACATCCAGAAGTCCCCACCACAGCCCTCACGTTAGCTGGAAAACCAGTTCAGGGAGCCCACCACGTTCTCCCTGACCACACGCTGAGGTCCCTCCTGGGCCAGACCCCATGCTGGGCAGACCCCAGCTACACAAAGAGTTACAGGGCAAGCGTAGGCTCTGACAGGTGGCCTGGGTGTGATACAAAAGGGCAGAGAGAGGCCTCAAGGCTGTGTCCACAAGCACAGGAGAGGGGGAGGATTGCTTCTGTGGCCTAACATCACTACTGACATTCTTTGGCCAAAAGGAAAATCTGAGTAGGACACAGCCTGGGATCTCCTGGCATCACCACAGTGGTGCCCAGCCTAGGACCAGGTGCAGGCTCCATGCCCGCATGGGCCCTCCTGCTTCGCTCCCAGCCCTGGCTCTGTGTTGTGAGGCCTGATCGTGCCTAGGTCGAGGGGCACAGCTGGGTCGGCCAGTGCCAGTTTAGATGGCCTGACGGGGCTGTGTGTTTTATTTCTGAAGGAGGATGATGGTCACCTGGAGGTGTTCTGCGAGCTCCTGGGCCTGGAGAGTGGCAGAGTCGCTCAGTGGCTATGTAATCGCAAGATCGTCACAACCTCCGAGACAGTGGTGAAGCCCATGACCAGGCCCCAGGCTGTCAATGCCAGGGATGCACTGGCGAAAAAGATCTATGCTCACCTGTTTGACTACATTGTGGAGAGAATTAACCAAGCCTTGCAGTTTTCAGGCAAGCAGCACACTTTTATTGGTGTTTTGGACATTTATGGGTAAGATTCTCTTCAGTGAGCTTGTCTTTCCTCATTTAAATGTCAAATGCCTGTTATCTTTAGGTAGTTTTTAGTCTGGTTGTTCTTTTGTGTTTCACATGATCAGGAAGATGGTGTTCTCTGGTTTTGCGTCTATAAATGTTAAGTACAGTCTCCTGGGCTACAGTGTCTTTTATGGAGGGTGCATTAAAAAAATTCTATATCAGTAAGGCCAACATGAAGAGTGCATGCCAACTACCATGCTGAATGGTTTCCATGCACTTTTTTATTCTTTAAACAACCTTATAATTGTCCCCATTTTACAGATAAAACAACCAAGGCTTAGGAAGACTCATTCACAGTTGCTCTGCTGGTGGGAGAATCCAATACCATGTGAGGATTGCACCCACCTCTGTCTTCCTGCAGGGGCCCCATGAGGTGTGGAACCCTGACATGCCTCTCCCACTTGACAGCCCCAGAGGCCCTTGCCCATGAGCACAGGGCCAGAGGCAGGCTCAGACCCGAGCCTTTTACCAACCAGGCCCCTCATGCCTACATCCTCTTCCATTCTTGGATCATAGGGGTCATGTGTTTGCCCCATTCTCTGTGAATTCTGATACATTTGGTGGATCAAGTTACCACACCAGAGGGTTTTTTTCTAGCTTCTTTCCTTTGCCCAGTCCTGCTTTTCTGAGTCAGACTCATCCTAAAGACACTTGAAGAATAGAGTAGCCAGAGAGAGTGAGGGAGGGAAGCCCAGCCAGCATGGAGGCCAACTCTGAGGGGAGTTAGCACCTGGGCTTTTGTTTGCTAGAGGCTGGGCTCAAACACTTAACCCCTTTCCTTCCCAGGACCAACCCTGGTTTCTCAGAGGGAGAGGGGCAGATTGTCCCAGGAAAGGCATCACGGAGTATTCCACCTGGATTGGGGAGTAGCCCCTCACACCTTGGAGAAAGCAACTCACCCTCCTCCCTTCCCATATGGAGGGGCAAGCTAGCTCTGCTGGCCGGCTGATACCTGCTGTGGGGTGAGGCAGGCAGAACTTCTACCCAAATATAGAGAAATAGTTATTTCGTATGAAATAGACTCAGGGGTGTTACCTGTTTAACACAGTGGTGATTTGGTGGTTTAGTGACTAAGTCTTGTCAGACTCTCACAACCCCATGGACTGTAGCCCGCCAGGCTCCTCTGTCCATGGGATTTTCCAGGCAGGAGTACTGGAGTGGGTTGCCATCTGAGTTCTAAGTTAATACATGTGACTCCCAATTAATAGTATCTGTAAACAGTTATAAAACTCTTACATTGCTGGGCTGGTCTAGTAAATTATTTACCTTAAAAATAAGGATTTGAGCAGCCAGTAATCATCTAAGTAGACTTTTACATGGAAATAGTCCCACTTAATAATAGTCTCTCTCATTGTGATGGCAATGATTGTTATATTTTTCTCTGTTCTTTTCTGCGTTTTTAAAAATAAATAGCCCTTTATTTTTAAGAATATATTATCTCATTCAAGAACACATATTCATGTGCCAGGAACTGTGTCAGGTGTGATGGGTGAACAGAACAGACATCTGGCCCCTGCCCTGTTGGGACTTAAATTTGAGTGGAGAAAGAGGCCATCAGAGATTGGGGTGGTTCCTGGGAAAGGAATAAGTGGATGGATGCACCACCGGTTAACCAGGCACCAGGAAGAGAGGGGGCACATGAGAATTAGGAGTCAGGAGAACAGCAGGCAGGCATCCACAAAGCTGATAGACCACGGTAATAAGGAATTTGAATTTTTGGCTAAGTGGGCAAACTTCAGACAGGAGGAACTGTAAAATTTTAAGAACTTGTTAGAGTATATTTTAAATTTAAATTTTAAAATTAAACCCCTCTTTAAAAATGTAAACGGTAACATGCTCATTTGTTACCCACGAATTCATTTCACCCCTCCAAAAAAGTAAGCTCTCCCCTTTAAATAAGAGTGTTACTGTCTGGAGTGAATCCTTTCATGCCTTTCTCCAGTATGCTCATGGTTGGATTAGCCCTCATCCCTGCGCACCTGCAGCTGCTGCGAGAGCTGAGCTCAGGGTGGGCTGGGAGTAAGGTGGCCTGAAAGGGAAAGTTACCCTGCATGAAGACAATGACAGCCCAACCTGTGAGCCCTGAGATTTCAGCTCCGGACGTTGCGGAGGTTGTGGTTCCCTAGCCAGCCAGATGTTTATATTCTCTGGACACCAAGCTGGAAGGGCTTGGGGCCAGGAGTCAGACTCCAGGGAGTAAGCACTGCACCACACCCATTGTGTGGCCTGGAGGGCGTCACTGAACCTCACTTTCTGTGTCTGTAGGATGGGGTCTCTCTTGCAGGGATATTACCAAGGTCAAATGGAAGAAATTGTGAATGTATCTTTACAAACCATAAGGATTATTCCAATGTGAACAGGAAAAGGAATATCACTGATGTTTGACATCCTGCCTCTACCCTGGGCAGTCCTGCCTTTGACCCCAGCTGTGGGCTGCAGGGCATAGTGAGGCCCCTCTGCCTCCCCTCCAGGCCGGCTGTGGCCTGTCTGCAGTGTCCAGCCAGCCGAGCCTCTCGATCACCCAGGGAGCTAGTGGAATGGGGCTGTCAGGGCTCTGGGTTCTCCTCTTGCTCCATGGACAGTCTGGGATTTTAACCTCTCCAGAAATTCTACACTGAGCCAAATGGGCTCAGTCACGTGAGACTCCCAGGGTACCCATGGTTGGAGCTGGCAGGAACCTCTCAGGATTAGAGCAATTAAGAACTAAGGCTTTAGAGTCACCACGAGCTGGGGTCAGATTTCGTGCGTCTTGGCACCGCTCTGTGATGATCACCATCTCTTCTGACCATCGTGTGTAACAGTGGGGTGAGGGCAGCTCTTCACCCAGGGTGGTGTTAGGGTTAAGTGTGGTGATGGGCATCAGCACCAACACCTAAAGTGCTCAGATTCCTCCTGGCAGGAACGCTCCTCTGCCCAGGTGGTGGATCGGGTGCCCCAGTTCTGTTCAGCCTACATCGTGTTTTACAGAGTAGGGTAATTCACGTAAAAGTCCAGGTTTCTGGATTCTTTTGAGAGTCAGGTGACCAGACATCCTGACCTGATTAAGCCATGGCCACAGCTGGCTCGAGCTGAGCAGCTACCATCCTGTAGGGCAGACCTGGTTATCACGGGTCCCACTCAGTTCCAGCCGCTTTCCATGCTGTCAGCTCCCGGCCTTCTCAGCTCCTGGGTCTGCAACTCCAGAGGCAGCCACTGAAAGTCTGAAGACGGAGGTGAGGCCGTGTCTTCCTTGGGCCTGAAGGGGTCGGCTGGGCTGTGACCTTGCTCTTTTCCTCTGAGGACTATGAAAGCGCCCCTCTGGAAGGCAAAACTGCTGCCTCTGCCTTCAGCCATGAGTCGGGGCTCAGGAGACAACGGTACTGTTTTCACTGGGAGCAGAAGTGTTACAGTCAGGTGGACGCATAGCCAAGTCTGACTCTGACTGTATGACCCAGACACGTTTTTGAACTTCTCAGTCTTGTTTCCTCATCTGTGAACTGAGGAAAATAAGTCTGATGTCAGTGTTGCTGTATAGATTATGTGATATGCCATACTGTGCACATGCCTATTTTAGTGCCTGCCTCAAGTAGGTGTTTTGTACACACCAGATTCCTTCCTGGGGCAGCCTGGAAAAACGTGACTTACAAGCTGACTGCTAGGATGGTTAAAACAAGAATTGAGGCATGTTTAAAACTCACAGAAAACATAAAAAACAGTTACACTGTTAAAGTTGTGAAAAATACTAACCTATAAACAAATGTGTATGTCCTTCAAGTTATGTCTTAACTAGTTTAAATTGTATTTCAGTTTTGAAACCTTTGATGTGAACAGCTTTGAACAGTTTTGCATCAATTATGCTAATGAAAAGCTGCAACAGCAGTTTAACCTGGTAGGTGACTTTTTCGCCTTCTTGAAACTAGCTCTCAGCTGTGTCTGTCTGTCTGTCTGTCTGAACAGGGAGAGAGGCTGACTCTGACTCTTGGCCTCCTCAAATCTCACCAGCATTGATAGAGTCACATGCTGGCTCACTGCACCATCTTGTGGCTGTTTCTTGAAACTGCACCTTCCCATCTGATGTCATTTTTGTGGCGGCACCTGCCAATGTTTGTTTCAGTTCATCACCTGCCATTCTTGGATACAGACCCCTTACAGCCAGACCAAGTCACTTAGTTTCCTGCAGGCTCCGGTCCTTGTGAGCCTTGGTATCTGCACCTACTCTCTGCCACAACCCACCTGCCCCTGTCCTTTCCCATCCCTTCCTCTTCACCTGGAGAATTCCTGCTTGAAATTCAGCTTCTCCCACACAACTCATGAGGAAAAGATAGTGTGAAATCATAGAGAGCATGAGCTTTTGCTGAAACTGAAGTGGATTTGAGTCTCAGATCTACCACCTCCTTCCCCTGGGGCCTTGGGTTCCCCGAGCCTCAGTTTTCTCATTTTGAAAATGGGTCAGTTGTATTTTCCTAGTATTCTTGTGAGGAGAACACTTCATATTGAATCATATTCAATAAATGCTTCTTTGCTGTCTTATTTTTGCTCCAGAGTTAATCAATGTATAAGCATTAAATTTCACCCCACATTTGTACTCCTTTATCATTCTCATGGATTCCCTGGACGTTTAGCATTTAAAACTGAAACTAAGATTTATTCCAAGTGGATATGCAGCATAACTCACTTGAAGTCAAATAGTACATGTGGATCCTGCCCCTCTCCGGACTCCAGGGCCACCTTGCTTCCCAATGCACACATTCACTGCAACCTTAGAATGATACATATGCAAGACAGTCTGAAAATAGCACATCAGAGGCTGAAATTCCATTCTTTTCTTTTTTATTCTGCCTTTCCTTCTCTTCCACTAAATCCTCCTTATTTTTCCCCCTTTGATGTTGTTAGAGTCATCTATCAATATGCAGATCCTCCTGGGAGGGGTAATGACTTGAAATATAAGTATAAGCCCTAGTGAGTTCTCTCCTGGCTCTTGTCCCATAGATCTGGCCTCTGCTGGACCCCTGCATCTGAGTAGCCTCTGGGAGCTAAGCCATGGCAAAGTGACCCTGCCACCTTCCTCTCTTGGCCTCCGTGCCATCTGTGCTCCCTTCTGTGGTTAAAGCACCACCCCTGACCCAGTGTCCTGAGCCTTGCGTTCACCCAGCCTCTTTGCTCTTACTCCCCTTCCTGGCACAGTGTCCAGCCTCTGCAGAACTCTGGGTTGAGTCCGGTCTGGGCCCTCCCCTCCAGTTCTGGCCTCTTCAAAGCCATCCCCACCCCCAAACCAAGTTACCTTTCCAGAACCAGTGCTCACTGCCCCCAGGAAAAGGCCACAGGACTGAGATTCTCTGGGGGTTCACCACGAATCTGGTCTGACATGATTTCCCCTCTGCTGTCCTCGGCAGCCCCATCTATCACTCCAGCCATTACCATTGTGCGTGCTCTCACGCTCGCTCGCTCGCTCGCTCTCTCCCTCCCTCTCTCTCTCTCTCTCCCTCCTCCCCCCTCGCTTGTGTGGGCACTGTCCATGGGCACTGTCCGGTTCCCAGCCACCTGTTGGGCTTCCTGCAGTTCCCAGTGGGATTCTCCCTTGGGAGCCTTTCTCCTCGCAACCCCTCCCTCTTCTGCCACCTGCAGCCAGGATGAGCCTGAGCCAGCCCTCTAGGAAGCCTTCCCTGTACCTCTGTGGCTCAAACAAGTAATGCACAAAGCTCTTCAAGTTGTTAGCCTCTCACACTGGCCCCACAGCCAGCCCTCTCCGGTGGGCTTGCTCTTAACCCAGTCAAAGAGACTGGCTCCATGTGTGACAGCAGCAGCAGCTGAGCAGGGAGAGGCTCCAGGGCGGCCTTGAGTGCCAAAGGTGGCAGGCTGGCCCAGAGTTTACACCCCAGGCTGTGGGGACCCACTCAGCCTGGGCAGCAAGATGACAACTAGGCCCAAGTTAGGACCTCAGCAGCATTGATTGTGGGAAAGGGGAGTGACATGCACCTCGGAGGCTTCCATAAACATTACAAACCAAGTCATGTGCCTACATTTCCCAAATGTTTATGTCCTGTTCTTCAGAAGCACACTCATACTCTTTTACTTTCTATATTAACTTCTGGATTTCCAGCATGTCTTTAAACTTGAACAAGAAGAGTATATGAAGGAAGACATTCCTTGGACTCTGGTAGACTTTTATGACAACCAACCAGTCATTGACCTGATCGAAGCAAAAATGGGCATTTTGGAGTTACTGGATGAAGAATGCTTGGTAACTTTTAAAAATAATTTTCTTTAACTTCAGAGCAATCATAGATGAGCCTCTTTCCAAATAGAATTTTTTAAAATCTACATGTAAATTCCTGATTGATCAATTACCAGTTGATTGGCTGTTAATTCTGGGACAGCAGTCTATAGCAGGAACCCCAAGAGGCCAGGTAAACCTCCCACCCTCAGCATGTATAGCCCACCCATGGGTAGCATGCATGACCTCTTAGGTCATGTCTAGCAGGGAGGAGCCCTTTGAAGCTGTCTCTGGGTGTGTATATAGAGTAGACATGGAAACAGCAAGTGACCACACTGCAGTTGTTAATGACTAACAGGAATTGAGTTTTCTCTTACTTCCTGATTCCGTGAGTCACCCACTGGGAGGTGCAGCTGAAAAATCAACATCATACAATTGAGAAAAGAGTCTCTAGGAATTTTCCTATTGTTATCACCCTCTGGGAGGAACAACTTTATAGTGAGTCAGCCTAGCAGTGGCCTTCATGGGGCCATAGGAAAAAATAATCCCAAGGATGGTATTTGGTCTTTTTGGTTAGAAATTGATATTTTAATGTTTAAACACACACATCTTATATTTTTTTTCCAAAGATTTATCACCCCCTTCCATGCTCAGATGGTAAAGCATCTTCTTGCTTACAATGCAGAAGACCTGGGTTCAATCCCTGGATCAGGAAGATCCTCTGGAGAAGGAAATGGCAACCCACTCCAGTACTCTTGCCTGGAAAATCCCATGGACAGAGAAGCATGGTGGGCTACAGTCCATGGGGTCGCAAAGAGTCGGACACAACTGAGCGACTTCACTTGTCCATGATTATAATGTTGAAGATGTACTGGTATTTTCTCCCTATAATTCTCAATTCCATGGTTCTTCTCACAAACCATCCTTTGTGATGCCACCTATGTTTTAGTCCCTGCAGTGATGTAAGATTAAAAGGCAGGCACCAAGGCCAAACATTCTGGAATGATCTACTGGAGGCAGGGTTCAGAGGCCAGTGTGAGCACTAGGAATATTTGTACCAAATCTATGGAGCTTCCCTGTTGACTCAGATGGTAAAGAATCTCCCTGCAACACAGGAGACCTGTGTTGCATCCCTGGGTTGGGAAGATCCCCTGGAGGAGAAAATGGCTCCCCACTCCAGTATTCTTGCCTGGAGAATCCCATGGACAGAGGAGCCTGGTGGGCGACCGTCCATAATATCGCAAAGAGTCGGATTCAACTGAGTGACTAACACTGCAGAGATGGTCCCTAGGTGACCAGTGTCACAAAGAAGTTTGCAGGTGTCATTTGGACACTATGGAGTATTAGAGTCAAAGAGTTTAGGCTGAATATAGCTGGTGATAGCTTCAAAATCACCAGTATCAAGAACAAGTTCTGCAACTAGCTTAGTGTAAATAGTTAGGAACTTAGTTCAAGGAGGGAGCTATTAACCAGGCAGTAAAACAAAAGAAGAACTCTTACTGAGGTAGGAGATGGGAAGGACTACATTTGGGTGCCAACCTTTCTCCATTCAACCAAGAATAAAAATTGTTTTCACCTAATGGAATTTATGCTACTTTTTCCTGAATCTTTAGACTACTTTGGGAAAAAATATTAAAATACTGCCAGTTTTGCAGAAATAAAACCCTTCATCCTTATATCATTGTATCACTATTTCCTTTTCATTGATAACATCTTGTTCTTCTAAAAGAGCATTGATAAAATGTCTATTGAAATATCACTCTAAAGAATAAGATCAAAGACAGACTCATGCCTCTATTGCTGTTGAAAAAGGAGCCTCCCACGTTGAGCAGTCCACTTGGAAGTGCAGCTCATCTTGGTTTCTTAGACTTAGCACTTTTCCTCCCCTTGGTTAATCTTTTGTCTCTAGTTGTCTTACTTGCTATTTGGTTTGCTTTTCTCTTCCAGTTACCACATGGGACTGATGAAAACTGGCTTCAAAAGCTGTATAATAATTTTGTCAACAAAAATTCTTTGTTTGAAAAACCCAGAATGTCAAACACCTCCTTTATCATCCAGCACTTTGCAGATAAGGTACAGTGAGAGTCTGGAGCAGAGCTGTCTGCCCGTGGCTGTCTAGCTGTCCCCTGGAATGAGCAGGCAAGCCAGGGGCTTTTCTGGTCAGAATTGTCACACTTGGCGTGTAGCTGTGATGAGGAATTGTGCATACGCAAGTGTGTGTGTGTGTGTGTGTGACAGTTCTCAATTTGGCTTTATCACATAATACATGAGTTTCGATTATATTTTTAAAGACAAACGTATTGCCAGTGGACCTCATTTCTGATTTGGGGCTTATTGTAAGTTCATTAACCGTTTATCAGTTTATTTTCTCTATGAAATTGTTATAATCAAGACCGGATAGGGACCTCCCAGGTGATCCAGTGGCTAAAACTCCATGCTCCCAATGCAGGGGCCTGGGTTCAGTCCCTGGTCAGGGAACTAGATCTCACATGCCACAGATAAGAGTTTGTGTGCCACAACTAAGACCCAGCACAGCCAAAATAAATTAAATTTTTTAAAAAGACAGAGTAGTTGTTTCCTACACTGAAAGCTATGTCTTTTTTTTGACCCTTTGCTTTTCTATTGTCATAATTTATTTATTACTTTGGTAACATAGATTGACTCAAGATGATGGATTTTCTAGGTGATCTTTGTTTTCTTTGTATGTCTCCAATTTCTTATGGAAAAATGTTACTTTAATTTCAAAAATTATTTTTAAAAAATCAAATTACAGAAAGCTTAGAAAATGGAAGGATAAGAAGACAATTCACCATAGCCACCTGCCCTAAACATGCTTTCTCATCTTACTTTCCTTCCTCAAGAAAACTCCTGCTCTCTGCTTATTACGCAGTTGGGTGTTACTCCTGTGGCCTGGCCAGCACCTTGGGATCGTGGGGACAGCCTGGGCTTGTGTGTCCTAGCCGCTGATGCTGTGGGTCAGTCTGCTGGTCGTGCCTGGGTGCCCACAGGGGCAGCGGAGGGGACAGCCAGCGGCTCAGCTCTAATAACCTGTGTGGGCGAGAGGAGCGCTGTTAAACATGATCGCGTTTTAGTGCCTTTTAGTGCTTTAGTTTTTCACATAGGCTCCTGAAGAGATGCACATGAAACGAGTATTGATGTATCAAGTTATATTTTCTAGCTGTCCTTTATAATTTCAGTTGTGATCCCAAGTTAAAAAAAAAAAAAAAGGTATCAGACTTCCTGTAAAGCACATAAATGGGATTTACTTCAAGAGATCCTGTCTATAGTACTTGGTTTCTGTACATTTAATTCTTGTCATTTGGTACTTCTAAGAGGATCCTCTTAAGAGAGCTAGCAATGCTGCATTTTGTGTGGACTGTGGATTGGAGGGAAGAAACCACACATGCCATAGCATTAGCTTACGTTCTCAATTTAATTAGCCAGGAAATAAAATTGTCTTCAGAACAAGACAGCTGTGCTTAGATACAGTAAGTCAGCGTACTTTGCTGTGGTCCTCAGAGCCCCGACAGAGACACTCAGCTGCCTGGGACACTGTCCCTGCAGACA
The DNA here is from genome assembly GCA_935064755.1 of Tragelaphus eurycerus. Classification (NCBI taxonomy): domain Eukaryota; kingdom Metazoa; phylum Chordata; class Mammalia; order Artiodactyla; family Bovidae; genus Tragelaphus; species Tragelaphus eurycerus. The sequence goes on from CAKXYN010000008.1 coordinate 1,717,914, forward strand.
GTCTCCTGGGAAGGCTCTCTATTTATTACACCATTGCTTGTTTATCTAGTGGCTCACACACCAGCCTGGAAGAACTTACACAACAGTCCTTGTGCTTTATTCACACGGGTGTATTTACAGACAGCCAGGGTTCCCGGTTCCTAACCCAAACTGTGCCCAGTAAGGATACTTTCCTACCCATGGGACAAAGCAGAGTCCTTGTCAGGGGTCCCTGAACACCCTCTCTGCCTCCACATTCCAGCACCCCAAGAGCCTGTTTGTTCACAATTTTTAAAATGTTTTTTTATTTATGAAGAATATCACATTTTAAAATAACAGTCCAGAAATTTGACTATTGTAAATAGTGCTGCAATGAACAACAGGGGTGCAAATATCTTTTTGAATTAGTGTTTTGGTTTTCTTGAGATATATAAACACACACACACACACAACACACACACACGGGAGTGGAATTGCTGGATCAAATGGTAATTTTTAATTTTTTGAGTAAACTCCATACTGTTTTTCCATAGTGACTGCACCAGTCTACATGCCCACTGACAGTATGCGAGCATTCTCTTTTCCCCACATCCTTACCAACACTTGTTATTTGTTGTCTTTTCAATGATAGCTATTCTGACAGGTGTGAGGTTTATCTCACTGTGGCTTTGATTTGCATTTCTCCAGTGATTAGCAGCCCTGAGTATCTTTTCATGTGCCTGGTGACCATCTGTTTGTCTTTTTTGAAAAAATATCTATTTAGATAGGATTCTTTTTTTGTAGTTGAGTTGTATAAGTTCTTGTATTTTGGATATTAATCGCTCATCAGATATATCATTCGCAAATAACTTCTCCATTCGGTAGGTGGCCTTTTTGTTTTGTTGTTAGTTTCCTTTGCTGTATAAAAACTTCTTAGTTTGGTGTAGCCTGATTAATTTTTGCATTTGTTTCCCTGGTCTGAGGAAACATATCCCCCAAAGTATTACTAAGACCAAGGTCAAAGAGCATGCTACCTGTGTTCTCTTTTACAAGTTTTATGTTTTCAGGTCTTACATTTAAATTTTAATCCATTTTGAATTCATTTTTGTGCATGATGTGGGAATAGTCCAGTTTGATTCTTTTACATGTAGCTGTCCAGTTTCCCCAACCCCACTTATCGAAGAGGCTGTCTTTTCCCCACCGTATGCTCTTGCCCCCCTGTCATAGATTAATTGACCATAAAAGGGGGGTTCATTTCTGGGCTCTCTATTCTGTTATATTGATTTATGTGTCTGTCTTTATGCCAGTGCCGTACTGTTTTGATGACTGTAGCTTTGTCACAAACTAGAGATTTGAATATTTAAGGAGCCACTCTGGCTATGTTGTTGTTAGGGATTCAAGAAGCCTTATGAATCAGAAAGGGCTTCATGGAGGGTTTTTCTAAACCAAACTCTAACCCACTGTAAATCTGACTCTAAGGGTTTTGTGCCTTGGAAAGCTGTGTGGTCAGCTGGTCAGTTTTTCTTTTCTTTCTACCACTTAATGCTGATTCAGGAAGACATTTCTGTTTGAACTCAAAGGATACCACTGAGCTTTTCTCCTCCTCCTGGTGACTTCAAAGGCAAAGAGAACCCTAAGTGAGGTCTTCGTTTATTAATTGCACATATAACAGGGAACAGTCAGTCACCTGTGGCCAGTGGGAACTAACAGATGAGTGCAGGTGAGTGTTGAGCGGCCAGTGAGAAGTCCAGGCAGTAGGAGAACACGGTGCTTTGCATCAGATGACAAAGCCCCAGCTTTCCAAGCTTTCTATAATATAATAAAGTTGCTGAGACAAACAGAAACTGGATCTCTTTTTAAAACATTGCTTTTATAACTCTTCCATTAATCTTTCTTAAAAAAAAAAAAAAAAAGAAACTTGTGGTACTTAGATGCTGTCGGCTTTTGCCTCTTTGGAAATAACTCCTTTGTTTGCACAGGTAGAGTATAAATGTGAAGGTTTCCTTGAGAAGAACAGAGATACCGTCTATGACATGCTGGTTGAAATCCTGAGAGCAAGCAAGGTTTGTAAAGTTACTAAAGGGTAATTGATGTTATTCGTTGTGCATTTGACATGGACCTAGATACGTATCAAGAGAAAGAAACGTGTGTGTTATCTGTCTTGTAACAACAAATTGTAGCTTCTACATACAAAAAATCATCCTCATTAGTATAGTGATGAGTATTTTATTTTGTTTTATTTTTAGAGAGCTTTTTAAATATAATTTAAAACTATTTTGTGCCAGTACAATATATTAATTTTACAAATCTAAAATTTTATCTACTCTTAAAGTATTTGCAAAAACCATACGTCCTTCTTCAGCTTTATTGTACACTATCTATAAGAAAATACTAATTTTTAAATTAGAAAATATAAAAATGCTTTCAATATAGAAGAGACAATCTAATTTTAAAGACAATACTGTATAAGAATGTCTACCCAGAAAACAAAAAACTTTCACAGGATACCAAGCTGCCCAGACCCTTCAGAAGATCCAGTACTAGTCCAAGATACTTAATCCCAACTGTATCATCCTTCTTCATTAGGAATCTAGATGCCACTCAGGGTGGTTTCATATACAAACAAAAAATGACCAGTTTAGAATTGGCACTAAAATATGTTTCTAGCTTCTGAAAGCATTCAAATTTTTACTACATGCGAAATCAAAAATCAAATGTGCCGATGATAGAGAGGAAGGACAGTGAAGGTGATCATTTAAAAAGTCATTCACACTTTATACCTTCACTCACAGATATTTATACGGCACCTACCATGCACCAAGCACTGTCCTAGACTCTGGGGAAACAGCAGTAAACAAGACAGATAGGGTTCCTGACCTCAAGGAGCTCACATCACTCAGGGAGCAACATACCTCCCAGATGAGAGCAATTCATGGAAGGCAGTGCTAAGTAAGTGCTCAAGGAAACCAGAGCAAGGCAGGGCGCTGCTCTGCGAATGTGAGCTCCTTGAATCCATGGTACCGTGTGCTGAAGTGTCACCGTAAGAGTGACTTCTGGCTTTTTCTTTTCCTCCTCAAACATTTTTCTCAATTTAAGAATTTTAAGAACTCAGATTCTTAAAGTTTGAGAATAAGGATGTTTCATACACAGTCCTTCATTTTTTGTGAAGATTTGGTTACTGTACTTATTTTCCTTGTTTTTGAAGGTCTCTTGTCCCTTGTTAATGCTCAGGTGTTTTAACAATTTCCTGAATAAGCCTGAGCACTTCCCCTAATGGTCATAAATAAATCACAGGCCATGGAAACTTCAGTTATTAAAATTGATTTATGACAGAGAATTCAATGTAGAAATAGTCTGTATTTTGTGTACCAAATTAGTTTACGTAATTCACCGATTGTTTACTCACCCCAGGCCAGCTTGGGGTCCAGCATGCTGAATTCCTCAAGAGGGATTCAGATTGCCATGAAGCACAGATGGGTCTCTCCACTAAACCCACAAGCTATCAGAGGCCTGGGAATTTCAGATTCACTTGTTCCATGGGGGCTACAGGATACATCAAGCAAGAATTTTCCCCCAAAGGAGATTCTCAATGTCTGATTTAAAAGAAGAAAACATAAGGTCTTCTCCAAGAGCTAAGGCATTTAAAGGAAAAAGTGATGTGGAGTAGAAAGTAGTGTCTTAAAAAAAGGTACAGATTAAAGATTAAGATAACTCAGAGGAAGTTGGAATTAATACATGCTGGGACACCAGGAAAGGTATTCTGAAGGGAGTGGGGCTGAAAATATTATAATAGAACCTTAAATAATGGGTAGGGTGTAGATAGCATCACCAACTCATTGGACATGAATTTGAGCAAATTCCAGGAGACGGTGGAAGACAGAGGAACCTGGCAGGCTGCAGTCCATTTGGTCACAAAGAGTCCAGCACAACTTAGTGACTGAACAACAGTTAAATCTGTAGGGCTGAGAATGTGAGGTTAGGAGGGAAAAGATTCCACGTGCAGAAGCAACATGAGCCAAGGCACAGAAGGAGGAAGATTATCTCGTTTTCTGACTCTTGGAGTGATATCCACATACAGACATTCACATGGTTTCCTTCCTGCTCTCATTCCTGGGAAAGAAACCATCGGTCATCCCCAGTGAGGGCGATCCCCTTGTGGAACTGAGATTTGGCCAGGATTGTTACTTTACCCACCACTGATTTAGACAGGTTGGGATTATGGTGAACTTTTCTTCAATGATACCAGTTGAGGACTGTGGGCAAACACTTTTGACATTAAAACCCTCTCTGTTCTTTCTAGTTTCATCTCTGTGCCAACTTTTTTCAAGAAAATCCGGTTCCTTCTTCCCCATTTGGTTCAGCGATCACAGTGAAATCTGCAAAGCCAGTCATCAAGCCAAACAACAAGCATTTCCGGAGCACCGTGGGGAGCAAGGTACCCAGAGAGTGGCTGAGGGCCCAGCCAGGCTGAGGGCAGGGATGAGGGCTGGGTGGGACCATTCTGGGCCTGGACACTGTGCTGTGCTCAGTCGTATCTGATTCTTTGTGATCCTCTGGACTATAGCCTGCTAGGCTCTTCTCTCCCTGAAATTCTCCAGACAGGAATACTCTCCAGACAGGAATACTGGCATGGGTTGCCACGCCCTCCTCCTGGGGATCTTCCAGACCCAGGGATCGAACCCATGTCTCTTATGTCTCCCTCACTGGCAGGCAGACTCTTTACCAGTGCATTACCTAGGAAGCCACGTGGCACTGGCACTGGGCTTCTTCAAATCTAACATAAATGCAAAGAAGAGTAGTAGTTCATCGTCATGGTGCCTCCACCTCTAAGGCTACACACACCTGAGCAAACTGTATGTTTGCACAATAACCTAACTCACTAAGCCCTTGGCTATTGGGGAGTATTGGACAGAGAACTGCTCTGTCCATAAAAGCAGGATATCCTGAGATAAACCCAGTCATAGACTAAAACCTTTCATAATAGATGTTTATGCATGAATTTCATTTTTCCTCTTCTTGAGTCACTTATCAAGGTTGAACCTCTTTTTTTAACTATTTTATACTGGAGTATAGCTGATTAACAATGTTGTGATAGTTTCAGATGAACGGCAAGGGGACCCAGCCATACATATACATGTATCCATCCTCCCCCAAACTCCCCTCCCATCCAGACTGCCACACGACATTGAGCAGAGTTCCCTGTGCTATACAGGCAAGGCCCTTTTTTTTCTCTTAACCTTCATCTAAGCATTATATTCAGGGCAATGTTTGCCACCTGACCTTGTTTCCTAGTTCCGCAGCTCTCTGTACTTGCTCATGGAGACACTCAACGCCACCACTCCCCACTATGTCCGATGCATTAAGCCAAATGATGAGAAACTGCCCTTTGAGTAAGTATTCTGCAACAGAGGAGGGTGGGGGCAAACACCGAGAAAGCCGTCTCTGTCATGATGTTGGAGAATTTGCTTATAATTGTCTAGAACTTTACTATTTCTGGGTTTTTAAATGATTCAAAACAAGTCTGCCCTCTACATCTAGTATTAGTTCAAAGCCTCTGGCTAAGCCGGCTCATCTCCGGGATTAAGCAAAGGGGCTAGATCTGAAAGAATTATTCTACGGCTAGGGCTTATGCAACTGAGAAAGCCAGAACATTTTCCTTGATGGCAAGAATTTGTATGTGTTTGCAGGAGAAAGGCTGTAGAGGGGTCTGAAGTTTTGCCTTCAAACCTGGCATGAGGTCTTAGGCTTGTTCTCTGGGGCCCCAAAAGGAAGACCCGAACCCACAAGTAGAAGTTACAGAGGGTCTCTTAGGTGGCTCGAGCTGAGAGGCGCCTTAGGGGCTGCACTGTCCTGTGTCTGCGGTCCTCAGAGGGTCAGACCTAAGCCAGAGGGCCACCTGGTGAGTGTCTCCTACAGGGAACGCAGCAACATGTAGGTGCTAGGATGGGGACTTGGGTCCTGGGGAGTGTCTCCTACAGGGAACGCAGCAACGTGCAGGTGCTAGGATGGGGACTTGGGTCCTGGGGAGTGTCTCCTACAGGGAACGCAGCAACGTGCAGGTGCTAGGATGGGGACTTGGGTCCTGGGGAGTGTCTCCTACAGGGAACGCAGCAACGTGCAGGTGCTAGGATGGGGACTTGAGTCCTGGGGAGTGTCTCCTACAGGGAACGCAGCAACGTGCAGGTGCTAGGATGGGGACTTGGGTCCTGGGGAGTGTCTCCTACAGGGAACGCAGCAACGTGCAGGTGCTAGGATGGGGACTTGGGTCCTGGGGAGTGTCTCCTACAGGGAACGCAGCAACGTGTAGGTGCTAGGATGGGGGACTTGGATGTTTCTCCCACTCTGGTTGTCGTTTCCCCACAAAGCTGCTCCCTGCCCTCTTGGTTAGAAGCAGCTGCTCCCAGGGGAGATGCTTTCAGTTCTTCCCCATTGAGAATAATGTTTACTGGGGGTTTATCATACAGGGCCTTTATTATGTGGAAGTAGGCTCCCTCTATACCACTTTCTGGAGACTTTTTATAATGAATGTTGAATTTTGTTGAAAGCCTTTTCTGCATCTATTAAGATTATCATATGGTTTTTTGGAGCCCTCTAGATGATCATACTATAAAGAATAAAACAGATGTTAAAAAGTTAGTTTGAGGTAAATATTTTGAAAGTCAAATGACTGGAATTAAGTTACTGTGTATCTACCAAAAACTTTTAAACATTTATTCATTTGAATCTGAAAACTGAAGCAGATTTTCATTATCTGTTTCTCCTAAATGTTTGTTATTTATTAATTGTTTTCTTACAATAATTTAAAGTTTTTTATCAAGACATAAAATATTTTTAAAATGTTGTAGTTTAAAATTATAGTATGTACAGAACAACAGTTTGGATGTAGACCTAGTGAATACATTCAGCTTAGCCCAAGTGATGGCATACCATCATAATGAAAAATGGTAGACTAAAGAAGATATATATTTTGCAAGTATATATATTCTGCTTCATATTTATTATTTTAATAACCTAAATTTCAATAGTTTACTTTTAATTGGAACTATTCTCAAATGTCATACATTCTTTTGACTATTAATTCACACTTGATAGTCTTTAGAAAGCTGATTTGAAACTCAAAAAAGCAACAATCAACTGGTCCTTTCCATGTCCTCAGTGTGGCTTCTGAACTGTTTCACAGAGGTGCTACCCTCAGTGACATCCAACATGTATTTATCAAGTATCTGCTGGGCTTGGGGGTCACACAGGCAGATCCTGTTCCCCAGGAGCTCATAGTCGGGGCAGGTCTGCTACACTGTTTATGGGCCTGTTTGTCAAGTATGATGGTTTAATACGTGATCAAATCATCCTTAAGGTTTGACTCCAAAAGAATTGTTCAGCAGCTGCGAGCCTGTGGCGTCTTAGAAACGATTCGCATTAGTGCCCAGAGCTACCCTTCTAGGTATGTTGTCAGCTCCTCACTTGGGGGGAAGAGTGCCCAACTTCAGGTCTGTGCTGAGAACCAAGGGAGGAACTGCCTTGTGTTCCAGCAGATCTGTCCATAAGATATCCCACCATGCCGTGGGAAGGTCAGAGAGGGTGATAGATGGACAGCATGGTAGACAGAGGCCACCGTCCCTACCCACCACCCCATCTGTCCTGGTGAGGGTCACCTGCTGCCCCCCAGGGCTCCTGGGACAGGGAGCTGGAGGGGGCTGGGGAGACAGTTGTTGAAGTGGAGCATTAACAAAAGTCATCCAGGGAGCACACAAGTTTGCTCAGGTGAGGCTTGGGCGGTGTCCCAGCATCTCTGGGTCAAAGGTCAAGGCCATGTCCCCAAAACAGTGGCAAGTAAGCCTGTGGGGTCCATAGATAGCACGTGCTTTCCTCCAGGCTGCCTCCTCCAGGCTGCCTCCTCAGGTCTGCCTTGGTTTTCCAGGTGGACATACATTGAGTTCTACAGCCGCTACGGGGTCCTCATGACCAAGCAGGAGCTTTCATTCAGCGATAAGAAGGAGGTGTGCAAAGTGGTCTTACACCGGCTCATCCAGGTCAGTCCTCCTTCCCGGAATCAAGGGCTCCCAAGCACTTGCCTCATCTTTGCCTGTGTCTCGGGGCTGTAACTGTCATGAATGCCTGGGAAGAAAGAAGATGTGCCCAAGTGTCTGTGTGCTAAGGAGGTCAGAGCAGACTTACTCATGGAGCATCATCTCCCAACATCAGGACTCATCTTCAGGGTCCCTCCCCTACCCCACCAAGTCCTCCTGTCCAGGTGGACTCTCCTGCAACCCAGTGACTTCTGTGGGCCTGACTTATGTTACACATTCAGCTACACAATCATTAAGCCAGGTCGTGGCTCTCAGTGTGGATTTAGAAGGTTGCTGAAGCCATGAGTTTTGACAGAAAAGAGATGGGGGAAGTAGCTCTGATGGCCAGGAAAGGAGTGGTGTCCAGTTCAGTTCAGTCACTAAGTCATGCTCGAAAATGGACTGCAACACGCCAGGCCTCCCTGTCCATCACCAACTCCCGGAGTTTACTCAAACCCATGTCCATTGAGTCAGTGATGCCATCCAACCATCTCATCTTCTGTCGTCCCCTCCTCCTCCTGCCCTCAATCTTTCCCAGCATCAGGGTCTTTTCCAGTGAGTCAGCTCTTCACATCAGGTGGCCAAAGTATTGGAGTTTCAGCTTCAACATCAGTCCCTCCAATGAACACCCAGGACTGATCCCCTTTAGGATGGACTGGTTAGATCTCCTTGCAGTCCAAGGGACTCTCAAGAGTCTTCTCCAACACCACAGTTCAAAAGCATCAGTTCTTCGGCACTCAGCCTTCTTCACAGTCCACCTCTCACATCCATACATGACCACAGGAAAAACCATAGCCTTGACTAGATGAACCTTTGTTGACAAAGTAATGTCTCTGCTTTTGAATATGCTATCTAGGTTGGTCATAACTTTCCTTCCAAGGAGTAAGCGTCTTTTAATTTCATGGCTGCAGTCACCATCTGCAGTGATTTTGGAGCCCAGAAAAATAAAGTCAGCCACTGTTTCCACTGTTTCCCCATCTATTTGCTGTGAAGTGATGGGACCAGATGCCATGATCTTCATTTTCTGAATGTTGAGCTTTAAGCCAACTTTTTCACTTTCCTCTTTCACTTTCATCAAGAGGCTCTTTAGTTCCTCTTCACTTTCTGCCATAAGGGTGGTGTCATCTGCATATCTGAGGTTATTGATATTTCTCCTGGCAATCTTGATTCCAGCTTGTGCTTCTTCCAGCCCACCGTTTCTCATGATGTACTCTGCATATAAGTTGAATAAGCAGGGTAACAATATACAGCCTTGATGTACTACTCCTTTTCCTATTTGGAACCAGTCTGTTGTTCCATGTCCAGTTCTAACCGTTGCTTCCTGACCTGCATACAGGTTTCTCAAGAGGCAGGTCAGGTGGTCTGGTATTCCCATCTCTTGAAGAATTTTCCACAGTTTATTGTGATCCACACAGTCAAAGGCTTAGGCATAGTCAATAAAGCAGAAATAGATGTTTTTCTGGAACTCTCTTGCTTTTTCGATGATCCAGTGGATGTCGGAAATTTGATCTCTGATTCCTCTGTCTTTTCTAAGACCAGCTTAAAAATCTGGAAATTCACGGTTCACGTACTGTTGAAGCCTGGCTTGGAGAATTTTGAGCATTACTTTGCTAGCGGGTGAGATGAGTGCAATTGTGTGGTAGTTTGAGCATTCTTTGGCATTGCTTTTCCCAATTGGCATTCCAATTGGGATTGGAATGAAAACTGACCTTTTCCAGTCCTGTGGCCACTGCTGAGTTTTCCAAATTTGCTGGCATATTGAGTGCAGCACTTTCACAGCATCATCTTTCAGGATTTGAAATAGCTCAACTGCAATTCCATCACCTCCACTAGCTCTGTTCGTAGTGATGCTTTCTAAGGCCCACTTAACTTCACATTCCAGGATGTCTGGCTCTAAGTGAGTGATCACACCATCGTGGTTATCTGGGTCGTGAAGCTCTTTTTTGTACAGTTCTTCTGTGTATTCTTGCCATCTCTTCTTAATATCTTCTGCCTCTGTTAGGTCCATACCATCTCTGTCCTTTATCAAGCTCATCTTTGCATGAAATATTCCCTTTGTATCTCTAATTTTCTTGAAGAGGTCTCTAGTCTTTCCCATTGTATTGTTTTCCTCTATTTCTTTGCACTGATCACTGAGGAAGGCTTTCTTATCTCTCCTTGCCATTCTTTGGAACTCTGCATTCAAATGGGTATATCTTTCCTTTTCTCCTTTGCTTCTCTTCTTTTCACTGCTATTTGTAAGTCTTCCCCAGACAGCCATTTTGCTTTTTTGCATTTCTTTTCCATGGCGATGGTCTTGATCCCTGACTCCTGTACAAGGTCACGAACGTCTGTCCATAGTTCATCAGGCAATCTGTCTATCAGATCTAATCCCTTAAATCTATTTCTTCCAGTGTATAGTCATAAGGGATTTTATTTAGGTCATACCTGAATGGTCTAGTGTTTTCGCCATTTTCTTCAACTTAAGTCTGAATTTGGCAATAAGGAGTTCATGATCTGAGCCACAGTCAGCTCCTGGTCTTATTTTTGCTGACTGTATAGAGCTTCTCCATCTTTGGCTGCAAAGATCAGTCTGATTTCGGAGTTGGCCGTCTGGTGATGTCCATGTAGAGACTCTTCTCTCGTTTTGTTGGAAGAGTGGTCAAGAGACGCCTAATGAAGACAGAAATGAAGCCTTTCCAGGCACCTCTGCCCTTCTGTGAAAATCACCTATAAGTGGTTGGAGCTCCCCAGCTGCCCAGTTGAAAATCACCCACAATGCAAACATCCCCCCTCACCCCACAGACACAACCCTTACCCCCCTGTCCACTTCTTCCAAAGAGTCTTTAAACAAAAAAGGCAAAACATAAACTTCCATGTCACAATCAGTTTTCCTCTTTATGTCAAAGAACAGAGATGTCAAAATAACAATATTGGTGGTGTGTTTGGATCTCTAAACATCTTTTCCAAATACTGTAGAAAATTTGACAGTTTGTTCTGATTATGTCATTTTTCTCTTCCAGGATTCTAATCAGTACCAGTTTGGTAAAACCAAAATTTTCTTCAGAGCAGGGCAAGTGGCTTATTTAGAAAAACTCCGATTGGATAAACTGAGGCAGGGTTGTATTGTGATACAAAAGCACGTCCGTGGCTGGCTCCAGAGAAAAAAATTCCTCAGAGAGAGACGAGCCGCCCTGATCATCCAGCAGTACTTCCGGGGTCAGAAAACCGTGAGGTATGTTGAAACCAGGAGTGAAAATTGGGTAAGTGTTAGGCGCTCAGTCATGTCCAACTCATTGAGACCGCATGATCTGTATTGTAGCCTGCCAGGCTCCTCTGTCCATGGAATTCTTCAGGCCATTGGAAAGTGGATAGCTATTCCCATCTCCAGATCTGCCAGACCCAGGGATCAAACGTGGGTCTCCTGCATTGCAGGCAGATTCTTTACCCTCTGAATTGGAACCAAGAAAACTTGAGCAACTGTACGACTTTCTTCCCTATCACCTCCAGGGGGTGGGGGCACTTTTCACCCAGGACCCAGGTGCAGATGTGTGTGTGGGTCCACAGGTGGCTGTGAGCCTCAAGAGCAGATGGGTGTGTCCTTGGGGGCAGGTGGTGCTGACTCTGTCCCCACATGGCAGAGGTGGCAACCAAGACCTTGAGGAGAGAAAGCCCCGATCAGGGTGTTGCTGAAGTGGGCCAGAATTCCTGGTGAGACCAGGCAGAGAGGCTGAGCCGCTAGTCCTTGGGAACTGAAAACGCCTACGGGTGAGCAGGGTCCAGGTGAAGCCTCTAAATAAGGACACCACTGACCCACCTAACTTGCAGGTAGCGGGGGCAGACCATGCCTGAGGAGAGCGTGGCAAGGCTCTGCCTGCAAGCAGTGAGTCCCCTGGTAGGGCTGCCCGAGTGGAAGACACAGACATCCCACCCCTCTGTGAGCACTCCCAAGAGGCCGTCCTGGGATGGCCAGCAACACGAGCATCCTTCCTGGATACACTGTGTGCATCTCTTTGTCTGCCCAGCCTCCCTCCTTCCCTTGCTGTGACGGTAGTAGGAGAGCCAGATTTTTAAAGATAGGCTGTGTAGCTCAGGTTCCCTCATCCTGAGCCTTATGCCTGACCTCCAGCAGTATCTGGGCTCCTCCACGTGACTGACACACCACAGCCTTCATCTCAGCCCACCCCAAACTGGGCTTGCCATTCCACCACCCTGCCCCTACCTCCTGGCCCACGCTCCCCTAGGCAAACCATCTTACATACACCAACAGTCAGTCTCGCTTTCCCTCTCAAGCCTTTGGTTTCAGTTAATAGCAGGAGTCCCCAGGGCAGGAAAGTCCAGAGTTACTGTCTTCCCCAAACTCATGCTTCCTCCATTTGCCTCCTGTGTTTGTCCTGCTTATTTCATTCCCACACCCCTGCCCTGCACGGAGCCTTCATTATCATTTGTGTTTCACTCTAAGGCACACCCCTCTACCCGCTGCCTCTCCTTCCTGACTTCTAAAGCAGGGCCTCATAGAGCCCCTGCTCCTGCCTCTCATGCTTGCAGTGGCCCCTGTTTGCCAGGGAAGGGCACTCAGCCTTTGACATGGTACTCATGGGTCCCCATGGCTTGGATGGAGCCATAAGCACAGATACTCTGAGAGGACAGGGATGATACCTGCCTGGTTACCTCTGCATCCATATCTAGGACCCAGCACAGTGAGTGTCACATAGTACATGTTCAGTAAATACGTATTTTGATAACAAGCAGTCCCCATCTATTTTTCTCACCTCACTACCAGTTTTCTCCATGTATCTTATATTCTGGCAACTCCAGACAAATTCTCTTTTTCTGAATGTTTCAGGCACTGCTAGGCCTCCATGTCTTCATCTGTCCCTTAGTCTGAAATGCCTTTTCTAGCCTTTACTGTCTTCAGAAATCCTACTTTTCTGTCAAGCCTGGCTGACATGTCACTTCTTCCCAAGCAGAATGATAGTTCAGTAAGATCTCTCTTACAGATCTTTTAGTAGTAATTTTATTTTTCTTCTTATCCCGCTTGACCATTTCTAAGTCTGTTTTACAAGGTTGTAAACTCTGTAGGTAAGAACTTTCTCCTCAACTCCAGGACGTCAGATAGGAGTTGACAAACTTTTTCTGTAAGGGCCAAGTATTTAGGCTTTTGGGAGTCTTGCAGTTTGTCTCACAACTATTAAACTCTACCTTTGTAGTGTGAAATCAGCCATGAGCTATATGTAAATAATAAGTGCGGCTATATTACAACCTCATGCGAAGAGTTGACTCATTGGAGAAGACTCTGATGCTGGGAGGGATTGGGGGCAGGAGGAGAAGGGGACGACAGAGGATGAGATGGCTGGATGGCATCACTGACTCGATGGATGTGAGTCTGAGTGACCTCCGGGAGTTGGTGATGGCCAGGGAGGCCTGGCGTGCTGCAGTTCATGGGGTCGCAAAGAGTCGGACACGACTGAGCGACTGATCTGATCTCTGATATTACAACAAAATGTGACAGTAGCAGGTGGGAGGGTGCAGCTGTGGCCCCAAGGCCATAGTTTTTCAACCCCCGATCTGGAGGTGCCAGCATAATCTCCCACGTGAATCACTAGATGAATGAGCAAGTGCAACGCCAAAGCACAGTTGTGTTGCCGCAGCCTCTGTGGGCATGTGAGTGATGGTGGGGTGATCGGCCTGAACGTGAAGAGTGGGAAAGTTCCCCTGTGGTGCCTCGTTCCTGGAACAGATCCATGTTCGGATCAGGATGGAAAGAAGAAGTAATAACACTGATCTTGACTAGACGTTAGTGTAAACCATTCCAACGTTTAAGGCATAATTTGCAGAACTTTGGAATATGCCTCAGTTAAGAAGTATTGCGCGAGCTGATTGCTCTGGGGTGGAAGTCAGTGCCCCATTGGCAACAGGTTTACGCTGCTATCTTTTTAACCAAGGAAAGCTGTTACTGCCACTGCCTTAAAAGAAGCGTGGGCAGCCATTGTCATTCAGAAGTACTGTCGAGCATATCTCGTCCGCAACTTGTACCAGCTGATTCGTGTGGCCACCATCACCATCCAGGCCTACACCCGAGGATTCCTGGCAAGGAGGAGGTATCAAAAGGTGTGACCTTCTGGGATATGAATGTCTGTTCATATGTGTCTGCTGCAGCCAGGATTTGGTTATGTTTCCAAAGTCTAGGTAGGAGAAAATATCTGCAAGTGATGCTACCAACAAAGGATTAATTTCCAAAACATACAAATAGCTTATACTACTAAACACAACCCAGTCAAAAAATGGGCAGAAGACCTAAGTAGACATTTCTCCAAAAAAGACAGGCAGATGGCCAAGAGGCACATGAAAAGATTCTCAGCATCACTAATTATTTAGAGAAATGCAAGTCAGAACTACAGTGAGGTAGCACCTCACACCAGTCAGATTGGCCATCATCAAAAAATCTACAAATAATAAATGCTGGAAAGGTTATGGAAAAAAGGGAACACTCCTACACTTTTGGTGGGAATGTAAATTGGTGCAGCCACTATGCAGAACATATGGAGGTTGCTTAAAAAGCTAAAAATAAAGTTACCATATGATCCTGCAATCCAGCTCCTGGGCATATATCTAGAACAAATTCTAATTTGAAAAAATCCACCCACCCCTATGTTCATAGCAGTGCTGTTTACAGTAGCCAGGACCTGGAAACAACCTAAATGTCAATTCACAGATAAATGGGTAAACAAGATGTGGCACATGTATGCAGTGGAATGTTATTCGGCCATTAAAAAAGTGTGAAGTAATGTCATTTGCAGCAACATGGATGAGGCTTGAAATTATCATAGTAAGTAAAGTAAATCAGAGAAAGACAAATATCATATGCCATCACTTATATGTGGAATCTTTTAAAATGATGCAAATGAACTTATTTACAGAACAGAAATAGACTCACAGACATCGAAAACAATCATAGGGTTAGTTACCAAGAGGATAGTGGGAGGGGAGTAGAAAAACTAAGACCTTGGGATTAACATATATACACTACTATATATAAAACAGATAAACTACAAAGACTATATGCAGAGTGTACACAGGGAACTGTATCTTATAATCTATAGTGAAAAACTCTAAAAAAGAATATATATATACGTATAGCTGAATCACTTTTCTGTACACTTGAAACTAATACAACATTGTAAGTAAACTAGAGTTCAATTTTTAAAAATCTGAAAAAAAAAAATAGGTAAACAGAATTGTGTGGGTTGGTTACAAAAAATTGGTATTTCACCCTGTAGGAGTATTCTGGTAGTTATATCTCTCAACACTGAAAGAGTTGATGAGAAAAACAGTGGAGACCCATTTTGCATTTCACAATATCTTCTTTTAAAGATGCTGAAGGAACACAAGGCTGTGATCCTTCAGAAGTATGCTCGGGCATGGCTGGCCAGACGCAGATTTCAGAGTATCCGACGATTCGTGCTCAACATTCAGCTCACTTACAGAGTTCAGCGTTTGCAGAAAAAGCTAGAAGACCAGGTAAGTGTTGATAATGCATCCTTCATATTTACTCTAACAGATTTTTTTAGTTCCAGCCCAATTCATTAACTATGCTGTTGATGAAATAAAGTCATTTTAAGGCAAGACAAGAAAAATTGAACATAAAATGTTCTCTGCCATTTGAGCCACGATGTTATCCCTGTTAGTGGAGGTTGTGCATCTGCACTATACAACAACTGGGTCCCCTTAGAGGACACAGAGATGGCTATTTAACACCCCCCACCCCCACAAAAGAAAGCAGTTTCCTTCAGGTACCAACTAGCAAGGTATCCGCTTAAGAGATAAGAGTCTGCTCAAATCCTGTAAGGGATCACAGTGATTCGCTACTTGCCTTGTTGGACTGTGTAAAATATCAGTATTTTACTTTGATGTATAGGCCTTTGTCTTAAAAGCTTATATACCTGTGTTTTGACCTCTAACAGGTGGAACAGTCACCAGTTTTCTGAAAAACTGTCTCCTGGGTTATAATCCTCAGGTTGACTCAAATAAAATACTTTATTTCTTTCTTAGATTGACTATCGATTAATTAATTTTTTGTCAACACTGTTAAGATTTATGCCCATGTTAGGTTTAAACAGTTTATATGGACTACCTGAGCTAGGAAGCAGAAGTACACTGTAAAGGGCTGATACACACGATTGTGTAGGTTGCACACTGCACAAGGGCACCTGCCCAGGAAAAGAGGGGGAGCTGAAATCCAGTGTGACTTCACTTGCCAGCCCATGTGTCTTGGTGTAGAGTTGTACTGCCTTGAGGCATGAATTTCTTTATCTAATTTGCACAAAGATGCTACCTTCATGCCAAGCCATGCTCCCTCAGAGCTGCATTGGCCCAGAGGAGTTGCCATTTTTTACTTCCCCAAAGGTCCATGTGGTCTGATTATAGCCCTGCCTAGTTTGGGAAGATTCCCCATTCTGTTCCTACTGATAGGAAAAAAAACTCCCAAACTCCATACACCCTCAGTCAGTGTGGGAAGGCTGTGTCCAGATCTATAAAACTCACTCCTGCATCTGTCTCAAGTAATAATCAGATTCTCCTCCAATAAACTTTAAAGGTAGTGCTAAGCTGTATCATAGGAGTCCTTGGTGAGTGGGTGAATGTGCAAACCAGAAACTTGAGGTTTTGATACAGTTCCCCCTCCCTGTGTTGTTGGGCAGCAGTCCTGCATATTATGTCGCTGGTATGGAACAGCCCTGAAAAACAGCCCTGGCCAGTTGGGAGCAGGGCCTGTGGGAGACCCCACACTGCCTGAGCTCCATTCCAGGTATTCATGTACCAGGGCTGCCATGATAAGCCAACACAGGCAAGGCAGCTTAAAGAACAGATATTTATTTTCTCACGGTGCAGGAAGCTGAAAGTCTAGGATCAAGGTGTTGGCATCTTTGGTCTCTTCCAAGGTGTCTTTCCTTGGCTTACACGTGACCTTCTTCCCCATGTGTCTTCACATCGTCTCCCTTCCCCTCACATCTGTCCTAATATCTTCTTATAAAGACACCAGTCATACTGAATCAGGGTCCACCCATATGACCTCGTTTTACCTTAGTTACATCTTTTAAGACCAAATCTCCAAATACAGTGACATTCTGAGGTGCTGGGGACTAGGACTTCAACATGTGAATTTGGGGAGATGAAGAGGACCCAGTTCAACTCACAGAACAAGGTTTGTCCTGGAGTTCCAGGGTTTGGACCAAAAGATCCTCCAACTCATGAAAGCATTTGCCTGACCAGCTCTGCCTCCCATTCTCACTGGGTGAAGATGCTTACAGGCCATTGTGATGATAATCATGGTCAGTTTTTGAAAAAACCTCCCACTTAGATGAGAAGTTTCTAGAAGCTAATGGAACAGCTTCTTTATTTTGGATAAACCCCTGAGTATCTGATGTTTCTTTCCTCCAGAACAAAGAGAACCATGGGCTGGTGGAGAAGCTGACCAGCCTGGCTGCCCTTCGGGCCAGTGACGTGGAGAAGATTCAGAAACTGGAATCTGAACTGGACAGAGCGGCTGCCCACAGGCAGAATTATGAGGAGAAGAGGATGAGATACAGGGCTTCCATGGAAGAGGTCTGTGTTGGAAATGACTGTGGACGTAGCTTGTGAGTCTTTCTGTGGAAGAGATCACGGTGCAGCATTTCCCACAGAGATGACTTCTGCACTGAAATCAGATTTTGCTGTTATCTTCCATTACCAGAGAAAGCCTGCATTTTAGAAGAGGGAGATCTGAGGCCTAGAGTCTGGAGGGGAAAGGGGTAGAGGGAAGAGGAGACTCGTGCTTCAAAAAGCACATTGTAAGGTTTTCACTGCCTTCCACTTGTGTGGAGTGATGGAAGCCCTGAGAAAGGGCCCTAGTCAATGTTTCCCTCTCATCCAGCATGACCTTGGTCTCCTGTCACTTGTCCACCTGACATGCACCCTGGAAGCATCATCCCCAGAGCAGCAGTGCAAAGCGTGGGCAGGTTTGCATCTCCGTGTGATAGTAAAAAGAGCAATAGATGTAAAAACCAAATGTCCCAGGTTGAGATCTTCTTTGTCTTGGAAACTTGGACAAGCTGCTTACCCTCTCTGAATTTTAGTTTCCTCATATGGAAGATGGGAATAACAAAAAGGGACTGACAGAATTACTGTGAGGATAAAATTGTCAGGTGAAATAGTTTAGCCAAGTGACTCATATAGCCCTGCAAAAGTGTGAGCTGATATTTTCAAACCCGTTGTTTATTACCATCCATTCTGCACCTTCTAAAGTCCCACAACACCCAGAGTGGTGACAGCTTGGAGTCCTAGGGCATCCCTCTGCCCTTCCCATAACCAGATGCCCGGCTGTAGCAACACAGAGGCTGGCATCTCCCACAATGCCATTCACCAGCCATCAGCACCCAGGGGCCCCCAGCTACCAGCCCAGCAGAGACTTTGCTGGAGTACTACTGTGATCATACATCCTTCCTGAGTCATAAGACTCTCGAAGTGTGAATCCACTTTATATCATTAATTTCCTACACTAAATGTATTAATGATGAATACCCTAGCTATTTTTAGCCAATAAAAAGACAGAGGAGTTGCCTTGACTTTGGGAAGACCTTGGATTTGGTTCTTTCTCCTTGATTTCAGCCCTTGTTGGGTGTGGCTGGGAACTAGTGTCTATTGAAGTCACATGGAGCCCTTGCATGTGGAGCTAAACACAGCGTCTCGCAGTGGGCTGCTGCCAGCTGTTACCTACGGATGGGCGCCGAGACCGAAAAATAACTAATTTAAAAATATGCAGGCAATGGTGATGAGACTCAAAGCAAGGTTTTCAAAAAACCATTTTTTCCCTTCCCTTTGCTAGAAACTGGCAAAGCTTCAGAAGCATAATTCAGAATTGGAAATACAGAAAGAACACATACAGCTGAAGCTTCAAGAGAAGACTGAAGAGTTGAAAGGTAAAGCCCGAGGTGGCCCGATGCACATTCACCGGTTCACAAGCCTAGTCCTTCAGGAAATAGGCACTGGGCGGGAATCGGGTTTCAGGCTGAACCAGAAGCCTCTGGTTGTAATGCAGTTATTCTCACTCCACAGAGAATAACTGTATTTAAATTGTGGCAACTGTCCCCTGCAGGTTCACCTGGCTTGTTTCCAACTTTTATAAGAGCACAGTAGTCCCTGTCTGTGCCTCAGAATCTCCTGGACCATTTGCAAAGTACAGATGGGTGGTCCGTAAGCCTGGAGCTGTTATATCCGAAGATGGGGAGGGGGTGATGTCTGTGGGTGGTAGTAACAGGGATCATTCAGAATCTCATTTTTTAAAAGTTTTATAGTTATCCTCGTGCATTATAAGGGCAATGCTGGGGTAATGTTTGTGGCCAAGGATTTGCACTCAAATTTTAGCTCTGGCCCAGTTACCCAGTGTAGGTGGTACCCAGTCCTGGCCCTGAACAAAGACGCCTCCTCGGCACTGAGCCACGTCAGCCCCGGCTGTCAGGTGCCCAGCCTTGGGACCAGCAGTGTCTGTGTCCCTTTGGCGTGTGGAGCAGCCATCCGCAGCCTAGCTTGTCCATCTGTACTTGTCCAATTCAGATTCTAATTGCAGAATTCTAATTTATAAAAGATGACAATTACACTCTCATCTTAAGTCCCATTAATAATAAATACCACCCAATTGTTCTTACATTCTTACTTTCTTAAATGTGGCATGAAACAGTCAAGGCATTGCTTTTCACACCTATTTCAAAGAGCATTCATTCTCTTTTCACAGAAAAAATGGATAACCTCACCAAGCAGCTCTTTGATGATGTGCAAAAAGAAGAACAACAAAGAGTGTATGAAATCTCGTTTGCTTTAAAGCCACTGCTTCCTTCTCTCTCTGCTGTTTTCTAATTTGCTTCTCAGCTTGCAGGTTGCAGATCACAGACGCAGGAGAGCACAGTGCGGCTATTTTTAGGAAGTGAGAGCCAGCTTTGTGAGAGCTACGTCCCCAAGGGTGCACATTTCAGACACTGCACAGGTTCTGGAGTTATGGGCACAGTGGACCACTAGGAATATCTTGCTTTCTCTTTACTACTAAGACAGTGAGACATTCAGAGACTGCCACGTTTTTCAGCTTTCAAGTCTAAGGGTGAAAATTATTGCCTCTTAAACCGTCCTTCTTTGCCCCCTACCCTCACATTGTATCTGTAAACTTGACTCTCGTCCCAGACAGTAAGGCGTGTAACTCACCTCACATAAGTTAAGGCAGGTCCAATAGCTCATGTAGCTCAATATAAAAAAAAGCAACTCAATAAAAAAATGGATGGAAGATCTGAATAGACATTTCTCCAAATAAGACATACAGATGACCAAGAGGCACATGAAAAGATGCTCAACATCACTAATTATTAGAGAGATAAAAATCAAAACTACAATGAGGTATCACCTCACACCATTCAGAATGGCAATCATTAAAAAATCTACAAACAAATGCTAGAAAGAGTGTGGAGAAAAGGGAACCCTCTACACTGTTGGTGGAAATAAAAATTAGTGTAGCCGTTATGGAAGACAGTATGGAGGTTCCTTAACTAAAATTAGAGCTACCATATAATCCAGAAATCCCATTCCTGGGCATATATCTAGAGAAAACTATAATTTAAAATATTATATGCACCCCAATGTTCATAGCAGCACTGCTTACAACAGCCAGAACATGGAGGCAAACTAAATGTTCATCAACAGAGGAGTGGACAAAGAAGATGTACATATATATTAATACAGTGGCATATTATTACTCTGCCACAAATAAAAACAAAATAATGTCATTTGCAGTGACATGGATGGGCCTAAAGATTGTCATACTGAGTGGAGTCAGACAAAGACAAATAACATGTGATAATGCTTTCATGAGAAATCTAAAAGAATGATACAAGTGACCTTATTTATGAAACAGAAATAGAGTCACAGATTTAGAAAACAAATTTATAGTTACCAAGGGGGAAAGGGATAAATCAGGAGATTGGGATTGACATATACTCACTACTGTATCTAAAATAGGCAACTAATAAGGACCTACTCTACGGCACAGGGAACTCAATGCTCTGTAATGATCTATATGGGAGTAGAATCTGAAAAAGAGTAGATATGTATAACTGGTGCGCTTTGTTGTACAGCAGAAACTGACAGAACATTGTAAATCAACTATACTCCAATAAAAATTAGTTAAAAAGACAGGTCCCCATAACCTTGAATTGTACCAGCCCCATATTTCCTGTCTCAACAAACGCTTTGCTAAGATCTAAAGGCTCCAGTCTGTGCCTCTCTCTCTTAAGGAGTAAATTCATAGGTTTTTAGATCTCCAGATAGGGCTGCATGGCAGAGTGCTGGGAAGAGATAGAACATTCTTGGCATCTCTGGAGGCTAGATGGCACAGTGCTGCCTTGGTGGCAGCATATACAACTTCCCTGTGAAGTTAGCAGAAGAACCTGGGTCTGGATGAGGGGGCCAGGATGCCAAGAAGTCAGGGGAGAGAGTGTCACTGAAGAACTCCAAGAGCTAATGTATACATACAGTGTTTCATGATCCTACATCAGTTTTTTTTTCTTTTGATGTATGTGTGTGCATATGTGAAAGTGTGGCTCAGTCCTGTCCAACTCTTTGCAATGCTTTGGACTGTAGCCTGCCAGGCTCCTCTATTCAAGGAATTTTCTAGGCAAGAATACTGGAGTGGATAGACATTCCCTTCTCCAGGGGATCTTCCCAACCCAGGGATCAAACCCAGGTCTTCTATGTTGCAGGCAGATTCTTTACTGTATGAGCCACCAGGGAAGTCCTTTTGGTGTGTAGTTGATTTATAATACTATATTAGCCTCAGGTGTATGACATAGTGGTTCAAAATGTTTATATATTATGCTCCATTTGTAGTTATTGTAAAATGTTAGCTATATTCCCTGTGTTATGCAATATATCCTAGCAGCTTATTTATATCATACACAGTAGTCAGTACCTTTTAATCTCCTTCCCCTTTCTTGCTTCTTCACCTTCCCTCTCCCCACTGGTAACCACTAGTTTGTTTTTTATGAGTATGTTTGCCTTGCTATATTCATTTGTGGTTTTTTTTTTTTTAATGTTCCACCTATAAAACACAGTGTCTTTTTCTGTCTGACTTATTTCACTATGCATAAGATCCCTCGATTTCATCCATGTTGTTGCAAATGGAAATTTTTCTTTTTTATGCCTGAGTGGCATTCCATTTGTATATATGTACCACATCTTCTTTATCCATTCATCTGTTGATGGACCCTTAGGTGGCTTCCATATCTTGACTATTGTAAATAGTGCTACTATGAACACTGGGGTGCATGTATTCTTTTAACATAGTGTTTTCTTTCTCTCTGCGTATATACCTAGGAGTGAAATTGCTGGATCATATTTACATCAGTTTTTAAATAGGACTAGTTAACTTTTTACCTTGAAAAGTCTGTTTTTCCATGAATTCTTAATTTTAGAAGAGAGGAGCTCAGCTCTTGGCATCTCCTGGTCATCTGAGGCCACTTAAGAGCGATCATTTCAAGCAGGGGCTAGAGAACCAGCCTGAGCCAGCCTGAGCTCTTTACAGTCCTCTTCAGCACTCACCCACAGCTCAGTCTGGTCCCTGGTCAGCTGACTGGGAAAGATTTGTCCCATCACAACCCTCTAGAAGCTCAAGGGTCCCACAATCAGTGGGCACACTCCTGGTCAGCTTACAAGTCTTAGACTACAAGTCTTAAGATTCTCTTTACATAAGATTTCTGGTTGAAATTTGCTTCTTCAAATGTATTTTCCTGGACTCTTAGGAACACTGTAGTTTTTGTTTTGTTTTGTTTTTTAAATCTGAAAACAAAGTTTAAATGTTTGTTAATATTTATAAGATGAAAAGAAACAAAACCCTATTGGGAATATGACTCTCTTCCTCAGGATTTTCCCCATTGTACTATAAAAGCAAGTCATAAAATGGACTGAGTTGACAGCCCAGCAGGTGGGAAAAGTGATTTAATAAACTCACAGAGCTCCTTGGACAGCTTCAATTCTGACTGGGCCCCTGTGGGCTGTGTGGGGCTGGTCTAGGATCTGTATCTGTCTGGGGTCATTTTCTTGGGCACTTAGCCTGTATTTAATTGCACAATCTTCTTACAAGGTATTGGATTTCTGTGGCCTTTGGGGTACCTGGATTTGCTGCAGTTTATTCTAAAATGTTTGACAAGCTGGACCCTTTTCCTTATTAAATGGCCATATTAACTTGTTTAGGACTAAGCCAGGCTGTTCCAGGATCCTTGGTTCTAGGCAGGAGACAGGACTTGGCAGAATGTGCCAAGGTCTTTGCTGAGTGAAGCAGTCCCTTTAGGGGACCACGTGGAACCAGGGTGGCTTGGAGGCTATAGTACACCAACAAACATTGAGTCTTTAAGTTCAGCCTCCCTCTCCTGTGTTCCCTGTGTGTGATCACTGTAGAGCCACACTCCTTTGATTCTGAAGATGTAAGAAGCTGCCTTAACCTAAGGGGATGTAAAAACAGTCTTCTAAAAATAAGGCCACCGTCCTCACAATAGGTCTTCACTTGGCTCTTCCTTTCTGAGTCTCCTCTTATTTCCAAAATGATGTGTAGTTCTAATTAAGGGTAAAGACCTTAGAAATGGTTCAAATTTTTCTTTTGATGCTTAGACTTCTTGAAAAAAGTTTTGAACTGAAAACACAGGACTATGAGAAGCAGATCCGGTCTTTGAAAGAAGAAATTAAAGCTCTCAAGGATGAGAAGATGCAACTGCAGCGTCAGCTGGAGGAAGAGCAGGTCACCTCTGATGGCCTGAAAGGAGAAGTGGCCCGGCTGAGCAAGCAGGCAAAGGTAGGACTCCTTGCTCATCCACGAGCTCTTGGCTGATTTGTCTGACCTGCACAAGAGAGAGCGGCTTCGCGTCCCCTCTGCTGCTGCTGCTGCTGCTGCTGCTAAGTCGCGTCAGTCGTGTCCGACTCTGTGCAACCCCACAGACGGCAGCCCACAGGATCAGCTAAAAGCATCCAAGCTTGTTTCTCCCTCCATTCTTCAATGCAAACCATTTTAGTGAGATTGGAAAATTTTTAAGCTTCCACTAGATACGTGAAACACATGTTAGTAGAATAGTTGTTACAATTACACAAATATCCTCTGTAATCATCATGGAATAGCCATGCATAGTTTAGAAGATATGTCGTGGACTCATACCTGAATTTCTTAGCAGAACTGCCCATATTCAGACTCTGGGTTCTGATTTCCTACTGTTTAAAATAGTAGATTGGACTGTGGCATCCAGAAGGACCAGATATACCTGTGAGCCCTTCATCCTTAGCAGCCACGTAAGACTGATGTCAGTGTGGGGGTCACATCATCTGGCTGCAGTTTGTATTTCATGAGATTATGTGGCTGCCCTTGGGGTGAAGTGAGTGAGAGGAAGCCACTCACACCCTCTCTGGTAGATAAAACTATGATCTAAACTCTTCAGTGTGGTATATTAAGGAGATTAGTCTGATTTTCAAAGAAAATAAACCCATTATCATCATTTATACATGTTATAATAAGCCTATAGGTAAATACCTATACCTAAATAAGGGCTTCGCTGGTGGCTCAGTGGTAAAGAATCTGCCTGCCAATGCAAGAGATGCAGGTTCAATCACTGGGTCTGGAAGATCCCTTTGAGAAGCAACCCACTCTAGTATTCTTGCCTGGAAAATCCCGTGGACAGAGGAGCCTGGTGGGCTTCAGTCCATGGGTTGCAAAGAGTTGGACATGACCGAGCAACTAAATAGCAATACGTAAATACAGATATGACTTGGAACATTTACTTTAACAATACAGAGAGTGGAGCTTGAGGATGGATAGTCCTAGGTCCTGGTAGCTCGCCCTGTGACCCTGAACAATCCATGTAACCCTTTTGCATCTTCAGTTTTCTAGTCATTCTACTCACTTCATAGGCATGTTACAAGGGTGAGGTCATATATGTAAAATGATCAAAACATGCCAACTTGATCTCCTGTTTTATCCACTGTAGAAACAAAAGCTGTATAACCTTTAAACACTTAGGCTAACTTAGAAAATATCCAGAGATGCAAGGGGAGTTCAGGGGAGCATGGATACAAGTGTGCATATGGCTGAGTCCCTTTGCTGTTCACCTGAAACTATCACAACATTGTTAATTGGCTATCAGATCAGATCAGTCACTCAGTCATGTCCAACTCTTTACCACCCCATGAATTGCAGCACGCCAGGCCTCCCTGTCCATCACCAACTCCCGGAATTTACTCAAACTCACGTCCATCGAGTCAGTGATGCCATCCAGCCATCTCATCCTCTGTCGTCCCCTTCTCCTCTTGCCCCCAATCCCTCCCAGCATCAGAGTCTTTTCCAATGAGTCAACTCTTCGCATGAGGTGGCCCAAGTACTGGAGTTTCAGCTTTAGCATCATTCCTTCCAAAGCAATCCCAGGGCTGATCTCCTTCAGAATGGACTGGTTGGATCTCCTTGCAGTCCAAGGGACTCTCAAGAGTCTTCTCCAACACCACAGTTCAAAAGCATCAATTCTTCGGCACTCAGCCTTCTTCACAGTCCAACTCTCACATCCATACATGACCAATGGAAAAACCATAGCTTTGCCTAGACGGACCTTTGTTGGCAAAGTAATGTCTCTACTTTTGAATATGCTATTTAGGTTGGTCATAACTTTGCTTCAAAGGAGCAAGCGTCTTTTAATTTCATGGCTGCAGTCACCATCTGCAGTGGTTTTGGAGCCCAGAAAAATAAAGTCTGACACTGTTTCCACTGTTTCCCCATCTATTTCCCATGAAGTGATGGGACCAGATGCCATGATCTTCGTTTTCTGAATGTTGCACTTTAAGCCAACTTTTTCACTCTCCTCTTTCATTTTCATCAAGAGGCTTTTTAGTTCCTCTTCACTTTCTGCCATAAGGGTGGTGTCATCTGCATATCTGAGGTTATTGATATTTCTCCCGGCAGTCTTGATTCCAGCTTGTGTTTCTTCCAGCGCAGCGTTTCTCATGATGTACTCTGCATATAAGTTAAATAAACAGGGTGACAATATACAACCTTGACGAACTCCTTTTCCTATTTGGAACCAGTCTGTTGTTCCATGTCCAGTTCTAACTGTTGCTTCCTGACCTGCATACAAATTTCTCAAGAGGCAGATCAGGTGGTCTGGTATTCCCATCTCTTTCGGAATTTTCCACAGTTAATTGGCCATACCCCAATACAAAATGGGCTTGCTTGGTGGCTCAGATGGTAAAGAATCTGTCTGCAGCGCAGGAGACCCAGGTTCAGTCCCTGGGTTGGGAAGATCGCCTGGCAAAGGGCATGATAACCCACTCCAGTATTCTTGCCTGGAGAATTTCGTGGACAGAGGAGTGTGGTGGGCTACAGTCCATAGGGTCACAAAAAGTTGGACATGACTGAGCTTAATGACTAGACAATGTAAAATAAAAAAAAAAATTTTTAATGGCCACACAAAAATTCACCAGTTTTGATGTTTGTTTGTTTTCAGTTTCACAGGCAAAATTTTGTCTGTCCTAAACACTGTAACACCACACCTCAGTAACAGAAGCTGCAGATTATAGTCTACACATATATTTTCCCTCCTTGTTTTTTAATTAAAAACAATAATAGCGATCTAGACACATGGCTTTCCTGTTTCAATCCCCACCCTCCTTTGTCACAAGTTATAACTCCATGAATGGGTAACATAAATGGAAGGGTTCCATTGTTCAGTGATGCTTCTGTGAGGTGCTGAAGGGATGGAGCCAAAGCAAAAAGAATACCCAGCTGTGGATGTGTCTGGTGATAGAAGCAAAGTCCGATGCTGTAAAGAGCAATATTGCATAGGAACCTGGAATGTCAGGTCCATGAATCAAGGCAAATTGGAAGTGGTCAAACAAGAGATGGCAGGAATGAATGTCGACATTCTAGGAATTAGCAAACTAAAATGGACTGGAACGGGTGAATTTAACTCAGATGACCATTATATCTACTACTGCGGGCAGGAATCCCTCAGAAGAAATGGAGTGGCCATCATGGTCAACAAGAGAGTCTGAAATGCAGTACTTGGATGCAATCTCAAAAATGACAGAATGATCTCTGTTCGTTTCCAAGGCAAACCATTCAATGTCACAGTAATCCAAATCTATGCCCCAACCAGTAACGCTGAAGAAGCTGAAGTTGAAAGATTCTGTGAAGACCTACAAGACCTTTTAGAACTAACACCCAAAAAAGATGTCCTTTTCATTATAGGGGACTGGAATGCAAAAGTAGGAAGTCAAGAAACACCTGGAGTAACAGGCAAATTTGGCCTTGGAATACGGAATGAAGCAGGGCAAAGACTAATAGAGTTTTGCCAAGAAAATGCACTGGTCATAGCAAATACCCTCTTCCAACAACACAAGAGAAGACTCTATACTTGGACATCACCAGATGGTCAACACCGAAATCAGATCGATTATATTCTTTGTAGCCAAAGATGGAGAAGCTCTATACAATCAGCAAAAACAAGACCAGGAGCTGACTGTGGCTCAGACCATGAAATCCTTATTGCCAAATTCAGACTTAAATTGAAGAAAGTAGGGAAAACCACTAGACCATTCAGGTATGACCTAAATGAAATCCCTTATGATTATACAGTGGAAGTGAGAAATAGATTTAAGGGCCTAGATCTGATAGATAGAGTGCCTGATGAACTATGGACTGAGGTTCGTGACACTGTACAGGAGACAGGGATCAAGACCATCCCCATGGAAGAGAAATGCAAAAAAGCAAAATGGCTGTCTGGGGAGGCCTTGCAAATAGCTGTGAAAAGAAGAGAAGTGAAAAGCAAAGGAGAAAAGGAAAGATATAAACATCTGAATGCAGAGTTCCAAAGAATAGCAAGAAGAGATAATAAAGCCTTCTTCAGCAATCAATGCAAAGAAATAGAGGAAAATAACAGAATGGGGAAGACTAGGGATCTCTTCAAGAAAATCAGAGATGCCAAAGGAACATTTCATGCAAAGATGGGCTTGATAAAGGACAGAAATGGTATGGACCTAACAGAAGCAGAAGATATTAAGAAGAGGTGGCAAGAATACACAGAAGAACTGTACAAAAAAGAGCTTCATGACCCAGATAATCATGATGATGTGATCACTGACCTAGAGCCAGACATCCTGGAATGTGAAGTCAAGTGGGCCTTAGAAAGCATCACTACGAACAAACCTAGTGGAGGTGATGGAATTCCAGTGGAGCTATTCCAAATCCTGAAAGATGATGCTGTGAAAGTGCTACACTCAATATGCCAGCAAATTTGGAAAACTCAGCAGTGGCCACAGGACTGGAAAAGGTCAGTTTTCATCCCAATCCCAAAGAAAGGCAATGCCAAAGAATGCTCAAACTACCTCACAATTGCACTCATCTCACCCGCTAGCAAAGTAATGCTCAAAATTCTCCAAGCCAGGCTTCAGCAATATGTGAACCGTGAACTTCCTGATGTTCAAGCTGGTTTTAGAAAAGGCAGAGGAATCAGAGATCAAATTGCCAACATCCGCTGGATCATGGAAAAAGCAAGAGAGTTCCAGAAAAACATCTATTTCTGCTTTATTGACTATGCCAAAGCCTTTGACTGTGTAGATCACAATAAACTGTGGAAAATTCTGAAAGAGATGGGAATACCAGACCACCTGATCTGCCTCTTGAGAAATTTGTGTGCAGGTCAGGAAGCAACAGTTAGAACTGGTCATGGAACAACAGACTGGTTCCAAATAGGAAAAGGAGTACGTCAAGGTTGTATATTGTCACCCTGTTTATTTAACTTATATGCAGAGTACATCATGAGAAATGCTGGACTGGAAGAAACACAAGTTGGAATCAAGATTGCTGGGAGAAATATCAATAACCTCAGATATGCAGATGACACCACCCTTATGGCAGAAAGTGAAGAGGAACTAAAAAGCCTCTTGATGAAAGTGAAAGTGGAGAGTGAAAAGTTTGGCTTAAAGCTCAACATTCAGAAAACGAAGATTATGGCATCTGGTCCCATCACTGCATGGGAAATAGACGGGCAAACAGTGGAAACAGTGTCAGACTTTATTTTTCTGGGCTCCAAAATCACTGCAGATGGTGACTGCAGCCATGAAATTAAAAGACGCTTACTCCTTGGAAGCAAAGTTATGACCAACCTATTCATAGCATATTCAAAAGCAGAGACATTACTTTGCCAACAAAGGTTCGCCTAGTCAAGGCTATGGTCTTTCCTGTGGTCATGTATGGATGTGAGAGCTGGACTGTGAAGAAGGCTGAGTGCTGAAGAATTGATGCTTTTGAACTGTGGTGTTGGAGAAGACTCTTGAGAGTCCCTTGGACTGCAAGGAGATCCAACCAGTCCATTCTGAAGGAGATCAGCCCTGGGATTTCTTTGGAAGGAATGATGCTAAAGCTGAAACTCCAGTATTTTGGCCACCTCATGCAAAGAGTTGACTCACTGGAGAAGACTCTGATGCTGGGAGGGATTGGGGACAGGAGGAGAAGGGGACGACAGAGGATGAGATGGCTGGATGGCATCACTGACTCGATGGATGTGAGTCTGAGTGACCTCCGGGAGTTGGTGATGGACAGAGAGGCCTGGCGTGCTGCGATTCATGGGGTCACAAAGAGTCGGACACAACTGAGCAACTGATCTGATCTGATCTGATCCATGAGGTGCTTACTTTCACAGATAAGGTATATACCCTTTCTCTTACACTTCCATTTCTCTCTCTGCCATCTGGAATGTGGGTGGGAGACTGAGGTTCCAGCAGATATTTTGAACCACAAGAACCGGAGCTGCTGAAAGGGATGGTGGAGTAATTGAGCTGGAAATTGCCTGGGACCATTCTCTTAGTCTTGGATTTTCTATCTCTGTGTTTTAATCAATAACAAAAAAAAGGCCACATCTCATTTTTATATTAGCCAAACCTAATCTCAATTGATAAGCCTTCTTAAGAATTACCGTCAGTTTAGGGAGATCATATATATAAACATCTGGCCTTACATCAGTTCCAACTCATCTCTGAAAATTGTACCTAAAAATTGAGTCATATAAACTAAAAATACTTTGACTATGTTTTCTGTTAAATGCTTGAATTTTAAAGCACATCCCTCCCCATTTTTAAGGCAAGCTGCATATGCAGCTCTGTTTATAAGTACATTTTAAGGAAAAGTAATTTAAAAGCTTTTGTGTTTAATGATACAAATAAATAGCAATCACTTTTTAAAGATGTTGTGAGAGCCAGTTGGACGTGACTGAGCTCAATGACTAGATAATGCAAAATTTAAAAAAGTTTTTTAAGTGGCCACACAAAAATTCACCAGTAATGATAAAGTTTTTTTTTTTTTAATACACACTGATATGACAACTGTCACAAAAAGAGAAAAAAATATCCAGGAGGGGTTATTCATCTCTGTACAGCTCCCACATCTACACAAGTACAAACCTGAGCTCACAGGTGAATACAGGCAGAATGCAGCCTCCTCCCCACAAGCAGCCTCGTCCCCCTCCTGGACTTGGGTCATGCCCTCCCTGCCAACTCCCACAGACGCAGGGCACACCCTGGCCCGGCCACTTGGTCCCATCTAAGACTAGCTGGAGCCCAAATCCTAAATAGCTGATGCCTTTGCCCACTTCTTTGCATGCACATGCATCAGTGAGTGAGATGTACATCGGTGAGCATCATACAGTGAGAGAGAACTTGGCTCTTGTGCCTGGACTTCTCTCAGCTCCCTCCCCATCCCCACCCCAAGTAGTAAGGACTTACTTTTTCCCTTTATATAGTAGGGGGGCTAACTCAGTTGATGCAACCAAGTACATGTGAGAATAACAGTAGCTTAGATAGTTAAACAATACTTAATGGCCAAACTTTATGAGCAGTGATGGCTTAACAAGATTTTAACTGAGAAGCTGTGGTGAGGACAACTTGCGTCGATAAATATCCAGTACTAGTGTGCCCTTTGTCTGCTGTAAATTGTGACAGCTGTTTTTTCTTCACATGGTTCTGTCATTGCTGGGATTCAGACGATCTCTGAGTTTGAAAAGGAGATAGAGTTACTTCAGACACAGAAGATAGACGTGGAAAAACATGTGCAGTCCCAGAAAAGGGAAATGAGAGGTAATGAAGATATGAGTCACTGAGTCCATGGCGGGCAGGCTGAGTGCATCATAGGTGTCTCCACTCGGGCAGTGTGTCCTTTGGTCTGAGGCTGGTTGGTGGGGTATATGGAAGGTTGAATAGTTGGTTGGCTTCATGATTGGTTGGTTGGATAGCTGATAAGTTAGCTGATGAGATGGTTAGCTAGAGAGTCTATAGGGCTAGAGGACTGGGCCCTAAAAAAGGAAATGGGAAAATAGAAATTATGCAAAAATGTAATTTATTCCAGTTCTGCCTTTTCCCCTCAGAAAAGATGTCAGAGATCACCAGACAACTTCTTGAGAGCTATGACATTGAAGATGTAAGAAACAGGTAATCATTTTTGCGTGAACAAGTATTTAGAGACACGTAACACATGAGAGAAATCATTTTCTCACCCTCCTTATGTTTCAGGCTCTCTCTGGAAGATTTGGAACATTTAAATGAGGATGGAGAACTTTGGTTTGCTTATGAAGGACTAAAGAAAGCAACACGGTGAGAAATTTCCCTCAGGATTTTTCATGGTTTTTCAGAGACAAAATACTATTGCAAAGTCAAAAATTTACCTTTCATAGACTTGATTGACAAAGTAAATTCCTTACAGAATGGTCTCATAATTCCTGTGATGATTTCTTCCAGGATTGAGCAGTTAGTTTAATAATGAAGAACAATCTCTTTGTGGGATAACTGGCCAAGTAGTAAAACACTACTATTAAATGAAAACTGATAGCAAATAAGTTAGCCAGTGTTGCTATAGATATATTGTTGTTATTGCTTAGTCACAAGCCATATCTGACTCTTTGTGACCCTGTGGACTACAGCATGCCAGGCTTTCCTGTCCTTCTCTGTCTCCCAGAGTTTGCTCAAACTCATGTCCATTGAGTCGGTGATGCCATCCAACTACTTCAACCTATGTCACCCTCTTCTCCTCCTGCCCTCAATCTTTTCCAGCATCAGTGTCTTTTCCAATGCGTCGGCTCTTTGAATCAGGTGGCCAAAGTAGTGGAGCCTCAGCTCAACATCCGTCCTTCCAATGAATATCCAGGGTTGATTTCCTTTAGCATTGACTCGTTTGATCTCCTTGCAGTCCAAGGGACTCTCAAGAGTCTTCTCAGCACCACAATTCAAAAGCATCAATTCTTCAGCATTCAGCCTTCTGCAGTGCAGGAGACCCAGGTTCAATTCCTGGGTTAGAAAGATCCCCTGGAGAAGGAAAGTGCCACCCACTCCAGTATTCTTGTCTGGAGAAGCCCATGGTCAGAGAAGCCTGGCAGGCTACAGTCCATGGGGTCGGTAGAGTACAACACAACTTAGTGACTTCACCACCAGCCTTCTTTATGGACCAACTCTCACTTTCACTTTCCTAGATATATAGATGTGTTTAAATTTAATATGTTTGCTTTCTTAAAATTAATAAACTATTTTTAGAGCACTTTTAGGTTCACAGAAAGTACAGAGATTCCTCATATACCTCCTACCCCTACACACACAGCCACCATCAACATGTGTCACCAGAGGGTATATCTGTTAGAGCTGATGAACCTATACTAACACACCATTATCACCCAGAGTCAATAGTTTACACTCTTGATGTTGTACATACTATGGGTTTTGAAAAATGTATAGTGACATGTGTCTTTATCATTGTTGCATCAGACAGAGCCTATTTTTAATTATTAGAGTAGAAACATAATTTTAATAATGTCTAAAAACTTTTTATCATCCACTACATGTTAATACCACATAACATCACATAGCTGGAGTTTGTAATTATACATTACTAATTCCATAGCCTGTAACCTTTTGTATACAGGTAAACTTTATGTGCTTAGCATCTGGTGCTGATTGTGGGTTTTCATAACTGCTGAGAGTCGTCATCAAGATAAAGACCATGTGGTTAACTTCTTGACCGTTCCTCTGACAGCGTTTTGGAGAACCATTTCCAGTCCCAGAAGGATTGCTATGAAAAGGAGATTGAAGCTCTGAACTTCAAAGTGGTGCATCTAAGTCAGGAAATCAACCACCTGCAGAAATTATTTAGAGAAGAGAATGACATCAATGAAAGTATCCGTCATGAAGTTACCAGGCTAACATCGGAAAACATGGTATGATCTCAGCCTTTATTCTAGAGATGTTATGCTTTAGTGAAGTAAAGTTCAGAGTCTCAGCTGGAAAACAAATTACATTTTCCAGGAGTGAAAGAACTGGTTCAGAAGATAAAACTATAAAATTACACCAGCCTGGAAAGCATTTTGAAAGTGTTTACCATAGGATGAGTCCGAGTTCTGTGATTTGTGTGTGCTTTTAAATTTATATATGTTAAATCTAGCCCCAACCCCTTGGAAAGTCACAAAAAGCATAAAGATAAAAAGGTACCTCTTGAGAGGAGCTTGCATGCGGAAGGTCGGTTACCCTCTTCTAGCTCTTATTCTCACTGTTTCAACAACTTCATTCTTCGATGATGCCTGCTCTTCTCCACTGCATTTGTCTGATTCTTCCTTCTCACTTGTATCTACTGGTATGAAGAAATGCCTTAGGAATCTAATTATCAAAAACATGCCTACAGCCACCGCCCCATTTCTCTGGGGGACGAGGCTGTACTTCTCCATGCCATCTGGCTGTGATAGCTCCACTCATCTCCTGTTTGTGGCCACCCTGTCCTGCGGTGTGTCCCTCCCTCTAACTGAATCTGCCTGCACAGAACTGAACACAAAGGTTCCTTTTCACCCTCGTCTTAATCTCTCTGCAGCATTTGGTAATGTTTTTAATCACTCCCTCTTCCTCTTTATTGTTCTCTTGGCTTCCAGGACACCATGCTCTCCTGGGTTTCTTATCCCACCTCACTGGTTGCTCCTTCTCAAATTCTTTACTGGCTTTTCCTCCTCTGCCTAACCTGGGAGTATTAGGAAATCTCAGGGATGTTTCAGCAGGTGAGGAGAAATAACCCTGGGCGCAGCAGTTGTGTTAGTTAAGGACCTGCACATTTTTATTTACTCTGAAACTTTAATGAGGAATTTGCAGTGAGATCCAATTGCAGAATCAAACAAGTATTTTTCATCTTGACTTCAGAGTCACAGGTGTTTCATAAACATGTACAATTAAAAAAAAAAAAAACTCCTTACCTGACTATGCTCAGCTGATAAAGAA
The DNA here is from genome assembly GCA_935064755.1 of Tragelaphus eurycerus. Classification (NCBI taxonomy): domain Eukaryota; kingdom Metazoa; phylum Chordata; class Mammalia; order Artiodactyla; family Bovidae; genus Tragelaphus; species Tragelaphus eurycerus. The sequence continues at coordinate 1,752,248 of CAKXYN010000008.1, forward strand.
TATGCCTGCAATGTGGGAGACCTGGGTTTGATCTCTGGGTTGGGAAGATCCCTGGAGAAGGGAAAGGCTACTCACTCCAGTATTCTGGCCTGGAGAATTCCATGGAATATATAATGCATGGGATCACAAAGAGTCGGACATGACTGAGTGACTTTCACTTTCACCTGACTACAAGTAGAAATGGTGGACATTTAAACAAGCATACAGCTAGACAAGGACAGAGGATTATGAAACTTATTGGATCGTTCCAGACCTCTGATAAGAAAGCAGTGCATGGCCTGGAATTCACAGAGCACAGCAGGACCCCTTTGAGATGATTCTCCTATTTCTGATGAGGAGATGATGTTTCTGAACCAGAGACTGGTTGTCATCCTTCCCATCATCCCTCCCTCAGCTCAGCAGAGAATCCCCATATGTCCTCCCAGATGGTGCCCCTCCAGGAGCCCTCAGGGATGTGGAGGGTGGAGCTGGGTGAGAGCCACACACTCTGAGCATGCTGGTATTTCTTGTGACAGTATAGGTCTTGAGGTAAAAAACATGATTTCATCTAGTCTAATACCTTGGCTAGCTGTCTTACATAACTATACTAGACGTATGTTCCCTGGGGTTAAAGATCTAGGCAGTTTAGTTTGCTTCTGAGCAGCTCTGGGATTTTAAAGTTCATACATCAAAGTGTTTCATATTCTAATATTTCCACTTCTTCTCTGAAGATGATCCCAGACTTTAAACAACAAATTTCAGAACTGGAAAAACAGAAGCGAGATCTCGAAATCCGCCTCAATGAACAAACTGAAACTATGAAAGGTAACTGGAACCCTCATGAACCTGCTTTTAGAAAATGGTTTCCTGTTGGGGTAAGAGGTGGTTAGGGAGTTGGGGATGGACATGTGCACACTGCTGTATTTAAAATAGGTAACCAACAGGGACCTACTGTACAGCACAGGGAACTCTGCTCTGTTACGTGGCAGCCTGGATGGGAGAGGAGTTTAGGGGAGAATGGATACATGATATGTATGGCTGAGTCCCTCTGCTGTCCCCCTGAAACTGTCACAACATTGTTAATTGGCTTTGCTCCAATATAAAATAGAAAGTTTTTTTAAAAAGAAAATGATTGCCTGTCTCCAGGAAATGACTAAAAGGTCGTTGTCAAACTGATTCTCCATGGATTTAGGTGACATCAATGTGAAAGTGGGATGTGTGGACAATACAGTAAGATTCACAGACATTTGAAGGCAGCAGCTGCCTCCAAGCAAGCCTTGTTGACTTTTGCCGACTAAGATCTCAGGCTCCAGTGTTGCTTGACGTTCCTATTTTTAAAGAAAAAATGGAAATCCAGGGTTTTATGTGAAATATCACAATTTTTAAATAATGGCTTATGAAGTTTTTAAACATTGTTCAGACCAAATAAAACCTAATCTCTAGATGGGTACATTTTAGAACCCCTGATAACTGAAAATATGAAATACGATCAAACCCAAATCAGAATGCAGTGGTATGACCCCCCCAAAGGACTGATAGCTCTTCTCATCTTAGGAAAACTAGAAGAATTGTCAAATCAGTTGAATCACAATCAAGAACAAGAAGGAACACAGAGCAAGTAAGTGTCAACCTGCACGTACCTCAAGCCCACACTCATGTAATGCTTTGCTTTTCTGAAATTGTGGGAGATACCAAGGAAGGTTATTAAGCCACAAAAGCAAGATATTCTTAAGGTATATGATTTGTTAGCCTTCCAGTGTAAAAATAAATACTTGTGTACACACACACACCAACCTCTGGGATAATGTACAAGAAATGAAACAAACAAAAGATCAGTTGCCTGCAGGAAGGGTAGCTGGGTGGCTGGTGCCCGGAAGATGGAGGAGACTTGCTTTTCACTGTGTACCCTATCATGCCCTTAGAACATTATGCCAATGCATAAATTATATCTTAAAAAAACTGATAAAATAATATATGAGAGAGGACAGCGTTTCTCTCAGCAGGCCACTTAGGGTGAGGCTTAAAATCCATTTTGATAGAGAATCTTCATTTGATAACTGCCCCCCCAGATTACATCCTGACCAACAGAGCACCTGGTAGAAGCTTGTGAGAAAAATGTTTTGTGGCCTGCTTGTTGAGAAACTTTGTGTAAAATTTTTTTGATGATGATCAAAATTATTTTAATAGAAATTTTAACCATTTCTCTGGAGAAGCAGATAAAAGAATAATCAGACAGTAGTGTTTTAATTCATTTAAAACACACATTGAGCTTTGACAAATACATGAAGCTGCGAAAGTGAGTGAGGCATTTGCCCAAACCCTCAATTTCCTCAGTGTCTTGTGTTCCAAGATTCTTACCTGTGTAATTTACTTCCACTCATCACTGAACTTCTTCCAGTCAATCAGAGTGGTGAATTCCCTTAGTCATATTCATGTACAGACACACAATGCGTGGTTTCTTCCCTCTCTCTTAGAAATATAGAAAGATTATGCATTTCCTGCTGACTTTTCCATCATGGAGAAGTTGACAAACATTCATAGAATCACTGGATCATAACTGTAAAACATTTTTAAAGCTTTATTTTAATTCAATTCTTTCATAATAAAATCTAGATTTAATTATTTATGTGTAACTCAAGTTATAATTGTAGTTTTAGGGCTTTACATTCATTAATCAGGTACCATTTTATATCCTAGTGTTTTTCCATACCACATAACATTGCTCATATCAAATAATATTTTTATGGCTTAGATTAGATTGTGCTTTTGTGTGGTAAAAATATTTTGGAAAATTTTATAATCTTTTGAAAAGTCAGTTACCCTGACTTCCTCACTGTGAATTTTATTCACAATCATTTTGTTATCCTAATTAGATTAAAATTGACTCTCATATTATTATTTATCATCAGAGGAATAGATGTCAAACTTGTCATTCAGGTTCTATTCCAGTTTAAAAATCCTCAAGATATTTAATTTCAAGAAAAATAAATAGACACTCTACATTCCAGAGAGAATTTCTTCATTGGGAGGGTAGGGGCCAGGTGTAGGAAAGTGGTGGGCATCATTTTGGGACTCTGGATGGGTTCCCTTTTCTTCTCTCTCTGATCCCTGGATTTTTGAGTATCTGATCCCAGGCTTTTCACAAAGGAGATAATGACTGGGCTTTTGGTCCTAAGGATGTGAGTGGGTATGGATGTCTTATGGGAGCCATCAAGGGGTGTGGGCAGGTGAGGATGAGAACTTTTTATCAGGTTAAGAGACTGAAGCAGCTGTGGACTTTTATACCCCACTAACCCTGGTCTCTTCCCCCCACTGTGAGCACTCCCCTATTTAGGTACAATTAGTTTTACACATAAGTTGGCCAAACTATTTTTCCACTGATTTTTCATGATGGTCAAACTGATACCAAAACTTATTAATCCTTTCCTTAGGACCATAGAAGCCCAAAATGAAATACATACCAAAAAGAAAGAGAAGCTGATGGATAAGATTCAAGAAATTCAGGAGGCCAGTGAGCACTTGAGGAAACAATTTGAAACTGAAAATGAAGTCAAGAGTAGTTTCCAGCAGGAAGCATCTCGTCTCACTATGGAGAAGAGGGTGAGAAGTTTTCTAACCTGTTGATAAATGACTGCCTGTGTGCAGGTATCACTGAAAGGGGTACAGACACCCCAAGCATCTAATGAGTAGCATCCACCTCTCACCAGAGCAATCTGTTTCCTTTTCTCAAAAGACAGATGGCCTCTGAGGTTACGGCCACTGCAGGGGAGCCAGGGGATTTACGCAGGCTGAGAGAGGACTAGTGGAAGGTCCTGAGCATTGTCCCATGGGCAGCGCTTGTCTGAGATGACAACACCCTTGCCTGGAACATGTTGAGGATGCCAGGCTGATGTGTGACCTTCTCTGAACAAAGCTTACCCCATCCAAGACCCCTGCTTGCTTCTGGGGAAACACTCTTCCCATAATTTTCAGAGTCAAAGTATTCTTCTATGAAATGATCACAATAGTAGGTGGCTAACTTTTTAAATTGTGAAAGTATTCATCCAGTTATAAATGCCCCTGTCAAAATGGCATTTGGCAACTCTGTTAGCTCCCAGAAATTCTTCTGAAATTGTATTGGTGTGTGAAACCCACAAGGATGAGAAGCGCCAAAGTACCAGATGGAGTGGTTTCCTGGGAAGTGGATGCTCTCAGGCGCCTTCCTGGCCTGGCAGCCTCCAAGACCATGACCAGGTAAGGGCTCACCCAGGCAGTGGTCAGCTGCACATGTCCACTGGCTCTGCTCCTCCTCATCAGGCCCACCCTGTTTCCTGTCTCACAAGAAAAACATGATAGCGTAAAATCACATTTTGCAGTGTCAGAACTTAACTTAAAAGGGTAGTTATATATATAAAAAGAGGAATGCAAAGAGTTTAACATTTAATAGGAAATAATACATTCTAGTCACATGATCCAGGTCATCACTTGGGTGATGACCATCTTTTTTGAGAGGGGTATAACAAGTTGACTCATTGGAAAAGACTCTGATGCTGGGAGGGATTGGGGGCAGGAGGAGAAGGGGACGACAGAGGATGAGATGGCTGGATGGCATCACTGACTCGATGGACATGAGTCTGAGTGAACTCCAGGAGTTGGTAATGAACAGGGAGGCCTGGTATGCTGCGATTCATGGGATCGCAAAGAGTCGGACATGACTAAGCAACTGAACTGAACGCCTTTCTCAGAGAATAGGTTTCTCAAGTCACACTGTTAAGGATAGACTTATTGAATTTAGGACCCATCCTGATCCAGTGTGAGCTCCCATTGATCCTAGATTTAATTGCAACTGCAGAGACCCTATTTCTAGTAAGATCACATTCTGGGGTTCTAAGTGGATATGAAGGGTTTTTAACTTTTTATTTTATATTGGAGTATAGCCAGTTAACAATTTTGTGATAGTTTCAGGTGAACACTGAAGGGGCTCAGCCACATATGTACGTAAATTCATTCTCCCCCAAATCCCCCTCCCAAGTAAGCTGCCACACAACATTGAGCAGAGTTCCCTGGGCTATACAGTAGGTCCTGTTGATGATCCATTTTAAATAAAGCAGTGTGTACATGTCCATCTAAATGGATGTGAATTTCAAGGAGACACTGTTCAGCCCACCACATGATCCTTTGAGTCAAAGAAAATTATTTATTTAAAATAGGAAAGAAAGGTTTAAGCGATCTTCTATTTATCAAAGAAATACCAAATTAAAGCTAGGTATTTTTTTGATTCTCAAATAATGGAGATCTTATAGTGCTGGTGAGAACACCCTGAAGTGCGCCCAGCCACACATGATTTCGGGGGATAGAAATTGGTGTCAACTTTCTTAGGGGCAGTTTGGAGGCAAATGTCAGGAACCTCTGAAAGTGCATTCCCTTTGACTCAGTGATACAACTTCTGAGAGTCTGTCCTAAGTAGATAATCAAATATGTGAACAAGGATTTTCATCTAGAATGGTCAGCATAGTTTTATTAGACACAGCAAAAAAGAAAGGATGCCCAGCTGTAGTGGGTAGATTAAATTATTGTATATCAGATGACAGTTTGGTATATTATCAACGATGGGGGAAATATCTACAATATAATGAGAAACAGAATTTAAAACTTTACAAGCAGTATGACCCAATTTTATAAAATGGATATATGCCATATTAAGAGGAAAAAAAATGAAATAAATCAAAATGTAAACAGTAATTTCCTCAGGTTCTGGATTGATGGGTGACTTTTTAATTATTAGATATATTGTAAAATAGGCTTAAATAGGAGGGAAGAAACTGCACCCACACTCCCACATGTGAGGCCAGATAAAGCTCGTAACGTGTTTAGCCAGGAACATGACTATAGTAGGGAGAGGTAGCCATGAGTAGAAACAGCACAACTTCCCTGGGCTCTGAGAGTCCCCAGAGGACCCATGGCTGCAGGGACTGACTGTGAGGTGGGAATTGCTGAGTCAGAGAAGCCTGAATCCTTTCTGTGTCAAAGCCCTTGGAGTTCAGGGAGAATCTGAATACTCTCTGCCCTTTATAGGAAATATTTATAGGTGTCCAAGACTCTTCTGGTTCTTGAGCCAAATTCAGCATAGGCAGGGCCACCACCTTTATCAGGAAGAAGAGGCAAAGCCGGGACCCAAATCTCTGAAGCCTCTCTGCCTTCAGCTTCTGACATCAAGATAGCACATTTTCACACCTGTGTGTGAAAATTTTTAAACTCTCTATGATGGGCATGGCTCTATCAAGGAAAAATTAGATCAAGATAAATGTGGTATATCCATACAATAGGATAGTATAGTATTCAGTCCAAAAAAAAAGGAGTGAAGTACTGGGAATTCCCTGGTGGTCCAGTGGTCAGGCAGAGAAGGCGATGGCACCCCATTCCAGTACTCTTGTCTGGAAAATCCCATAGACGGAGGAGCCTGGTGGGCTGCAGTCCATGGGGTCGCAAAGAGTCGGACACGACTGAACGACTTCACTTTCACTTTTCACTTTCATGCATTGGAGAAGGAAATGGCAACCCACTCCAGTGTTCTTGCCTGGAGAACCCCAGGGACGGGAAGCCTGGTGGGCTGCCGTCTATGGGGTCATACAGAGTCGGACACGACTGAAGCGACTGAGCAGCAGCAGCAGCAGCAGCCAGTGGTCAGGACTCAGTGCTTTCACTGATTGGAGGAAACTAAGATTCCACAGCCAAAAAAACAACGAAGTACTGATGCCTGCTGCAGCACAGATAAACCTGGAAAGCGTTATTCCAAATGAAAGAAGCCAGACACGAAAGGCCACATATTCTATGACTTAATTTATATTAAATATCTAGAATAGGTGAATATGTAGAGACAGTAGGTAGATTAGTGGTTGTCCAGGGCTGGGAAGGAATAGGAGGGCAAAGGGGTGCCAGCTAAAAGTTATATGTTTGTTTTTAATGTGATGAAAATATTCTGGAATCAGATGGTGGTAATGGTTACACAACTGACTATACTGAAAGTCATGAGTGCACACTAAGTGGGTGAACTGTGCTATGTGAATTATAGCTCAGCAAAATTCTTACTAAATAATAGAATTAAGATGCTTCTGAGCTAACATCCTCTTTCTTTTGATTTTTGTAGGATCTTGAAGAAGAGTTAGACATGAAGGAAAGAGTGATTAAAAAGTTACAAGATCAAGTGAAGACTCTTACCAAGACAATTGAAAAAGGTAGGAAAACAACATCCACATTCCAATTATTTTGAACTTTCAGCTAAAGTTTACATGTGTTGACATGTTCTTTCCTGATATGGTCCAAAGAATTTGAAAACTAAAGAAATGAGTCTCCGCTGGTGTGTTTGGGTCTCAGTGATGGGCTAGTGGAGATCCTTAGAGGCAGGCAGGTGGCTCACCACCTCTCAGGTGATACCGGATGTGCTCCTGTAATTGGAAGGGGTATCCTGGAAGGAATGCTTTTAACCTCTTTCTCTGTTAACTCTCTCATTGTAAAAATGGAACTGTGAAAAAGTATCATATTTAACTGCTTTAAAGTTTATTTCCTCTCTGTTACATGGGGTGAATATCCTAATTTCTTTTAGAAGAAAAGATACTAGATAGCTAATTAGATATCTATTAGATAGCTAAGAAGCCAGACTGAAATCCTCAACATGAACTGAACTGTGCACTGAGTGTCCTTATAAGTTCCAGGGAAAAAGATTCTCCGCCTTTCTTTCCTTCACCAGCTTATGTGTCACTGAATTATTCTTTTTTTTAATTGATTTTTAATTGGAAGATAATTGCTTTACAATGCTGTGCTGGTTTCTGCCATACAACAGTGTGACTCAGCCATAAGTACACATACGTCCCCTCCCTCTTCAGCCTCCCTCCCACCCCCCATCCCGCCCCTCCAGGTTGTCACAGAGTGTCCATAGGTTGAGTTTCCTGTGTCGTGCAGCAGCTTCCCACTGGCCATCTATTTTACACATGGTAATGTATATGTCCAGTGCTCCTCTCGCAGTTCATCCCACCCTCTCCTTCCCCTGCTGTGTCCACATGTCTGGTCTCTATGTCTGTGTCTCTATTCCTGCCCTGCAAATAGTCATTGAAAATTTCTGACTTTTCTCATCTAACTCTTTACTCGTTTGTTCAATATTCCTGCTTTCTCCCAATCTCTATCACTAAGGCTGTATCTGCAACTCTCTGTTCCTTTTACTATCCTCATTTCTTTGAAGAACTCCTTTATTGTTTTTTTTTCCAACTCTCACATCAGACTTTAAGTTTCCAAAACAAAAATGAGGCTCTTTTCCTTTCCATAATTATTGATAAAGGTCATTCTGCCCCATGAGGGAAGAGACCATGTCTGCCCTTCCCATTACCCCATGGTATCCCCATCGTTGGAAAGAATGAATCAACTGCCGTCTCTACATGGGGACTTCCAAATCCACCTGCCGTTCCTCACTTTTCCTGAGTCCTACTCCTTTTTTGCCTCTAAGATTACTCCTTCATCTTTCTATTATCACCTCCAGCCCAACTTGTTTCAAGTGGAATGCATCAGCTTCCATTCCTGTATCAGGTATCTATTGATCATATAACAAACTACTCCCAAATTTAGTAGCTTAAAACAACAAACACTGAAAGGTGCATTTTCTGAAGGTCAAGAATCTATAAGCAGCTCAGCTGGGTGGTTGTAGCTCTGAGTCACAGTAGAGTAGTCAGCAAGGATGCTGACATCTGAAGGCTTAGCTGGAGCTGGAGTATGTGCTTCCAAGCTCACTCACCTGACTGTTGTCAGGAAAAGCCAGTACCTCTAGGACACTCTTTAGGTGGTACTAGCTCCCAAGGAACATGCTCAGACACAAGTCACCACACTTAAGAATACCCAAAGTATGATGTCCTTATCAGGTACTTCTGCATCATTTATTGGTTTTCCCGGTCTATATGGAGTTCAGCAATCAGAGGTCCTTCTTATAATAAACAGGTTGCTTAGTAAAATAGTTAACATTCTACCTTTATCAGTCTTCAAGGGAACAGGGCTAATAAATCACAGAACAAACTCTCATGCAGTAGAAGAGAGTTCTGTTAATTCTTTACCTGTATTATCTTCTTTCTCACCCATCAGAGCCTACTCACTTTTCTTGGCCCACCTGGAGTGCTACCTCCTTCAAGAACCGTTTTTCAACAGTTCTAACCTACCTCTGCATAAATTCTTATGTCTTCTGTATAAATTCTTATGTCCTCTGTATTTATTTCCTATGGCTGCCTAGCAAATCACTGTGAAATTAGTGGCTTAATAGAACACGAAACTTACAGTTCTGGATGTCAGAAGTTCAAAATGGTGTTCACTGGCTTAAAATCAACATGTCAGCAGGGCTTCTGGAGGCTTTAGGGCGAGATTCTATTCTCTTGCCTTTTCCAGCTTCTAGAGGCCACCCACTTTTCCTGACTTGTGGGCCTCTTTCACCATCTTCAAACTTGGCAGCATAAAATCTTTAGAATCATTCTGACATTCTAACCTGTGCTTCTATAGTCACATCTCCTCTCAGAGTGGACATGAGTCTTTGGGGACCAGAGGGCAGACTGTGGCCCACCCAAAGATGTCCACATCCCAATCCCCAGAACCTATGAGTATGTGACTCTACATGGCAGAGGGATTTTGTATATGTGAGTGTGTGAGTTTTTTTTTTTAATTATTTGTTTGGCTGCCTCAGGTCTTAGCTGTGGCAAGCCAGATCTTCAATGCATCATCTTTTGTTGTGATGCACTAACTCTAGTTGTGGACATGGGCTCCAGAGCACACGGGCCCCATAGCTGTGGTACACAGGCTTAGTTGCTCCATGGTGTGTGGAATCTTAGTACCCTGACCAGGGATTGAACCCATGGCCTCTGCATTGAAGGTGGATTCTTAACCACTGGACCACCAAGGGGAGGTCCTACGTGAAGGATCTTGAGATGAGGAGAGTATCCTGGATCATCCAAGTAGATCCAATATAATCACATGAGACTTTGTAAGAAAGAGACAGGAATGACAGAGTAAGGGAAGGTTATGCAACAATGGAAGCAGAGAGAGAGAAAGAAGTGATGATAGAAGCAGAGGTCAGAGTGATGTGGCCGGAGCCAAAGAATGTGGTCAGCCTCTAGAAACTGGAAAAGGCAAGAAATGAATTCTCCACTAGAGCCTCCAGAAGAAAAACAGCCCTGCTGACACTTCGATTTTTATACTGTAAGATCTGTTTTAGTTTATGAACTCCAGAACTGTAAGGTTTTTTAAATTGTAGTTTAAAAAATTTTTGCTTTATGCCACTGTTACAGCAGCATAAAACAGCACATAGGAAACTAGTCCAGCCACCTTGGGATCATGCTGTTTGGTGACTGCACACTACATGTTTTGTGAATCTCATTTTTTTTTTAACTGTAATAAGGCAGGAGCAACATCCTGTATTGCTTTCTTATCCCTACTACACTCATTATATACCAGGTGACCATGAGAATATACACTGGCAGCTATACTCATGGAGATACTCACAGATAAGAATTGCTACCAGAAGAAATTCTTCAGGATTCAATAAAGTTTGCATTTATCGGAAAGCCAAAGAATTTCATGGGCAAATCAGCCAGAATGGGATGGAAAGAGATGGAGTAGTCTCATTATAATGCTTGTTATTATGTATTTAGCTGATTATTTGCCTCTGCCTACAGCCAATGACGTGCACCTGTCCTCAGGACCCAAAGAGTACCTTGGAATGCTGGAATACAAGAGAGAAGATGAGGCCAAGCTCATTCAAAACCTCATTCTTGGTAGTGAAACCTGGAACTCTGAGTTTTTGCTTAATTTTTGAGAACTTGAGCGTTAGTCATTGCCACAGTCTTGGGCAGGGATGATAATTCCTCTTTTTCCTCCAGTGCTGCTTCCCCTAGCACAGAGCTTCCTAGCCTCACCATTTTTGACCATGGAATTTTTTGTTTCGGGTGGCTAGGGGCTTTGTATTGTAGGATATTGAGCAGTATCATTGGCTTCTATTCTCTAGAGGCCAGTGGCAACCCCTAATCATGACAATAAAAAAAACAAATGCCTCCAGACATTGCCACATGGCCTCTGGCTTCTGCTACCTTGCCTTCAGTTGAGAAGCACTACCCTAACCTCTTCCCAAGTCTCATCACGTGGTCAGGGTAGAAAATACATCTCCTCATCTTTCTGGTTTAGCACAGGAGTCATGGGAGAAGTAACCATGGCTCCCTTGTTCCATTTGCCTTCTGCTGAGAAATTCGTTTGCAGGTAATGTGGCAGGGCCTTCTCAGCCATGGCTATTACAGGAATCTCCTGATGGGCGTGCTCTATGGTTGACAATCTTCGAACCAGTGCTACTAGCCTGCCTGCCGTCACCATGGAAACCACATAGTCTTCTAGGGAGAAGGAGAAAAACTGCCTCCCTATCAGCTGGTCCCAAGATCTCAAAGCAGAAAGCCCGATGTATAGCCTTATTCCTCTTCTCCTAAGTGACCCTGCTCAGAGCACAGGAGCCACCTACCCATTCTTTTCCACCCCGCACTGGTACACAGCTGAGGGGCCTCTTTGTTCCCCTGTCCTAATGCAGACATGGGGAGGTCTTTGTTTTTCTTAACTTGTTCCATAAAGTTTCTCTCTACATCCCTACTCTGACTTCCAGCCATTCTCTTCTCCTCCAGGCCAACTGATCCTCCTCTGCAGGACTGTTGTACACCTGTTTTTTCTATTCCTGGCAGATGCATGTGATTGCTAAGATCATTCCATCCTCATCATAGAGGCTGAAGTGGGGGTGCATGGACTGGGGTTCCTCTCTTGGAGATATGAAATTCTATATTTTATTCAACCTTGGAAAAGAGAAAATACTTTGCAAATGAGAACTAAGAGAAGCAGGTGGCACCTGCATGTATATTTTTGCTAAGAAAAAAAGCCAGCCTTAATTCCTCAAAGGGAAAAAACATCCCTGGGTATTCAGGCACTGCATCAAGTACAGAAAAGCAGACATCCCCACCCATCATCATAGGTTTCTTATCGGGGGAGCAGTAATCCTCACCGACTCTCTCTGCTCCAGACCTGAAGCCCCGCGGTGTGGTGGTGAACATGATCCCCGGGCTGCCGGCTCACATCCTGTTCATGTGTGTACGCTACGCAGACTCTCTAAATGATGCTGACATGCTCAAGTCCCTCATGAACAGCACCATTAGTGGCATCAAGCAGGTGGTTAAGGTAGGAACTACTTTTTTGACGTTGGACCTTGGTATTATGGCTACTTCAGGAACATTTGTGGAAATGACCAGATGCCCAGACTTTTCCCATCCTACATCTCCAGTGTTTGGTCAACCACATGCTTCTTCAAACCAGTCAGAGGCCCAGTGAAAGACGCCAAGCTATTAGGAAAAGACAACTTAGGTCAGACAGCCCTAAGCGGGGGACACTGCCAGTTACACCTCAAGTCCTTACCTGTAAGACTACAACCTGATGGTCACCACCCCATCACGTCTGTCCCCTCAGGTGTGAGATTCTTGACTGTAGGGAGTATGTGTCTATCCACGTAACAAGTTTGAATGCCAAGGAATAGGAATAGCCGAAAAATTACTCATCTCTTTCCTTGGCACTTATATCATTAATTCTCCCCTATAAAACCACAGTATATACTTTTATTCTTAGCCCAGACATGAAGAGAAGGTATATGTAAGGGACCAGTAAAATATAGACCCATTATCCTTTATTCCCCTTCCAAATAAGAAGTAATGTTTGATTATGAGATATATTTAAAATGTTTAGTTGGGAAAGTCCTATCTCACTTTTAGTAAAATATGTGTTCTAGAAAAGTCATGAGCAATCAAACCCTATCTTAAATACTCTTGGAAAAGAGAAGAAATAAAAGCAATGAGTGCATCAGGAAATGGGTAATTCTTCCACCATCCACCCTGCCCGATTTTATCCTAAGAATTCATTATTCATCAGGAGTTAGGAGTAGAAAACTAACATTGATTTGGTGCTTTACAGTCAGTCTTCATGGGAGCCACCAATGTGTTCTTAGAAGAGACTGCCATAAATTCATGTTTTCCCTGTTCCTATTTTCATAAGTTGGGTTTTCTCCAGACACACTTGCATTATGTTCCAGGCTGTAGGCACACAGTGTTTGCCCCTTCTTGCTGCTCTGGAATGTTTAAATACTTTGAAAGCGAAAGATACATAGCATAAGGAGTATAAATCCTTTCTTGTGAGCATCTTCCATCTCAGCTTCTTCAGCAGCTCCGTGCTCCTCCCGCTCCAGTGCACAGCACGTTAAAGCAGCCCTCACTTGTTCCTCAAACCCCCTTGACCACTGGGCCTTTTTCTCACACACCCCCTCCTGGCTGCCAAAGCACTTAAAATAGTTGTCTCCACCAATTATTTTTCACTCCTTGCAACCTGGCTTCTACCCACATCACTCCACAGAAAGATCACCAGTAATTCCTCTTGCTAAACCCAATGGTATTTTATTAACTTATTCTCTTTAAATAGATTAAACAGTAGCAGCACCTCTTTGAAACTCTCTGACATTGTTTTTTAAAACCCAGGGCTCTCCCAGTTTTCTTCTTATCTCTCTGGTCTTCATTACTTCTGACTCCTATGCTCATTCCTCTCCTTCCTGTCCCATAAGTTGGAATGTTCTTGCCAGCAGAGTCCTTGATCCTGAGCTCTTGTCTGGCCACCCTTTTCCTTCAAGGAGGATATCCTTCTGCCTCTCTCCTGTGGTTTTCTCAGCTGCCCTGGGTCCCCATCATTTCTGCATCCTCGGAGTTTTTGTAGCACCGCCTATGCCTATCATGTAAGCTGTCAGCCACCTATTTAACTGTGTCCTACATACGTGGTGTCTGTCTTCCCAGTCAGAATGTGACATTTGGAGGCCAAGGACTGAGACATTTCTCAGGTATTCTTACAGTGCCTGCTTCAAGTGTCATAACAGATGATATAACCTGTACATAAGTACTTTGCAAGCCATAACCTGCTAAATATGACTTTATTTTCATGTTGTTGTTATTCAGTTGCTCAGTCGTGTCTGACTCTTTGCAACCCCACAAACTGCAGCACGCCAGGCTTCCCTGTCCTTCACCATCTCCCAGAACTTGCTCAAACTCATGTCCATTGAGTCAGTGATGCCATCCAATCATCTCAGCCTCTCTTGTCCCCTTCTCCTCCTGCCTTCAATCTTTCCCAGCATCAGGAGGTCTTTTCCAATGAATTTCTCTTCACATCAGGTGCCCAAGTATTAGAGCTTCAGCTTCAGCATTAGTCCTTCCAATGAATATTCAGGATTGATTTCCTTTAGGATTGACTGATTTGATCTCCTTGCAGTCCAAGGGACCTCAAGAGTCTTCTCTAGCACTGCAGTTCAAAGGCTTTGGCACTCAGTCTATTTTATTGTTCAACTCTCACATCCATACATGACTAGTGGAAAAACTATAGCTTTGACTATATGGACCTTTGTAGGCAAAGTAATGTCTCTGCTTTTTAATATGCTGTCTAGATTTGTCATTGCTTTTTTTCCATGGAGCAAGTGTCTGTCTTTTAATTTCATGGCTGCAGTCACCATCCTCAGTGATTTTGAAGCCCAAGAAAATAAAATTCTTTTTATAATATAAATTTAATAAAGTCTTTAATGAATAAAAGAAGAATTATTTTTGGTCAAAAGCCACCAGCTAGAAAAACAAGATATATCTGTTCTTGGCTCAGAACATTAACAAAATCCAACTTTGTCTTTTCTTGTTTTTTTTTTTTTTTTTTTAAGGAACATTTAGAAGACTTTGAGATGCTGTCCTTTTGGCTTTCCAATACCTGTCATTTCCTCAATTGCCTGAAGCAGTACAGTGGAGAAGAGGTAGGGACGCCTGCCTGCTCTGTGCTCTGTACCGACTGCCAGTCTGCAACCTCCTTGTGGGCCCAAGCTCACCGGAGGAATTAGGAATCAGACTGCCCAGCCCAGGAACATCCTCTGCTCCATCTGGCCTCCTGGCTTCCTTCTTACCCAGGAGACCAGCTTCACATCACCAGCTGAATGGAGGTCACAGGCAAAAAGACTTCCAGAAGGAGGTTTAGACCCTGGGCATGATACTAAGCCTCAGTGTCCTTGACTTTCAGATTACATGAGGTGGATTCTTCCCTGGTGGTCCACTGGTTGAGACTTCATCTTTCAAGGAGAGGGTGTGGGTTCAATCCCTGGTTGGGGAGCTGAGATCCCACATGCCTTGCAGTCAAAAAAAAAAAAAAAAACAAACATAAAACAGAAGTAATGTTGTAACTTAAAAGTCTTTATTGAACCAGTTCAATAAAGACTTTTAAAATGGTTCACATCAAAAAATCTTTTTAAAAAATTCATGAGATAGATTCAGAGATTTTTCATTTTCCTTCTGGCTGTAAACTTCTGAAGTTGTTAATGTTATCACTCCAAAACACAGCCTTTAGTTCAACCTGCCTATGTTTTCATGGCTGTTATCACTACAAGATTTTAGATATTCCTCCATCATCTATAAATCCTTTGCCATCCTGACTCTGCTTTCAAGGGGCTAACATTATAATGAAGTTCTTCACCATCAAGTACTCACAGAGCATTATTTCAGTGACCTAAAGGAACAAAAATGACTGGGATTTTTAATGCCCTGCAAAATAGTTATACCATTCTATAGTCCTCTCAGTAGTATATAAAGTTCTACTGTGTCATACCTTTACCAACACTAGGTATTGACAGATGTTTTATTATTTATCAGTCTCAGGGGTATAAGATGATACTCTATTGACTTAAATTGCAATTGCTTGATCACTAGCAAGGTCAAGCATCATTTCATATGCTTACTCATCAGTTGGATTGTTTTCTAAATTACCTAGTCACATCCATTCTCCGTTTTTCTTAGGGGTGATTCTTTTTTCTTATTGATTTGTAGAAGGTCTTTACATAGATTGTAGCCTATCATTGACTTTTCTTTATGGAGTTGTTTGTCATCCACAAGTTTTGAATTTTGATGTACTTAAATCTATCTGTCCTGTTCTTTTATGATACATGATTCAGTGTCCTGTTCAAGAATTCTTCCCTACCCTGAGATCATGAAGTTCTTTTTTTTCTAACCTTATAATTCAAATTTAGAGTTCATAATTATGCTTTTATCCATAATTGGTGTGATTATTTATCCCAAATTGACAATGTGAAGTAATGATCACATATCTTCTTTCAGGAGAGAAAATAAAATATGAGTAATCCTACTAGTATTATAGAACAAAAGGAGAAATAAGTAAAGAAAATCCAACTTCTAACCAAAAGGAACACTGGGGCTGAGAGGGGCACAGACCAGTCCTTTAAGATAACCTGGCATCTGTGTGGCTTTAACGGGAGGCATATCATCATCATTTTTAAAAATGTATTTATTTTTAATTGCATCACCATTATTTAAATCCTTTCTTTACCCACTTTAGCCATGTATACAATGTTTTTTCCTTGTCTGAAGATCCTCAGTGGTGTCTGAAGATTCTTTATTTACTATATTTTATTTCTAAAATTCCAATGGTTCTTTGTTACCTCTGCCTTTTACAATGTCCTATTCTTATCTTAATTTTTTTTTTAAATTTTACTTCTTCAAACATTGTAACTGTATTACCATGTTCAGGCTAGGCTGCTGTAACAGAGTACCACAGACTAGGTGGCCTGAACAACAGAAATTTAGTTTCTCGCAGTTCTGGAGAATGGAAATCTGAGATCAGGGTGCAAGCATTGGGTCACTGGTGAAAGTTCACTTCTGGACTTGAAGATAGCCGCCTTCTCCCTATGTACTCACATGGCCTTTCCTTAGTGCATGGGATAGAAGGAGAGATTGATCTCTCTAGTGTCTCCTTTTATAAGAACATTAATCCTATCAGATCAGGACTCCCACCCTTGTTGACCTTGTTTAACCTTAATAACATGGAGACAGAGACACCATCTCCAAAGCTAGCCACAATGGAGGTTATGGCTTCAACATATAAATTTGAGGGGGAAACAAATATTCAGTCCATAACATCCATATTAAAGCCTTTCAGATTGGTCTATACTCTGCAAAGTTATGAATCTCATTTATTGCATCTATCAACCTTTTACAGCAGTTTATTTCCTTGAATGCTTCACTGTTTTTCCTATGAGCTTCCATGGGGGAACAGTAATATTTACAGATCCTTAGATTAAATCAACTATAGATCATGTAGTACTATATAATATATAACTTAGTGAAAAAGGTCCACATGTAAGTGGACCTTTGTAAGACCTTACACATGTAAGACCTATGTAGTTCAAACACATATCATTTAAGGGTCAAGTGTAGTTAGTTATAGAAAATAAATGCTATCCAAAACACTAAGAATTTGATACAGATCAGACATTAAGTATAGGAGTTATGCTGCTGCTGGTGCCACTAAGTTGAATCAGTCGGGTCCGACTCTGTGCGACCCCATAGACAGCAGCCCACCAGGCTCCCCCCATCCCTGGGATTCTCTAGCAAGAACACTGGAGTGGGTTGCCATTTCCTTCTCCAATGCGTGAAAGTGAAAAGTGAAAGTGAAGTTGCTCAGTCGTGTCCAACTCCTAGCGACCCCGTGGACTGCAGCCTACCAGGCTCCTCCATCCATGGGATTTTCCAGGCAAGAGTACTGGAGTGGGGTGCCATTGCCTTCTCCATAGGAGTTATAGTAGAAACTTATTGTAATATCGTTAGATACAGAGATAGTATTTTAATTTCCTATGTGTCTACATTATTCTAATATTTATATGTTCAAAATTACTTTCAGGAATTCATGAAGCATAATAGTCCACATCAGAATAAGAATTGCTTGAACAATTTTGACCTTTCAGAATACAGACAGATTCTTAGTGATGTGGCTATACGAATATATCATCAGTTCATTATCGTAATGGAAAATAACATTCAACCAATAATAGGTAAGAAAAGAATCAATGACTAAGAAATATTTATAATGATATTGAGACCTTAAAAAATAAATCCGCATGGAATGTGTAATTGAAAAGCATATAATTTTTTTAAGCCAATAGTAAAATAATTTATTGGTTTAGTCTTATCCCTTTCTGCCCCACCCTTCCCCCAAAAAAACAACTACGTCATGTTGACATAAGTGGTTTTAGTCACTAGGGTGATACCTAGTACTCATAGTAGCAGAAAAGGCCAGTGTGGTTTTGACAATCCAAATTGTGACTTGGTCATGTTTCCAGTGGTACAAGCAAATGTTCACACAAAAACGTCTACATCTCCCAAAAACAAAGAATTAATTTTCAGAGGTGGTACAGCCATGATACTCAGAAAGGAAGAGAACCATTTTTTCCTCAAGTAATACTATTTTTAGAGATTTTCCCTAACCACAATGCAAATAAGAGATACACAGTATCACCTACATAAGTATATTTCTCTACTGTAGCTTCAAAGAACATAATTTTAGAACAAGAAACTTGACTAATATAAATGCCCACTATTTAATTCTCTGATTGCCTAAAGTGATTACATATATAGAAGTACATGTGTAAGTTTTCTTTCTGTAAGGGGGATCCATCCTGTAGGAAAAGATTTGGGAGAACTTCTGCTAGTTATGTGGCTAATCCTAATTCTGAGCCAAGTATTTTTGAAATCCTAGAGCTCCACTCAAATTCTTGTATACTTTCTTCACTTTTCTGAAATTGAAATACTGTAGGCTTTAAGTAGTTCCAGACCATGAGTTGTCACGCCAACCAGCTCTCTCTCCGGTCAAGTTGAGAGAAAAGCAACTGTTCCCCTGCTGTAGATGGTGGTTCATTCCCATCCACCCCTTACAGCCTGGTGTTCCCGAACCCTCCATCCTTCTGCTTTCTCTGTTACAGCTGTATCCACACTAACTCTTGTGAAAATTGTCCCACTCCCTGAAACAGACACACGAGAGCAGGGGAAATGTCCTCTGGGTGTCCCCACTGCATGTGCGAGAAAAGCTTCCATTTTTCTCCATAGTGCCAGGCATGCTGGAGTACGAGAGTCTGCAGGGCATTTCTGGCCTGAAGCCCACAGGCTTCCGGAAGCGGTCCTCCAGCATAGATGACACGGATGCCTACACGATGACCTCCGTCCTGCAGCAACTGAGCTACTTCTACAGCACCATGTGCCAGAATGGCCTGGACCCCGAGATCGTGAGGCAGGCAGTGAAGCAGCTCTTCTTCTTGATCGGGGCAGTCACCCTGAACAGCCTCTTCCTGCGCAAGGACATGTGCTCTTGTAGAAAAGGGATGCAGATAAGGTAAGACCCATAGCCACCACTAACCCTGGAGAGTCTGGCTGGAAAGGATGCTCCTGAAGTCCGAGACTGCACACTCTGCCCGCCCGCCCTCCTCAAGAGCGGCACTGCCAGAGGATGTGCAAAATGAGTCAGAGCCATGGAGATCTCAGCCATCTGATGCCAGGCCCTCCTCCCATCACTCTACCTATGCTAACTTGACACTCTGGCGGAGTGGCTTCAACTAAGAACTAGTAACTGTGTATTTTAAATTCTGGCCCTCTGTGGTTATCATATATGCAGCCAGTATTTGTTGACCACCACCTCTGTGACTAGCACTGCTGGTGGGGGACACAGGAAATGAAAGGGTGATTTGATCCCTGCTGTTGAGAAGCTAAATGATGATTCAAGACCACTATAATTAAGTCATAAACAAGAGGTACAGGAAGTGCTTCAGAGAGGAGAGATGACTGTGGCCAGAAAAGTTAAAGAAGCCTGAAAACTGTTTGTGAGTGATCAAAAATGGAAGAACATTCCAGGCAAGGGAATGAGTGGGCAAAGCCATAGTGGTAGGACCGAGTGAGGACCCCTCCTCAGGCAGGAGTAAATATTAAAGTGCAGAGAAGGCAATGGCACCCCACTCCAGTACTCTTGCCTGGAAACTCCCATGGACAGAGGAGCCTGGTAGGCTGCAATCCATGGGGTCAGGGGTTTCCCCCGAGGGGCTGCAGTCATGGGGTCACTAGGGTCGGACACGACTGAATGACTTCACTTTCACTTTTCACTTTCATGCATTGGAGAAGGAAATGGCAACCCACTCCAGTGTTCTTGCCTGGAGAATCCCAGGGATGGGCGAGCCTGGTGGGCTGTTGTCTATGGGGTCGCACAGAGTTGGACACGACTGAAGCAACTTAGCAGCAGCTAAATTAAGTGAAGGCTTATGTCAGGATCTACAGGACTGAAGTAGAGTGGTAAGCTGGACCTAGATTGGGAGGGCGTAAAATGGTAGGCCAAGCATTGAGAGTTCATCCTGCAGATATGGTTATCCAGTTTGTTTGTTTTTTAATTTCTTTTTGTGTATTTATTTATTTTTGGCTGTGCTGAGTCTCTGTTGCTTTTCGAGGGCTTTCTCTAGTTGCCTCTTGTGGGGCTATTCTTCTTGCAGTGTGAAAGCCTCTCGTTACAGTGGCTTCTCTAGTTGCAGAGCACGGGCTCTAGAGCACGGGCTAACTAGTCGTGGCATGTGGGATTAGTTGCCTGGTGTCATGCAGGATCTTCCCGGACCAGAGGTTGACCCTGTGTCCCCTGCTTTGGCAGGCAGATTCTTATCCATTGTGTCACCTGGAAGTCTAGTCATCCAGTTTTGAAGTGTGTCAGCTTCTCTGTTTCTAAACCAAGAAAACACAGATCATTAACTGTTGTTTGAATTAACACTGTCACATGATTAGAAAACAAATAATATGGGCTAGATATTTAAGATTTTTTTAATATGTACACGGATTTGATACCTGTAGGTGACAGGAGGATGTAGGGTGGTGATGATGGCAGTGACACAATGAAAAGTGACCTAGAAAGTTTATTAAGCCAAGTAGTACACAAGAGGCGTGCATTACATCTTAGCGTTGGTGAAACGGACATCTCTACAAAGCAGTGTGTGAAATTCCCATGACCCAGGTTGTGGTTTTCAGATACGAGGGAGTGGAGGGCTGGGCTTTGTGGGTCTTTTCTTCTTCTTCACTGAGAGGAAAGGCTTCTGTTTATTTCCCAAGCTGTGAACAGATGCCCTGAAGTCCTCTGGGGCAGGCCTCAGGCTTATTTAAAGTCAAGTCATAAACCTACACGTCACCAAAGTCTTTGCTAAACAACTCTTATTCCACCAGGAGGTCCCCAAGCTAAGTGAACATTTGTCCCCAAGAGTGCCCAGCACTCTTTCCTCTCACCAATTGGAAGTGCTATGAGGGAAGTACTGCCTTTCCAGTGTGTTGCTCTGAGTGAACAGCACATGCATCTTAGAGACATTTGTTCATTCAGATATTGATTCAGCTTCTGCCATAAACAAGGTCCTTCAGGATTGGCAGTGATTTTACCACGACAAGACAAGCACTGCAATAGCAAAACATGAACACAAGTGGAAAATCAAACTCCGAGAAAGGAAAAATAAACAGTGGACAGAGTAGCTTGAAAACGGGCACTGGGCTTTCTGACTGCCAGGAGAAAAAAGCAAAACATCAGTAGCTCTCTGGTCTCATCTGGCATGGTGAAGCAGACCAGTTCCTGGGAAAATGTAAAAATTTTCCTAGTACGTAGTTCTTTTTTTGTTCCTAGTGGGCTGCTATCTGTGGGGTCTCACAGAGTCAGATACAACTGAAGTGACTTAGCAGCAGCAGCAGTCATAAATTTATAAAAAATATTATTTTATGTGGAACTTTATCTCACCATCTCCACAATAGCATTTTTATTGCAAGTTCCATTGTGGTTATTTTGCCCAGGCATCTTTTTTTTTTTTTTTTTTTGGCTCTGCTGGATCTTCATTGCTGTGCAAATCTCTAATTGCAGCACGTGGGGGCTACTCTAGTTGCAATGTGCAGGCTTCACATTGCAGCAGCTTCTCTTGCTGCCGAGCATGGGCTCTAGGTGCAGGGGCTTCAGTAATTGTGGCTCATGTTTTCAGTAGTTGTGGCTTCCAGGCTCTAGAGCACAGGCTCGACAGTTGTGGTGTATGGGCTTAGTTGTTCCACGGCAAGCGGGATCTTGGATCAGACATTGAACCTGTGTCTCCTGAATTGGCAGGTGGATTCTTTACCACTGAGCCTTAAGGAAGCCCACCCAGGGTTCTTTAATAAGAACCTAGGTAGGGCCTGTGGAGACAGTTCTGTTAGGAACCAGAATGATGTGGCCCAAGTACAGACATTGCTTGTTGCCCTGAGGGAATCTGGGGAGAATACAAAAGGCATTGACTTGGGTCTTGGAGGACAAGAAGGATTTCAGCCCAAGAACTAGAGAAACAAGCACAGGCCTCAGTGAAGGAATGCTTAGGGCAGGGTATGAATAGCCCTCCTTGAAAGGAGAACCAGAGTGATGGGTAGATCTAGAAAGATGAGTTACAGAGACAGAGCGGAGTGCCAGCATGAGAAATGCACGCTTTAGTCCCTCTGGAATGGCAGCAACCTCAGTTTTTTATTTTTCAGAAGGCTTTAAACTATGGATTTGGTTTTTTTTTTTTAGTAGTTGTGGGATTATTCGGGTTATAGATTTCATTTTAGGTGAGTCTGGTAGTTTTTGGTTTTCAAGGACTTAGTCCACTTCATCACAGTTGAGGTAATGTGTGTATCACTGTTCAGAATATTCCTTTATTATTCTTTTAATTTCTGCAGAATTTGTAACAACGGCCCCTCGTCCACTCCTCTGTGGGTGATTTGTCTCCTCTTCTCCTTGGTCAGTCTTGCTACAGGTATATCAATTTTATGATCTTTTCAAAGAACCAGGTTTTGATTTCATTGATTTTTGTCTTATTTTTTAAAAAATTTAATGGATTTCTGTTACTGTCTTTTTTCATTCCTTCTGCCTACTTTGCATTTAATTTTCTTTTCTTCTAGGTTCCTAAAGTAGAAGTCTGGATTATTAGCTCTGAGACTTTTCTTTTCTAACATAAGCATTTAATGCTATACATTTCTCTCCAAGCACTACTTTAACTCTATCCCCCAACACACAGTTTTGATGTATGTTGTTCAGTTCATTTTTGTTCAATTCGCAATATTTTTTAATTTCCCTCAAGTCTTACTCTTTGACTCTTGGATGGTATAAGTGCGTGTTGTTTAATTTCCAAGTGTTTAGAGACTTTCTTGTTACCTTTCTGTTATTGATTTTAGTTTAATTTTGTTGTGCTTAAAGAATATACTTTGTCAGTCAGACTCTTAGAAACAAAAAGTAGAATGGTGGTTGCCTGGAGTTGATGAGAGAGAGAGAGAAAGGGAGTTGTTGTTCAGTGGATGTACAGTTTCAATTTTACAAAATGTTCTGGGAGCTTAGTTTCACAACATGGTGCATATAGTTAAGACTACTATGCTATCCTATACACTTATGATGGTTAACATGGTAATTTTATGTTATGTATTTTCTACCACAATTTTTAAAAAGATCTCTAGATGCACACAGGTTAACATACACTGTAGACTATGATGCTAGAGTTCCCAACCATCCCACTTTGTCTTAGACTTTCCCAGATTTATTTTTAAAACACAAACGTATAAATACTTTTACATTGAAAAAAACAAACTTTATATTTGTTGTCGTTGGTCAGTCATTAAGTCATGGCTCTTTGCAACCCCATGAAGTGCAGCACACCAGGCTTCCCTGTCCTTCACCATCTCCCAGAGCTTGCTCAAACTCATGACTATTGAGTCGGTGATGCCATCCAATCATCTCATCCTCTGTTGTCCCCTTCTCCTGCCTTCAATCTTTCCCAGCATCAGGGTCTTTTCCAATGAGTCAGCTCTTTGCATCAGGCGGCCAAGTATTGGAGCTTCAGCTTCAGCATCAGTCCTTCCAATGAATATTCAAGGTTGTTTTCCTTCAGGATTGACTGGTTGGATCTCCTTGCAGTCCAAGGGACTCTCAAGAGTCTTCTCCAACACCACAGTTCAAAAGCATCAATTGTTCGGCGTTCAGCTTTCTTTATGGTCCAACTCTCACATCCGTACATGACTACTGGAAAAAGCATAGCTTTGATTAGACAGACCTTTGTCAGCAAAGTAATGTCTCTGCCTTTTAATATGCTGTCTAGGTTGGTCATAGCTTTTCTTCCAAAGAGCAAGCGTCTTTTAATTTCATGGCTGCAGTCACCATCTGCAGTGATTTTGGAGCCCAAGAAAATAAAGTCTGTCGCTGTTTCCACTGTTCCCCCATCTATTTGCCATGAAGTGATGAGAAACTTTATATGATTTCAGTTATTTTTAAATGTGTTAATACTTGCTTTTATGACCCAGAATACAGTCTACTTTTGTGAATATTCCAAATGCAGTTGAAAAGAATGTTCATTCTTCTGTTGTTGGGTAGAATATTCTATAAATGTCAATCAGACTCAATTTGTTGATGGTATTTTTCGGGGTTTCCCTGGTGACTCAGACAGTAAATAATCTGCCTGCCATGCAGGAGACCTGGGTTCGATCCCTGGGTCAGAAAGATTCCCCTGGAGCAGGGAATGGCAATCCAGTCCAGTATTCTTGCCTGGAGAATTCCATGGACAGAGGAGTGACGAAGACTTTGACTTTGACTTTCATTTTTCAGTTCTTCTGTATCCTTGCTGATTTTCTGTCTGCTAATTCTATTGACTACTGAGAGGGGTATTTATTGATATATGATATATTTAGATATGTCTACCATTTTGTTATTTTCTATTTGTTCCTTCTGGTTTTTATTTCTTTGATTTCCTGTTTCTGTCTTATCTGGGGTTCTTTGAACATTTTTGGCGTCCTTTTTAAATTTCCCTATTGTGTTTTCTCTATATCTCACTGTATCTTTTTTAATGGTTGATCTAGAAATTACAGTATCATACTTACCTTTTTCAATCTATTTGGAATCAATATCTTTTATTTTTAAATTGGATTTTTAAAAAGCTGTTTATTTGGATTTTTTAGTCACACTGCATGGCATGCATGCTATTGGTTCCCCAACAAGGGATTGGACCCATGCCCCCTTCACTGAAAGTTTGGAGCCCCACCATTTATCACATTAAGTGAAATGTGGAAACCTTACCAGCACATAGGCTCCTTTCCTCTCCTCGGTTTATTTTGTAGTTGTCTTATGCTGTACTTCTACATACATCAAAAACTCTACCAGACAATGTTATAATTTTTAGTTTCAGTTCACCTAGGATATTTTCAAGGGCTCAAAAGGAGAAGAATAGTCTTTTATATTTATCCAGATATTAATCATTTCTGTAATTTCTTCATTTCTAATGTTTCAAGTCTCACTTGTTCCCTCCAGATCTCATTTTGATCTCATTTTCCTTTTGCCTGAGAAAATTATTTCAGTAATCCTTAAGAGAAGATTCACTGGCAATAAGTTTCCTTAGCTTTCTTTAATCTGAAAATATCTTTATCTCACTTTCTATACTTCAACTATACTTCCTGAAGTATATTTTTGTAGGCTGCCACTGTCTGGGCTGACAGTCCATTTTTTCATCAATTTTAAAATGTTTCACTTTTTTCTGGTTTCCATGGTTTCTGGTGAGAAATGCACAGTCATTCAATTATTATTTCCCTACAAATAATACATAGTTTTTCTCTTATTGATTTCCAGATTTTTTCTTTGTGTTTGGTTTACCACAGTTTGATTATAATATGACAAAGTATGGATTTCTTTGAGTTTAGCTTCTTTGAGATTCTCTGGACTTCTTGAATCTGTAGGTTTGTGGATCTCACCAAATTTGGAACATTTTCAGCCATTTCTTCAAATGTTTTGTCTGCATCATACTTTCTCCTCTCCTTCTGGAATTTCAGTGATACAAATGTTAGAGATTTCATTGTTTTGTTACCCCTAAAATTCTGTTCTTTAGATTTTTCCTTTGGACTTTCAGATTGCATAGTCTTTGTTTGGTCCTTTGAAGTTCTCTGACTCTCTTCTGCTGTTGAGCCCATTCAGTGAGTTCTTTTGTTTCTGTTGCTGTATTTTTCAGCTTTATAATTTTTCAGTTATTTTTTAACATCTTGTGTCTTTTCTGAGATTTTCTGTCTTTGCATGTATTTCAAGATAGTTTGTCTTTACTTTTTGGAGCATTTTGTGATAGCTTCCTTTGTCAGATGATTCCAACATCTGTGTCATCTCAGAGTTGATATCTATTAATTGCATTGTACAATCTGATGAGATTTTCCTGTTTCATATGCCTAGTAATTTTGAATTGTGTTCTGGACACTTTAGTATTATGAGACACTGAGTCTTTAAATCCTGTGGAGAATGTTGATATTTTTTATCAGATAATCAACCCACTGGGGTTCAGGTTCTGGGAATAATTTTGATTCCTTGGTCAGCTCAGTTTTCAAAGCCTTTGTAATGCTATTTGCTTCTATCTTATGTGTGACACACAGTGGCCAGTCTGAAACTTGGGTGGTGCTCAATCCATAGTTTAGTCCTCGAAGTTTTAAGTGTGCAGATTCATGCATGGGCTCAGGGGTGTGCCCAGGAGTTCATAAGCAAATTTAAGGGTCACTTTCCTGAGCTTTTTCCTCTCCATAATACCCCTGGTACTTTCCAGATCTCTGAGGATCCTTTCTTTTGTCCTCCAGACAGAAAACTTGGGCTTTACTTAACTCACTATGTGCTATACTCCCAGCAAATGTCCCCATCTGGGGTCAAGTGGTGGGAGGATAGAGCTAGAGGTGTTCACCCCCATCCCCTTGAGCTACAGTTCCTCCAACTGAAGAAAGTTCCCCTCTCTGTTTTAGTTTGCTGCTGGAGCCTGTTGCCACCACCATAGGACTGTTTAAGGGGCTTACGCATAACAGAGTGAAGAAAAAGAAAGAAAAGGAGAAATAAGAAAAACAGAATTTCTACCCTCTCTGAGTATTAGGACACCCCTTTTCAGCACCTTAAACCAGAACTGGAGGGTTCCTCCTAGAGCTCTTAGTTGACAGCAATGCCCTCTGCTTAATTTCAGGCTGCTTTGAGTTCAAACCAGTGACTAGCCAAGGGGAAGATACTGGTAAACTCAGTATTAATTGGGAGATACTTCAGATTCTGGTCTTCTTTCCCACACCACCTGCTACTGTTTACTTTTCAAAGTCCTCAAATAGTTGTTCCAGGCATTCCATCCAGGTTTTATAACTGCATTCCGTGGGAGACACAAAATGGAGTGCTTATTCCAGCTTACCAAGAACTAGAACTCCCAATACAGATTTTTGAGTAGGAGGATTAAGATGCTCAAAATTTAGATTTAGAAAAACTGTGGCAGAATTGAATAGGATGGATTAGAAGGGATGAGATGGGAGGCCCAGTAAGAATCTACTGTAATAAGAACTAAACTAGTGGGACAAAATTGAGAATGACAGTGTTGGGGTGGGGTGCTTACCAGAGCAAGAGAAGTCATTTCACACTTATTACCTCCTTATGGAATACATTAACTCAGCATTATTGTCCCAGTGACATAACCCATGGGGAGTTGCTAATCTGGAAGGTCAGAGCTAGAGCTGACCTTAGAGATCACCTAGTTTACTCAATTTCTTAAACAGCTTCATTGATAAATAATCTCCATGCCATACAGTACACTTGTTTAAAGTATAGAGTTCAATGAAGTTTGGTATATTTACAGAATTATGTAACCATCACCATAATGTAATTTTAGAAAAGCTTCATCACTCCAAAAAGAAACCTTAAACCCAGTTATCAGCCACTCTTATCCCCTATTCACATCCCACCGAGGAGTCCCCTCCTCCTCACCTCAGTTCAGTTCAGTTCAGTCGCTCAGTCATGTCCGACTCTTTGTGACCCCATGGATGCCAGGCCTCCCTGTCCATCACCAACTCCTGGAGTTTACTCAAATTCATGTCCATTGAGTCAGTGATGCCATCCAACCATCTCATCCTCTGTCGTCCCCTTCTCCTCCTGCCTTCAATCTTTCCCAGCATCAGTGTCTTTTCCATTGAGTCAGTTCTTTGCATCAGGTGGCCTTAATATAGGAGCTTCAGCTTCAGCATCAGTCCCTCATGAATATTCAGGACTGATTTCCTTTAGGATGGACTAGTTGGATCTCCTTGCAGTCCAAGGGACTCTCAAGAGTCTTCTCCAAATCACAGTTCAAAAGCATCAATTCTTCAGTGCTCAGCTTTCTTTATGGTCCAACTCTCACATCGGTACATGACTATTGGAGAAACCATAGCTTTAACTACACAGATCTTTGCTGACAAAGTAATCTCAGCTTTTTAATATGGTGTCTAGGTTGGTCATAGCTTCTCTTCCAAGGAACAAGTGTCTTTTAATTTCATGGCAGCCATCACCATCTGCAATGATTTTGGAGCCCAAGAGAATAAAGTCTGTCACTGTTTCCATTGTTTCCCCATCTATTTGCCATGAAGTGATGGGACCGGATGCCTTGATCTTATTTTTGAATGTTGGGTTTTAAGCCAGCTTTTTCACTGTCTCTTTCATTTTCATCAAGAGACTAGTTCCTCTTTGATTTCTGCCATAAGGGTGGTATCATCTGCATATCTAAGGTTATTGATTCCAGCTTGTGCTTCATCCAGCCCGGCATTTCACATAATGTACTCTGCATATAAGTTAAATAAGCAGGGTGATGATATACAACCTTGATGTACTCCTTTCCCAATTTTGAACCAGGCCGTTGTTCCATATCTGGTTCTGTTGCTTCTTGACGTTTATATAGATTTCTCAGGAGGCAGGTAAGGTGATCTGGTATTCCCATTTCTTTAAAATTTTTCCGCAGTTTGTTGTGATCCACACAGTCAAAGGCTTTAGTGCAGTCAGTGAAGCAGCAGTAGATGTTTTTCTGGAATTCTCTTGCTTTTTCTTTGATCCAGTGGCAACATCAAATATATTTTCTTTCTCTACAGATTTGCTTATACTGGAAGTTTTTTAATACATGAAATTATAAAATACTTTGTCTTTTGTGAATAGCTTCATTCTCTTAGTGTAATGTTTTCATATTTCACCCATGTAGTAGCATGTGTCAGTATCTCCCTCCTTTTTATTGTTGAATAACATCTTATTGTATAGATAGACCACAATTTATTTATCTGTCCACCAATTGGTGAACATTAGGGTTGTTTTCATTTTTTGACTATAATGATTAATGCTCCTATGAACATTTGTGTATGATTTTTTTGTGTGGACCTTTCAATTCAGAGTTGCTGGGTCAGATGGTAGTTCTGTGTTTAACATTTTGAGGAAATGCTTGTTTTCTTTAGCAGCTGTACTATTTACATTCTAACTAGCAATGTGTGAGTGTTCTCAACACCCTCATTTACCAAGAGAAGTAGAGTAACTTTCCAGGCTCACAAAACAGATTGGTGAGATTAAAACCCATGCCTCTTAACTCATAAACCTATGATAGTAAGTGACAGAAACTAGAATAGAAACCCCAGTGAACTTAGAAAACCTTCTACCAGTTGAAACTTTTCTGCCACTTTAGGAAAAGAGTTCAAACAATTTTTATACAAGTGTAAGTCCCCTCTTCAAATATCATTATGAGTTTTTCCTTTAAGATATTTTCAAGTCTACTATTAAAGGTACATTAATAGATTATTTTATAAATTATTGTAGTCACTGTTCGTTGCTCAGATTTTCTCCAAAGTTTATTGCTATTATGGCTGCTCACCCTACACCATCATAATCCTTAGAATCATGGATCATGAGAGCTGATCATCTGGCCCAATCCCCTCTTGTTACAAATGAAGAAACTGCTGGACATGGTCCTAAGAATCTCAGTGAACACTGGTACCATGTTGGGACATGCTTGGGGACTCTACACCTTCCCCTAAAGTGTTCTAAATGAATCACCCACTGTTCTCTGCTCCTCTGGCTTTTACTTCAGGTGCAACATCAGTTACTTAGAAGAATGGCTTAAAGATAAGAATTTACAGAACAATTTGGCCAAGGAAACTTTGGAGCCTCTCTCACAGGCAGCATGGTTGCTTCAGGTGAAGAAGACCACGGACAGTGATGCCAAGGAGATCTACGAACGCTGTACCTCCCTGTCTGCTGTGCAGGTAATCAGATTTGTTCAGTGTCTCCCCAGTCTTCACCAGCAGATCATGTGACTGGCATCCCCTTTCCTGGCTTAGCTGGCAGGGGGTGCATCTGCATCTCTCTGTGCTCTTTGGCCCACCCACTTATCTAACAAACATTTATTAAATACTAAATCTAGACCTTGAAAACCTAAAAGCTCATATGGCACATTCCTTGCCCACAAAACCACAGATGTGTGTGTGTGGGGAGAGGATGTAGGAGTGGAGAAGGAGGCTGGAAATGGGGAATTGTCTCACAGTCATCTAATTATATGATGTCCTTGCTCCCATCTATGCTCTTCTCAGCTTGTCTTCTCTTTTCTTGGGGAAAAAATAACACGTGGTTCCTAGAGCCAGATTACAGTATTAAAGAACCACTTGTGGTTCCCAACTGTTCCTAGACCACTGGAACCATCGTTTCATGGACAAAGTTATCCTTTTCATGGCCTTATACCATCTTATGCATTGTTTGCAGATCATAAAGATTCTTAATTCATACACACCTATAGATGACTTTGAAAAAAGAGTGACTCCATCCTTCGTTCGCAAAGTGCAGGTGAGATGCTTAAGATGTGCCTTTTAATTTTTAGTATGAGACAGTGATATTTAATTACCACTATAGAAGTTCAGAATTAAAGTACATGTACCAAATATACAAAGGAAATGCCCACAGGAAAAGTGGCAGAAATCTTCCCTGTCAAATTCCCCCTGTTTTTAGAACCCATTTTAGCCCTGGTGGGAAGGGACTGAAAACACCAAAACCATGACTCCCAGTCTGCAGTCCTTGAGCATGTCTTGTTTCTCATCAGTCCTTGAGCACAGACAAGGGAACAGAGGCTGAATGGAAACAGAGAACCTACATACTCATTTTTTCTTATTTTAATCCGTAAAGTTTCTTTCCCAATGCCTTAGGGCAGCAGTTGTCAAAGTTTCATTCAAGAGTCTTTGGTGAGGTGGGGAGGAGTGGATCCTTGAGATAATTTCAGAGAGTCTGCAAAGTCTTCCTTTTTCCAAATATATACCTGTGTGAGGCAGACTTTTCTTCACATACTTCAACCAGAATAGCAAATCACTACAGGTGAATGCAGAAGCAGATACAAGATTCCGCCTGTCACATTAAGTCAGTCATTAAAAAGATTTACAAAATTATAAAAAACAATACTACTTCTCAGTAGTTTTTTTTTTAATTTTCTTTCAAATTTGAATTATTTTTCAATAAAAATATATTGACATGTCTTGGGCTTTTCTTGTTATTTTAATGAATTAATAAGTATTTTAAATTATTGTTTTATTACTAATATGATAAATTTCCATAGCTCTAACCACATGCACGAAAGCTGTTTGGGGTCCTCAGTAATTTAAGATTTTAAAGGGGTCCTGAGACCAAAAAGTTTGCAAACCACTGAACTAAAAATAACTATGAATGCAATAAAAATTTAATACTGAGCTCCACTCATGAGCTGAGAATTATGCCATGAGAATAGGTAAGAATAGAAACTAGATCAATTTACAGTCAGCCCATCCTGGGGGAAATTAACTTCTGAAGTGAAAAAGAGCAAGTAAGTGTTCACGAGAGCTGGCCTGGAAGACCCAAACAGACCATTTCACCTGTGCTGTGCTGTTGAAAAGCCCTTTTGTGTGTTATCTCACATGAATTTGAAAGGAGTTTTTCACTGTTGTGTTTTCCTTACTCTTGACTTCCAGACAGCAACACAGCAGAGCGCACTGGTTTCCTTATTCATTTTCCCCCTGATTCTCATTTCAGGCTCTCCTCAACAGCCGAGAGGATTCATCACACCTGATGTTGGACACCAAATACCTCTTTCAAGTCACATTTCCTTTTACTCCCTCTCCACATGCTCTGGAAATGATCCAGATCCCCAGCAGTTTTAAGCTTGGCTTTCTCAATAGGTTATAGCAGGAGAAAAGGGCATAAGTGCACTTTTCTTTCAAAAGCTCAGTGAAGCTCAAATAAGAGGGACGTGGCTTACACCTGATTGGAAATGGAAATGCTTTGGAATGTGACTTAATGAAGAAAATAAGAATTCTCCCAAATGGGCCACTCCTCCTCTTGCTCATGGTGATGGTGCTGCCGCTGCCATCTTGTAAGAATTAACACACACCAGTTGAGGTTGGAAAGGCCACATCTACCTTTGGAATCTCAGCCAAATTTTACTAGGATTCCTTCAATACTCCTATTTTCTGCCTGGTGCCTCTATCTTGTGACAAGGGTCCACCCAGTGGGAGTGATGACTCTCGGGACACAGCTTATCCTGTTTTCTAAAAGGTTCATGTGAAGCCCAGATATTTATGAAGCCACAAATGGGTTCCAGGATTGTCTTTCAAATAATCCCATTTGACCATGACCCATCAGAAAGTCTCTCACCCACATGCTTGCTTGATGAGCGTGGGGGTGCTTCACCAACTCTTTTTACTAAAGACGCTTCTGCATTAAAAAATATTTATTTCAGGCCCCTCTAATTTTTAAGAGAATATTCAACCTGAAATAAATCATGAAGTATTTTTATGTAAATATTCATTTAAAACTAATATATCATTCAAGTCTAACTCCCACATCATTTATCATCTCCTCCAAAAGAACACGTCATTAAATTTTCTCTGCCAACATATTTGCCATAACTTTTCATTGTTTAATATCTTTCATACAATGACTTAAAAAAAGTTTGAAAAGGCAACCTAAATTATTTTTTCTGTCTTATCAGCATTCAAATACGTTTTAAGATTTCCTCATAAAAATAACTGAAAAACTATGTCAGTTCCTTCTTTTGAGAAATCTCCCAAGTTTTCTGGGAACTGACTATTCCTTGATCCTCCAGGTTTCCTTATTTCTTCCTTTCAGAGCAGAAAACGTGACTTGATAAGCACTCCTGGCCTGTGGACTCAGTGCTCTTCCATACCTCCCCAGAGTCACAGGCCAAGGCTGACTCTGCAATATGGGCATATATCTTAGGAGTAAAAATAATCCATGAGGATGAATTAACGTCACCCTTCCAATATGTAATAATGTCTTTTCATATCATAAATGATTTAATTTAGTTCACTCGGATATATTGTATATGAAGAAATGAGAAGTAGAACTTTGTAATATTTTAATCAATAAAATTACCACATGATCTGGGTCAAATTCTTCTATTTGCCAGGAGATTACATTTTTCCTAAGTGCACAAGGTTTATGCTTTTCTTTAAGGGTCATATTTAAAGATGCTGGAAATGTTACAGATTCATAACACCTCATAAAACATATATAAAATTTTTTAGCGAGGAAGTAAATATGCCCTCTTCGGCTATATCTCCATGTAGCTCTCAGACTGTGCCAGCATTAGGGGCTACTTGGCAGAGAGTTGGCTGGGTTTTGATTCACATGGATTGCCTTCTTCTTGCCTCCCCTACACCATAAAGAGCCCATCACTCTTCCTTTTTGGCTCCCATAACTCAAGCTTCCTGTCTGTTTTATGGCACCCATCATGGGCTATAGGACAGTATCATTGGCTGTTCCCTCCGGTACCCTGTGAGCTCCTGGAGAAAAGGTCATCTCAATGCTAGCAAATGGAACTTCAGGAGCAGAGTCCTACTGGAGGCAGCAGGGTTTGTAGGGGGTCAGTCTTGGGAAGGAGTAGATCTTGTTTGAAGACAAGGGGACCTGCAGAGACTAAAAAGCGTACGCGTGGAGAAAGGGGCAGGGAAGCACTCACCGCACTGTCTTGATCTGTTCTACAAAGCCGAAGGTGGCAAGGGTGGCCAAAACCATGAGGTACTGACGGGGTGAGGACTGTGAAAAGGCAGGAGCTGCCACTAACCTTCAATAACAGGTAAATGTCGGGGCCACTCAGTGAAGCAGGGTGTGAATTCACAGGGGTCAAACCTGCCAAACTCTGCTTCCTGCAGAGAGCAGAGAACTGTGCTCTAAAAACTGGTCCACAGGGTTTCTGAGGGAACCTGGCGGTATGGATGATCAGAAGGCCTAAGCGGTGAGTGAGTGATGCAACCTGTAGTGAGTGCCCCAGCTGTGAACACAGAGTTGGAGGTGGGAAGGAAGAGAGCAGCTGAGCTGTAAAGTCCAGATAAGGAGATTAGTTAGACGGATGCAGTTGCCTTAGCACCTTGAAGCTGCAGCCCTAACTTCTCCTTATTCTGCTGATCGGTTCCAAGCGTTGACTCCCTGGAAGGTATGTATGTGTTAACATTAGAGTACTCAGGCTTCCTTAAATGCTCAGAAAAGTGTTCAGATGTGTGCATACCAAGTTGTTGACAGGGGTCTTTCTGGGCAGTGAGAGTATAGGTAAAGGACATTATGGTAGTTAATCTGTATGTTCTAATTTTTCCACATTTCACATGTATTTCTTCTGAGATAGAAAGTGCTTTGTTTTAAGAATATATTTAGTATTGACATCAGGGGCAAATTAAGCATCTTTACAATTTAATCAGTTTTAAAAACTGACCCATATAACGTTTCACATGTCAAGTAAATCTTGGAATGCAGCGTATAGAATAGAAAG
Source organism: Tragelaphus eurycerus (assembly GCA_935064755.1). Classification (NCBI taxonomy): domain Eukaryota; kingdom Metazoa; phylum Chordata; class Mammalia; order Artiodactyla; family Bovidae; genus Tragelaphus; species Tragelaphus eurycerus. Next base: position 1,786,719 of record CAKXYN010000008.1, read on the forward strand.
AGGCTTCTAACACTAAACATTACACAGTTTTAATGCCTGTGGGACTCACCCATTCATTGCCATGTGTATCAGCAGTTTATTCTTTTTTATGAGATGAACATATCACAATTTATGTATCTGTCTAAACTGATGAATATTTGGGTTTTTCCAGCTTGGGGCTATTATAAATAAAACTATTATGACATTCATGGTTTTTTTTTTTTTTTTTTGAGGATGTTAAGTATTCATTTCTGTTGAGTATATATCAAGGAGTAAAATATGTTTGTGTAGCTTTAGAGGATCTTATCAGTTTTCCAGTGTGGTGGTACCAGTTTATTCTCTCACCAGCTGAAAGGGTCCACTTCTCTACATTCTCACCCACACTTCACGCCATCAGTCTTTACTCTTAGGTGTTCTGGTGGGTAAGGAGTGGATTCACAGTGTGTTTTAACTTGCATGTCATTGACGCCTAATGCTGTTGAGCACCTCTTTATCTGTTTATTGACCATATGAATATCTGCATTTGTTAAGTGTCCAAGTTTTTGCCCACTTAAAAATAATCTGTACTGAGATACAACTGCACACAACATAAAACTCACTATTTTATAGCATACATTTCAGTGGTTCTTAGTAAATTCACAAGCAAATTACATTATCTAATTCTAGAAAATTTCCATCACCCTTAAAAAGAAACCCCATACTCGTTAAACAGTCACTCCAACCCCCTACCTCCCACCTGTTGGCAACCTCTAATCAACTTTCTGTCTCTGCATTTGCCTATCCTGGATGTGTTGTATAAATGGAATCACAATCTGTGGCCTTTTGCATCTGACTTATTTCACTTAGTGTAAAGTTTGCAAGGTTCATCCATGTTGTAGCACATCAGAACTTCATCCCTTTTTTAATTGCCAAATAAGAGTCTAATGGATGAACAGACCACATTTTCTTTATTCATTCCTCAGCTGATGGACATGTCAGTTGTTTCTACTTCTTTGGCTTAAATGCTGCTACAGATATTTGTGTGTAAATTTTTATGTGCACATATGTATTTGATGGTCTTGGAATATGCCCAGAAGTAAATCTGCTTGGTCGTTTGGTAGCAACCATGTTTAACTTCTTGAGTAACTGCCAAGCTGTTTTCCACAGAGGCAGCAACATTTTACATTCCCACCGGCAAAGTATGAGGGTAATTTTGCCCATTTTTAATTGGGTCAATGAAGCACAATTTTAAAAGTGAAAACTGGGGGTACCCTATATATCCTACAGTAGGATATTGGCTTATTAAATCGTGATACTCCATCACTCCATAGTATAAAATAATACTATAGGTATTTTCAAAAACCAGATAGCTCTGTAAGCAGTAACAGAATAAGTTAGGTAAAAAAGCAAGTGGCTAACAGTTCCATTTATGTAACTAACAAAGCTTTATCTATGGCATCAGAAAACTCTGGAAGAATAGCCTCCAAATCAGGGAACTGAGTGTAGGGCAGGTAATGGGGACTTTCACTTTTGACTATCTATCCTTGGCACTGAATTTTTAAAGAAATAATCATGGGGTAGTAGGTGATTTGGTAATTTTTTTTTTTTTTGGAACTGTATATTTAAGTGAAACATTTCAAGGCAATTTTGTGCTTGGCTTAGGGTTAGGCGGAGAAGGCAATGGCACCCCACTCCAGTACTCTTGCCTGGAAAATCTCATGGACGGAGGAGCCTGGAAGGCTGCAGTCCATGGTGTCATGAAGAGTTGGACACGACTGAGCGACTTCACTTTCACTTTTCACTTTCATGCATTGGAGAAGGAAATGGCAACCCACTCCAGTGTTCTTGCCTGGAGAATCCCAGGGACGGGGGAGCCTGGTGGGCTGCCGTCTACGGGGTCTCACGGAGTCGGACACGACTGAAGTGACTCAGCAGCAGTAGCAGTAGGGTTAGATAACTCCTACTGCAGTGCAATCTCATGTCAGAATTTGTTAAAATGGGGTATTTTTATTTTTTTCTTGTCAAAGTGCCCACTGAAGCTTTTGCTCTAGCTGTGAAAAGTTCCCTCATCATAAAAATGATTATTTTCAATAAGTACAATAGACTGTACTAAAATTAAATTTAGCCCATGTTATAAAAACTAAATGGAAAATACCAGAGTGTAAAGAGTGCACACGAACAGTATGACCCGTGGTCCTAAAAATCTATTCCTGCATAGCTAAAATGTGAAATGGAGTCTCTCTGGGCAATGGGGTTATTGGTGACTGTTTTCTTCCTTATACCTTTCTGATTTTTTCAAATTTTCTACAATGAGCATGTGTAACATTTATAGTTTTAAAATGCTATAATCTTCCAAGTTTACTTTGTCGTTTGCTCATGTTCAACCAACCAGATCTAAAATGCTAGCTATACAATATGATTTACAGTTGATACGACTCAAGACTTGTGGTCTCCATTTAAAAATGGTGTTTTCCATGAATATGCAATGACATGCAAAGATAAAAACACTATTAAACAAAAAAACTAAAGTTCAAAATTGCATATGGCATGTAATTTCAATTTTTTTAAAAAATTTCAATTTTCAAATTTCAAATTTCAAATTTTGAATTTCAAATTTCAATTTTTTATGTATACTCATAGATACCTATGGAGATACTAGAATAAAACAAAATGCTAGCAGAGGTCAGTTACTTGTTAGGACAAGGCATGTAGATGACAGATTTTCCTTCTTCATGTCCTTCTATTTCCAATTATATATAATGAACATGTACATCTCTTATAATGTGAAAAAAATATAAAATTCAGTATGGGAAAAGTCTCTATCCAGATTTGGAATATTGGCAATTTTTTAAAATTTTTATTGGAGTATAGCTAATTTATAATTTTGTGTTTCAAGTGTACAGCAAAGCGAATCAGTTATACAAATACATATATCCACTCTTTTTTAGATTCTTTCCCCTATAGATCATTACAGAGTACTGAGTTCCCTGTGCTATATAGTAGGTACTTATTATCTGTTTTATATACGGTAGTGTGTATATGTCAATCCCAGTCTCCCAGTGTATCCTTACCCCCCAATCCCCAGTAACCATAAGTCTGTTTTCTACATCCGTGACTCTGCTTCTGTTTTATAAATAAGTTTGTTTCTTTTAAAAATAAGATTTCATATATAAGTGATATGATATGATATTTGTCTTTCTGTGTGGCAGTTTTTCTACTTCTCTCCTGGTGGGAGTCACTCTCCCATAATTCCTAGTTGTCCTTCTATCCCTTCTGCACTTAGCTCCTGGGGTTCCTCTCACCTTCCATTTCTGCAGCTACTACTCTGTCCAGAGCGTATTTCCTCTTCTCCAGTACTTGATAACAGTTTCTTAACCTAATTGATTTTCCTGCTGTACACTCTCTCTCTGACCTACTTGCAGAAGTGCAAATGCTGGAATAATCCACTTGAATGACGTCACTCCCTGCTGAAAACCCACGGCTCACCGTCCTAATGCTATTACTCGGAGCCTGAGCACGACCTTGTGACTGGCCACTTTGGCAGGTTTGGGCAATGGCAGAGGGTGGGGGAGGCGGGGGCAGCATTACCAGGCCCCCATCCCAGGCCAGTCCCTAGTGGGCAGGCCCTTTCCCATTCTTTAACTCTCTTTTTGTGACAAAGCAGAACAGCTTGATGGTGCTGGCTCTGTGGTAAGGGTCGTGGACTCCCTCTGCATACAGATTCGGGCTCCATCACTGACCTTGCCCTTGTTAATCCCTCAGTATCTCCCTTGTGGTAACAGAGATGCCCTGCTTCCATCCCTGACTGGTTGTGAGAGGTCAGGGCCAGCACTCCACGGTGGTCAGAAGCTGATTCCCTTCAGATCCCTCATCCTTAGGGGACCGTCTTCTACTCCTTTGTTTCTTAGAGACCTCAAGAACTCTGCAGCCACCTCTTGGCTGTGGGAGTCCACTTCAGCTCATGAGTTCCCTGGCCTCCCCAGCCCCATGGTGACCCCTGCATGGTAGACATCCCCCTAAGGGGTGTCCCCACTGCTACCTGCCCCACAAATGCGTCCTTCTCAATTTGGACTCTGTTCAAACCAAATCCACCCCACAGCATTGCCTTAGGACAGAATTTCATCTCTAAACTGTGGCCATAGACTCCTCTCTGCGTTTTCCTCACCTCCAGCCTCATCCCCACTCCCCTCCTTTCCCCTGCTGCCACAGCTTCTGCTGTTGTAGCCACTCACAGGGCAGCGTAGCATCCATGGAGCTCTCACTGTATTCTAGCCTTGAGCTAAATACTTCATGTGCTATCTCCCATAATTCCCCTGACATCCCCATGATGGCAGATGCTAAGATCCCCATGTGAGAGATGAGCAAAGATGCAGAGAGGTGAAGTCACTTGCCCAAGTAGTGGGGCCGGGATTGGGTCAGCAAGAACCCCACCCTTTAGCACAAATGCTTGTTTCCTCGAGATTGCCCTCCCTTCGGTGACCTGGGCCTGTCTGTTGACTTCTGGGTGGACAGGCAGTGACCCCTGGATCTGTGACTGGCAAATGTTTCATAAATGAGGTGTGTTCCTTATAGGGAACCAACACCACATTTACTTGGTTGGGGTCAGGCTACAGGTTTTCTGACTCAGTCTTTACTCCAAAAGTTCATCTGGAGGGGAGGAATTTTTTTAAGTTTTAAATTACAGAATCCACTACAAGGGGCTTCCCTGGTGACTCAGTGGTAAAGAACCCACCTGTCAATGCAGGAGACGTGGGTTCAGTCCCTGGGTCAGGAAGATCCCCTGGAGAAGTGAATGACAACCCACTCCGGTATTCTTGCCTGGGAAATGCCATGACAGAGGAGCCTGGCGGGCTACAGTCCATGGGGTCACAAAAGAGTTGACATGACCTACAGACTAAAGAACAACAACAACATTGTAAGGCCCCACAGGATTAAAGTACTGTACTGCAAAGATCAATTGTGTCCATGTCTGTTCAGAAAATCTATTGTCTGACACTTTCTTACTGGTTAAATAAATGAGCTGGTGTTGACCCAGCATGTTGTAGTAAACTGAAGGTTACAAATTAACTGCATAGACTTTATTTGCATGTACAGGTCTGAGCAACTACCATGATAACAGGAAGATGAGTTGATTTTGGTTTTTTTTTTGCCACACCTCATGGTATGCAGGATCCTAGTTCCCCGACCAGGAATTGAACCCAAGTCCACTGCAGTGGAAGAGCAGAGCTTCAACCACTGGACCGCCAAGGAAGTCCCAAGGTGAGGTTTTAAAAAGCTGTTTCCATTGGCTTTTCTCATACACACACACACACACACACCCCTCCCTCCCTTTTCTCTCTCTCTCTTTTCCTTTGTTTTCTTTTTTTAAAGTCAACAAAAACATGTATTGTGGAGTTCCCTTGTGGTCCAGTGGTTAAGACTATGTGGTTCCAATGCAGGGGGTAAGGGTTTGATCCCTGGTTGGGGTATTAATATCCCACATGCCACATGTATGGCCAAGAAAACAAGAAAGAAAGGAGGAAAAAAGGAAAGAAAGAAAATAGAAGCTGCATGGGAGGGTGATGCATGCTTTGTCTAACAAGTCACTTTATCTAACTTTCCACAACTCTCTGTTCTGCTTTCAGCTCAAGAAGCTGATTTTACATCTATGCTAACGGGGAAGCCTGGTGGGCTGCCGTCTATGGGGTCGCACAGAGTCTGACACGACTGATGTGACTTAGCATAGCATAGCATAACTACCACGTTAATACAAGTTTATTATAATATACTTTGTTAATATATATAATATTATAATATATAATAAACTTTGTGAATACAAAGTTTATTAAAGTCTAATACAAAGGTTCTTTTATGAACAAACAGTAGAAAGTAAAAATTTGCAGACCATTATAAAATATTTTTCATACTGTTCATGGGGTTCTCAAGGCAAGAATACTGAAGTGGTTTGCCATTTCCTTCTCCAGTGGACTATATTCTGTCAGACCTCTCCACCATGACCCACCCGTCTTGGGTTGCCCCACAGGCATGGCTTAGTTTCATTGAGTTAGACAAGACTGTGGTCCTAGTGTGATTAGATTGACTAGTTTCTGTGAGTATGGTTTCAGTGTGTCTGCCCTCTGATGCCCTCTTGCAACACCTACCGTCTTACTTGGGTTTCTCTTACCTTGGACGTGGGGTATCTCTTCATGGCTGCTCCAGCAAAGCGCAGCCGCTGCTCCTTACCTTGGACAAGGGGTATCTCCTCACCGCCACCCCTCCTGACCTTGAACGTGGAATAGCTCCTCTAGGCCCTCAATGCTGAAGCTGAAACTCCAGTACTTTGGCCACCTCATGCGAAGAGTTGACTCATTGGAGAAGACTCTGATGCTGGGAGGGATTGGGGGCAAGAGGAGAAGGGGACGACAGAGGATGAGATGGCTGGATGGCATCACTGACTCGATGGACGTGAGTCTGAGTGAACTTCGGGAGTTGGTGATGGACAGGGAGGCCTGGAGTGCGGCGATTCATGGGGTCACAAAGAGTCGGACACGACTGAGCGACTGAACTGAACGGATAAAATATTCAGGACTGTTTCATAATACTTTCAGTTGCTATGAAATGCCCAAGAAATCAGAGAAATAAGACTAAAGAGCTTGTTAAAGGTTGTTTCTTAATTTGTAAAACTTTTCTCATACACACACCTCCCTTTTTCTTCTCCCTCTTTTCCAGCGTCAGCTGGGATAAAATATGGATCAGACCTTTTTAGTTAACGTATTTGGCTCCTGTGACAGATGCTTCAAACAACGGGCTCTGAGACCGGTTTTCAAGAAATCTGAACAGCTCAACTACTGTTCACTATGTGCAGAAATTGTAAGTGCCACTTAAAAAAAAATTTACGTCATTACCTGTCTTTAAATAATGTCTAACGTGAGGGTCCTGTGACTGGTGGGTTGCCATAGAATCAGTGTACACACTCGAACATTTGCATCACACCCAGGCTGAGTGAGACAGTACAGTGTGAGGGTTTAGGATGTGAGCTTTGGTGTCTGATGGCCTGGCTCCAACTCCCAGTTATGTTCCTTGGGGGCCTGGTGCCAGTGGATCTCAGCTCTGCCAGGTGATCTGTTTTCCCATCAGAAAACAACAATAGTGGCATCTATCTCAGGGTTTGGGGAGTAAGAAGAATGAGTTTATTTTATAAAGTGTTTAAAATAATACTCAGCAGAGAAAGTACTCACTAAATGTGTCAGCTTATTATTTTTTAGAGCGAATGCTTTTTCCTTCTGTCTTCTCCTAGTCGGCTTGGCAAACAAGCAAGCTAAAAGGGACTCTGGTAAATAAACAGCCAGGGAGCACCTTCCCAAAGGCTTTGTGCCAGCTGTCCCTAGGAACAGCTCTGTTGAAGACTGAAGCACATAGGGCCTCAGTTATGAGCAAAATCAAGCTCAAGGAAAACTGTTCCTTGCACCTAAGCCTTCAGCCAGGGTAGGGACTGAACCAAAAACCTGGCACTTTTCAGAGTATACAAATCAATCTTCACCAGAGACGGCTTTGCACAGGCTTCAAATCCTGTAGCAGCAATGTCCACAGTCTGGCTGAGGCTCTAGGAATGAGTCCTGTCTCAGAGGATTAGCAGAGCTGTGCTCAGCAGTGCAGCTCAGTGGAGCCCCCACCTGGTCACAAGTGGTAAAGCACACTTCCCCACAGGCTCAGTAGGAAATCTCCATCGTGGACACAATGAGAGGACAAAAACCAAGACACTTAGCCAAGTGGGGAAAGACAACTTTTACATTTTATCCAACTGAAGGTAAAACCATATTCATCCTTTTGGTCCCATTATAACTCCTAACAGTGAACACATTTAAAAAAATTATTCCTCTAAAGCAAATGGCAAGTAAGCAGCCTAAGGGGGCACACAGGGTTTGGTGCAGTATAGTAATCCTGATGTCACAGGATTCAGGTTCATTGTGATGGGCTTCTACCTGCAGCACATTTTGTTCTAAACTTGGATCTGCACACTGCAAGCTGAGGACACTCAGTTCTTAAACCTGCTTTCTGGTGGCCCTACCATCCTGGAGCAGTACATGTGTTAATCTTTCTCTACTTGAAACAACATTCCCTGGACAGATTGGAGCCCAGAATCCCAGATGTCAGGTCCTGTGTAGCATCACAGATTCTTCCCAGGTCAGAACCCTGCCTGGAGATGTTCTTCAGAGAATTGTCATCTGCTCCACCACGAGCACTTGGAAGGTTCCCAAATATTCAGACAAATTCTTTTGACTGTAGAGACCTCCGAATGACTAACAGCTAACTTGTTAATCTGGGTGTTTGGGATTGTGTACACACAGCCCCCAGTGGGTACTTTTCATGGATAGGGCAACCCTCTAACTCCACCACTGCTGAAATGTAGCAGATAACTTTCCTGACTTACACTTTAAAAAAGCAGTGCAAAAAAATAATAATAAATAAAAAAGCAGTTCACAGCAAAGTGAAGGAAGGCACTTAGCAAACTTTGAAAGTGAAAGTCGCATCCAACTCTTTGCAACTTCATGGACTATACAGTCCATGGAATTATCCAGGCCAGAATACTGGAGTAGGTAGCCTTTCCCTTCTCTAGGGAATCTTCCCGACCCAGGAATCCAAGTGAGGTCTCCTGCATTGCATGTAGATTCTTTACCAACTGAGCTATGAAGGAAGCCCTTGCAAACCTTGCCAGACATTAAAGCATTCCTCGGCTTCCTCTCCAGATGGTAAACTCCCTAGACTAGAGGATGTTTGGGGGTTATTTTACACAGAACCTTCAGAAGAGGGCACACTCCAGTATGAAGCTCTACTCACCCCAGGTCTTCAGAACATGCAGACTCTGAGTCAGGCACATGTATCCCACGGTGGGCCATGAGGTGATATGCTGCTGCTGCTGCTAAGTCGTTTCAGTCGTGTCCGACTCTATGCAACCCCATAGACGGCAGCCCACCAAGCTCCTCTGTCCCTGGGATTCTCCAGGCAAGAACACTGGAGTGGGTTGCCATTTCCTTCTCCAATACATGAAAGTGAAAAGTGAAAGTGAAGTCACTCAGTCGTGTCCGACTCTTAGCGACCCCATGGACTGCAGCCCACCAGGCTCCTCTGTCCATGGGACTCTCCAGGCAAGAGTACTGGAGTGGGGTGCCATTGCCTTCTCCAGGGTGATATGAGGATGCTGCTTTTCCCAGGCCTTCCGAGACAGCCTTGTGAGAGGTGTCCCCATGACCCAGGGTCTCATACTTCCTGTTAATTGCTCACATGTTCCAGGTAGCCTTCATAATAACAAGGAGCACACAACTGCGTGCCACGCTTTGCTCTGAATGCTCTACGCAGACACTCCTTATGAGGATTCTATGAGGAAGGTGTTCTCCCCATTTACAGATGAGGAGCCTGAGACACAGAGAAACTGAGTAAGCCACTCAAGGCCGAACAGCACAACCAGGATTCACTGCAGGCAGTGGAATGTAGACAGAGCCTGTGTTCTTAATATTTGGCTCTAAGAACTCTGAAATTGTTTCTGGGAGAGTGAACCAAGCAAATCATCTCACTTTTCTGTGCCTCATTTGTAAAATGGAGGTGACAACAGTGCCCATTCAGGGTGACTGTTGTGAGTTACTAATGTAAAGCACTGGAACAGTGCCTGGCACGAAAGGGACTGGAAAGCGCAGATGCTCGAGTCTGCCACAAAGTCACTAATTTGCTTCCTTGAGGGAACTGCAGCAACCCTTCATTCTAAGGTGGAGTGACCCATCATAAGTGACCGGTCTGAGATCACTGGTCTGATCACTGATGCCATGATCTTAGCCCTGAGTCTGGGTCCTTGTGGGTCCCTGACCCCATCATCACTTCCTCTGACTGCCCCCCAGGATAGGACTTGATTCTCTAGTGAATAAGAGAAGAGCAAAACCAAGAACAGGCAAAGACCCCAGAGCTTTTCAGAAGCCAGAACTAGCTTTTTTTTTTTTTTTTTTTTTATCAGTTCAGTTCAGTCCAATCGCTCAGTCATATCCAACTCTTTGTGACCCCATGGACTGCAGCCAGGCCTCCCTGTGCATCACCAACTCCCGGAGTTTACTCAAACTCATGTCCATCGAAACCATCTCATCCTCTCTTGTCCCCTTCTCCTCCTGCCTTCAATCTTTCCCAGCATCAGGGTCTTTTCAAATGTATCAGTTCTTCACACCAAAGTATTGGTGTGAAGTAAAGGTGGCCAAAGTATTGGAGTTTTAGCTTCAGTTATCAGTCCTTCCAATGAACACCCAGGACTGATCCCCTTTAGGAAGGACTCGTTGGATCTCCTTGCAGTCCAAGGGACTCTCAAGAGTCTTCTCCAACACCACAGTTTAAAAGCATCAATTCTTTGGCACTCAGCTTTCTTCACAGTCCAACTCTCACATCCATACATAACCACTGGAAAAACCACAGCCTTGACTAGACGGACCTTTGTTGGCAAAGTAATGTCTCTGCTTTTGAATATGCTGTCTAGGTTGGTCATAACTTTTCTTTCAAGAAGTAAGCGTCTTTTAATTTCATGGCTGGAGTCACCATCTGCAGTGATTTTGGAGCCCAAAAATATAAAGTCAGCCACTGTTTCCCCATCTATTTCCCATGAAGTGATGGGACCAGATGCCATGATCTTCGTTTTCTGAATGTTGAGCTTTAAGCCAACTTTTCACTCTCCTCTTTCACTTTCATCAAGAGGCTTTTTAGTTCCTCTTCACTTTCTGCCATAAGGGTGGTGTCATCTGCATATCTGAGGTTATTGATATTTCTCCTGGCAATCTTGATTCCAGCTTGTGCTTCTTCCAGCCCAGCGTTTCTCATGAGGTACTCTGCATATAGTTAAATAAGCAGGGTGACAATATACAGCCTTGACGTACTCCTTTTCCTATTTTACCCTCAGGCACACCTAAACATTTAAGTCCCAAACAGGGGAGGTGGGAGGAAGGGGCGTTGGAAGGGCTCTACCATTGGAACTTCGCCAAACTCCCAGGAGCAGGAGCAGTTCTGGGTTGGAGTCCCAGCCTGGCCTTCACTAAGTGCGCATCCTTCAGCAAGTCGCGTATCACTTCCGAGCCTTGGTTTTTCCACCGGCAAAATGGGCACAACGTTCCTGCGTGCCGGCAGGCTGTGCGCTAACATTAGCGTCGCCGGGGGCACTGCGCGGGGGCGCGGAGGTGGCGCCGTGCCTGCGGCCCGCGGAGAGGGAGGAGGATCGGCCTCCGCAGCCGGGCTCTCGGCGGCGGCGTCAGCGCCGGAGGGCGGGGCGCGCTCGGGGAGGCGACTGGAGCTGCGCCGGTGGCGGCTGGGCGCCCGCTAGCCGGCCCGGCCTCCGCAGCCCGCTAACTCGCATCCCCGCTTCCCTCCCGCCGCGTCCCCGCGCGAAGATGGCAGCCGACGGGCTGCATGAGAACGAGACGCTGGCGTCGCTCAAGAGCGAGGCCGAGAGCCTCAAGGGCAAACTGGAGGAGGAGCGGGCCAAGCTGCACGACGTAGAGTGTGAGTGCGGGCCGCGGCGGGGGCTGCGCGCCGGGAGGTGGGCGGTGGGAAGGAGACTGGCGGGGCGGGTCCAGGGGCGGGGGCGCAGAATGGAGGAGTCGGGCCCGCGCCGCCGCCCTGGCTGAGGGCCCGGCTCCCCGGCTCCGCTTGAGACGCAGCCCGACTCCCCGGATGCGCTTGTGGGGCTCCCAGCACCTCTTAGAGCCCCCCGCCCGCTGGCGGAGGCCAGCCCGCCTCTGGGCGGAGCAGCTCCTGGCCGCTGTCCTGACGGGGGATCTTGGGACCAGTTACCGTCATCACCTGCCTGGACGAAGCAAACTGATCTCATTCTTGCCGTTCCCCAGCAGAGCGGGGTGTAGGGTTTGTCAGGGGAGGCAAGCGCCCCGAGCTCTTGTGGACACGGCCTAGGGGAAACTCCCTGGTTTGGGGTTTGGTTTGGGGTTTTTTCGGTTGTCATTTTACTTTCTCCATCACTGTTGTTTTTTCTCAGTTTTGCTTTTCCAATCTGAGGGTGGAAACTGGGAGAGGAAGCAGAGGGGCTTACCAAACGCAAACATTTCGTTCCTTTGAGGCTATTAAGATGCTTTTGTTTGGATGCGGTGTGGTTGTCATAAAAGAGGAGCAGCAGTCTTAAATTTACATTATTACTCACGACCGTAATGCAGAACCAGCTCTGTGATTTTTATGAGTGAGCAATTAAATAGCCCGGTGACATGACTTCTGGCGGAATCTGCTTCCCTTTACTCTGTCGGGGCTTGGGCTAAGGCCAGGCTTGGGGAAGTGGCTTTATCTGCTTCTTGTTCAGCCCTGAGGGTGGCAGCTCCTCTTTGCTGAGCCGGACCTTCCCAAGGCACCCTCAGGCACACCTAAGCATTCATTGCGCTCCTGCCATTTTGGTACTACCCTGTCTGCATCCTCTTTGGAAAAAAAGAATGAGGTTAGTGCTAGGTGCTTCAGCACCTGATTCCTTTCTTTGACGAACCTCTTAATAGAAGTAGATGACCTGAATCTCAAATATGTTGTGCCTTTGTAGGGGCCTCCTTTAAATAGGTAAGCTGAGCCCCTATATCTTTTAGAAATATATTCAATTACAATTAGCTATAATCCCCAAACAAAGTAATTAAGTAAATTGGGAGTTGTTTTTCTTAACAAGAATCAGGGCAGGCAATCGCCTGCTTTGGTTCAAGTGCCCAGTGTGTCATCAGGAACCCATGCTTCTTTTCTTTCCACTACTTAAGGCACTCGTGTTTGCCCTGTGATTTTGATATAACTGCCACAGCATCAGACATCACCTTTGTATCCACGGCTGGAAGAAGGGGGAATGTGGGCACCAGCCTCTGTTTCTCCTTCTTTTCAGGAAGGCAAAAGTTTTTTTCAAAAACCTCCTTTCTCCCCAACATATTTCTCTTTGTACTTCATTGGCCAGAAGTAGGTCACATGGCTACAGCAAGGGAGGCTGAGAAAGGAAGTAAGCTGGGCAGGCTGCCATCCCCAAACAAAGTAGGGTTCTGTTATCAGAGAAGTAGGGAATGGCTGATGGGTCTGTCCCATTTCCCTTTGCAAATTCCTGTGCTCCACAGACAATAGTTATGATGCTCCAAACATGGTGTTAGTGCCTCTGGGTCATCTGAAATCTCCATTTTACAGATGAGGAAACTGGGGCATAGAGAAGTGAAAGTGAAGTAGCTCAGTCATGTCCGACTCTTTGCGATCCCATGGACAGTTACCTACCAGGCTCCGCAGTCCATGGGATTTTCCAGGCAAGAATACTGGAGTGGGCTGCCATTTCCTTCTCCAGGGGATTTTCCCAACCCCGGGATCAAACCTGGGGCTCCTACATTGCGGACAGATGCTTTACCGTCTGAGCCACTAGGGAAGCCCAAAGAGGTGAAAGGATTTACCAAATGATCCCAGCTACTAAGTAGAGGACCCGGGATTCCAGCCCAGCCTCACTTCAATTTGTTTTATTGTTGTTTGTTTGTTTTACCAAATACCTTAGTGCTCAGTGCAGAGGGCATTCTCTAGAAACTCTTTTACTCAACAGTACAGGCTGACCACTGGGATATTTTTCAGCCTTTTCTGTGAATCTGGTAAATTGCCTGAGGCAGAGAGATGGTTACAATGCAGCTTTTCAACAGGGAACCCCCGTCCTGCCCAAAATGCAGGGCTTTCAGAAACTGAGGTCAAATCATGAGCCCACAGCAGGAGGATCTATCCCCACCTGTATATGGCAGAATTTTTGAGTAGAGAAGATCAGAGGTCATGTGGCCAGGGTCCCGTTTATTCCCTCTGCAGCTTCTGGACCACTTCTCTTCACTCTCGTGTTAAACCCTCGCTCCACTGAGGCTCTGAGCATTCAGCTGACCTCCCTCTTCCCCTCACCTCTGTTCTGTTTCCCAACCTCCCAGCCAGGCTCCCTCCTTTCTTGAGGACTTCGACACATGGCTCAAGTCCTCCTTTTGACTCTAAGCCCTGTCCCATCCCTGGCGTCTTCAGGATCCACAAGGGTGACCCTCATCAGACACTGGCCCCTCACGCCATCACAGTCCCCTGGAATCACAGCACAGCTCCTCTGACTGCAGCCTCTCCCTTAGAGATCTCCTTAATCTTGGGTCGCTGGGCTCTTCCCACTTCTATTCTCTCAGCCTCTTCCGGAGTATGTATTTTTGTGTTTTGGTGGTGTTATAGGTGACCCTGTAGCCCCTGTCCTGGTCTGGGAAGGGTCTTTAAGTCATAAGCCAAGTTGACCAAGTCATCTTTGTGTGCCTAGGACTCTCGATTTTAGAAAATGGGAAGCCTTGCATTCTGGGAAGACTTTCAGTCCTGGGCAAACCTCTGTTTGCTCTGCCTTGCCCAAATTCTTGCCTTCAAAAAGTCAGTACAACAAACTAGAGCATAAACTTGGAGGAACATGAACTTAATTCCAGATTCAGTTCTTCAGCTCCCTTCCCTTTGACCCTCAGACCAGCATCCATACTGTTGGACCCTCATCCTCAGGTCAGACCCTGGGCCAACTCTTAACTACGGGAAGTGGTTCTTATGGTTGACTAAGGGGAGGCCAGCCTACATCAGACTCCACCACCCCAGGCCCTGTGCCGCTGCCCTGCCTTTCCCCTCACTCCTCCAGCCCCTCCTGCTTCTCCCCATCATCACCTTCATCACCTTCTCATGACCTTCTGATGACCTTCCCCCCTGAGTAGGTGCTTCCTCACTTGATTCTGAGGCATTTTAGAACCATGAGTTGACAGCTTGTATTAGTTTCATGTTGCTTTTGTACAAATGTCCATAAACACAGTGGCTTAAGACAACATAAATTTATTCTCTTAGCAGTTCTGGAGGTGAAAAGTCTAAAAGCGGTCAGAAGGGCCGCGTTCCTTCTGAGGCTTTGTGGCAGAGTCCATTCCTTGTCTTTCCAGCTTCTAGAGGTTGCCTGCATGCCTTGGCTTGTGGCTCCACATAACTCCAACTCCACTTCTGTAATCACATCTCTTTCTTTGACTTTGACCCCTTGTCTCACCCTTATAAGAACCCTTGTAATTAATTACATTGGACCCCCCGTATGATCCAGGATACTCTTCCCATTTCAAGATCCCTAACATCATCACATCGTCAAAGTCCCTTTTGCCACAGAAGCTAGCATATTCACAGGTTCTGGGAATTAGGATATGAACATCTCTGGGAGGTGTGGCTATCACACAACTCTTAAAACTACAGGGGTCACCTGCTTCAACTCAGTCTTCAAGCACAAAAGTTTTCTTCGCCTCCCAACATCCCCTCCCCTTTCCTTGTGAATGAAGAAGCAGCCGAAGGCTTAGGGCTTTCCCAGAGATTATCCAGCCACTCTCAGCGCATATGCAGAGTAGACACCAGGCTCCTAGTAGCTCTCCTTCTCACAATGCTAGGCCATCTCTCAGAAAGCTGAGATTCACATTAAAAGGGGGGAAAGAAACAAAGTCTGTGTATATTGAAAGTTGTCGATATGAAGTAAATAAACCAAAGTGCCCAACAGTGTATATAACATGGTCTTATTAGCAAGAGATGCTTATATATGCATTAAATGCGTGGCAGGATACATGGGAGATGTTATCTCCAGAGAGGGGAGTAGACGGGGATGTAGAGGTACTCTTCATTTTATACCCATTGGTGTGTTTACTGCTTTTGTAATCAAAAGTGAATACTGGAATGAAAGTTAAGATCAAGGAGAAAAAAAAGGAGAGAGTTCAACTCTAAAGGGTTCTTAATTTGAAATTAAAGTGACAAATGATCTGGAAGACAGGCTGAAAGCAGACAGCTGGAGGGAGGCTGTGTTCCTTTCAGCCTACATGTGTGAAGGTCTCGTGGGCCTGTGTGTGGGTTCCATGCAGGTTTCCAGCCCCTTAAGGGAAGATTCTATTTTTGTCTAGGAACAGAGTAACTCAAAAAAAGAGACTTATGTAACATCTCTAGGTACAAATCCAGGCAAAATATGGGAAACCACAGGGTTTATCCCCCAATGCTATTCCCTTTTCTATCTGTTCTAAATATAACATTGTGAAAGGTTTTATCTCAAAAGCTCTGTGGCTGGAGCCTTGGACTATTCTGATGTTCCCGTGTTAGGAAAACCATATTTCTGGATTAGTCTGAAGCAAATTTGTTGATTGACTTTTTCCATGTTCTAAGGAAATATGCTATGTGTACTGAGTCATAAAAAAGTGAGTTTCCTAGCAGAGTAGTCTGCTTCTGGCTCTTGAGTGTGTGGCCTATTCGGTCAGAAGGAGCAGAAAGCAAACCTGCCTTTCATTTCCTCACCCCTTCCTCTTGCTAGAGTACTGTCATAATAAGCTCATGCCACTGTAGCAGATTCAGAAATACAGAAAAACACATCATCCATAAGCCCACCACCCAGAGGAACCACATTTAGTATCTTGTTGTGTTTTATAGCTGATGTTTTCACTTTCGTGTATGTGTTTATAAGCATGCTTGGAATTGTGCCAGGTACAGTTTGAGTTGGTTTTTTGTTTGAGCCTAGTTTTAATTTAACCCCGTGAATTGACTAGCCCCTTGTTTCATTTTTATAGTTCTTTTTAATGTCAGTATTTAAAAGTATGATTTAAAATCACATATTATTCCATTGTAAAGGCTCTACCATAATTTAACCCTTCCAACTCTTAATTCGGGATTTCAGAGGAGGTTTTTTGTCTGTGGCTAATATATGGTTTTCGTTGTTGTTTAGTCGCTAAGTCGTATCTGACTCTCTTGCAACGCCGTGAACCGTATGTAGCCCGCCAGGCTTCTCTGTCCATGGGATTTCCCAGGCAACAATCCTGGAGTGGGTTACCGTTTCCTTCTTTAGGGGATCTTCCTGACCCAGGGATCAAACCC
Organism: Tragelaphus eurycerus; assembly: GCA_935064755.1. Taxonomy (NCBI): domain Eukaryota; kingdom Metazoa; phylum Chordata; class Mammalia; order Artiodactyla; family Bovidae; genus Tragelaphus; species Tragelaphus eurycerus. The sequence goes on from CAKXYN010000008.1 coordinate 1,803,540, forward strand.
ATGTCTCCTGTGTTGCAGGCAGATTCTTTACCATGTGAGCCACCAGGGAGGCCCAATTTATGGTTTGGGGGCAATTAAAAAATCTCTTAAAAACATAAGTGAGGTAAGTAATTGTAAATGTTTTCCTTCCATCCATGTCTTTGAGGGTTTTGTATATATCCCACCCCATTTTGCCTTGGGGTAGAGACAGAATGAGTTTTTACAGATTTGCTTTGGTAAAGTTTTCTTGCTTGATTCTTTTCATCTTCTACCAAATTGTGGCCATCACAGAAACTGTATATTGGTGCAAAATTTAGGAAGTTAATCAAGATCATTTAAAAAATAATTCTGTTTTCCTGTTTAAGACCCCTCACTCATCTTTAAACTTATGTTCTATATTAATCATTGATTTCACAGTGTTCATTTTCAAGGATATTTTAAGCGTGCTTCCTTTGTGCTGGACTGGAATAATCTTGCCAACAACCCCATGAGGAAAATGAGGTTGCAGGAAGGCAAGCCCTGCTCGTGGATATGGAGCAGCTGCACGGGGCTGTGAGCCAGAGCCCAGGCTCCTGACGCCTCTGCTCCAGTACGTGCTCCAAGGAGATCCAAGCAGAAAGCGCCCCATCCTCCTGCCACTTACCTTCTAGAGGAATTTCTTCACAGGTTATCATTATACTCTAGAAGTTCTTATTGTAGAAACCAGCTGGTTGTCGTCATCACTTCTTTTCTTTTTTGTTTTTCAAGAAAAAGTTAAATCCTGAAAGGGTAGTTCATCAGAAGGCAAAGGAGAAACCCCATCTGCCCTGAACCAAGCTCCCACAAATGATTTAGAGGACATAGTCAGCTCATTTCCAGGTTTTTGTTTTTAATTTCATTAAAAAAAATTTTTTTTTAACTCGAATTTAGTGAATGTGAGATTTGGCAGATAGAAGCAGGATAGAATGGGTTGGGAGTGAATCTGTGCATAGGAAGAGAAAATGTCATGAGAAAAAATAATAAGTTGGGGTGTGTTCAAATTCATGTTATGTAAGGAGACCCCGTTTTGGTTGGTGAGTCTTTTTTTGGTAAGAGGGACATTGAATGGCTAGGATTGCCCTCATGCTGAACGGAGGGAAGCAGCGCTAGTACAGATACAAAGTCTCAAAGTGAAATACCAACTAGGATATGCTCACAGCTCTGGGGCAAGCTTGTAAAAGGCTTGTAAAAAATTAGAAAACTTCAGTCTGCTTTTAAATTGCATTCAGTATGTTTTTGTGAAGAACATTGCCATAAAAGACTAATGTGCTGTTTGTGGCAATAAAAAATACAGTGTTTTAGCAGAAGCGATGGTGTTTTAATTGCCCATTCATGTAGCATTTTACAGTTTGGCAAGCACTTTTAACACCTTGGGTTTTCACAAAGACTTTTAACCTGTGTACTCTTTTCTTTCATCATAAAAAATGGGACAACTAAAAGAAACCAAAACTTCTTGGAAAAGTGGCTGCTTCCGGGGCCAGGGCATGGGGGGGACATGAGCCTGCCAGAAGATGCTCTCAGAGGATGATGGGGTTGTGTGGGAAGGTCTCCAGAGCCTGCTTGATGGGGCTCCCACTGAGCAAATCAGGGCCAAGTTGGGCATCAAAATAAATAGTAGCAAAAGATTATAACCTCTTGAATTAAGTGAGAATCCATGAGTTCCCCATTAATGTAAATAAATGAATAAATACACTGGGGAAGAGGGAACCTTCCTCTGTATACTAAAAGGCCAACCGAAAACCACAGAAGGAATGATTTAGAAAAGTCACCACTTACCAGCCATCGTAATAATCAGGTTCAAGCAAGAATCATTACTGGATATTAAAAGTGGGGTATTCAAGTTTGAGGGGTAACATGATATGGATGTGCTCTCAGAGTACATCCCCACAAACTACTTTTTCATGACAAAAGGCACAATGGTAACTGTACAGTGGGGCACCATGGCAGATGCCACCTTGACGAGATGATCAGAGTAAGCACTGCTGGGCATGGACCAGCAGACAGCAGATGCCTCCTGATGGGGCAGATGCATGGGGAGGACCTCATCGCTGGTCTGCAGTGTTCCTGCCAGTGTCCTTTACCCAAAGCTCATTTGGAAGAAGCGTCAGGCAAGCCCAGCTGGGGAACAAAATCACTGGAGACAAAAGAAAATGACCACTGAATGCAACATATGATCTTAGGTTTTCTTTTGCTATAGAGATATCGTTGGGACAATGTTTCAGTAAGGTCTATAGATTAGACATAGCATTTTGACTGTTCTCTGACTGATCATTTTACAGTAGTTATGTAAGAAAGTTCCTTGTTTGGGGGAAATACACCTGGAAGTGTTTAAGAGAGGGACGGGAAGAAGGAAGGGTTTCCCAAGAAGGGCACTGTTGTCACAGGGCTTACTGCAGAGTCAGCCCCTCAGCCCGGGCTTCCCGCGAGGGAGGTGGGCACTTCCCCGGTGAGGAAGGAAGGGGCCAGTGCCTTGTCTCTCTCCACCCCTGATGCTTTGTCTGTACCAAGACCTTACACCTTTCCTGGGGCTGAGCCCTGGCTGAGAATGCCCCCTTTTCTCCTCCCCACCTGCCTGAAAAAAGGCCCAACTGAGAGGTGTGGAGGAGAGAGCGACAGAGATAGGTGAGGAGCCCGGACACAGCCCCTAACCTGGAAGGGGGAGGCAGGCGCAGCAAGGAGCGGATGCCGTGTGATTCCCCCACCCGCTCGATGACCGGATGGACTGGATGGCTTCTGGGGCCCTTTCTGCTGTTTCACGTGAACTTGTCTCCTTCTAAGACTCGTCAGTTGACTGCATTTCTAAAAGCCCCTCAAAAGCTCTTCCTAAGCCTCACGAAAAAGGCTGTGGTCCCAGCCCCTGAAGGATTGGTTTTTGGAGCATCTTCCTGGTGTACATACCTCCTACACCTCATGTGTTCAGACCCGTAGAATGTTGCCTTGATCTCTGCCGGCACTGTAAGCTTTCAGTAAATCCATGGGGCACTGTATGCTGGGTTGGTCAATTCGTTCTTTCCAGCAGCATGTGGAGGGGACACCAGCCACGTCCCAGGCCTGAGCCAGGCGTGGGGGGACCAGAGAGGACACACGGGGCTGCTGTTGAGCAGGTGGATGCACATCCCGGCACCCGATGGGGCAGTTTCTGTAAGGTCACTTGTGTAAGGTCACCTTACAAGGTGAGAGAGCCAGAAGCCCCTTCTTCGCTCCCAGTTAGTTGTATGAACTGGTATTAGCCGGAAAACCTCTGTGAGCCTCAGCCTCCTCGCCCGTCGGTGGGAGTAGCGACCTCACTCCACTGCCTCCCCCCGCGTCGCAGAGCTGTGGCCTTTCAGTGGGAGGATTCTGTGTCAGGCTTTGCAGATAGCAGGCAGTCCTTTCCTCAGTCCCTCAGCATGCATACATGGATGCAAGTGCTTTGAAACACACAGGGTCTTTTCTAATGAAGCATAGTTGATATATGATATTATGTAAGTTATAAACATAGAGTCTGAACCACAGAGAATGACAGCGTGTCTCTACCTTCTGTGTTTTGCGTGTGCTTAATTGCTCAGTTGTGTCCACCTCTTTGTGACCCTTTGGACTGTAGCGTGCCAGGCGCCTCTGTCCATGGGATTCTCCAGTGAAGAATACTGGAGTGGGTTGCCGTTTCCTCCTCCAGGGGATCTTCCTGACCCAAGGATGGAACCTGCATCTGCCGTGTCTCCTGCCATGCAGGCAGATTCTTCGCCCACTGAGCTATGGGGGCTGAGCCTGAAAGAGAGAGCATCTTGAGTCCTGAGGGTACAGTGCAGGAGGAAGAGCCCCGACAGCCTCCTTGTTCCAGTGTGTGGCTCAGACCTGGTCCTTGGTCATGGGATTGAGTGCGCCTTGTCCTTGCAGTGCACCAGGTGGCCGAGCGCGTGGAGGCCCTGGGGCAGTTTGTCATGAAGACCAGAAGGACCCTCAAAGGCCACGGGAACAAGGTTCTGTGCATGGACTGGTGCAAGGATAAGAGGAGGCTTGTGAGCTCCTCTCAGGTACGTCACGCCTGTCGGGTGATGGTGGGCATGCTTCTGATTGTAAAGCTGAAGGGAAGGAGCCATCCTTTTCAAAAACCCTCTCAGGATGTATGACTCTGCCTGTTTGCCAAAGGGCACAATTACCTCGTTAAGAATTCTCTGGCATGCTTGAGAACTTAACTAATTTGGGTAGATTTGCAATTGGCAGTAACTAAAATATTATAAACTCTCTTTGATAAACCATTCACAAGTTTTTCTTCCTGAGCATATTTCATGGTCTTATTTTTAAGGGAAACCATTTTTAAATTAGGATGTTTTTCTCCCCCAAGTTGAGGGCATAAGTGAAGTGCCACCGTGGCTACTTTCAGCTTAAGAGTTTAGCAGTTTTTACACGTTAAGTAACACATTTAAACTATGTATTTTTGTGAAATATAATTTTTGTCATTCAGCTTATATAGGTCATATCATTGATTTTGCATCCTATGTATTACTTATTAAACTGCTGCATGACAAATTTCCCCCCAGTTTAGCAACTTAATCAGTGGATATTTGGTATCTAGCATGGTTTCTGAGAGTGAGGAATCAGGGGCAGCTCAGCGGGGTGGTTCTGGCTCAGGATGTCTCACAAGGTTCCTGTCAATACGTTGGCCAGGGATGCAGTCATTTGACAGCTTGGCTAAGGCAGAAGTTCATTTCCAAGATGGCTCACTCACTTGGTTCTTGGCTGGAGGCGTTAGCCCCTCACTGTGTGGACCTCCCCATTGGTCTGCTCATGATGCAGTTGCTGGCCTCCCACAGCAACAGAAGGAGACAGAAGCAGAAGCCATGCTGTGTTTGATGCCCTGGCCTCAGCAGTGACATCCCCTCCCTTCTGCTGTATACCACCGGTCCCACAGACCAACCCTGATACAGCGAGGGAGGGGCCTGGACAAGGACATGTCTCTCAGGAGGCTGACTACACCGCTTAGTCCTTTTTATGTCTATGTTGGTGTTACATGCATTGAACCACACACTGAGGTCATATATTTTTTTGGCTGGTTTAGCCCCTGGCTCCTGCCCCTTCCTTTAGTCCAGCTTTTTCAAAGGAAAATTTGATTTTTGATTATAGCCCTTATAAATATTACAGCTGTGGGGGGAAAAGTGAAAGTGTTAGTCAGTCAGTCATGTCCGACTCTTTGCAGCCCTATGGACTATAGTCCGTCAGGCTCCTCTGTCCAGGCAAGAATACTGGAGTGGGTAGCCATTCCCTTCTCCATGGGGATCTTTCCAACCCAGGGATCTAATCTGGGTCTCTTGCATTGCAGGCAGGTTCTTTACCATCTGAACCACCAGGGAGGTACATATTCTAAATAATCCATGAGCTCTAATATCCATGTCGGTACAGTATAAGACAGGTGTTATTAATCTCCTGTATTACCTACAAATCTAGTATATCGCATTGCATGTGCTTTTTAATTTATTGGTTATATATTTTACTGGAAATGAGAGCCAAGAGAAGTTTTTACTCCTACCACCCTGTCATAGTCGGTATTATTTTAGAGCATTTCTTTCTAGGCTTATTTTTCCCAAATGCTCCATTTTACAAAGGGGTTGTTCAGATGTCTGTGTTGCTGCCTAGCCTTTTAGACTTTTTTTAATCCTTAAAAGAACACCATATGTTGGGTTTCTGTCGCTCTGCACCGCTCTTACTAGAGAGGGAGGGAGGGGAGGAGGGTTGCATCGGCACCGCTGACTCATGCCATCCATCCACCCGGACTGCAGAGGGCGTCTGGAGGTGGGTGGAGGTGGGAGGAAGGTGGGGAGCAGCAGAAGGGCCCTGGAACAGACTCTGAGTGACTCAGAGCAGCCTTTCTCCCCTAAAAGGCAGATTAATCCACCTGACTGCATGGGTGGGGTTGGGGTAGGCTCAGTCTGTCTAGGTACATAGGCCCCTGGTGTATACATCTGTGCTCATGGAGGGACCACATTTAATTCTGAGACTGATTTTAGCCTCACAGGTGCCTCTGTCTCTCCAAAGCACACAGTGGGTGGGTGGTGGGGCCAGGCGGGCCACCTGTGCGCTAGAGGAAGCCTCTGAAGGGAGTGCTGACTTGGGCAATGCACCGAGTCTCTACCCCCACCCCAGCAAGCAGGAGCTCCAGACCCCACCCCACCTCCAGCTCTCTTCTCTGCTCTGTTATCTAATCCACCCAAACTTTGTGCTTGGGCCTTTAGTCAGAGAAATTAGACTAGAAGAACCAACGTGCTTAGGAGTCTTAAAAGACTCCGAGCTGCCGGCTTTGACCTTGACCATGAGTCCTCAGGCCCACGCAGCGTGATCTCAGCATCAGATGAAGTGAAGCAAGCCGCTGTGTCACTTTAGTTCATCAGACCTTGCTGGTGTCCCTAAGTGGCATCCACCTCACTCACCAGATTTGGCTCCAGATGGCTTGAGTGATTAATAAAAAATCCAGCGCACCATAGAGGCTGCAGATTCTCCATCCCTGAGGATTGTACATCCTCTACCCATGTGCTGGAGGAAATCTACTCAGCCATTCTCCTCCACTGCTGGCTGGAGCCTGGGGGCCCGGACCACCCGCACACCACGTTCTGGGCAGATGACTGCGCTGTAGGGACTGGGGCTCATGTGGGTCTATCTCTGGTGAGTTTGTATTAAATGGATGAGATCATAGCCCCTCCCCACACACCCATGAGGGCTGCAGCAGTGGCCACAGTAGACATGGCCACGTTGTCCGTGGTATTGCTAGCCCAGAGCTCGAGTGGGAGTGCTCTGTGTTTCCTGAACAGCTGCCCACAGGGGTCCCCGCCATCATAGGTGTGAGTCCCATGTTTGTGGCATAGGTGTGGTAGGTGTAAGACGTCAGGGTAGGGGATGTTCCTGAGCTCCTGGAGAAGTCAGACTGATCTCAGAACTGCTCCACAGCTTCCGCATGGGGTGGGGAGACCAGGAGTGGGGTGAGGCTCTTCTCCAGTCCTACAGGGAATGTGGACTCCAAGGTGAGTGGTAGAGAGGAGAGACTGGTGGGGAGGGTGAGGAGACGGAGACTGTTAGTGGCTGTTAGGCATCTGAAGGTCATCTCAGGATTACCTCATCCCGGTGTAAATCACTGACATTCAGGGTATGGTGGTGATGAGAGTTTACCAGCAGTTTGTGCTTGGTTTATAAATGGTAGGGGAAAGTGTCTGAGCATTGCTTTCTGTCATTGTATCTATGCAAGGGATGCAGGGTTTAGAACTGAGCCTTGCACGAGGCTGGGAAGTGTAGCCCCATCTACTCCTGTTTCCTCAAGGGCACACTGTAGGGTCTTGACTGTCACACTTGCTCGGGTATTCCAAGCGGTTCTGAGCAGTTCACCTGTTAAGTCTTGTTGACGATTCTTAAGCTGTTTACTCTTTTTTGTTTTTGTTTTGTTTCTCTTGAAGTGTAGTTGATATGCAGTATTATGTTACAGGTGTACAGTATAGTGATGTACAATTTTTAAAGGTTGTATGCTCCATTTATAGTCATTACAAATATTGGCTATATTCTGTATGTTGTACAATATATCATACGTAACAGTTTGCACCTCTTTTTTAAATGTTTTTTATTGCGGTAAAAGTCACATAATATAAAGCATACTATTTTAACCAGATTTAGCTGCATAGTGCAGTGGCACCAAGTACACTCACACGGTCGTGCAACTCTCACCCTTATCCATCTCCTAAATTTTTCACTTTCCTAAACTGCAACTTTTCCTGTTAAACACTTAACTCCCCACTCCCCAGCCCAGCCCACCCCCAGCCCCTGGCATCTAGCAGTGTAGCAGTTTGTACCTCTCCCTCCCCGCCCATATGCTGCCCCTGCCCCCACCATCTCCCCAGTGGTGATCACTAGTTTGTTGAACTCTTTACTCTTTTCCTCCAGGATGGGAAAGTGATCGTGTGGGATTCCTTCACCACTAACAAGGTAAGGTATTGTCCCCAGCGGATTGAGGCACTCCAGAATCCCAGTCCTGTCCTCATCCTCTCCAAGCATCGCTCTAGTGGTTGCCCTGCCCCTCAGGAGCCTCCTTGGGGGTGTAAACTCCACGAAAGCCCATCTGTGTTCAGATGGCTCAGCAGCCCCCTGTAGCATTCATGCCTCTCAAATCCAGCCCTTGGCCCGGAGAAGAGCATGAGGAGGCTGACATGGAAATAGGAAAGAGTGTGGCCCAGAAACTTGTCCTATTCACACTTGCTACTGCATTGATGATTTTTCTTCTGATGGATGAGAAGAGATACCAAATCCCCAGTCTTCTCTTCCATCTCTGTCTCCCACTAGACCCCATGGTGGGTGGGGAGCTGAGACTTCAGTGGGATTAAACTGCACTTTATGGGGGTGCCATGGAGTCTGAGCCCCTTGCAAGTCTGGCATAGACATGCCCTGCTCCAAATGAGACCTAAGTTTAGACTATTAACTAAACGGAAAGGGCAGAATCTATGCGTAGGTGAGCTTGCGTGCCTGCATTGTGTTGACATTTACGATAACAAGTACTGTATATCAAATATGGACTCCAATAGTTACTTAGAAAGACAGTGTCCCTTTCACTTTATAAAAAAAGAAAACCCATAGCTGTCTCAACAGCATCCTTATTGTGCATTATTGAACATGTTCACTAAATGTCATAATAGGCAGTTGGTCTGGTCAAAAACCATCTTGTAGAGCAAAGTCCTAAATGGTCACGCCCCTGGGTAATGATAACGATGACAATATAGCAGTTTGCAGAGGGCTTCCCTGTATGTCACCCCTGCCTCTCCCTGCACTCCTCAGCATCTTCAGGAGCAGGGCAGTGGGGACCCTTCCACTGAAGCCTTAGCATGGCGGAAAGCACATGCTGCCTGGTTTCTGGGGAGCTGTGGTGTTGCCACTGGAGGCCCCTGGCAGGGCATGTAGTCACTGCTGGTCAGCAGAAGGGCTGGATGCCGTGTGCTGAGAGCGGCTGCCTCACCTCCTTGGTGACACCCTGAGGCTATTCATGGTGTCCAAAGGGCTGTAGCCTGGGAGTGACAGCAGAATCTTGACAGGAGTGTCAGGGCCAATGTCTCTCCACAAAAACACAGAGGACCATAACAGGAAAGGAGACCAGCACTTGAATGTGCTTTAGAAACCATCTATCCCATCTTCTCCCTCGCCAGGCAGAGAGGGAGACTGAGGTAGATCAGATGGCCAGCCTGTGTGAGGCTGCACATATCCCTGGTGTTGGGACTGGGACCAGGGCCCAGGGCTCCCAGGGAAGTAAGGCCACAGACTCAGAAGTTTTTTAAGTGTGCCTTGGTTGCTTATCTGTGTATGCAAGAGAATATGGGTGACTCAGACCCCAGCCAGAATCCGAGGACTTTGATGTCCTCTTAATGCTTCCATTTTACTGGTTCCCTTTTCTCCCTCTACTCCCCCTCCCCACTCTCACCCACATTCCTGCCTGGAATGGTTTAGGACCTACAGGGGACAGAGGCTATCATATACTCACTCGCAAGTAAACAAACTTACACATATAAAAAGTCAAGAGTATGTTTTAAAAATAGCATCTGAGTAAATAAGATGAAGTGTGTGTGTGTATATATCTGAAATGAAATTTGGATAGTCTTGTCAAAGAAAATGAGCCCCAGTATTCATTCAGAACAACATGGGAGTATAGCAGTAAGAAAGAAGATGTTAAGGATATTTTTTTGCTAGGTGAGATTTTTAACTCATAGAATATATGATATAAGGTTTGGATGCTTATTGGAGAGCCGAATCTCCTCACCAGTCTCAATGCCTTTGAAACTGGAATGTAATTCGGTAGATGCCTCAACGATTTTACTTGTTGAAAGCTGACATTTGTGTAGAAGCGCCCTCATTTATTCTAAGCACGGTGTGTGCTGTGTTTCAGGAGCATGCAGTCACAATGCCCTGCACGTGGGTGATGGCGTGTGCATACGCCCCATCGGGATGTGCCATTGCATGTGGGTGAGTAGGGGAGACAGCAGCCTTCCATGTGTCCTGTTAGTCATAGAACACTGTTCTATAAACAAAATATACAGATAAGAACTTGTAATTTTTGTTGATTACTTAAGCATTGTGTAATCCTCCTTGAATTTTATCAAGGCAAAATAAACTGCAGAATGTCCTTCATAATTTATTTTCATTACAGATTGACATTAGTATAAGTTTAAAATCTATTCTCTCCGCTCTCAGATGCTGTTGGCAGGGACCACAAATTTGTGCAGATACTTTGGAAAGCATGTTAGTAATACGTATTCAAAGCCTTGAAAAATTTATAGCCATTGATCTAGTGATTCCACGTCTAAGAACTTATTTGAAAGAAAGAAATATAGAAAAAAACATATGAGCAATAACATTTATTGTATTGTTATTTAAAATAAAGCAAAAAAGGGGGAAACAATATGCCCTCCAAGCACAATTTGGGGTAATTTAAGCATCACATGAAATGGTGATAGTAATGGATCTTAACACTTGTGACATGCCTTCCTCACTAAGTTTGATCATTTCTGGCCTTTGATTTAGTGAGAGACTTGCGACGGTTCCTTTCACTTAAACACTTGGAGGCCATTGTAGGGTTAATAATTGGCCTAATTTCATTATTGTTGTGTCTCAGAAAATAGGCAGGCCTGAGGGGAGGAAAAGAGATGGAGAAACAGCTGAGCGGTGGAGCAGTCAGAACACATGCAGCATTGATCGATTAAGTTCACCATTGTAAATGGGCACAGTTTGTGGCATTCCTAAACCATTACAGTAGTAACATCAGAGACCACTGATCACCATAAAACATGTAATAACAATGAAAACGTTTGTAATATTGTGAGAATTATCAAAACGTGACACAGAGACATGAAGTGAGCAAATTGCTGTTGGAAAACTTACACTGATAGACTTGCTTGAGGCAGGGTTGCCACAAACCTTCAATTTGTAAAAAATGCAAAATGCAGTAGAACAAGCTATGCTTGTAATCACCAGCAAGTCACTCTTACTGTGGAAAGATCTTGTGGTCCCCACTTTGACCAAGTAATCAAAGTTGGCACCACCAATCTTGGGATGAGCGGCATGGCAAGCCTCCTGAAGTGAAGCAGTAAGAAAGAAATACGCAGTATCACCTTTATATATCACATTTATATTATTGCTAAAAATGTTATACTTAAATGTAACATTAATAAAAGTGAAAGTGTTAGTGGCTCCATCGTGTCCAGCTCTTTGTGACTCCATGGACTGTAGCCCACCAGCCTCCTCTGTCTGTGGAATTCTCCAGGCGAGAATACTGGAGTGGGTAGCCATTCCCAACACGACAAATCTGGACTGGGTGACATTCTGTAAGACAACAGACGTAATGAAGTCTCTCATTATAAAGAGTCAAAAACTGTGTCTGTCCTCCATTAAAAGATCTTGTTGTTTAGTCATTCAGGCATGTCCAACTCTGTGCGACCCCATGGACTGCAGCCCCCCAGGCTCCTCTGTCCCTGGGATTCTCCAGGCAAGAGTAATGGAGTGGGTTGCCATTTCCTTCTCTGTTAAAAAATCTTAAAAAGATATAAAAACAGAATGTAATGTGTAGACCTGTTTGGGCTCTGGATCCTGGAGACAGTTGGGAAATTGAATATGGATGGCTTACTACATGGTGTTACGGAATTTTTGTTAGTTTTCTCAGATGTGATAATGAGTTAGTGATTATAAAGGAATGATCTTATTTTTAGGAGATGTAATTTGCAGATTGAAGTATTTAGATGTAGTATGTCATATCTGCAACTTGCATTCAAATGGTTCAGAATTTGCTCCCACAAATGCAACAAAATGTTAAGTTAGCGAATCCATGTGAAGGGATCTGGGAGTTCCTTGTACTATTTTTCTTTCAGTTTTACTATCCATTTTAAAATACTCAAAGTAAAAGTTCAGGGATAGGTTACAACATATAATACTGCCAAAGGAAAACATTTTGAAAGTGTGTGTGAATGAGAAAGTATACACATGTTCTATTGCCCTATATTAACATTTAACACTTCTGTCTTTCCCTGCCAGTGGTTTGGATAATAAATGTTCTGTGTACCCACTGACGTTCGACAAAAATGAAAACATGGCTGCCAAAAAGAAGTCTGTTGCTATGCACACCAACTACCTGTCGGCCTGCAGCTTCACCAACTCTGACATGCAGGTAAATCAGGGGCCTGGGTGATGCTGGGCCAGCCTGCAGGGGAGCAAGTTCGGTCGTGGAGAACTACAGACAGGGTGCAGGTGAGGAAACCGTTCCAGTGTCCCTCTTTACAGGAGAATGTGTACGCTCCAGCAGTTGGCCCTCAGAGGAAGCTCCTGTTGCTTCTCACTGGTTTTATCTGTACTATAATTTATATATATATATAAAATTTTATATAGAAGGCTAAGTCACTTTAGTTGACTCTTTGCAACCCTGGGGTCATATCCCACCAGGCTCCTCTGTCCATGGGATTCTCTAGGCAAGAATGCTAGGGTGGGTTGCCATTCCCTCCTCCAGGGGATCTTCCAAATCCAGGGATCGAACCCGCGTCTCTTATGTCTACTGCATTGGTAGGCGAGTTCTTTACCACTAGTGCCACCTGGGAAGCCCAAATATTATATATATATATATATATGTATATATCTTATAATTTTGGCCATACCACATGGCTTGCCGAATCTCAGGTCCCCAACCAGGGATTGAACCCAGGCCACAATGATGAAAATGTGAAATCCAAACCACTAGCCCACCAGGGAACTCCTAGTTACATTATTGTTTTTAATAAGATCAGAGATGGGTAAAGTCAGGGCTGTTAATTGTTGGTAGAGTTGAAATAATTCCCTGCCATATCAAACCTCCTCCTCTAATTGAGTTGGTGGGGGTGGGAGTGGATCAGGGAACCTTCTGGGGTGGTGGAAATTCCTGTCTTGAGTGGGAGAAGTGGTCCCAAGGTCCTTCTGTGTATAGAATTTCACTGAGTGCTCACTTTCAGAGTTGTCCACTTGACACACCTCATTGTACCTATATTAGACTTCTATTTTAACAAATGTGAAAAAAGAAGGCTTCATATAGAAAATCTGCACCCTACTTTGAATAAGCCACAAAGTGGAGGTAATACGTAGGCTATGTTTTCTTTCAGAATCCTAAACATCCTACGCTGCCCTTGTCACGTCTCTCCAGCAAACCCTCATAGATGCCACCACCCACATGGCCGGCTACCAGTGGTGGCTGCACAGCGGGGAGGCTGGGAGCCTGGAGCAGGAGTGGGGGGTCATAAACATGCCTTGAGAGGCTGCCTTTTAGGACAGTGTGTTGCCAGTGAGGTGTGAGGGGAGCACTGTGGGAGGCAGGCAGCCTGAGAGGTAGGAGGGTAGGTTACATGCCCTGCATGGCAGAGCGGACCCTACAGACAGTAGGCGGCCATTGCAGGGGCTGGGGCATGTTGGGTTTATTTGAAGGAGGAGATTGTCTGAGTCAGACTAAAGCCCGTTCTGGTTTCAGCTGACTGATGTCAGGAGGCGGGCCAGCAAGGGTAGTGGTAGAGAGACCTGGTGATGGGTAATTGTTTGGTTGCTGTCTGGGTGCAGTGTTCTGATTGCGAGGGCAGTGTTTACCCCGTTGTTTGCCACCAGGAGTCTCGCACGTCTGTGCAGTAGGGGGCACGGTGGCCCTGGCTGCTGCCGTGGCCATTCCTCATGTCTTTGGTGTGAGGAGCAGCCAAAGCAACAGAAGATGTTTGGTCTGATGTTCTAGCTGGTCAATTCTAAACAAGGTTTTATTATCCTGTGTTTCATTTTTCTTACCTACAAGTGAGGATGGTAGTATATTCCTCCCTCATGAGGTTTTCTGAGGGCTAAATGAGATGATTCATGTAAAATACTTAGTGTTGTTGCTTAGTAGCTAAATTGTGTCTGACTCTTTTGCAACCCTATGAACTGTAGCCCACCAGGCTCCTCTGTCTGTAGGATTTCCCAGGCAAGAATACTGCAGTGGGTTGCCATTCCCTTCTCCAGAAGTACTTGGTATAAACCCTGGTAAACATTTTATTATTAACACAAAGTTTCACAGGTGATTCAGATGCATGGCCTTTGTTGGGTACTACTGAACTCATGAACTAAGCCTCCTTCCAGCCCTGGGATCTAAGGTGAAAAATGAAAACCTCAAAAGGCTGCTATAAGACTTGCAAGTTCTCTGCAATCCAAAATAAATGAGTGACAGTGGAGTTAGAGGATCTGTTTAGTGCATTTATCATAATGAATGTTTGATTTTAAAATTTTATTTTTACTTATAATGAAGAGTACAAATATTTAAAATATTTTAAAGATTAAGAATTTACTGTTAACTTTTAAAAACTATTCATTTCTTTGATCAAAGAGTATGCCAGGAAAAATTTCCATTAAAGAGCTAGACTGAGGACTTCCCTGGTGGCTCAGACGATAAAGAATCTGCCTGCAATGAAGGAGACCTAGGCTCAATCCCTGGGTCAGGAAGATTCCCTGGAGAAGGGAATGGCAACCTACTCCAGTATTCTTGCCTAGAGAAACCCATGGAAAGAGGAGCCTGGTGGGCTATAGTCCATGGAGTCACAAAGAATCAGACTAAACATTTAGTCACAAACATGACTAAAGTGACTTAGCACCGCACACTCTGTTTCATTAATTTTTTGCAAAGCTATTAGTCCTGCTAATAAGTTGTTTAGTTAGTTCAGAGTCTTTATCTCACAGGATCAGGTTATTTCCTGGAGCAAGCAGCTAGTTTATTTTTACTTGGTCTCAGTATTGTCTAATGCAGCACTGGGAAAGTGTGGCTTGCCCTGGAATTGATTAACATGGGGACAGGGAGTTAGATGGGCTTCCTGCCAATCCTGTTAACAGCTCCAGGAGAGCAGCGACCAGGCCACAGTCTTTCTGCAACCCTGCCACCTAGTGGAGGGCCTGGACGTGGTCAGCACGCAGCAAAGGCCTTGGCCCTGCACATGTGTGTCTGAACCACTCAGTGGCCCAGGGAGCCTCTGGGTGTGGGGTGCACGCTAACGTCTGGGAAGCTCAGTGGTAGGCTCGGCTGCCTGTGGAACCCGCTGGGGGTTCTATTCAGGAGGTGTTCACAGAGCGCTTCCTACGTGTCAGGCAGGCAGGTACTGTAGGAAGGCCTCCAGATTTCATCCTCTGCAAGAGGACAGGAATGTAAAACAGCTCACGACAGCAAGGGTGTCAAAAATGGACTGTCTTTCTCAGTACTGGAGAAAGAGTTCTGTGCTAGAGTCCAGATTCAGCAGGGGGGTGTGTGTGTATGTGTGAGGAGCCTTCTCTTCCCTGTGGAACTGCAAGCATCTGCTTGGCTTCCCCAGAGGCCCTAATGACACCCTTTCTGTCCTTTCTGGCGGCAGATCCTGACGGCGAGCGGCGACGGCACATGTGCCCTGTGGGATGTGGAGAGTGGGCAGTTGCTGCAGAGCTTCCATGGGCATGGGGCCGACGTGCTCTGCCTGGACCTGGCCCCATCAGAAACCGGGAACACCTTCGTGTCTGGGGTAAAGATCCCAGGAAGATCTCTAGGATCATCCTCTGTCCACCAGGGAGCCTCAGGGTGGCACTTCCTGTCAATTTGTGGGACTAGACGCTACACCCCTGGAGCGGGGCTGAGACTCCTTGGCTGAGTAGCAGAGAGTTGGCATCCAAGGGCAGTAGAGACAGCAGCCGGGGCACCAGGGGGCTCAGGTGGAAACAGCGGTGAGGCATAGCTGTGGTGTGATCAGGGCTTTGGCACCAGTGGGACACTCTCCCACCCCACCCCTGCCAGCCTCCAGCCCCTCCAACTCCCAGGCACAGGGAACAGTGTGAAGGCTCAGAGTCGGGCAGGCAGGCCACCATGGCAAAGGAGCACCAGACGAGTTAGGACACCTGGGACCTACCTTTGCTGCCTGACTCCACATTTCATCCTTTGTAAATTGTGCAGAAGGCACAAAAGCATTTGCCCCCCACCTCCCCATATATTCTACTGTATTATGAATAGTAGAGGGAAGAGTTTCCAGTGTGTTATGCAAGCAGGAGAGGCACGTATTTCTAGGCCATCTGGGAATAAGTGTGGAGAACTGAGCTGACTGACCTGACCCTGGTCCTATCTCATCTCTGTCAAGAGACAGTGGTGGGAGGGGACAGAGATGCAGACACCATCTAATGATGTTTGCAACTGGAAGACATAAAGGCCCTTTGTTCCAAGCTGCCCACCTCTTGGTTCTGGACCTCAAGTGAGGGTTGTGAAGCCTCTAATTGGCAGGGACCCTGATTTTCTTCTTGAATATTTGGCCCCATCTGTGTAAGTTTAATTCCCGTATCTTTGTATAACTATTTATCTCCAATCAACTACACTGTTTTTTCAGATTGTTGATATCATTATAGATCATATTCTGTCTTTCAGAGTATTAAACGTCACGGTTTAGGGTCCTCCAAAGATTTGAAGACACTCTGATTCCTTTGTCCACACTCTCAGTAAAGATGTTGGAGAGTTGAATCCCCATTGCAGGTCTTTCTGAAACATCAGTATGGTACCTCACCCACACCTTCCTCTGAGTTGAAACCAACAATCTAATTTTAACCCATGTTTCCTTCTGTTTGTCCTTTGAGACTCTAATTATACTGCTCATGCTTGATCACAGACTGCTCTGCAAAAATTTATCAAAATGCTCCTAGAAGCAGGATAGTATGCATAAACTTGGTGGTTTTGATTCTCTGTGTCATGTTAGCTACCCAGAGAGGGTTCATTTTATAGGTGTTGAGGCGGAAACCCAGGGAGGTGACTTGCCCGAGCCACCCAGCTGACTCTGGGCAGCCCCTGACTAGACTGCCGGGCTGCAGCTGGCCAGGAGCACCTGGCTGTCTACCTGTGTTCAGGCTGCCCCACACACCTGAGGCGAGCCTGGGAGGTCCCACCATACCCACTGTCCTCTTGCCCTTCCCTCTGGCCTTACCAAAGCAGAGATAGAGAGGAGGGGAAAACATGAAGAGAAATGCCTAGGAGGAAGGGAGAAGGAGGCCCTGGAGAACTTGCAGCCATTTAGAAAGATGGCAGAGAAGACGACATGCTAAGAAGTGTGTCTGGGTACTTTTTTTGTTCCCCCTACCCTAGGACCTAGCTCTGACCTCCTGAGGTCAGAAGGAAGTGGCCTTAAAGAAGACTAGTCTTAGGAAAAAAAAAAAAAGCATATTGTCAGAGCCCTTTACTAATGGGAACTGAACGATCTCTGTGGGCAGTCCTTGCAGTAGTCATAACTCTGGTAACTTTGCGTTTGCAGGGATGTGACAAGAAAGCCATGGTGTGGGACATGCGCTCTGGACAGTGCGTGCAGGCCTTTGAAACACACGAATCTGACATCAATAGTGTCCGGTCCGTGAGTAGAATGTTCTCATTGCTTCTCTATTTTCTGCTGTCTCCCGGCCTGGGCTAATGCTTAGCCTCCAGCCTCAATTTACTTTGCTGAGAGACGCTTTTCCAGCAATAACAGCTGATATGTGGTGAGACCGAACAATACTCCAGATTTCTTGGAGCATTTCAATGTAATTTCACCAGAAGCAATGGCTATTTCCTGTCTAAAGGAAGTCAGTGTTTTTTGTTCATTCATTCAACCAATATTTATTAAGTACTTATCTGCTGAACATTATTCCAAGGACTGGGAATATTGTTTTAAACAAGATAAAAATTTCTACTTTCCTATAGGAGACAAACAAGACAAAGCACAGATAAATGTACAGTATACAAAGATACTGATAAGTTCCATTGAAAAGTAAAACAGGGAACTGTGATGGAGATAGGTTATTTCTTTGACTGGTCAGGCATCTCTGAGAAATTGATGTTTAAATTGATACCAGGATAATGAAGGAGCCAGGCTTTCAAAGAGCTGGGAGGAGGATCAGGGAGATGAGATGCTCAGGGACCTAACAAAAGGCCAGGTGGCCTCTTGAGGTGGCTAACATGATGCAAGTTTTGTCTTTAAAAGATCACTCTGGCTGCTGTATGGAGAATGCATTGTAGGGGAATGAGAATGGAAGTATTATGGCCAGTTAGAAGGCTGCTGTGTGAGTTCCAGATAGAAATGATGGTGGCTGAAACTAAAGAAGACACAGTGAGGATAGAAATGTCTAGAATTGGGAAGGATTTGAGATTTTACCCTGATTGCAGGCTATCAATTAAGGCTTCCAGAGTTTCATGGGTGCTGGTAAAAGGCATAAGATTCCTGGGTTAGAGATGAAGGATAGTTGATTACTAATAGTGATGGTGGTAGCTATGCTAGTTATCCAAGCTCCAGTATCACAGGGTGACATGAAAAGGACTGAATGACACCGGCATGTGCAAGGGGTTGCATTTCAGGAGGAGAACCCTGAGCTCAGGGAACCTGAATCTTTTATAAGGGACATAAACACTGATCCATTTGCTAAAACCAGGAGGGTTGGAAGCAGTGCAGGGAGAAGGCAGTGGTTGCACATGGGTTCTGGAGTTCTGTCTTGGGCTAGCCAAGCTTGAGATGCTATTGTATGACCAAGTGGAGACGTCAAGTAGGTAGCCGTATCTGTGAACTGAACTCCAAGAGAGAGGTCAGGAGTTAACATATACATTTGGAAGATGGCACCATCAGGACAGCATTTAAAGTGTAACCACTGAAGAATCTTCATTATACTTAGAGGAAGGCACTAGACTTATTCCCCTTAAAAGCTAGAACACAGTAAGAATAATTACTTTATTAGTAGAAATGTTAATAAGAATTTTCTAGCTCACTGACCTTAAATGTAGGAGGGGGAAAAAACTGTCACTTTTTGCAGATGTGTAGAGAGTACCTAGAAAATACAAGGAAATAATTTGAGAAATTACTAAAGTAAGTGAAGTTATTAAGATACAGGATAGACTATAAAGCTACAAAAATAAATTCTTATATACTCATGAAATAACAGCTTAAAATTGCATATTCTCTCACCCATGCTGTCCCCTCAACCCAGAACCCTCTCCTGATGTTCATCAGGTCTCAACTTACAGTACCCTTTCTCAGAGGCCTGATTATTGAGGAGAGGATGACTGTAACAGTAATCATATCATTTGTTGCATTCATTTTATCTGGCCCCATGCCATTTTTGTGTGTGTATACTGTCTTATTCAGTCTTTACAATAGGAAATGTGCATTATCCTCCTCACTTTTCAGATGAAGAAACTGAGGCTGGGCCAGTCGAAGTCACTTGCCAAAAGTATCCCTTGTAGTGAGTGGTCAGTGTAGTCCCCTTTCATCCAGTTGCAGTGTCTGTTTATAAGCACTGTCTTATCCCTGAGCTCTGGCCAAGCCTTTGGAGTCGGGTGTGTGATCAAGGGAAAGTAAGGATATAGGCATCTGCCTGTGTTCAGTGTCAGATACAAATAGACATATTGTCTCATTTATCCTCACCAACACTCTGCAAGGCCAGTGTCACTGTCCCCTGTTTACAGAGAAGAAACTAAGGTAGGCCAGTGGGGCCTTCCTGCTGAGCCTCCGTTTCTGGTCTCTGTAATGAGTAGTCCTTGTGTCCCTAGAGTCTGAGGTCCCAGCGTGGGCCGGCCGGCCTTCCCAGAGGCTTCTGATGGTCACCCAGGATTGGGAATCATTGCTCTAAGTGCCTTCTCCCCACACTTCCTCTCTGCAGGTACTACCCAAGTGGAGATGCCTTTGCTTCAGGATCAGATGATGCTACGGTATGTTTAAGTCCTCAAGAGCTTTTCCTATTTGAAGGAGAGATATGCTGACTTAATTTTATTTTTCAAAAATAATTGTTTTCCTGATTACAGAACTGATATGACTTCTATAAAGAAAACTTAGGGGAAAAAAATAAATTTTTTTAACCATTCTACACAAGAAAAATCATAGTTGAGTAAATTCCTTTCTGTCTTTTTAGTTTTTAAACAAATGCTATTTTATAATTTGCTTTGCACTTAGCAATAGATTGTGAACATTTTCTCATGCCAATAAATACTTTCCTACATTATATTTTCCTAATGATTGAATAGTTTTCCATATTATGGATATGTCATCATTTACTAACCAATCTTCAATCTGGGAACATTTAGGTTTTTTTTAAGGGTTTTTTTTCCCTGTTAAAAACTCTGCTATAAGCAAGTATTTTTGGTACCTCTCTTATTGTTTCCTTAGGATGAATTCTCATACGTAAACTTGATGAGTCAAAAACTGGCCTAATTTTAAGGCTTTTGATACTAGTTGCAAAATAATGTTGACCTGTTTTCCAGTAAGCACAATCTTATCTTTGTGCTCTCAAAATAGCAAATATCTTATTAAATAATGAATTTCACCTTAGTTTGCTATTGTGAAAGAAATTACAAGGAATAGATTGAGAGTTTGATAATAATGAAAATTTAAAACTTCTGTATGCCAAAGAATATTTAACAAAATATAAGGGCATACATTTTGGGAATTTTAAAAGCTTTCCTTATCCTTTGTAATTTCTTGGAAACAATTCTATGGATTCCATTCCTTAGCTATTTGGACAAAATATTAAAGATGCATATAAAGATTTTGATAGCAGAATGATCTTGGCTTCCTCATAATTTTATTTATAAAAGAGAAAAATTAGACACAATCAAGACACTTAGCAGAGTATGGCTAAGTAGATTCTGATATATCCACATGAGGAATATAACAACCACATTAATCCTATTTTTTGAAGATTATTAATGATATTAGAAAATGTTCATAACATCATGCTAATTGGAGCAATAATGAAACATCCACCCCATTTAAATCCACACATAAAATAGATTAAGACTGGGACTTCCCTGATGGTCCAGTAGATAAGACTCCGAGCTCCCAATGCAGGGGTCGCAGGTTTGATCCCTGATAAGGGAACTAGATCTCACATGTTGCAATTAAAGATGCTACATGCCACAATAAAGACTGAAGACCCTGTGCATGCCACAACTAAGACCTGTTGCAGCCAAATAAGTAATTTTTTTTTAAAGTAGAATAAGACTGAAGGAAATAGCCAGGTATTAGTAAATATCTCTAGGATTTCCTTCTTTATGCATTTCTGAGATTTTCTGAATTTTCTACAATGAACACATATTCCTTATCAGAAAAAAAGAAGGCTTACATTTTGTTTTTTGTACTAAAGAAATCTGCACTTGCTGTTTCTTCGAATCTCCAGTGCTTCATGGGGATATAATAAGAATTGGGATTGAGGAAGAAAATACTGAGAGAAAGCAAAAGGTTTCCCCTTGACCTTCAAACCACACAAGCTACCGGCACCTGCCTGTAGCTCTGTGATCATTGATGCACCAAACAGGACCCAGAAACACGTGCCTCTTTGTCCTCTCTGTCCCCACAGTGTCGCCTCTATGACCTCCGGGCAGACAGGGAAGTCGCCATCTATTCCAAAGAGAGCATCATCTTTGGAGCTTCCAGCGTGGACTTCTCCCTCAGTGGTAAGGTTTTCCTGGGACTGTGAAACGGGACCTCAGAGAATCCATCAGGGTTCCCCTCAGCTGAACTTCCTATGGCTCCACCTGCTGAGAGTCTACGCCTGCATGGGTTTTCCTCCAATGCATTTTTGACACCACATTTTGCCCAGCCTGAAGCAGCTTCCCCAGCCCGTAAATGAAGGCTGGGCCCATCTAACACTCTTATTCAAACAATGATCTATCAGAACTCCATCTGCTGTGCCTTTAGGCATTTCCTCTCCAGCCTTCCATTTTCCCCTTGACACTTGAAAAGGCACTTTTTTCAGAGGTGGAGGGAGTGAAGCAAGAGTCCCCTTCTTGATGCCCTGAAGCTCAAGTCGCCTCTGCCTTCACAGCTGGAGAGGCTACCAGGGAAAGTTAGGGCAGCACTGGCATATCGTGTCAGTGGACCATTCAATTCTCCCAGACACCTTCCAGTCATGCAGCTGTGCCTTTGTGCTGCTGCTGCTGCCTGGAACATCATTTCCCTCCCTTCTCTGCATGGCAAACTCTTATTCAACCCTCAAAGGCCAACTCAAATAGAGCTTCTCCCATAGTATCCTCTTTGATCCCCTTTCCTCTGTGATCACGTAGCACTTTACACATAGCTGAACACTTGCATCACAGCCCCTTCCACACAGCGCTGCAATGATACATGAGTCAGCCCGCCAAGCATCACCCTCCACTGCTGCTGCTAAGTCACTTCAGTAGTGTCCGACTCTGTGTGATCCCACAGACAGCAGCCCACCATGTTCCCCCGTCCTTGGGATTTTCCAGGCAAGAACACTGGAGTGGGTTGCCATTTCCTTCTCCAATGCATGCAAGTGAAAAGTGAAAGTGAAGACAGTCATATCCGACCCTCAGCGACCCCATGGACTGCAGCCTTCCAGGCTCCTCCATCCATAGGATTTTCCAGGCAAGAGTACTGGAGTGGGGTGCCATTGCCTTCTCCGAGGGTGCCAGCAACTGTGCTATCTCCTCTTTGAATCCCCAGGGCAAACCACAATGCCTGGCACATAGTGGACACTAAAGCACTGTTTATTGAATGAATGAGTGAACAAGCACATGAATGAGAGTCATGAAAAACAAAAGGAAGGAGCTGGTTGAGTAACCATCTTACCTCTTGCTTTAAGGTCGCCTGCTGTTTGCTGGATACAATGATTATACCATCAACGTCTGGGATGTCCTCAAGGGGTCTCGAGTCTCCATCTTGTTTGGACATGAAAACCGTGTTAGTACTCTACGAGTCTCCCCTGATGGGACTGCCTTTTGCTCGGGATCATGGGATCATACCCTCAGAGTAAGAGAAAAGCTTTTCTACTTTACTGTGTGTGTGAGAGCAGGCGGGATTGGTCTTCTTGAAAGCAGAGAGGTCAGAGTAAGCTAGGATGGGCCTGGGCAGCCAAAAGAGAGCTCTAATTTCACGTCTATAGCCACAGATTTGCCTTGGGAGGTAATGAGTTTCCCATCAATGCAGGTACTCCAGCACAGATATAACTAAAAGTCTGATTCCAGCCTGTGACAAATCCAATTGTCAATCTCACCTCCCAGGAGTACCAGGGTCCTTATCCCAGTCACAGACCCCTATGAAATCCACACAGAGGCTTCAGGAGACCTGTGAAGTCCGTGCAGTTACATGCTAACTTGTGTATATGTATGCATTTTTCCAGGAATAGTGTCCTTAGGCTTTATTAGATTCTCAAAGAGCTCCATGACTGTGTCAGGTGTTGGCTCCCTAGAAATGCCACCAAAATAACTGTTCAGCAGGCAAAACTTACTTCACTATGGAAGATCACAAACTTGACAGTCTTATTAGCATTTTAGGAGAGAGCAAAGGCAGATGTTTATCTGCCAAAGGTTTTAGGGGTCTGATTGAAGGTAAATCTTTTGATGGAGGGCCTTAAGTAGGATTGAACAAATTTGGGGCATAGCTTAAGATTGTTTGCTGGACACAGGGTCAGGGGAGGGAGGGAATTTTGATGCTGCATATTATCCTAAGAAGTGTGTGTCATTTCTAAAATGAGTAATTGAATAGTCCAGTCTTAGGATAAATGGATTTTTTTTTCAAAATTCATGAAATAAAGCAGTGAAATTATTTGTGATTCCATCATCCCGGGCAAGAGTTTGCTAAATTAATAAAGCCATGTCAGTATACCCAGAGAGCTGGATGCATACAGAGAATTCTGGTTGTCAGTCTAAGAATTACCATTCCTTAGCAAGGGGGCCTGGAGAAGGAAATGGCAACCCACTCCAGTGTTCTTGCCTGGAGAATCCCTGGGATTGGGGAGCCTGGTGGGCTGCCGTCTATGGGGTCGCACAGAGTCGGACACGACTGAAGCGCCTTAGCAGCAGCAGCAAGGGGGCCACAGATGCCCTTCAGACAGTTAACTAAGGGAGAGGCAAAGCGAGGGCCAAAGAAGCACCTTTGAGTTGCTAGGAATGAAGTATTATCCTTCTAAGACATGTGAGTGCTCTATTTTAGATGCAGTGTGTATGTTTGTGTATTAAAGACTTTGATTTTCTCTCTTTAAACTCAGGTTTTACAAATGTCAACTGAAAAACAGACTGAAGATTATCTGTTTGTGTCTTTGCAGGTCTGGGCTTAATCACAGTGCATATGGGCACCTGAGAATAGAACCTGAACTCATCACATGTAAATAGATCTTACTTCTAGAGGGTCTGAGAGTTTCTTGCAACTTAGCTTCAAGTGAGCAGCTCCATGACTGAAAGTTCACCAAACGCCTCCAACATTACTATTAAAACCATCACCCTGGAAAGATCCAGGTGTGAACCTCCAACACTATGAAAACACCTTCCAGTACAGCGTTTTTCATTTTGAACATTTTTGAAAATATATCTGTTTTTAAGATTATTATGAATTACACTAGTCTCAACTCATTCTCTATTCCTGGTAGAATTCTACTATTCCCAGTAGAATTGACCATTTACTATATTCCGTTTTGTTTCCTGGAATCAATTTTTTTTTTTTTTTTTTTGGAGCACTTTAAGAGCTGATTTTTCTCAGTGTGCATTCTGACATTTGAAACCTTCCCCAGGAACTGCTGGTTTTAACGGACTATGTGAGGACCACGTTACTTGGTCTTAGAAGAAAATTCCAATTCCAAATGTAATAAGACAAAATCAGTTCTTTTCATGTGTTTTTATCGTGAAAGTATCCTTTTCAGCCTTGCCTCCTTTGTCTTTTTTTTTTTCAGGTAAAACATTTCCATGTTACAAATGAAGCAGAGATATGGGTAAAATAGACAGGTTTGATCTGTATATCTCGTGATGGTGGCTTGTATCGGGAGGACGGGACATTTTCTATCATTAGAGAGAAAAGCTGAGTGCTGTTTGGGACACAGACGCTTCTCAGAGGAACCAAAACCTTTCTGTGTGGGAACAGAGGACAGTAAACTTATTTAAAAACCTATTTGTGGTATTAGATGTATAAGGATTAGTAGCGTCTACTCAAGCTAAAGTGAATCTTGTCCATATCACTTATACTCGTATTTATTGCATTGCAAGTGTAATTACATACACAGATTGATAGCTCTTGAATGATGATGTCTTTGCTTCACTTATACGGAGGAAAAAATAATATCCTGCCTTTATTTAAAATTCAGCAGATCCTTCTGGAAGATACCAAGTGCTTTAGTTATAGGATCCCTTATTTTCAAGTGTAGAAGCTTATCCTTTGTTTTAGAAAATTCCTCATTCATAAGGACAGCATGCATCACTTAGGGAAATAAAAGGTCACCTCAAACCAAAAACCATTCCTGGGTGAGGCTTGCCCTCTGGGTGGTCTGGGGTCTGCCAGGCCATGTCCTTGTGGTGTCCGAGGGCTGTGTGTGCTGAGTCCCCCAGATCCCCGGTCCCCTCTCGTGGCCCTGCCTCAGCCTGGCCCTTCTCCTGATGGTAGTTCCAGCTTTGCAGGCCCAGCCCCAGGCTCTGCTACTTGCAGAGGCCCTTCCAGACCTGGAGCCATCTGATAGGCCTGTAAACCTCAGAGGGTGCACTGCCTGCAAAACTACTCATTCAGATATCAAAATGAGTCAGAAATTCCCCAGGCCAGCTTTTCCGTAAACTCTTTTAAAATAAACATAATTGTTATATTCAATCATTTGCCAAGAAAACATTTCCTAAGGGTTTTACTACACAGTAGGTCCTGGAGTAGAGAGAGACCATGTGAAAGGCCCCTACTCGCCTCCCCCAATCTGCACCCCTTCCATCTCTGCTGCTCTACCCACCTTCAGAACAAGACAGAAGATGGGCCGGAGCATAGCCCAGAGGGACACCTTTCAGCACCTTCATTTAGCGGACTCCATTCTGAGCAGGGGCTCAGGGAAATGGGCAGCAGGTCCACCCAGTTCCTGCCAACTGCTGAAGTGCTGGCCGCACAACGTGTCCTGTGAAATCCCCAAGCTCCGCTCCCAGAAGGTTCTCCCGAGTTTGTTCCTGGGCTCCTCGTTATGGTACTTCCTTCCCTGTCTCCCACAGACTCTGCCATGTGTCTGCACTCTGACCTGGGCCTCCTAGAAGTGGAGGAAGACAGGGCAAAGGAGAAGTCACTCAGACGCAAGCAAATTCAAGGTTATATATTTGGAGAGGTGGGAGGTATCATCAGTATATGTGCAAAGTAGTCCCTAACTTTACAATCAGAAAAGTGACTTTCAGGGCCCTAAGAAAGTATTCCCTCCAACACTCACCCCCAAGGGCAGTAAGCCACCTCCCCTATAAGTATTTAGTCTCACTTGGGTGTTGTTTAGTAGTAGTATTGATGAAATATATGGTTGGGAATACACAGACTACATGGAGATTCAGGGATTAAACTTCAGGTAATAAATCATATTTTGCATATTGAAAATAATACTGAGTGGAGTTTGTTAATCAGGCTTTCTCTCTTTTTTTAGAGGACTAGGAGGCAAAGGTACTAATCCATTGTGGTGAAGGGGCCAAACAGATGTGCCCACAGGTGTGCACAGCCTTGGACACCCCCTTTCCAGCCAGAGAAGAGAAAGGTTAGGCAGAGAAGGGGGTTAACAAGGAGGTGTGTGATGACAGGTGGTGTGGGAAATAGCATGAACTAAAACCAAGGCAGCTGCTTTGAGGGAGTGGGCGGCTGGCCTCCCAGAAGTGGGTCTGGGTTCGGGGTTCTGCAGTGAGCCCGGGGCCAGAGCAGGCACCCATTATGCACTTCCCTCTTGCCATCCTTGGCCTCCTCCACACCTTTCCGTGGATTGTTAAGTGACTTTAAAATAGCAGAAGTTGTAAGGGCCCTTGCAACCTGGCCTCTCCTGGTTGCTTGGCCATCTGGCTAGAAGGTGATGCTGCTAACACTTGATTGATCGTAAGAGGGGGACAGCATGGGGACAAATGTTTAGACCGAGCTTTTCCACTTTTACAGGATATATAATATCGAAATGCCTCTCAGCCTCCGTTTCCTCATCTAGGAAATGGGAGAGCTCTAAAGTTCCTTCCCCTCTTCCCTTTCCTGTTCTCATCCTCTCCCAACTCCTCCTGTCCCTTCTCCCGCATTCTTCCCCTTGTCCCCCCATCTCCTCCCACCTCTCCTTATTTCACCTCTCTCCTCTCTCTCCTCCTCCTCCCTCTCCCCCTCCTCCCTACTCTCCTTCTCCTTTTTCATTATTTCCTATCTCTCACCCCTACAGTCCCTACTCATGTATCAAAATAGTAATTATTAAAGATTCATCTAGGCTAGTGGTTCTCAATGTTTTCATCTAAAGATCCCTCTACACTCTTAAAAATTATTGAGGACCCCAAAGAGTTTCTTGTTTATATGGCTTATATATATATCAATACTTAGCATATTAGAAATGAAAACTGAGAAAAATGATAAAACACAGGATTCCAGAAGCACATATTCTACCACCCATCAATAGCCTCTTGAAAACTCAAGAGTTTTAAAAGCCACACGTACAAAAAAAGGAGTCAGTATTATTGTGAAAATAGTTTTGACTTTGGAGGGTCCCCCGGAAGGACTCCCAGGGTCATAGTGACTTTGAAAGCAGCGTATCTGGGCACAGAGAGGCAGTGGGCAAGGCAAGAGGCCAGTGGAGGCTGTGAATCCCTGACAGTCTTTTCAAAGGAAGACCCTTGGGATTCTGGGGTAAACTCAACTGCTGAGTTCAAAGATTAACTGGCACTGGGATTGGAGCTTCCTTCCAAGCCTAGGATTGCTGACTGAGCAGGCATTTGGAGATCTGCATTCCCCAAATGTGCCCATTGGCTCAACAGCAGGTTAAGCACACAGACCCTAAGGCCCCTCCTTGGAGATCAGGATCAGGCAGGCTGAAGTGGGCTGGGAATTCTGCTGAGGGGCCAAGCTGGGGAAAGGTCTCAGTGAATCTTCTTGTCTGTAGATCCTTTGGGAGCACATGAAGCTAAACCACTCGCTCTCTCACCAGTGAGAGGGGAGAATCAGGTCAGTCTTAAGAGCATCTGCCAATGCCTCCTTCTCTAACCAGGTCTTGGTGCTAGCTAGGCTGGCCTTCAGGACTGGTCAGTCTCCATGGTGTGTGGACTCACAGTAATTCTGGTGAAAGAAGTGAAATGAATATGTTTCTGTAGTTGTGAAAAGGATGCAGACCCTCCAGGGAGGAGATGGGATCAGAAATAATGTGCTGGTTGATTTAACCACATAAGAAAAACTCAGTGCAGATATGGCATGAACATTTGTGCAAAGACTGTGATGACAAAAACTGCCTATCTTTGAACCCTGGGTTATCTGACTGACATACCACTGGGGAATGCTTAACATTTGCCTGGTTACTCATGTAAACCAGGAACCAGAAGTTGCTGTTTCCAACCCGTCTGTGTTCCCCAGTAATAGGTGGCCTCCCCCTCCTAGGCGTGTACCTGAGGGAAATGAAAACATGTCTACACAGAAACTTGAACACAAATGTTCAGAGCAGCTCAAAGTGGAACAACTCAAAGGTTCAACTGCTGATGAATGAATGGCCAAAATGTGGTCAATCTATACAATGGGATATTATTTAGCAATACAGAGGAATTAAGTACTGATTCAAGCTCCAACATGGATGAGCTTTGAAAACATACCAGGTGAAAGAAGCCAGGCACGTAGGACCACATAGTGAATGATTCCATTTACATGAAATCTGCCTATTTCATGGTAGGCGGATCCATAGCAACAGAAAGTAGACCAGTGGTTACTTAGGAGATTGGATATCCTTTGAGATAATGAAATTACACAGTGGTGATGGTTGCACTACTTTGAATATACTACAACCCACTGAAATCTATACTTTAAAAGTGAATTTTGTGGTATTATGAATTATATCACAATAAAGCTGTTTAAATGTATATGAAAAAATAGTAGGTGGTCTTTAGCTACTTTCAGTACTTTAAAAACAAACCCAGAAACCGTATAGGTAAGGCTCACCAAAAATGTCACAAATTGCATTTGGGTTAGAAGTGGTGCAATTGAGCCTGGTAACCTTGATCAATTCATATTAATAATATAAGCTCCTCTGTAAAGAGCTTTTACTATGTGCCAGGCAGTATGCTAAAGCCTCTGTACATACCAACTCGTGAAACACTTGTAACAACCTATGATGCAGACAGTTTATCACCTCCATTTCTTACATTAGGAAATTGAGGCCAGGAGAGCTGAAAAACTTTCTTCACAGTTGCACAGCTTCTAAGTGGCAGAGGGGGGATTATAGCCAAGTCTG
Source organism: Tragelaphus eurycerus (assembly GCA_935064755.1). Lineage (NCBI taxonomy): Eukaryota > Metazoa > Chordata > Mammalia > Artiodactyla > Bovidae > Tragelaphus > Tragelaphus eurycerus. The sequence goes on from CAKXYN010000008.1 coordinate 1,832,685, forward strand.
ACTGCAAACTGGATAAGAAGTTCTGTGTGGAGGTTATTTATTCATTTGTTTGATTCAGCTGATATTAACCAATGGCAGGGCCAGAGGATTTACTACTAACACCCACGCTACTCCAAATCTAAGAAACAACTGTGCTTGCTGCTAAAATATAAAGTTCAAAAATATAAAATCATGACTCCCGTGAAAATAAAACATGAACCTATATCAAAACATTTAATAAGGGAACTCATAAGATGTCCCAACCAGCTCAGTTTGACAAGGTTTATAGTCCCTTCTGGCAAAATTCATTTCTCACCACATCGGAATCACTGGCACTTGGAGATCAGGCCCTCAGCAGTAGCATTAGCCAGCTCAGCCTTCACAGAGGGAGTTCTGTTATGGCCACATCCTCCGTCTCTGTTGCATGGCCTCTTCATTCATGGGCATTCATAGAGCAGGCACTGTGGCAGCTATGTAAAGAAGCTCTCTGATAACCACATAGCACAGAATTTTGTCTACTTGATTAGTAAGATCCTCTACAGTGGCCACCCTTTGGAGGCATTGACATGGGAGACAAGTATCTTCAATCTGCACCTGTTGAGAGGGGTTCACCCATATATCTGTGTCCAAGATTTCCTTGTCACCAGTCTTCAAGGTCCTGACCATCCAGCCAAACCATCAGCAGCTGCCCAAGTATCAGTATAGATCTCTAGCCATCTCTCACCCCAGACTTAGGGTACAGTCATATATCCTGCTTGAATTTCTAACCAGTGGGAGGATTTTCCTTCACCACTGTCTTCACAGTCCCCCGGACCCCGAGCAGAGCTATAAGGCTCTAGCCATCCACTTTCATGTGGTACCAGCATATCATATAGACCTATCTACAATATATCAATAACCTCAGATATGCAGATGACACGACCCAAATGGTAGAAAGCAAAGAGTAACTAAAGAGTTTCTTGATGAAGGTGAAAGAGAAGAGTGAAAAAGCTGGCTTAAAACTCAACATTCGAAAAACTAGGACCATGGCATCTGGTCCCATCACTTCATGGCAAATAGATGGGGAAAAAAAATGGAAACAATGACAGACTTTATTTTATTGGGCTCTGTGGGCAGTGACTTGAGCCATGAAATTAAAAGACACTTGCTCCTTGGGAAAAAAAAAAAAGCCATGACAAACCTAGACAGTGTAGTAAAAAGCAGAGACATCACTTTGCCAACAAAGGTCTGTATACCCAAAGCTGTGGTGTTTCCACCACATGTAGTCATGTATAGATATGAGAGTTGGACCATAAAGAAGGCTGAGTGCTGAAGATTGATGCTTTCAAACTGTGGTGCTGGAGAAGACTCTTGAGAGTCCCTTGAACAGCAAGGAGATTAAACCAGCCAATCCCAAAGGAAATCAACCCTGAATATTCATTGGAAAGACTGATGCTGAAGCTCCAATATTTTGGGCACCTGATGTGAAGGGCTGACTCATTGGAAAAGACCCTGATGCTGGGAAAGACTGGGGGCAGAAGGACAAGGGGGTGACAGAGGATGAGATGGTTGGATGACATCATCGACTCAGTGGACATGAGTTTGAGCCAACTCTGGGAGATCATGAAGGATGGTGAAGCCTGGTGTGCTGCCATTCATGAGGTCGGACATGACTGAGCAACTAAACAACATAACATCTACAATGCAGGCTTGAGTTCTTGTCCCTCAGTCAACTTGTAAGCAACTCCCTGGAGGCCATAGGCATGGAATGAGGGGGCAGAGCAACAGGAGTTGGTGTTGCAGTGGTCTGAGCCACCTACCCATACAATCCTACGTCATGGACCTGAGTTCAGTCTCTTATATACCATTTCTATTTGATGATAGATTGCTACTTGGCATGCTTAACTTTATAAACATATAGGTCCAACAGCATCCATATTATGATGAGATCTCAAACTGCATGATCACCTCATTCAGCTTCTACCAAGACTGAGTAGTAAGCCAGAACCTGCTTCTCAAAAGGAGAATAGTTACAGGCAAAAAGGACATAGATTTGCTTTAGAATCCTACAGGTCTGCACTGCAGTGCTATTGGTGCTCGTCAGAGAGTCCATCCAGTTTCCCTATTTGACACTTCAAGTATCATTGGATCTGCTGGATCATAAGACCCAAGTAGTACAGCAGCTTGTTGTTGCTGATTAGTCACCCCCATGGACTGTAGCCCACCAGGCTCCTCTGTCCATGGGCTTTCCCCAGCAAGAATACTGCATTGGGTTGCTATTTCCTTCTCCATGGTATCTTCCCAACCCAGGGATTGAACTCACATCTTCTGCATTGCAGGCAGATCCTTTACCACTGCACCACCTGGGAAATCAGCTTGTACTGCAGCCTAAACAGCTGCAGAGCCTTCTCTTGTTTTACTCCTAAGTCCACCAGCCTGTACATGGGTTGAGGTTGCATACTCAGATGTGTATGTTGCCTCCAAAGTGACCTACCAAGTTTGTGCCTCTTTCTTTTTGTAGGTGATACAAGATACAGCTATTCATCTTTCACCCCGGTGGGGATATTTCAAAATGCTCCAGACCACTGAACCCTTTCAAATTTCACAGCTGATACCAATTCTGTATCTGCCTGAGTCCGTTCAGGAGAAAGAAGGCATGGAGTAACATGAACAGAGAAAGATCAGTATAAGAAGTACATTAACTATAATAGGGGAGTGGAGTAATGAGGGATTGGCTAGTAAAAAGTGGAGTGTTTTAAGTAATATAAGGATGTAGCTATAAGAAACAGCCAAAAGCTGGATAATTCTATTATAGCGACAGTTTAACTGTGCTGTAATTGGCCGTTTCTTTGTCCCATCACTTAGACTATGCTATGCTAAGTCACTTCAGTCGCGTCCGACTCTGTGTGACCCCATAGACAGCAGCCCACTAGGCTCCCCGATCCCTGGGATTCTCCAGGCAAGAACACTGGAGTGGGTTGCCATTTCCTTCTCCAATGCATGAAAGTGAAAAGAGAAAGTGAAGTTGCTCAGTCGTGTCCGACTCTTAGCGACCCCATGGACTGCAGCCTACCAGGCTCCTCCATCCGTGGGGTTTTCCAGGCAAGAGTACTGGAGTGGGGTGCCATTGCCTTCTCTGATCACTTAGACTGTAGGGTCCTTAAGACCACATGCCTTGTTCTCCATTGTATCTCCAGTGCTAAGGGGGAGACCTAGCACCCCAAAGGCTAGGAGTAAATGAGTGAATGAATGAATGAATGCAGGCAAGTAGATAATATTGGTACTCTAGTAGCAACACGCAGAATTACCCTGTTTTCTGTCCCGTATGGCCAGACTCCACCACACACCTGGATGCTTCCATCCAATCAGAGAAAATGCTGATAATACTTTCAAGGGAGTCACCAGTGGAGGGCTGTGTGTAGCCTTTGTCAACTTCACCTAGTATGAAAGAAAGTGTTGGTGACTCACTCGTGTTCAACTCATGAACTGTAGCCCCCTAGGCTCCTCTGTCCATGGAATTCTTAAGGCAAGAATACTGGAGTGGGTAGCCATTCCCTTCTCCAGGGTACCTTCCCCATCTAGGGATCAAACCCTGGTCTCCTGCATTGCAGGCAGATTCTTTACCATCTGAGCCACCAGGGAACCTCTCCTAAAGGAGAGGCAAGTCTAGCCCAGCTGCCCAGACTGTCCCCTCTGGGTTCTTAGTCCCCAAGCCGAAAGCTAAAAACAATAACCCCCAAAGAGTCTCACTCGGGCCCTGACTGCTACGTGAATCCATGCACACCACGGAGCCTCGGCTGTTGGGACCCGAACAACTGTAGATGGGATTCCCATCAAAGGCTCCTCTCCAGACCTGGGAAAGCAACTACCTGGGGGCGGGCTGAGCCGAGCCAATGCGAGAAGGGGCGGGGCGCCGGCAGGCCCAGAAAACAGGCCGGGGTCAGACCCCCGGTAGAGGCGGAGCCATGGTGGACCCGTTTAGGGAGCGCACCGCCCGGCTGTTGATGGACTACCTGGAGTTCTGCGCCCGGGAGCCCGGCACTCCAGCTCCTGCGCCGTCCACGCCCGAGGCTGCCATGCTGCGCCACGTGGCCGCACGTATCCAGGAAGCAAATCGAAACGTCTTGCCCTTATACCGCCGCTACCGCAGGCACCGCGTCGAGCTGGTGGCCAGGATGGCGCAGAGGCTACTCGACGGAGACCCTGGCCCCAGCTGGGGCCGCGTGGCCTCACTCATGACCTTCGCGGGGTCGCTGCTGGAGAGGCCGCAGCAGAGGACCGGATGGCAGGAGAAGAGAGACGACGACGGCGTTCGCAGGGACTGTCGGCTCCTGGTGGCCCTTCTGTGTGCTCAGTTCTGCGAAAGGCACCGCGCCTGGCTGATGGCTAACGGCGGCTGGGTGAGCGCGAAGGACGCGGGGCTGGTGGGCAGCCTGGGACGCGCCCACGCAGCCGGCTAGCAGAGGGACTCCGAGACGCCAGCCCTGTAGAGCATTCCTTTCAACAGGACCGGGATGTTTGGGGTGAAGTCTGACTTTCTGTACTGGTAGAGTCGGTTGCCGAAACAGGCCTAGCTAGACAGCTTGCATACCAAACCATTCTGAAAAAGCAGCACTCGACTTGGGTTGGCACACTTTGGCCCTTCCCTTGACCACCTTCCGGTTTTAGTGTGCTCGTGTTCGGCTGGATGCTTTGTTAAGTGGACTCCCAAAGAGATGAAGTCAGCAATGGGGTGACCTGGGCCAGATGGATTCTTTATACAAAACTTTCAGATGCCTCTTTCTTTATGGACCCCACAGCTCTGCAGGTCAGAGCACACCAGCCTAAAACATGAGAATGAAAAGCAGCCCCTGGTCCATCCCCACATCTCTCAGGAAGCACTAAGGCAGAGGTGTCTGGGGGTGGGGTGTGCACGTGCAGCCTGTGGTGGTGCTGACCTGAGGTGCCTTAACTTCTAATTTACTGCACTTAACCTTCAATTGCGAGATCACCTGTCGCCCTGGCTCTCAGCTGTAAGTCATTGATCACCGTGGTCTAGGCTTGAGCAGGAATTTCACTGCGGCTCCAAAACCAAGCCGATTATCCAGGAGAGTCTGGCCAGCCTGCAGTAAGGGGGTAGAATGCCCTGCTGGGTTCTGAGTGAGACCCCTGCTTCTTTCTTCTCTTCCTTACTGGAGTTGAAACAATGACTGTAGTGACCCAAGTTACAGAAGAAATGCAGCCAAATTATTAAAACCAGCAATTAAAAACAATCTAAAAAGCAATTGAAACATAATCAAAAAATAATCTAGGGAAGACACCGCACTGTTTGCAATTTCCTGACAGACCTGTATTGATGAATTGGGTTCCTTTTGTAGAGGAAGGATAGTATTTGAGTCAGAACCTTGACCTTATACGAACAGTTTAAGGTGTTAGCATTTACACCATCCTTTTGGTATATGAAGGGATGGGGGCGTAGGTCTTCAACTCTCCAGGCCTGAGAATTGTCAGAAACTCACCTGAGCCAGTAGTCTTAACAAGGCATTTGGCCCCCAAGGGCCTTCCACACTAAAGAGGAAATTGATGGGGAGGTGGTGTTTTGTTTTGTTTTCTTCAACTTTTGGCTAATTACCATTGAATAAGGAATAATCTTTTAATATCAAAAAGCAGAAACTCTCCAATTGGGTAAAGAAGACGTGCCCACATCTCTCCCAGCTGCAGTTAAAATGCCACAGTCTGGATTTCAGGTCCCTTCCTGCCCATTTTTCTGAACGGAACTACTTGCTTTATCATCTCAGGACATATCTTTCAAGTTAGTAATTTGTCATTTTCCCAGATAGCATCTGTTTTGTGATCAGGAAAAAAACAGGATATAGTATTCTCCTTTCCTCTTGGGTTTTGAAAGAAGTGAGTGAAAAGATGAGGTTTCCTGCTCTAAGTGACAAAATCACGTCTTCTATGTTCTTCTACCTCCTGTGTTAGACAACTTCTTACAAACCCTAACTGAAAGATTCCTAATTACAAGTAACCTACTGGTCAGGACTTTTTTTTACCTTTGTAAATCCAGGAATTGTCTTAGTGCTTCATCCAGAAGTACTGTGTATTTAATTGAGTACAGGTTTTGAGTATTAGGAAACAATCTAATTCTCTTCTCCCTCCCCTTTTAGGATGGATTTTGTCACTTCTTCAGCCACGCATTCCAGCCATCTTGGGAAAGACAGCTGGTCTGGTTTTTCCTCTCATACTGGACAGTAATAATCATAATCTACGTCTGGATAAAATTATCGTGAGTTCTAAAATCCTTACCTCATTTCTACCTGCCTAACTCTGACCAACCAAGCAAATTTGAAATGTGAAAGACCAAATCAGAGTAACCCACCTTCTGAGACATTTTTATCTGCATTCGTATAAGGAGTTCTCCAGTGTTTCAGCCAGCGTTTTAACTCCTGACAACCCAATATATTGGGACAAAGGCACAAAGGGCTCTTTTTAAAATGGGGGACACGGGGGTCTAAAGGCTTATTGCTCCAAAGAATTACAGAAGAAACTGCTTACCATTAACTACGAAATATGGTGCTATTTGCTACATTTGGATAAGAGTGGATATGCATCTCTCATCTATCCATAATTTCATGTGCTACTGCTGACTGATTTATCAAGGCAGTGTGTCAGGGGTGTAAAATGATACCACAAGTTCCCTGAGTCACAGTCGGACAAAGAATGTAATAGTAAATCTTTTTAAAGGAATCCTTTCTAAATTCATGGTTTCTAGAGTTAATGTATTGAAATTTATTAAATTTTATTTTTTTATTTCAATAAATTTTTAAATCTTAAGTTTTAATAAATTTATGCATCTTTTTAAAAAATGTAGTTGGTGTTGCTTGGGATTCAATAAGCCTTTATTCTTAGGAGTAACTTGATTGACAGTTTCATTTTATTGTCTCTTTAAATATAGCACAGACAATCATTTTAAACATTTAATCAATACACAAGCACTTAGCAGGTCCTTACCTTTCACCTTCCATTCTGAATTCAGCTCATCAGTTGAAGTTGATGGAGAGAGAAAACTAGAGCCTCTTAGATACTGTACCTGAGGCCTGTGAATTTAGAAGACAAAAGATAGAAAACAGGAGGAAAACATACATATTTTATTTGTTGCTGTTTTTTACAGGGGACTTTATAGAAAACAAGTGAAAAAGAAACATACTTGGGGTTTGTATACCGTTTTAGCAAAGAATGGTAAATTGTGGAGATATGACTAAACAAGGGATTCCCAGGTGACTCAGTGGTAGAGAATCTGCCTGCCAATGCAGGAAGTGCAAGAGATGATGGTTTAATCCCTGTTTGGGGAAGATCCCCTGGAGTAGAAAATGGCAACCTGCTCCAGTATTCTCACCTGGAAAATTCCATGGACAGAGGAGCGAGTCCATGGGGTCTCAAAAGAGTCCGACACGATGGAGCCACACAAGCATGACTAAACAAAGGAAAGGGGTTGGGCTTTCAGGGGTCATTTTGCATTGGCCAGAAAGTTCGTTTGGATTTTTCTGTAACATCTTATGAAAAAACCCAAATGCACTTTTTGGCCAACCCAATATATTGTGGGACAGTGACTAGGAAATAAATGGGGGAAGCAAATGGAAGACGAGGATTATTTTAGTAAAATTAATGCAGATTCATCTTGGTATTAACTCCCATTGCCAGTAGTAGAAGTGTTCTCCCCTTCCTGGTACAAAAAGGCACCTTTCTCGCAGGAAATTTATGCCCTCCTTTTAGGCAGGAAGAGGGAAAATAGAGAGCCCTTCCTATATATTGCTATTTCTCAGTTTTCTTCAGCTCAAATTAATCAATATGCCAAAGTGGCATATTTGGGGGTAACATATTCTGATCCATTTCAGTGGTTAACTGTGAACATAGTTATCCTGCTGCCCACTGGAATCTGTGTCCATATGTCCTTTTGGAGCCCACATGGACCCAGCCAAGCTTGTCAGCAGCCAGGGGAAAAACACCTGTGTGGATAAAAAGCCAGCCTAGATCTGCTTCAGCAATGTCTCCATAGATGAAGCTGTTGCTGATGCTTTTAGAACAAGACTTGGACCAAAAGGAATGGATAAAATGGTTCAAGATGGAAGAGATAATGAGACCATTACAAACGGTGCTTCCATTCTGAAACAAACAAGAGTGTTATATCCAGCAGCCAGAATGCTGGTAGCTATGGCTCAAGAGAACCAAGGAAGTGGCGCCACATCAGTGGTCGTTGTTGCTGGCTCACACTCTCTCTCCGATTGCTGTAACATTTTTTCAGAAATGGATTTATTATTTCTGAGTCATCCTTGAAGGATTTGGAAAAGAGTATTAAAGTCCTGACGTGCCTTGACCTGTGGAACCAAGTGACAGAGAAAAGTTGTTAAACGGTGCAACCACTTTGTTGAACTCAGCCATTGTCTCTCAGTATCAAGTGTAAATGCAGGGGGGAGAGCGACAGACCCACCACAGCTGCTGGCGTAGATCTTAGAGATGTCAGAATAGCCAAGAAACCTGCTAATCCCCTAGAGGGTGTAATGCTAAGTGAAATAAATCAGACAGAAAGACAAATATTGTGTGATCTCTCCTTCAGATGGAATCTAAAAAATAATAAAGAACCAAGCTTATAGATAGCATAAGTTGGTCATGCCCAGAGGTAGGGGGTGGAGGGTGAGAGAAATAGATAAACTGTCATTTTAAAAAAAGAGGCGGGGGCGGGGGGAAAACTTGCTGGGACTGTTCATTGTGAGTTGGTGGAAGGGCCGGTTGTCAACCAAAAGGCGGCCAATTCTGACATAAAGAAGAAAAACTGAAAAGCCTAAGATTGGGCTTATAAGCAGATCAGGATAATCAGTGTCTGTTGTGCCCAGATGGACCAAGCCCTGAGGGAAGACAGCCTATGTTCTAAGTGAAGCAAATTTTAAAAATGGATAGAAGTCTCTTCTCAAGACATGATCTTAGTGATCTTGTGTTAAGTTTCCAGATCAAAATGAACATTGCAGTAGTTAAGGATATTGAAAGAAACTGGAACCAAGCCACTTGCTCATACTGACCGACTTACTGCTGACATGCTGGGTTTGGGTGAGTGAGCCGAGAGGATCAGTTTACATGATTCTGGCAAACTGCTAAGGTTACAGGCTGTACAAGCCTAGGAAAAGGTTCCGGTTGTGGTTCCTGGTCCTAACAAACCAGTGCTTGAAGAAGCTGAGCTCTTGATTCATGATGCCCTATGTGTGATTCATTTTTGACTGAAGCAGAGAGTTCTTCTTGCAGGAGGGCGTGCTCCAGAAATAGTGGGCCCCGTGGTTAACTGCATATGCATGAGCATTGAGCGGTATGAGATCCTACTGCATTTGTGCCTTTACAGATGTTGAGGCTGTCATTTCATCTACGCTAGCTAAAACTGCTGGGCTGAATCCCATTTCTACAGTAACAGAACAAAAAAGCGAAAAACTGGTGTGCCCAGGAGAAAACTGTAGGCATTAGTGTCCAAAAGGGTGGTATTTCCAGGGTTTTGGAGGAACTGATGGTTCAGCCTTTGTTGGCTTCAGTCAGTGTACTGACACTGGCAACTGAAACTGTCTGGAGCATTCTGCACATGGATGATGTGGTAAATGCCCAGTAATCTGGATGGTGCTGGCTGGCCCCATCATGGCCACTGATAGTGTGACTGGAGTGGACCACTGCCTTGGTGTCCCTTCTTGTTTGTAAGATTGTTTCCTCTTTACATTCCTAGGCTTGGTCTTCCACTTGGCATTTGCTTGAAATTGTCTTGACACAATGAAAATATTAACTATTTGGTTATAAAATTTAAAAACTGCAGTGTCCCACCAGGCCTTCCTAGCCATTACTTTACTTGCATTTTATAAACAATTGGACCTACTTTGTTGCCTCATCTTATGAGCCTTTTCTCTTCACAACATGCAGTTCTGCTTTCTGTTCTGACTTGTTCAATATGTCAGGATAAGCTGATTTAACTTCCCATTGCTTTGTGTTTTCAGGTGTTTCTCCCTTTACGGGCTCTTGGAAACAATACTGCATGGATTTTGCATATGTGCATGGCCCTGCATCATTATGTCTACAGAAAAGAATTCTAGAAAAAGATTCTGAGTCACGGTTGATATGTATTAAAATTTAGCTGCTGCCAAATTACTTTTCAAAAGAGGTTCTACCAATCCAAACTTCCACCAGGTCAGGGAATGCTTAGCTCTTCACACTCTTGCCAGTGTGAAATCATCCTAAGCTTTTGCCTTTATAGCTTGTGGTATTTGTCATCTTTAGGAAAGTCATTCTTGTCCCAGGATTACAAAGAAAGTATTTTATGTCCTTGGTCATTGATCCATTCTGGAGTCCTTTTTAATGTAGTATGTAACAGGGAAGAACAGATCTGACTCCATGCTTCATCTGTTCCTTTTACTAACATTTGTGCTTTGTTGCCAATGCTTAGTCATGCTGCCTCTGCACTTCTTGTAAAAGGGTGTTGCCTACTGTCTGAAATATACAGGACTGCCTATTCTCAGGGCTCTGACTTTTAAGGGTCTATTCATATATAGATAAAAAGTTGCAAGACAGAGAATAATATCTATCTTGTTGGAGGTTTACAGGACCAGCATGACCTGACCTATGTGGGCAGCTGCAAGAACAAAGGATTCCCACACCAAGAAGTTTGCAACAACTAACCTAGCCCCTCCTTCACCTTGCCTTCAAAAGTGCTTTGATGAAACTCTGAGAAGTTCTGGGCTTGAGGATAGGAGCCACCTGTCTCCTTGTAGAGCTCTGCAATACCTCTCTCTGTGCTCCACACTGTCATTTCAATTTGTTTGGCTTCGCTGTGTGTGGGGCACCTGAACTTGCATTTGATAGCAGCATGAAGTAGGACATAGTCCTTCTAAAAGAAGAGTTGGGGTAGTATTTCAGCCTTGTTTATAGGTGGTCCATTTTTTTCCCAGCTAATTTGAATGTATTATCTAGTTTGTAGACTTGGCTTTTTCTTTACTAATAGCACTGTCTCAATTACTATGTGTTTATGGCATATTTGAGCATCTGGTTTTATAGTTTAATTTCCTCCACCATTCTTCTTAAAAAAAAAAAAAGTCCTTGGCTATTTTTGTGAGTTAAGATAAATTCTAAAAACCAGTTAATAAAGAATCCACTAAGACTTTTCTTTAGGATTTTGAATAGAATGGGATTAGATTATAAATCAATTTGGAAATAAGTAATATGTTTACAATATTGCATTTTCCCTTCTAAGAACATGAACTTCTGTTCCATTTATTTAGGTCTTTTACAGTTTTATTCACATAGGTCCTGTGTTCTTGCTGGACATATTCCAGCTCTTTGACTTACGTCACCATTGGGAGTAGAATCTGGAGAGAATGTTTTGCCTTCCCTCAGAGAAGAGGTCACAGAACAGAGGTCAGATATTGGGGGTGGGATGGAGTGTGCAGAAATAGTTTTGACGACATGACTGAAATCTCATAATTTGAGTGTGCCTGAAGCTACTTGGGGCTTGATAAATTTCCTTTTTGGCTTAAACTGATTTTTTTAAATTTTTTAAACTTTTTATTTCTTTTTGGAGTTTACTTGATAAACGATGTTGTGTTTCAGGTGTACAGCAAAGTGATTCAGCTAGCATCAATATGTGTCTATTCTTCAATTCTTTTCCCATTTCGTTTGTTAAATATTATTGAGCAGAGTTCCTTGTTGTTGAGCAGTAGGTCCTTATTGTTTATTTATTTTATATATAGTATTATGTGTATGTTAATCACAAACTCCCCTAACTATCCTTCCCACCCCCTACCCCCCACGCCCCACACCCCACCCATTCCCCTCCGGTAACCAAAAGCTTGTTCTCGAAGACTGTGAACCTGTTTCTGTTTTGTAAATTCACTTGTATCATTTTTTTTAGATTCCCCATATAAGCAGCATTACATATCTGTCTTTCTCTGTCTGACTTTACTCAGTATGACAGTCTGTACGTCCATCACTGTTACGCAAATGACATTGTTTCATTCTTTTTTTTAAGATTTTTTAAAATGTGAATCATTTTTAAAGTCTTTATTGAATTTGTTACAATATTGCTTCTGTTTTATGTTTTAGTTTTTTGGCCTCAAGGCGTGTGGGATCTTAGCTCCCCGACTAGGGATTGAACTTTAACCTAAGCACTTGAAGGCAAAATCTTAACCGCTGGACCACTAGAGAAGTCACTATTCCATTCTCTCTAATGGCTGAGTGATATTCCATTGAATATATGTGCCACATAGTCTATCCATTCCTCTGTCAGTGGACATTTAGGTTGCTTCCATGTCTTGGCTATTTTAAACAGTGCCGCAGTGAACACTGGGGTGCACGTATCCTTTCAGATCATGTTTTTCTCCAGATATGTGCCCGTGAATGGGATTGCAGAATCATACAGCAACTGTTTTTAGTTTTTTAAGCATAATTTTTTAAAATTTATTTTTAATTGGAGGAAAATTGCTTTACAGTGTTGTGTTGATTTCTGCCATACAACAGCATGAATCAGCCATAAGTATACATGTATCCCCTCCTTCTCCACCCGCCCCCCCACAAGCTCCGCAGCCCACCCGGCTAAGTCGTCACAGAGCACTGGGCTGAGCTCCCCGTGTTATACGGCAGCTTCCCACTAGCTAGCTGTTCTACACACGGTAATGGATATGCTTCAGTACTACTCACTCAGTCTGTCGCACCCTCCCCTTAGCCTGCAGTGTTCACAAGTGCATTCTCGACATCTGCTTCCTATTCCTGACTTGCAAATAGGCTCATCAGTACCATTTTTCTAGATTCCATCAGATCAGATCAGTCGCTCAGTCGTGTCCGACTCTTTGCGACCCCATGAACCGCAGCACGCCAGGCCTCCCTGTCCATCACCAACTCCCGGAGGTCACTCAGACTCACGTCCATCGAGTCAGTGATGCCGTCCAGCCATCTCATCCTCTGTCATCCCCTTCTCCTCCTGCCCCCAATCCCTCCCAGCATCAGAGTCTTCTCCAATGAGTCAACTCTTCACATGAGGTGGCCAAAGTACTGAAGTTTCAGCTTCAGCATCATTCCCTTCCAAAGAAATCCCAGGGCTGATCTCCTTCAGAATGGACAGGTTGGATCTCCTTGCAGTCCAAGGGACTCTCAAGAGTCTTCTCCAACACCACAGTTCAAAAGCATCAATTCTTCGGCGCTCAGCCTTCTTCACAGTCCAGCTCTCACATCCATACATGACCACAGGAAAGACCATAGCCTTGACTAGGCGAAACTTTGTTGGCAAAGTGATGTCTCTGCTTTTGAATATGCTATCTAGGTTGAAGATCATGGCATCTGGTCCCATCACTGCATGGGAAATGGATGGGGAAACAGTGGAAACAGTGTCAGACTTTGTTTTTCTGGGCTCCAAAATCACTGCAGATGGTGACTGCAGCCATGAAATTAAAAGACGCTTGCTCCTTGGAAGGAAAGTTATGACCAACCTAGATAGCATGTTCAAAAGCAGAGACATTACTTTACCAACAAAGGTTCGCCTAGTCAAGGCTATGGTCTTTCCTGTGGTCATGTATGGATGTGAGAGTTGGACTGTGAAGAAGGCTGAGCGCCGAAGAATTGATGCTTTTGAACTGTGGTGTTGGAGAAGACTCTTGAGAGTCCCTTGGACTGCAAGAAGATCCAACCAGTCCATTCTGAAGGAGATCAATCCTGGAATTTCTTTAGAAGGAATGATGCTAAAGCTGGAACTCCAATATTTTGGCCACCTCATGCGAAGAGTTGACTCATTGGAGAAGACTCTGATGCTGGGAGGGATTGAGGGCAGGAGGAGAAGGGGACGACAGAGGATGAGATGGCTGGATGGCATCACTGACTCGATGGATGTGAGTCTGAGTGACCTCCGGGAGCTGGTGATGGACAGGGAGGCCTGGCGTGCTGCGGTTCATGGGGTCGCAAAGAGTCGGACACGACTGAGCGGCTGATCTGATCTGATCTAGGTTGGTCATAACTTTCCTTCCAAGGAGCAAGCATCTTTTAATTTCATGGCTGCAGTCACCATCTGCAGTGATTTTGGAGCCCAGAAAAATAAAGTCTAACACTGTTTCTACTGTTTCCCCATCTATTTCCCATGTAGTGATGGGACCGGATGCCATGATCTTTGTTTTCTGAATGTTGAGCTTTAAGCCAACTTTTTCACTCTCCACTTTCACTTTCAAGAGGCTTTTTAGTTGCTCTTCACTTTCTGCCATAAGGGTGGTGCCATCTGCATATCTGAGGTTATTGATATTTCTCCCAGCAATCTTGATTCCAGCTTGTGTTTCCTCCAGTCCAGCATTTCTCATGATGTACTCTGCATATAAGTTAAATATATATGCGTTAATATACGATATTTTTCTTTTTCTGACTGACTTCACTCTATATAATACCCTCTAGGTTCATCCACTTCACATTAACTGACTCAAGATTGATTTCTTTTCATGGCTGAGTAATAGTCCGTTGTATATATGTACCACAACTTCATTATGCGTTTTCCTGTTGATGGACATCTTTGCTTCCATGTCCTGGCTATCGTAAACAGGACTGCAGTGAACACTGGGGCACGTGTGCCTTTTTGAATTATGGTTTTCTCAGGCTTCCCTGGTGGCTCAGACAGTAAACCATCTACCTGCAATGTGGGAGATCTGGGTTCAATCCCTGGATCAGGAAGATCCCCTGGAGAAGGAAATAGCAACCCACTCCAGTACTCTTGCCTGGAAAATCCCATGGACAGAGGAACCTGGTAGGCTACAGCCCATGGGGTCACAAAGAGTCAGACATGACTGAGCAGCTTTTCTTTCTTCTTGTTTCTCAGGGTACATGCCCATTCATGGGATTACTAGGTCATATTGTAGTTTTATTCCTGTTTTTTAAAGGACGCTCCATAATGTCCTGCAGAGTGGCTATACCAGTGTACATTCCTACCAACAGCATAAGAGATTTCCCTCCTCTCCTCAGCCACTCTAGCATTTATTGTTTGTTGATTTTTTTCATGATGGCCATTCTGATGGGTGTGAGGTGATATCTCATTATAGTTTTGATTTGCATTTCTCTAATAATTAATGATGTTGTGCACCTTTTCATGTGCCTCTTGGCCATTTGTATGTCTTATTTGGAAAAATGTCTGTGTGGGTCTTCTACCCATTTTTTGATTGAGTTGTCTGTTTTTATGATATTAAGCCACATAAGCTGGGTGTAAATTTTTGAAACTAATCCCTTGTCAGTCACATTGTTAATAAATATTTTCTCCCATTCTGTGGATTATCTTTTTGTTTTGTTTATGGTTTCCTTTGCTGTACAGAAGTGTTTGAGTTTAATTAGGTCCCATTTGTTTATTTTCATTTTTATTTCCATAAGTCTGGGAGAGGGATTGAAAAAGATAATGCTGTAATTTATGTCAGAGAGTGTTCTGCCTATGTTTTCCTCTAAGAGTTTTATAGTGTCTGGTCTTACATTTAGATCTTTAATCCATTTTGAGTTTATTTTTATGTGTGGTAGTAAAGAGTTTTCTGATTTCATTTTTTACATGTAGCTGTCTAGGTTTTCCAGTGCCATTTATTTTAAAGACTGCCTTCCTGCACTGTATAGTCTTGCCTTCTTTCAGTTCAGTCGGTTAGTCATGCGACCCCATGGAAGACCCCAAGGACTGCAGCATGCCAGGCTTCCCTGTTCATTACAACTCCTGGAGCTTGCTCAAATTTGTGTCCATTGGGTCAGTGATGCCATCCAACCATCTCATCCTCTGACATCCCCTTCTCTTCCTGCCTTCAATCCTTCCAGGCATCAAGGTCTTTTCAAATGAGTCAGCCCTTCGCATCAGGTGGCCAAAGTATTGGAGCTTCAGATTCAGCATCAGTCCTTCCAATGAACATTCACGACTGATTTCCTTTAGGATTGTCTGGTTTGATCTCCTTGCATTCCCAGGAACTCTAAAGAGTCTTCTTCAACACCACAGTTCAAAAGTATCAATTATTTGCCACTCAATTTTCTTTATGGTCCAACTCTCACATCCATACATGACTACTGGAAAAACCATAGCCTTGACTAGACGGACCTTTGTGGACAAAGTAATGTCTCTGCTTTTCTATATGTTGTCTAGGTTGGTCATAGCTTTCCTTCCAAGGAGCAAACATCTTTTAATTTCATGGCTGCAGTCACCATCTGCTGTGATTTGGAGCCCCAAAAATAAAGTCTGTCACTGTTTCCATTGCTTCCCCATCTATTTGCTGTGAAATGATGGGACTGGATGCCATGATCTTAGTTTTCTGAATGTTAAGTTTTAAGCCAACTTTTTCACTCTCCTCTTTCACTTTCATCAAGAGGCTCTTTAGTTCTTCTTCACTTTCTGTCATAAGGGTGGTATTATCTGCGTATCTGAGGTTATTGATATTTCTCCTGGCAATCTTGATTACAGCTTGTGCTTCATCCAGCCTGACATTTCACATGATATACTATGCATATAAGTTAAATAAAGCAGGGTGACAGTATACAGTCTTGACATACTCCTTTCCCAGTTTGGAACCAGTCTGTTGTTCCATGTCCAGTTCTAACTGTTGCTTCTTGACCTTGCCTCCTTTATCATAGATTGATTGACCATAGCTGTGTGGGTTTATTTGTGGGATCTCTGTCCTGTTCCATTGATTTATATTTTCTATTTTTGTGCCAGTAACATACTGGATATTTTGGTTTAACTTTTTGCTTTGTATTGGTGTATAGCTGATGAACAATGTTGCCATAGTTTCAGGTAGACAGCAAAGGGACTCAGCCATACATATACATGTATCCATTCTCCCCCAAACTCCCTTCCCATCTCAGCTGCCACATATCATTGAGCAGAGTTCCTTGTGCTAAAGAGTAGGACCCTGTTGGTTATCCATTTTAAATACAGCAATAGGAGACACAGGAGGTGCAGGTTTGATACCTAGGTTGGAAAGATCCTTTGGAGGAGGGCATGGCAGCCTACTCCAGTACTCTTGCCTGGAGAATCCCCATGGACAGAGGAGCTTGGTGGGTTACAGTCCATAGAGTCACAAAGGGTCAGACACAACTGAAGTAACTGGACACGCATGCATGTTCATGTCAATCCCCAAATTCCTACCTCTTCCCCCTATTCTTCCCCCGGCAACCATCAGTTTGTTCTCTTAGTCTGTGAGTCTGTTTCTGTTTTGTAAATAAGTTCATTTGTATCATTTCTTTTTCTGTTTTGTAAATAACTTCATTGTATCATAAGGCATGTCATACAATATTAATCCTTCTCTGTCTGACTTCATTCAATATGACAATCTCTAGGTCCATCCATGTTGCCCTAAATGGCATTATTTCATTCTTTTTAATGGCCGAAAAATATACACGTATATTCTAGTATATACGTGTATCAAATCTTCTTATCCATTCCTCTGTTGATTAGCATTTATGTTGCTTCCCTGTCCTGGCTGTTTTAAATAGTGCTGCAGTGGACATTGGTGTGAATGTATCTTTTTTGAATTAAAATGCCCATGAGTGGGATTGCTGGATCATATGGTAGTTCTATTTTAAGTTTTTTAAGGAACCTGAATACTGCTCTCCGTAGCGGCTGTATCAATTTACATTCCCACCAACAGTGCAGGAGCATTTCCTTTCCTCCACACCCTCTCCATCATTTATTGGTTATAGACTTCGTGTTGCTGTTGTTGTTTTACTGTATTTAATTGGAGGATAGTTGCTTTACTATGTTGTACTGCTTTTTGCTGTTGAGCAACATGGATCAGCTGTAAGTATACATCTGTTCCCTCCCTCTTGAACCCGCCTCCCACCCCCCACCATACCGTAAGGTCATCACAGAGCTCTGAGCTGAGCTGCCTCTGCTATGCAGCTGCTTCCTGCCGGCTGTTTATTTTACGCATGGCAGTGTATATATGTGAGTGCATTATCTCAATTCGTCCCCCACACTGCTTCCCCCGCTGTTTCGTCTTGTCCTCTGCATCTCTATTCCTGCCCTGCAAATAGGTTCATCACTGCCATTTTCTGGATTCTATATATATGTATTCATATGTGATACTTATCTTTCTGACTTGACTTCCCTCTGTATGACAGATCTAGGTTCATCCACCTCACTAGTACTGACTCCATTTCATCCCTTTTTATGACTGAGTAATATTCAATTGTACATACATATATCACAACTTCTTAATCCATGCATCTGTTGATGAACATCTGGATTGCTTCCATGTCCTGGCTATTGGAAACAGTGCTGCTTTGAACATTGGGGTACACGTGTCTTTGTCAGTTACAGGTTTTCTCTGCATATAAGCCCAGGAGTGGGATTGCTGGGTCATGTGGTAGTTTTATTCCTAATTGTTTAAGGAATCTCAATGCTCTTCTCCATAGTGGCTCTATCAGTATACATTGTCAACAACAGGGTTAGGAGGGTTCCCTTTTCACCACAACCTCTCCAGCATTTATTGTTCGTAGATATTTTTATGATGGCCATTCTGATGGGTGTGAGGTGATACCTCACTGTAGTTTTGACTTGTATTTCTCTAATAATTGCCTCAACATAAAGAACCCACTGCAGTGCAGAAGATGTCAGGTGGATCCCTAGGTCAAGAAGATCCCCTCAAGTAGGAAATGGCAACCCATTCCAGTATTCCTGCCTTGAAAATTCCATGGACTGAGGAGCCCAGCAAGCTACAGTCCATGGGGTCCCAAAGAGGTGTACACAACTGGGTGACTGTGCACACACACAGCACACACAGTCCCTTCCTTCCTGCAGCCAGTCCCAGGTGGGGAAGGTCAGATTATCTCCTTGTGAGCTGAACAAAGTTACTTTAGTCCAGCAGTCAGGCAGAGGAGCTGGGTTTTCTGAGGTGGGGGCTTATGTAGGATTATAATAACAGCAGGAAAAGCAAGTCAAAGAAACAGTTCCAAGATGGAATCAGAATTGCTTCTTCTCTGTCATACTCATACGGTGCATCTTTTTCCTTCCTTTTACTTTTAGTCTGTGGGTATCATATTAAAATACTTTTTGTAGGCTGCATACATTTAGGTCATGCTTTTTCCTCCAGTCTGCTTCTGCCTCAGAGTTGAGGTACTGAAACATGGGACTAGAAAACTATGGCCTGGTAGACTTTCTAATTTTGTAAAAAGCATTTAATTGGAACATAACCACATTCATTTCTTAATGTATTGACTATGGCTGCTTTTGTGCTACAACAGCAGAGTTAACATACTTGCAACAGAGACTTTATAACGTGGCAAAGGTCAACTATTTTCCATCCGGCCCTTTGAGAAAAGTTTTCATGATTTTGGTTTACACTTTCACATCTAATGAAATTATCCATATGGTTGGTTTACTATCTTGCTATTGTCTCATCCATTCTTTGCTCCCTTTTTCCTCTATTGCTGCTGTCCTTTGGACTAGTGAAAACTTTTAAAATTTCACCTTATTTCCCCTCTTGGCTTAGTAGTTGTAACTTTGTTATTTTACTTCAGTTTATACTGTGTATTCTTACCACAGCCTGCCTTCAAGCAATATACCATTTTATACACCCTGTAAGAACTTTGACAGTGTACCTTCATTCTCCTGCCCTGGCATTTTTTATATTGTTATCATGTATTTCACCAGTGTGAATTATAAAACCAGAAAATTTTTTTCACTATTTATTAAAGCCATCAACTATCTGTTAAAGGGGGGTATATAGTGAGGCAAATGCCTTTGTATAATTTCCCAGTATACTTACCACTGCTGTTGCTCTTCACTCTTTTCTGTAGATCCAGACCTCCAGGTGGTACCATTTTGTTTTGACCTGAAGGACTGACTTCCTTTACATTATTTTGACTTTTCTCATATATGGTTCTGCTGGCGACAAATTCTTTGATGTTATGCATATTTCAGTCTTTATTTCAGGTTTAAAGGAGCAGGCAATCACGTGTTTGTTGGTCAGATTTGGATTTTCCCCTCCATTTTATTGAGATGTAATTGGAATACATTATCAGTCTAAGTGTACAACATAGTGATTTTATATGTAGTAATTTACATTTAATGTATAATGTAAAATGTTTTCACAATAAATTTAGTTGACATTCATAACCTCACATAGTTAACATTTTTCCTTAAAGACCTACTCTCTTAGCAGCTTCCAAATCAGCAATGCAGTGTTATCAGCTTTACTCAGCAAGGTGTACATTACATCCGCAGGACTTATTGTATAACTGGAAGTTTGTACATTTTCACCACCATCTTCTACTTCTCCTACCACCAGCCACCTCTTCTGGCTACCACCAATCAGTTCTCTGTATCTGTGAGTTTGGGGGGGGGGGGTTATTTTATTTTGTATGAATTTCTAATGCAGTATAGTTGCTTTACAATGGTTTAGTTTTTGTTGTACAGAAAATATCATGTATATGTTTACATATGTCCCCTGTTGTTTGGATTTGCTTCCCATTTAGGTCACCATGGAACATTGACTAGAGTTCCCTGAGCGGTTCACTAGGTTCTCATTATCTATCTGTTTTATGCATAGTATCAATAGTTATATATATGTCAATCCAAATCGCCCAGTTCACCCCACCCAACCACCGCCCACCTTGGTGTCCATAGATTTGTTCTCTGTTCATCTGTGTGCAAATAGGATTGTCTATACCCTTTTCCTAGCTTCCACATATATGTGTTTATATATGATACTTGTTTTTCTGTTTCTGACATTCTGACCTCTGTATGATAGTCTCTAGGTCCATCCTGGGCACTGCAAATGACACAGTTTCTGTCCTTTTTCTGAGTAACACTCCATTGTGTATATGTACCACATCTTCTTTATCCATGCATCTGTTGATGGACATCTAGGTTGCTTCCATGTTTGGGCTATTAGAAATAGTGCTGCTGTGAACACTGGAGTACATGTGTCTTTTTTCAGTTATGGTTTTCTCTTCATATATGACCAGTATGCCTAGTAGTGGGATTACTGGATCTTATGGTAGTTTCATTCCTAGTTTTCTAAGGAATCTCCATACTCTGCTCCATAATGGCTATGTCAATATATATTGGCACCAACAGAGTAGGAGGGTTCCCTTTTCTCCACATCAGCTCCAGCATTTATTGTTTGTAAATGTTTTTATGATGGCCATTCTGACTGGTGTTAGGTGTGATATCTCATTGTATCATTGATTTGTATTTCTCTAATAATTGGACTTCCTTGATAACTCAGTGGTAAAGAATCCACTGCAGTACAGGAGATGCAGGTTGGATCCCTAGATCAGGAAGATTTTCTCAATTAGAAAATGGCAACCAATGAAGTATTCTTGCTTGGAAAATTCCATGGACAGAGGAGCCCAGCAGGCTTCTGTCCATAGGGTCCCAAAGAGTCAGACACGACTAAGCATATAGGCACACAGAGCACAAACTATCTCATCCTTCCTGCAGCCAATCACAGGCGAGGATGGTCAGATTATCTCCCTGTGAGCTGAAGAAAGGCACTTTAGCCCAACAGCCAGGCAGAGCAGCTGGGTTCACTGAGGCAGGGATTTATGTATGATTATAGTAACAACAGCAATGAAAAGTCAAATAAACCGTTCCATTATTGAGTCAGAATTGCTTCTTCTCTGCCATATTTGCATAGTATATTTTTTCCTTTCACTTTTACTCTGTAAAAGTGAAAGTTGCTCAGTTGTGTCCAACTCTTAGCGACCCCATGGACTGTAGCCCACCGGGCTCCTCTTTCCATGGAATTCTCCAGGCAAGAATACTGGAATGGGTAGCTGTTCCTTTCTCTAGGGGATCTTCCCAACCCAGGGATCAAACCCAGGTCTTCCACATTGCAGGCAGATGCTTTGCCATCTGAGCCACCAGAGAAGCCTTTTAATCTGTGGATATCATATTAAAATATTTTTTATAGGCAGCATATTTTTAGGTCATGAATTTTTTACCCCAATCTACTTCTGCCTTTGAAATGAGGTTCTTAAATAAGGAACTAGTAAACTATGGCCTTGTTAGTCGTAAATAATATTTTATTAGAGCCACATCCATTTCTTTGTGTATTGTGTGCAGCGGCTTTTGTGCTACAATCGCTAAGAGTCGGACACGACTGAGCAACTTCACTTTCACTTTTCACTTTCATGCATTGGAGAAAGAAATGGCAACTCACTCCAGTGTTCTTGCCTGGAGAATACCAGGGATGGGGGAGCCTGCTGGGCTGCCATCTGTGGGGTCGCACAGAGTCGGACACGACTGAGGTGACTTAGCAGCAGCAGCAGCAGCAGCAGCAGCAGAGTTAACCTAGTTGCAACAGAAACTTTGTAACTTGCAAAGGTCAACCATTTACTATCTGGCCCTTTAAGAAATGTTTGCTGATCTTTCGTTTATACCTTTATATCTGTTGTAATTCTTCGTATGGTTGGTTTAAATCTACTGTCCTGCTGTTATCTCATCTGTCCCTTGTTCCCTTTCCTCTTTTGCTACTATCTTTTGACTAGTGAAAGGTTATTCTTGGTTTTGTTTAATAATTTCACCTTCCTTTCTTGGCTTAGTAATCATAACTTATTTTTGTGTTGTTTAACTTTAGTTTATACTGTGTATCTTTACCACAGTCTACCTTCAAGCATTACACCTTTTATACACAGTGTAAGAACTTGGACAATTCACTTTCATTCTCATCTCCTGGTCTTTTAGCTATTGTTGTCATGTATTATATTTCACCAGTACATATATTATAAAACCAGAAATATTTTCATTACTTTTGCTTTGAGCAATCAGTTGTCTTTTAAAGAGATGTGTAGTGAGGTAAATGTCTTTATATCATTTCCCATTATACTTAGTACTGCTGGTGCGCTTCTGTTTTCTGTGGATCCAGACCTTCATCTGGTACCATCTTCTTTTCACTTAAAGGACTTTTTTACATTCCTTTCACATTTCTTGTATATGGTTCCTCTGGTGACAAATCTTTTAATGTTATGCGTATTTCAGTCTTTATTTCATGTTTAGGCGGAGCAGGCAATCACTTGTTTTTTGGTTAGATTTGGATTTTTTTCCTCCAGTTTTATTGAGATATAATTGGAATATAACATCAGTTTTAGGTGTACAACATAGTGATTTTATATATATTAATATGTATATAATATATATATAATGCAAAATGATTATCACAGTAAGTTTGTTTAACTTCCATCACCTCATAAAGTTAACAGATTTTTTCCTGTGATGAGAAATTTTAAGACCTACTCTCTTAGCAGCTTACAGCTCTGCAATGCAGTGTTATCAGTTATACTCAGAAAGGTGTACATTACATCCTCAGGACTTACTGTACAACTGGAAGTTTGTACCTTTTCACCACCTTCTTCTACTTTCCCCACCAATAGCCACCTCCTCTGACCACTACCAATCAGTTCTCTGTATCTGTGAGTTTTTTTTTTTTTTTTAATTTTTTATTCATTTTTTTTTATGTTGGTGTACCTTTTCATTCCAAATCTACCTTGTTTAACAAACTGCCCCCATCCCAAATAAGGTGAAACATAGAAACAGTCTTGATATCAACCTATATTATAGGTTCGCTTTGCTATTTCTTTGGTTTGAGAAGATATTGCGGCTTACGTTTGGAAAAATAAAAGGATAAACTGAAAGAACTATTACATTTTATTTAAAGGTTTTAAAAGATATGGAGCAGAGCTCACAAAAGTTACTTGAATCATTAAAAACCATAAAGTTGGAGAACAGTTTTTTTTAAATAGTGGATACCAAAATAGCTTTAAGGAAGAGAATAACCTGTAAGTCTTTTAAATTGCTGAAAAAAGCAAAAGAAGGCTTAAGATCTGAAGGATAAAAATTATATCTATAAACATGCTAAAGTATACATTAAAAGTAAAAAGAATGAAGAAACTATACTGTGTCTTAATCCTATTATACATGAACACCGTTTTCATGGGACTCTACAGTCCACTTCAACAATATTCATACAACAAAAACAATGACTGAAAGAGCTTCAACACTCTTTGGAGCTGGCTATTACAGAATTCATCCTGTATGTAGGGTATGCATGAAAAACGTCCTGGAAACTCAGAATATCTGCACACATGAAACTGTTTCTCCAAATTGCACTTCTTGGTCTTGAATCTGGTAGAGTGGGGGTCAGCTACAACTTGAAGCTTACCATTGTGGGATGGGAGAGCAATTTGAACTCAAGGGGCACTTTGCTATAGTTAAATATTCTAAAAGCTTCTCCTCAATGCCACGTATCTACTGAGAATTAAAGAGTAAATGAAATTTTCTAACCAGTTATAAGAATCCATGTAATAAAGGGAAATCACTGCAGGATTTATATGTACTCAGTTTTCTTAAAGCCATAGATTTTATTATAGAAAGGAGAAAGAAAATGGCATTAATAGATCAAGCACATGAATTCCAGAATACTGAATTCCTTTTCCTCTTTTTTTTTTTAATTTATTTTCCTCTTGCTTAACAACCAGTTATATCCATGGACTGTAAAATTACATCCATGACAGAAATTTTAGTGTTTTGCATATTGTCAAAGAAAGACCAATATCTTTGCCTGAGTGTCCCATTAACTTTCACCTAGAGCTATTTTTTTTAACTGTCTATAAAAGTTTCTTTTCAAATAATTTATTAATTACGACTGGGAAGAGCAGTGTGAGGACCTGAATACTTCAGCCAAGCGGTGAAGACAACAAACTTCCTTCAAACCAGCTCCCCTGCCAGGATTTTTATATACTTAAATAACCTTTCTCTCTCACTTCTTCAGGGCTACTGAAGAGAGTGGCATTTCTCAGCCATCACAAGTTTCAGGTAGAATCTTCTCTTGTTCCTCAATGTTTGGACAAAGGCTTCTGGACATGAAGTTCATGCCTCTGGTAACTCAGTCTTTTCTCAATAAGAAAGATCTCCAATTTGGGTAAAAGTCACTGAAAGACATCCAGCATGTAGGAAGCACTGTTTGTTGCCTCTGGTGATCAGTGGATTAAGGACATCAGCCTTTTCCTTACCCCCAGCAGCTGTTAGGCAGGTGGTGAACTCTTTAGACAGAGAGGACAACTCTTGACACAACAAAACTGTCATCTGGCAAAGGGTTCTTCTCCTTTCTATGGTTGTTACTTCCTGCTTCCAGCCATGCAGAACCAGAGCAGCTGTTTTGTAAAACTGTTCAATTGAGCAGGCAGGTAGTTCTGCTAGGCTCCAGATTGAAAATGCATGGATATCCTCTATTGAATTGTTATTGATTTGCTCAGGTTTTTCTGCTTCCAACTGTTTTTCTTCTTCTTCCTCTCTCCAGTTGTTCGGCCAGAGATGTCCTGATCCATTCATAGGCTGTATTTCTTGCCCTGTCAAGTTTCTCTGGTTTGGAGGAGATAAGCAGCTGAGAAAATAGCTCTGTTATCTCTTTGGTAAAGTCTTCATTCCCATTCTTCTCTTCCTCTTCCTCATAGAACTCTGCTAGAGAAAATGCTTCTTTGAGTTGCTCCAATTCAAGTTTTAGAGTCTCTAATTTTTCTTCACTTAGATAATTAAGAATAGATTTCACCTTTATTTCACTTTCTCGAGAGAGCATCTCCAGAGCTTCTATATGTGAAAGGCCTTGAAATTCATCAAAGGGTAGCCCATAATGAATTTTCTTGTCTCTTTCCATGGTAATCTCATTGGAAGTCTGTAGCTCTTCTTTCTCCTTTGCCTCTTGTAAAACCTGAGACAGTGTAGATCAGAAGTCGGGTTCATCAGACCCTTGGTTCTTTTAAATCTAGGATCCCCTTCTGCTATTACATCCATTGTCTTTTTCCCAATGAATTCTAAGGCATCCAAACTCCCAGTGATAGCACTCTTTCCTGTGCTCTGAACAGCAGTAGAGATGGTCAAGAATACCCCAAATGGCCCACTCATTGGAGAGGACTTTCCATTCTCTTTGGCATTTGTCTCTCCTGTTGCATATTGGACTTCAGTTGAAATTTCACTGGGACTACGGATTCCAAGAGAGGTCTCTGCCTTCTCAATGATGTTTGAAATACCTTGTCCTACCTGAGGCTGAGGAGAGCAAGGACTTGCCCCAACTGCCCCCAGTAGCGCCATCCAGACTTTGGTACATCTTTGGAAACAGTCTCTTGGCCTGCAGCCTGTGGTGCCTGAATAGGGAGAACTTCTGTCTCAAGGTCACTGGAAGGTTTGGACTCTGGTCTTTTCTGAGAAGAAGCTATAGAATCTGATTTACTCTGACTTGACACTTTGGTCAACTGACTCAAAATTCTTGGCTGGCACCCAGTTCTCATCTTCATGGATGGGAGTTGCTTCAGTTATCACTACAGTCTCAAGATCATCTTTATCCAACATGATTAGATCATTGCCCAGGCCACCTCCTCCCTCACCACAGCCACAGCCTCCTCTGAGGAGCTGCTCCTACTTATTTTTTATTAATTTTTAATGCAGTATAGTTGCTTTACAGTGTTCTAGTTTCTGTTGTACAGAAAGTGAATCAGCTACATGTTTATATATGTCCCCTGTCATTGGATTTCCTTCCCATTTAGGTCTCCAAAGACCATTGAGTAGAGTTCCCTGAGCATTTCACTAGATTCTCATTATTTATGTATTTTATGCATAGTACCAATAGTATACATATGTCAATCCCAATGTCCCAGTTCATTCCACCCCACCTCCTCCATCTTGGTGTCCATACGTTTGTTCTCTGTGTATGTCTGTGTGCAAATAGGATCATCTATACCATTTTCCTAGATTCCATGTCCGTGAGTTAGTATACGATATTTGCTTTTCTCTTTCTGACATACTGAACTCTATATGACTGTCTGTAGGTCCATCCATGTCTCTGCAAATGACACAGTTTCTCTCCTTTTTCTAAATAATATTCCATTGTGTATTTGTAACACATCTTCTTTATTCCTCTGATAATGGAAATTTACCTTGCTCCCCTCTCCTGGATATTGTAAATAGTGCTGTGGTGAACAATGGTGTGGATGTATCTTTTGAATTATGGTTTTCATTGTGTATTTGCCCAGAAGTGGGATTGCAGGGTCATATGGTAGTTATATATATATATATATATATTTTTTTTTTTTGGCGTACAAACAGCACATTTATTTTTAACTGAGAGCAAAACATAATAAAAGAATGATAAATATTCCATAGATTTGAATTTACCAAATGAAAATGCTTGATTCTTTTAGCAAATTAATAGGTATGTCTTCAATGTTAATTTTAGGGTGTTTACCTCACCTCTGTGAGCATTATTCTAATTAACATTTTAAATCTTGGAAAAAGAGCTAAAATCAACACAGGGAGTTTAACAGAGTTAAGTGAAAGTTACACATTCATAAAGCAAATATTAACTATAGGAAGGTGTGAGCTGAGTCAGACAACTCAGTAATAATTCATTTGAAAAGATCTAAGAACTTAGGCAATAAGTTCAAGGTAAGAGAAAAAGGTGTGGTAAATATGTTTTCAATACATATACTTTAACCTAATTAATTAACACTTGGGGATTAATCTACAATTGAGTGTTGACATCTACATATTATATTTAAAAATGAATATCACCTCATTGGCAAAATCTTTGCTAGATACTACAGAGAATGAAAAGCAAGGAAAAACGTATATTCCCTAGAAGAATAATCATTGTGGGAGGTCGTAGGAAAGTTGAGTGAAGTGTCAAGTACACTAATAGTAAAAATACAAAGTAGATTCAGAAGTGAGAAAAATGCATTCAAAAGAATGTTTAGATAAGCCATCTTGAAGTGTATCAACAAATTATATATAGGAAATATTATATATAGAAAGTCTGAGCTCAGAACTCACCCTTTTTTTGAATAGGTTATAGAAAAAAGGCTGGTTTGCAAAGCAATATAAAAAAGGAAAACAAAAGGAAATTGATAGGTTGGAAGAAAGCAAAAGAGTAAAATTACTGAATGTTTTGATTCCTGGAACATTAAGGAAACAGAAAAGTCATGAATTAAACAAGGAGATTTTCCAAAAGAAAAATATAGGTTTGGAATTCAAGAGATTTTCTCCACAGCTTTTGATAATTAAAGTTTTACAGGTAAAGTTAAGGGAGAGAATTAAAATATACACACACACACACACACACTCAAAATCCAGCCAAAAGCATACTCTTAAGTAATGATCTCATATAGGAGAAGGAGAAATAAAAGGAACTGACAGAGGACAATTAATGGAGATGGGAAGGGAACCAACATATTTCAATATTACGAAGAGAGAGTACAAGGAGGTGTTCCTCAGGGGTGGAGTGAACTATGGAAGTTATTTGGGCTTTTCACAAACGTTTGGTTCTCTCCTGGTCACATAAGATTATTCTTCCTGCCTGTGCCTCACCCCTCCCCCACTTAATTCAGGAATGGCCAAGTGGCTTAGTTGACCAATAAAATATGAACGGAAGTAACCGTCTATTCAAGGCTATGGTTTTTCCAGTGGTTATGTATGGATGTGAGAGTTGGACTGTCAAGAAAGCTGAGTGCCAAAAAATTGATGCTTTTGAACTGTGGTGTTGGAGAAGACTCGTGAGAGTCCCTTGGACTGCAAGGAGATCCAACCAGTCCATTCAAAAGGAGATCAGCCCTGGGTGTTCTTTGGAAGGAATGATGCTAAAGCTGAAACTCCAATACTTTGGCCACCTCATGCGAAGAGTTGACTCATTGGAAAAGACTCTGATGCTGGGAGGGATTGGGGGCAGGAGGAGAAGGGAACGACAGAGGATGAGATGGCTGGATGGCATCACTGACTCGATGGATGTGAGTTTGAGTGAACTCCGGGAGTTGGTGATGGACAGGGAGGCCTGGCGTGCTGCTATTCATGGGGTCGCAATGAGTCGGACACGACTGAGCGACTGAACTGAACTGAACCTGTGTCACTGCCAGATGAACCTTTGAATGCCAGAGCATCCAGTCACAGGCAGCATTCCAGAAAGTTCTGCTCTACAGGTTAGCATTCCAAGAGTGAGGATAACATAGATTTTCTAGATGATTCTCACTGGACATGTATTGTGACAATCATAGTTTTTAAAATCTTTTATTTTTTAAGTTATGAAATTATAACGCATTTATAAGAGACAAGTTACATATGGTTCACTATATGTGACAATTGTTTAAGTAGATAAGATTTGTAGTTGGAGTTTTAATATCAAACTCAGAAATTAATTGAATTAATGTTCATGAAAGTAGAATAATATAGTAGACCTGAAAAGCATTATGAACCAATTCAACATGATTAAGGTTTATACAATTTGCACACAACAGTAGGATACAAATTCTATTCAAGTTCCCATAGACTATAAACTAGGAGACACTGAAACATATCCAGAAATGTCCAGAAACATACAGAAACATATAGAAATGTCATGGTCTAAAGGTACTGAAACCATACAGATTTGTTCTCTTACTACTGTGGAATTATGTTACAGACCAATATCAAAAGGTATTTGAAAATAACCTATGTATTTTCAAGTGCAATGTGACATTTACCAAGAGAGATCTTTGACTTAGCTGTTGAAGCTCTTGATAAAGTTCAAAGACTGAAAAAACATGGAGGGTGATTGCAGAGAGTAAAGGATTTAAGTGGGAAATTAGTATCAAAATGAGAAATCATAACAAAGATCTTTTAAAAATCCCATGTATTTAGAAATTAAATGTCCAGTTTTAGATGAGGGTATATCTAAGAAGCCATAACACGGAAAATTAGAAAATATTTGTAATAGAATAAAAATGAAAAGAGAATTTACCAGAATGTGCTGCACGTAGCTGAAGCTGCTCAATGCAATAAAAGGTGGAGTCTTGAATAAGGTATGAAAACAATAATGGAGACATGATTAACCTAACAGTATAAATAAAATAATTACATACAATTTTCACAGTTAGATAGAATGATGTGGTAAGTGGAAAGGTACACATGCATATGTTTTTATTAACCCAGCCAGTCTCTCTCTTTTGGTTAATGCATTTAATCCATTTCCATTTAAGGTAATTATCAATATGTATGATCCTATTATCATTCTCTTAATTGTTTTAGATTTATTCTGTGTAAGTCTTTTCCTTCTCTTGTGTTTCCTGCTTAGAGATGTTCCTTTAGCATTTATTGTAAAGCTGGTTTGGAGGTGCTGAACTCTCTTAACTTTTGTTTGTCTGGAAAGCTTTGGATTTCTCCATCAAATCTGAATGAGAATCTTGCTGGGTAGACTATTCTTGGTTATAGATTCTTCTCTTTTATCCCTTTAAATATATCATGTCTAGCTTCCCTGGTAGCTCAGTTGGTAAAGAATCTGCCTGCAATGCAGGAGACCCTGGTTCAATTCCTGGGATAGGAAGATCCCCTGGAGAAGGGATAGGCTGCTCACTCCAGTACTCTTGGGCTTCCCTCATAGCTCAGCTGGTAAAGAATCTGCCCGCAATATAGGAGACCTGGGTTCGATCCCCAAATTGGGAAGATCCCCTGGAGAAGGGAAAGGCTACCTACTCCAGTATTCTGGCCTGGAGAATTCCATGGACTATGCAGAGTCATGCATCTGGTCCCATCACTACATGGGAAATAGATGGAGAAACAGTGTCAGACTTTATTTTTCTGGGCTCCAAAATCACTGCAGATGGTGACTGCAGCCATGAAATTAAAAGATGCTTACTCCTTGGAAGGAAAGTTATGACCAACCTAGATAGCATATTCAAAAGCAGAGACATCACTTTGCCAACAAAGGTTCGTCTAGTCAAGGCTATGGTCTTTCCTGTGGTCATGTATGGATGTGAGAGCTGGACTGTGAAGAAGGCTGAGCGCTGAAGAATTGATGCTTTTGAACTGTGATGTTGGAGAAGACTCTTGAGAGTCCCTTGGACTGCAAGGAGATCCAACCGGTCCATTCTGAAGGAGATCAGCCCTGGGATTTCTTTGGAAGGAATGATGCTAAAGCTGAAACTCCAGTATTTTGGCCACCCCATGCGAAGAGTTGACTCATTGGAGAAGACTCTGATGCTGGGAGGGATTGAGGGCAGGAGGAGAAGGGGACGACAGAGGATGAGATGGCTGGATGGCATCACTGACTCGATGGATGCGAGTCTGAGTGACCTCCAGGAGCTGGTGATGGACAGGGAGGCCTGGCGTGCTGCAGTTCATGGGGTCACAAAGAGTCGGACACGACTGAGCGACTGATCTGATCTGATGCAGAGTCATAAAGAGTCAGACACAACTGAGCCACTTTCACTTTTCACTTTCTGGAGTTTCTGTTGTGAAATCAGCTGATAACCTTATGGGAGTTTCCGCATATGTTATTTGTTGTTTTTCCATTGTTGCTTTTAGTATATTTTCTTTGTCTTTAATTTTTATCAGTTTGATTACTATATGTCTCAGTGTATTCCTCCTTGGGTTTATCCTGTCTGAGACTCACCATGCTTCTGGACTTCATGGACTATTTCCTTTCCCATGTTAGGGAAGTTCTCAAGCTATTATCTCTTCAAATATTTTCTCAGGTCCTTTCTCTGTCCTTCTTCTGGGATGCCTATAATGCGAATGTCAGTGCATTCCTTGTTGTCCCAGAGGTCTCTTGAAAGTGAAAGTGAAAGTCCCCAGTTATGTCCGACTCTTTGCAACCCCATGGACTATACAGTCCATAGAATTCTCCAGGCCAGAATACTGGAGTGGGTTAGGCTGTCTCACTTTTTTCATTCTTTTTTCTATATTCTGTTCTGTGGCAGTGATTCTCACCATTCTGTCCTCCATGTCATTTGTCTCTTCTGCCTCAGTTATTCTGCTATTGCTTCCTTCAAGTGTAGTATTCATCTGTTTGTTTGTTCTTTAGTTCTTATAGGTCTTTAAACATTTCTTGCATCTTCTTCATTATTTTCCCAAGATCCTGGGTCATTTTACTGTCATTATCATGAATTCTTTTTCTGGAAGGTTGCCTATCTCCACTTCATTTAGTTGTTTTTCTGGGGTTTTTTCTTGTCCCTTCATCTGAGACATAACTTTCTGCGTGTTCTTCTGATTAACTTTCTGTAATGTGATTTTTGTTCTAGCCAGCTGTGGAACTGTGGATCTTCCTGCTGCTGCTTTCTGCCCTCTGATGGAGTAGGCTAAGAGGCTTGTGTAAGCTTCCTGATGGGAGGGACTGGTAGTGGGAAAAACAAGACCAGGAGCTGACAGTGGCTCAGACCATGAACTCCTTATTGCCAAATTCAGACTTGAATTGAAGAAAGTAGGGAAAACCACTAGACCACTGAGGTATGACCTAAATCAAATCCCTTATGGCAGAAAGTGAAGAGGAACTAAATAGCCTCTTGATGAAAGTGAAAGTGGAGAGTGAAAAGGTTGCCTTAAAGCTCAACATTCAGAAAACGAAGATCATGGCATCTGGTCCCATCACTTCATGGGAAATAGATGGGGAAACAGTGGAAACAGTGTCAGACTTTATTTTTCTGGGCTCCAAAATCACTGCAGATGGTGACTGCAGCCATGAAATTAAAAGACGCTTACTCCTTGGAAGGAAAGTTATGACCAACCTAGATAGCATATTCAAAAGCAGAGACATTACCTTGCCAACAAAGGTTCGCCTAGTCAAGGCTATGGTTTTTCCTGTGGTCATGTATGGATGTGAGAGCTGGACTGTGAAGAAGGCTGAGCACCGAAGAATTGATGCTTTTGAACTGTGTTGGAGAAGACTCTTGAGAGTCCCTTGGACTGCAAGGAGATCCAACCAGTCCATTCTGAAGGAGATCAGCCCTGGAATTTCTTTGGAAGGAATGATGCTAAAGCTGAAACTCCAGTATTTTGGCTACCTCATGCAAAGAGTTGACTCATTGGAGAAGACTCTGATGCTGGGAGGGATTGGGGGCAGGAGGAGAAGGGGACGACAGAGGATGAGATGGCTGGATGGCATCACTGACTCGATGGATGTGAGTCTGAGTGACCTCCAGGAGTTGGTGATGGACAGGGAGGCCTGGAGTGCTGCGATTCATGGGGTCGCAAAGAATTGGACACAACTGAGCAACTGATCTGATCTGATGATTATACAGTGGAAGTGAGAAATAGATTTAAGGGCCTAGATCTGATAGATAGAGTGCCTGATGAACTATGGAATGAGGTTCGTGACATTGTACAGGAAACAGGTATCAAGACCATCCCCATGGAAAAGAAATGCAAAAAAGCAAAGTGGCTGTCTGGGGAGGCCTTACAAATAGCTGTGAAAAGAAGAGAGGCAAAAAGCAAAGGAGAAAAGGAAAGATATAAACATCTGAATGCAGAGTTCCAAAGAATAGCAAGAAGAGATAAGAAAGCCTTCTTCAGCGATCAATGCAAAGAAATAGAGGAAAACAACAGAATGGGAAAGACTAGGGATCTCTTCAAGAAAATCAGAGATACCAAAGGAACATTTCATGCAAAGATGGGCTCGATAAAGGACAGAAATGGTATGGACCTAACAGAAGCAGAAGATATTAAGAAGAGGTGGCAAGAATACACAGAAGAACTGTACAAAAAAGATCTTCACAACCCAGATAATCATGATGGTGTGATCACTCACCTACAGCCAGACATCCTGGAATGTGAAGTCAAGTGGGCCTTAGAAAGCATCACTACGAACAAAGCTAGTGGATGTGATGGAATTCCAGTGGAGCTATTCCAGATCCTGAAAGATGATACTGTGAAAGTGCTGCACTCAATACGACAGCAAATTTGGAAAACTCAGCAGTGGCCACAGGACTAGAAAAGGTCAGTTTTCATTCCAATCCCAAAGAAAGGCAATCCCAAAAAATGCTCAAAAAAATGCTCAAACTACTGCACAATTGCACTCATCTCACACGCTAGTAAAGTAATGCTCAAAATTCTTCAAGCCAGGCTTCAGCAATATGTGAACCGTGAACTTCCTGATGTTCAAGCTGGTTTTAGAAAAGGCAGAGGAACCAGAGATCAAATTGCCAACATCCGCTGGATCATGGAAAAAGCAAGAGAGTTCCAGAAAAACATCTATTTCTGCTTTATTGACTATGCCAAAGCCTTTGACTGTGTGGATCTCAATAAACTGTGGAAAATTCTGAGAGAGATGGGAATACCAGACCACGTGATCTGCCTCTTGAGAAATCTGTATGCAGCTCAGGAAGTAACAGTTAGAACTGGTCATGGAACAGCAGACTGGTTCCAAATAGGAAAAGGAGTACGTCAAGGCTGTATATTGTCACCATGTTTATTTAACTTATATGCAGAGTACATCATGAGAAACCCTGGACTGGAAGAAACACAAGTTGGAATCAAGATTGCTGGGAGAAATATCAATAACCTAAGATATGCAGATGACACCACCCTTATGGCAGAAAGTGAAGAAGAACTAAAAAGCCTCTTAATGAAAGTGAAACCGGAGAGTGAAAAAGTTGGCTTAAAGCTCAACATTCAGAAAACAAAGATCATGGCATCCAGTCCCATCACTTCATGAGAAATAGATGGGGAAACAGTGGAAACAGTGTCAGACTTTATTTTTCTGGGCTCCTAAATCACCACAGATGGTGACTGCAGCCATGAAATTAAAAGACACTTGCTCCTTGGAAGGAAAGTTATGACCAACCTAGATCAGATCAGATCAGATCAGTCGCTCAGTCGTGTCCGACTCTTTGCGACCCCATGAACCGCAGCACGCCAGGCCTCCCTGTCCATCACAAGCTCCCGGAAGTCACTCAGACTCACATCCATCGAGTCAGTGATGCCATCCAGCCATCTCATCCTCTGTCGTCCCCTTCTCCTCCTGCCCTCAATCCCCCCCAGCATCAGAGTCTTCTCCAATGAGTCAACTCTTCGCATGAGGTGGCCAAAATACTGGAGTTTCAGCTTGAGCATCATACCTTCTAAAGAAATTCCAGGATTGATCTCCTCCAGAATGGACTGGTTGGATCTTCTTGCAGTCCAAGGGACTCTCAAGAGTCTTCTCCAACACCACAGTTCAAAAGCATCAATTCTTCGGCGCTCAGCCTTCTTCACAGTCCAGCTCTCACATCCATACATGACCACAGGAAAGACCAGAGCCTTGACTAGGCGAACTTTTGTTGGTAAAATAATGTCTCTGCTTTTGAATATGCTATCTAGGTTGGTCATAACTTTCCTTCCAAGGAGCAAGCGTCTTTTAATTTCATGGCTGCAGTCACCATCTGCAGTGATTTTGGAGCCCAGAAAAACAAAGTCTGACACTGTTTCCACTGTTTCCCCATCTATTTCCCATGCAGTGATGGGACCAGATGCCATGATCTTCGTTTTCTGAATGTTGAGCTTTAAGCCAACCTTTTCACTCTCCACTTTCACTTTCATCAAGAGGCTTTTTAGCCCCTCTTCACTTTCTGCCATAAGAGTCGTGTCATCTGCATATCTGAGGTTATTGATATTTCTCCCGGCAATCTTGATTACAACTTGTGTTTCTTCCAGTCCAGCATTTCTCATGATGTACTCTGCATATAAGTTAAATAAACATGGTGACAATATGCAGCCTTGACGTACTCCTTTTCCTATTTGGAACCAGTCTGTTGTTCCATGACCAGTTCTAACTGTTGCTTCCTGACCTGCATACAGATTTCTTAAGAGGCAGATCAGGTGGTCTGGTATTCCCATCTCTTTCAGAATTTTCCATAGTTTATTGTGATCCACACAGTCAAAGGCTTTGGCATAGTCAATAAAGCAGAAATAGATGTTTTTCTGGAACTCTCTTGCTTTTTCCATGATCCAGCGGATGTTGGCAATTTGATCTCTGGTTCCTCTGCCTTTTCTAAAACCAGCTTGAACATCAGGAAGTTCACGGTTCACATATTGCTGAAGCCTGGCTTGGAGAATTTTGAGCATTACTTTACTAGCGTGTGAGATGAGTGCAATTGTTCGGTAGTTTGAGCACTCCTTGGCATTGCCTTTCTTTGGGATTGGGATGAAAACTGACCTTTTCCAATCTTGTGGCCACTGCTGAGTTTTCCAAATTTGCTGGCATATTGAGTGCAGCACTTTCACAGCATCATCATTCAGGACTTGGAATAGCTCCATTGGAATTCCATCACCTCCACTAGCTTTGTTCATAGTGATGCTTTCTAAGGCCCATTTGACTTCACATTCCAGGATGTCTGGCTCTAGGTGAGTGATCACATCATCATGATTATCTAGGTCTTGAAGCTCTTTTTTATACAGTTCTTCTGTGTATTCTTGCCACCTCTTCTTAATATCTTCTGCTTCTGTTAGGTCCACACCATCTCTGTCCTTTATCGTGCCCATCTTTGCATGAAATGTTCCTTTGGTATCTCTGATTTTCTTGAAGAGATCCCTAGTCTTTCCCATTCTGTTGTTTTCCTCTGTTTCTTTGCATTGATCACTGAAGAAGGCTTTCTTATCTCTTCTTGCTATTCTTTGGAACTCTGCATTCAGATGTTTATATCTTTCCTTTTCTCCTTTGCTTTTCGCTTCTCTTCTTTTCACAGCTATTTGTAAGGCCTCCCCAGACAGCCATTTTGCTTTTTTGCATTTCTTTTCCATGGGGATGGTCTTGATCCCTGTCTCCTGTACAATGTCACGAACCTCATTCCATAGTTCATCAGGCACTCTATCTATCAGATCTAGGCCCTTAAATCTATTTCTCAGTTCCACTGTATAATCATAAGGGATTTGATTTAGGTCATACCTGAATGGTCTAGTGGTTTTCTCTACTTTCTTCAATTTCAGTCTGAATTTGGCAATAAGGAGTTCATGGTCCGAGCCACAGTCAGCTCCTGGTCTTGTTTTTGCTGATTGGATAGAGCTTCTCCATCTTTGGCTGCAAAGAATATAATCGATCTGATTTCGGTGTTGACCATCTGGTGATGTCCATGTATAGAGTCTTCTCTTGTGTTGTTGGAAGAGGGTATTTGCTATGACCAGTGCATTTTCTTGGCAAAACTCTATTAGTCTTTGCCCTGCTTCATTCCGTATTCCAAGGCCAAATTTGCCTGTTACTCCAGGTGTTTCTTGACTTCCTACTTTTGCATTCCAGTCCCCTATAATGAAAAGGACATCTTTTTTGGGTGTTAGTTCTAAAAGGTCTTGTAGGTCTTCATAGAACCTTTCAACTTCAGCTTCTTCGGCGTTACTGGTTGGGGCATAGATTTGGATTACTGTGACATTGAATGGTTTGCCTTGGAAACGAACAGAAATCATTCTATCGTTTTTGAGATTGCATCCAAGTACTGCATTTCGGACTCTTTTGTTGACCATGATGGCCACTCCATTTCTTCTGAGGGATTCCTGCCCACAGTAGTAGATATAATGGTCATCCGAGTTAAACTCATCCATTCCAGTCCATTTTAGTTCGCCAATTCCTAGAATGTCAACATTCTAGATAGCATATTCAAAAGCAGAGACATTACTTTGCCAACAAAGGTCCGTCTAGTCAAGGCTGTGGTTTTTCCTGTGGTCATGTATGGATGTGAGAGCTGGACTGTGAAGAGAGATGAGCGCCAAAGAATTGATGCTTTTGAACTGTGGTGTTGGAGAAGACTCTTGAGAGTCCCTTGGACTGCAAGGAAATCTAACCAGTCCATTCTGAAGGAGATCAGCCCTGGGATTTCTTTGGAAGGAATGATGCTAAAGCTGAAACTCCAGTATTTTGGCCACCTCATGCGAAGAGTTGACTCACTGGAGAAGACTCTGATGCTGGGAGGGATTGAGGGCCAGAGGAGAAGGGGACGACAGAGGATGAGATGGCTGGATGGCATCACTGACTCAATGGACGTGAGTTTCAGTGAACTCCGGGAGTTGGTGGTGGACAGGGAGGCCTGGTGTGCTGCGATTCATGGGGTCGCAAAGAGTCGGACACTACTGAGCGACTGATCTGATCTGCTCTGCTCTGGTGTCTACTAATGGTTGTGGTTGTGTTCCCTGTTAGTTGTTTAGCCTGAGGCGACCCAGCCCTGGGGTCTGTGGGCTCTATGGAAGGGTTAGTGGTGACCCTCAAGAGGACTTACACCAAGGGTCCCCTTCCAGGACTGCTGCTGGCAGTGCCTGTGTCCCTGCTGCAAGCTGCTGCTGACACATGCCTCCATGTCAGGCTTCCCAACACCAGCAGGAAGGTCTTATTCAGTCTCTTGTGGGGTCATTGCTCCTTTCCACTGCGTCTTGGTGCACTCAAGATTTTGTTTTTGCCCTCCAAGAGTAGAATCTGTTTCCCCCAGTCCTGAGTAAGTCTTACAGTCAAATCCTACCAGCCCATAAAATCAGATTCATTGGGTACTCCCAGTCTCTTTGTTGGATCCCAAGGCCAGGAAGACTGATATGGGTCTCAGAACCTTCACAACAGTGGGAGAACTTTTTGGTATTATTGTTCTCCAGTTTGTGGGTCGCCCATCCAGCAGGTATAGCATTTTACTTTATCATGATTGCACCCCTCTTGCTGTCTTGTTACAGCTTCTTGTCTTTGGACATGGGGTACCTTTTTTTTGGTGGGTTCCTCCTGTCTATGGTTGTTCAACAGCTAGTTGCAATTTTGGTGTTCTCACAGGAGGGGATGAACATACTTCTTCCTCTCCACCATCTTCAACCAGCAACATCTATTCTTAGCTTTTTAAGGAACCTCTATACTGTTCTCCATGGTGGCTCTATCTGTTTACATTCCCACCAGCAGTGTAGTAATATTCCTTTTCCTTCACACTCTGTGCAGCATTTATTGGTTGTAGATGTTTTCTTATCCTGAAATTGGATGATAGTGCTTTACAGTGTTGTATTGGTTTCTGCTGTACAGCAGCATGACTCAGCTATCAGATCAGATCAGATCAGTCGTTCAATCATGTCCGACTCTTTGTGACCCCATGAATCGCAGCACACCAGGCCTCCCTGTCCACCACCAACTCCCGGAGTTCACCCGTGAAACTCACGTCCATCGAGTCAGTGATGCCATCCAGCCATCTCATCCTCTGTTGTCCCCTTCTCCTCTTGCCCCCACTCCCTCCCAGCATCAGAGTCTTCTCCAGTGAGTCAGCTCTTTGCATGAGGTGGCCAAAGTACTGGAGTTTCAGCTTTAGCATCATTCCTTCCAAAGAAATCCCAGGGCTGATCTCCTTCAGAATGGACTGGTTGGATTTCCTTGCAGTCCAAGGGACTCTCAAGAGTCTTCTCCAACACCACAGTTCAAAAGCATCAATTCTTTGGCGCTCAGCCCTCTTCACAGTCCAGCTCTCACATCCATACATGACCACAGGAAAAACCATAGCCTTGACTAGGCGAAACCTTTGTTGGCAAAGTAATGTCTCTGCTTTTGAATATGCTATCTAGGTTGGTCATAACCTTCCTTCCAAGGAGCAAGTGTCTTTTAATTTCATGGCTGCAGTTACCATCTGCAGTGATTTTGGAGCCCAGAAAAATAAAGTCTGACACTGTTTCCACTGTTTCCCCATCTATTTCCCATGAAGTGATGGGACTGGATGCCATGATCTTTGTTTTCTGAATGTTGAGCTTTAAGCCAACTTTTTCACTCTCCAGTTTCACTTTCATTAAGAGGCTTTTTAGTTCTTCTTCACTTTCTGCCATAAGGGTGGTGTCATCTGCATATCTTAGGTTATTGATATTTCTCCCAGCAATCTTGATTCCAACTTGTGTTTCTTCCAGTCCAGGGTTTCTCATGATGTACTCTGCATATAAGTTAAATAAACATGGTGACAATATACAGCCTTGACATACTCCTTTTCCTATTTGGAACCAGTCTGTTGTTCCATGTCCAGTTCTAACTGTTGCTTCCTGACCTGCATACAGATTTCTCAAGAGGCAGATCACGTGGTCTGGTATTCCCATCTCTCTCAGAATTTTCCACAGTTTATTGAGATTCACACAAAGTCTTTGGCATAGTCAATAAAGCAGAAATAGATGTTTTTCTGGAACTCTCTTGCTTTTTCCATGATCTAGCAGATGTTGACAATTTGATCTCTGGTTCCTCTGCCTTTTCTAAAACCAGCTTGAACATCAGGAAGTTCACGGTTCACATATTGCTGAAGCCTGGCTTGAAGAATTTTGAGCATTACTTTACTAGCGTGTGAGATGAGTGCAATTGTGCGGTAGTTTGAGCATTCTTTGGGATTGCCTTTCTTTGGGATTGGAATGAAAACTGCCCTTTTCCAGTCCTGTGGCCACTGCTGAGTTTTCCAAATTTGCTGTCGTATTGAGTGCAGCACTTTCACAGCATCATCTTTCAGGATCTGGAATAGCTCCATTGGAATTCCATCACCTCCACTAGCTTTGTTCGTAGTGATGCTTTCTAAGGCCCACTTGACTTCACATTCCAGGATGTCTGGCTGTAGGTGAGTGATCACACCATTGTGATTATCTGGGTCGTGAAGATTTTTAAGTATACATATATCCCCTTCCTCTTGAGCTTCCTTCCAACCCACACCATCTGACCCATAACATCATCACAGACCACTGTGCAAATTGTACTGTGCTACAGAGCTGCTTCATGCTAGCTTTCTATTTTACATACGATAGTGTATATATGTCAGTGATACTCTGTTAATTCGTCTTACCCTCTCCATCCTCCACAAGTCCTTCCATTGTCTACCAGTCCTTTTCTACATCTCAGTCTCTATTCCTCCCCTGCAAGTATGTTCATTGGTGCCA
This sequence comes from Tragelaphus eurycerus, assembly GCA_935064755.1. Taxonomy (NCBI): domain Eukaryota; kingdom Metazoa; phylum Chordata; class Mammalia; order Artiodactyla; family Bovidae; genus Tragelaphus; species Tragelaphus eurycerus. The sequence continues at coordinate 1,873,231 of CAKXYN010000008.1, forward strand.
TTCTTCTGGATTCCATATATATGCATTAATATATGGTATTTATTTATCTCTTTCTGACTTCATTTTGTATGACAGGCTCTAGGTTCATCCACCTGACTACAACTGACTCAATTTCATTCCTTTTTATTACTGAGTAACATTCCACTGTATATAAATATATATCACAACTTCTTTCTCTGCACATCTGTGGATGGAATCTAGGAATCCCTGTCCTAGCTGTTGGAAATAGTGCTGCTGTGAATATTAGGGTACATGTATCTTTTGCAGTTATGAATTTCTCTGCATATATGCCCAGTAGTGACATTGCCAGGTCATATGGTAGTTTTATTCCAAGTTTTTTACAGACTCTCTGTACTCTCCTCCATAGTGGCTCTATCAATATACATTGCCACCAACAGAGTAAGAAAGTTATCTTTTCTCCACACTCTCCCCTGAAGTTATTGTTTGTAGACTTTTTTATGATGGCCATTCTGACTGGTCTGAGGTAATACCTCATTGTACTTTTGATTTGTATTTCTCCAATAATTGGACTTCCTTGGTGGCTCAGCGTTAAGAATCCACTGCAGTGCTGGAAACACAAGTTGAATCCTTGGATCGGGTAGATCCCCTCAAGTAGGAAATGGCAACCACACCAGTATTCTTACCTTGAAAATTTCAGGGACAGAGGAGCCTAGCAGGCTAAGTCCGTTGAGTCACAAAGGGTCTGACATGACTGAGCAACTCTGTACATACAGCACAAACATTCTCTTCCTTACTGCAGCCGGTCACAGGTGGGGATTGTCAAATTATCTCCCTGTGAGCTGAACAAAGGAAACTTAGACCAACAGTCAGGCCGAGGGGTTGGGTTTTCTGAGGCATGGCCTTATATATGATTATGATAACAACAGCAGGAAAAGGAGTCAAAGAAATAGTTCCAACACGAAGTCAGATTTGCTTCTTCTCTGCCATGTTTATATGGTATATCTTTTCCATCCATTTACTTTTAATCTGTGGATATCATATTAAAGTATTTTTTGTAAGCAGCATATATTTAAGTCATGCTGTTCCCCAAGTCTGCTCCTGCTTTGTTTTTTTTTGTTGTTTACTTTTTAAAATATTTTTGTATTTTTAAGTTTGCTTATCTTTAATTGGAGGCTATTGCTTTACAATACTGTGTTGGTCTGTCATGTATCAACATAACCCTCCCTCTTGAACCTCCTTCCTTCAAACTACTCCATCTCACCCCTGTAGGTTGCCATAGAGCTCCTGATTTGAGCTCCCTGCATCAAACAGCAAATTTCTACTGATTATTTAATTTTACATATGGGTAATGTATATGTTTCAATACTACTGTCTCAGTTGGCCCCACCCTCTCCCCCTACTATGTCCACAAGTCTCTTTTCTAAATCTGTGTCTCCATTGCGCTCCTGAAAATAGATTCATCAGTACTATCTTTTTAGATTCCATATATATGCTTTAATTAATATACAATATTTCTTTTTCTCTCTGTCTTACTTCACTCTATGTAATAGGTTCTAGGTTCATCCACCTCATTAAAACTGAGTCAAGTGCCTTGCTTTTTCAGTTCAGTTCAGTCGCTCAGTTGTTTCTGACTCTTTGTGATCCCATGCACTGTACCATGCCAGGCTTCCCTGTCCATCACCATCTCCCAGAGCTTGCTCAAACTCATGTTCGTTGAGTCAGTGATACCATATAACCATCTCATCCTCTGTCGACCCTTCTTCTCCTGCCTTCAATCTTTCCCAGCATCAGGGTCTTTTCCAATGAGTCAGTTCTTTGTATCAGGTGGCCAAAGTATTGGAGTTTTGGCTTCAGCATCAGTGAAAGTTCAGGATTGATTTTCTTCCAGTGAATATTCAGGATTGATTTCCTTTAGGATGGACTGGTTTGATCTCCTTGCAGTCCAAGGGACTCTCAAGAGTATTTTCCAAACCACAGTTCAAAAGCATCAATTCTTTGTCACTCAGCTTTCTTTATAGTCCAACTCACATCCATACATGACTACTGGAAAACCATAGCTTTGACTAGACACGCCTTTGTCAGCAAAGTAATGTCTCTGCTTTTTAATATGCTGTCTACGTTTGTCATAGCTTTTCTTCCAAGGAGCAAGCATCTTAATTTCATGGCTGCCGTGACCATATGCAATGATTTTGGAGCCCAAGAAAATGAAGTCTGTCATTTTTTCCATTCTTTCCCCATCTATTTGCCATGAAGTGATGGGACCAAATGCCATGATATTCAGTTTCTCTTCACTTTTTCCCATAAGGATGGTGTCACCTGCATATCTGAGGTTATTGATATTTCTCCCGGCAATCTTGATTCCAGCTTGTGCTGCATCCAGCCCAGCATTTCGCATGATGTACTCTGCATATAAGTTTAAAAAGCAGCATGACAATATACAGCCTTGATGTATTCCTTTCCTAATTTGGGACCAGTCTATTGTTCCATGTCCAGTTCTAACTGTTGCTTATTGACCTGCATACAGATTTCTCAGGAGGCAACTCAGGTGGTCTGGTATTCCCATCTCTTTCAGAATTTTCCACAGTTTGTTGTGATCCACACAGTCAAACTTTGACATTGTCAATGAAGCAAAAATAGATGTTTTTCTGGAATTCTCTTCCTTTTTCTATGATCTAGTAGATATTGACAATTTGATCTCTGGTTCCTCTGCCTTTTCTAAATCCAGCTTTAACACCTGGAAGTTCTTGGTTCATGTACTGTTGAAACCTGGTTGGAGAATTTTGAGCATTACCTTGCTAGCATGTGAGATGAGTGCAATTGTGCAGTAGTTTGAACGTTCTTTGCCATCGTCTTTCTTTGGGATTGGAATGAAAACTGACCTTTTCCAGTCCAGTGGTCTTGTGACCACTGCTGAGTTTTCCAAATTTGCTGGCATATTGAGTGCAGCACTTTCACAGCATCATCTTTTAGGATTTGAAAAAGCTCAACTGGAATTCTATCATCTCCACTAGCTTTGTTTGTAGTGATGTAGTAAGGCCCCTTGACTTTGCACTCCAGGATGTCTGGCTCTAGGCTCCTTTTTATGGCTGAGTAATATTCCATTGTGTATGTACAACTTCTTTTGCCACTCATATGTCAATGGACATTTAGGTTGCCTCCATATCCTAGCTATTGTAAATATTGCTGTGATGAACATTGGGATACATATGTCTTTTTCAGTTATGGTTTCCTTGGAGTATATGCCTTGTAGTGGGATTGTTGAGTCATATGGTAGTTTTACTCCTAGTTTTTTAAGGAATCTCCATATTCTTTTTGATAGTGGTTGTATCAATTTGCATTCCCACTAGCAGTGCAAAAGGGTTCCCTTCCTCTACACCCTGTCCAGCATTTATGTTCATTGATGTTTTTATGATGACCATTCTGATGGGAGGAAGTTATTCTTCATTTTAGTTTTGATTTGTGTTTCTCTAATAATTGAACTTCCCTGGTGGATCAGCAGTAGAGAATCCACTGCAGTACAGGAGATGTGAGTTTGATCCCTGGGTGGGGAAGATCCCCTCAAGTAGGAAACTGCAACCCAGTCCAACATTTTTCCTTTGAAAATTTCATGGACAGAGGAGCATAGTGGGCTACAGTCCATGGTTGCAAAGAGCTGACACACTTGAGTAATTGTTCACACACAGAAATCTATTCCTTCCTGTATCCAGTTGCAGATGAGAAGTGTCAGATATCTCCCTGTGACTAAAGGCACTTTAGTCCAACACTCAGGCAGAGGTGCTGGGTTTACTGAGACAGGGCCTTATGTATGATTATTACAGCAGCATGAAAGACAAATCAAAGAAGCTATTCCAACATGGAGTCAGAATTGCTTCTTGGAAACATTAGCATGGTATATCATTTTTTATCCTTAAACTTTTAATCTGTAGGTATTATATTAAAATTTTTTTTGTAGGCAGCATATATTTAGGTCATGTTTTTTCCCCCAGTATACTTTTTCTTTGATTACTGTGATGCTGAATTGTTTACCTGTGAAGTGAGCTGAGATCATTCTGTCATTTTTGAAATTGCACCTAAGTACTGCATTTCTAACTCTTTTTTTGACTATCAGGGCTACTGCATTTCTCCTAAGCAATTCTTGACTACAGTAGTAGACATGCTGGTCATATGAATTAAACTTGCACATTCCCATCCATTTTAGTTCACTGATTTTGAAGATGTCAATATCCTCTCTTGCCATCTCCTGCTTGGCCATGTCCAATTTACCTTGATTCATGGGCCTAGCATTATGCAATATTGTTCTTTATAGCATCGGACTTTATTTACACTGTTTGTGTATAGAAATGCAGCAGATTTCTGCATATTAATTTTATAACCTGCAACTTTCCCACATTCATTGATGAGCTCTAGTAGTTTTCTGGTAGCATCTTTAGGATTTTCTACGTGTAGTATGTCATTTGCAAACAGTGACAGCTTAACTTCTTTTCCAATTTCAATCACTTTTATTTCTTTATCTTCTCTGAATGCCATAGCTAAGAATTATAAAACTACATTGAATAAAAGTGGCAAGAGTGAAAATAAAGTCAGCCACTGTTTGCATTGTTTCCCCATCCATCTGCCATGAAGTGATGGGACCAGATGCCGTGATCTTAGTTTTCTGAATGTTGAATTTTAAGCCAACTTTTTCACTCTCCTCTTTCTCTTTCATCAAGAGGCTCTTTAGTTCTTCTTTGCTTTCTGCCACTTCTGCTTTCTAGAACTGTTCCTAATTCTAGAAGAGATTCTTTCAGCTTTTCACTGTTGCATATGATGTTAGCTATAGGTTGGTCATTTATGGCCTTTATTATTGATGTAGGTTGAGATGGTTAGATAGAATCACCAACTTAATGGACAAAATTTTGAGCAACTCTGTCTCCAGGAGATGTATATATGGCCTTTATCATTGGCCTTTATTGTTGAAGTAGATTCCTTCTGTGCCTACTCTCTGGAGAGTTTTTATCATAAATGGGTACTGAATTTTGTCAAAACTTCTTCGTCTATTGAGATAATCACATGGCTTCCATTCTGCTGGCTGAAGTGTTATAGTTCTTGCTTCTACTGTCTGCCTTCTAGTGAAGGAGGCTAAGAGGCTTATGTAGACTTCCTTGTAGGAGGGGCTAGTTCCTGCCCAGTGGTGGGTGGAGCTGGGTCTTGTCTTTCTGGTGGGCAGGCCATGCTTTCAGAGACCTTCAACTGCTTGTCTGCTGATGGGTGGGTCTGCATTCCCACCCTGTTGGCCGTTTGGTCTGAGGGGACCCAGCATTGGAGCCTGTAGGCTATTTCAGGTGGCTTATTGTTACCTCTGGTAAGATTCATACCAATGAGTACTTCCCAGAACAACTGTTGCCAGAGTCTTTGTCCCCACCATGAGCTATAGCCTCCCCCTACCTCTGCAGTTCAGTTCAGTTTCTCAGTTGTGTCCAACTATTTGCAACCCCATGCATTGCAACACACCAGGCTTCCCTATCCATCACCAACTCCTGGAGCCTACTCAAACTCGTGCCCATTGAGTCAGTATTCCCATACAATCATCTCATCCTCCATCATCCCCTTCTCCTCCAGCCTTCAATCTGTCCCAGCATCAGGGTCTTTTCCAATGAGTCAGTTCTTTGCATCAGGTGGCCAGAGTACTGGAGTTGCAGCTTCAGCATCAGTCCTTCCAATGAATATTCAGGACTGATTTCCTTTAGGATGGACTGGTTGGATCTCCTTGCTGTCCAAGGGACTCTCAAGAGACTTCTCCAACACAACAGCTCAAAAGCATCAATTCTTTGGTGCTCAGCTTTCTTTATAGTCTAACTCTCACATCCATACATGACTACTGGAAAAACCATAGGACTATACAGACCTTTGTTAGCAAAGTAATGTCTCTGCTTTTTAATATGCTGTCTAGGTTTTCTTTTAATATGCTTTTAATTTATTTTAATTTTCTTTAATATGCTTTTAATTTCTTTTAATATGCTGTCATAGCTTTTCTTCCAAGGAGCAAGCATCTTTTAATTTCATGGCTGCAGTTACCATCTGCCATGATTTTGGAGCCCAAGAAAATAAAGTCAGCCACTGTTTCCATTGTTTCCCCATCTATCTGCCATGAAGTGATGGGAACTAGATGCCATGATCTTAGTTTTCTGAATGTTGAGTTTTAAGCCAACTTTTTCACTCTCCTCTTTCTCTTTCATCAAGAGGCTTTTTAGTTCTTCTTTGCTTTCTGCCATAAGGGTGGTGTCATCTGCATATCTGAGGTTATTGATATTTCTCCCGGCAATCTTGATTCCAGCTTGTGCTTCATCCAGCCCGGCATCTCACATGATGTACTTATTCTTTATATAAGTTAAATAAGCAGGATGACAAAATATAGCCTTGACGTACTCCTTTCTCAATTTGAGAAAATGAACCAGTCTGTTTTTCCATGTCCAGTTCTAACTGTTGCTTCTTGACCTGCATACAGATTTCTCAGGAGGCAACTCAGGTGGTCTGGTATTCCCATCTCTTTCAGAATTTTCCACAGTTTGTTGTGATCCACACAGTCAAAGGCTTTGGCATAGAAAATAAGGCAGAAGTAGATGTTTTTCTGGAACTCTCTTGCTTTTTCGATGATCCAAGGCATGTTGGCAATTTGATCTCTGGTTCCTCTGCCTTTTCTAAAGCCAGGTTGTACATCTGGAAGTTCATGGTTCACGTACTCCAAACCTGGCTTGGAGAATTTTGAGCATTACTTTGCTAGCGTGTGAGATGAGTACAATTGTGTGGTAGTTTGAGCATTCTTTGGCATTGCCTTTCTTTGGGACTGGAAGGAAAACTGACCTTTTCCAGTCCCATGACCACTGCTGAGTTTTCCAAATTTGCTGGCATATTGAGTGCAGCACTTTCACAACATCATCTCTAGGATTTGAAATAATTCCACTGGAATTCCATCACCTCCACTAGCTTTGTTTGTAGTGATGTTTCCTAAGGCCCACTTGACTTCACATTCCAGGATGTCTGGCTCTAGGTGAGTGATCACACCATCATGATTATCTGGGTTGTGAAAATCTTTTTCGTACAGTTCTTCTGTGTATTCTTGCCACCTCTTCTTAATATCTTCTGCTTCTGTTAGGTCCATACCATTTCTGTCCTTTATTGAGCCCATCTTCGCATGAAATGTTCCCTTGGTATCTCTAATTTTCTTGAAGAGATCTCTAGTCTTTCCCATTCTATTGTTTTCCTCTATTTCTTTGCACTGATCACTGAGGAAGGCTTTCTTATCTCTCCTTGCTATTCTTTGGAACTCTGCATTCAAATGGGTATATCTTTCCTTTTCTCCTTTGCCTTTCACTTCTCTCCTTTTCACAGCTATTTGTAAGGCCTCCTCCGATAACCATTTTGCCTTTTTGCATTTCTTTTTCTTGGGAATGTTCTTGATCACTACCCCCTGTACAGTGTCGCGAATCTCCATCCATAGTTCTTCAGGCACTCTATCAGATCTAATCCCTTGAATCTATTTCACACTTTCACTGTATAATCTTAAAGGATTTGATTTAGGTCATACATGAATGGTCTAGTGGTTTTCTCCACTTTCTTCAACTTAAGTCTGAATTTGGCATAAGGAGTTCATGATCTGGGCCACAGTCAGCTCCCAGTCTTGTTTTTGCTGACTGTATAGCTTCTCCATCTTTGGCTGCAAAGAATATAATCAATCTGATTTTGGTATTGACCATCTGGTGATGTCCATGTGTAGTGTCTTCTCTTGTGCTGTTGGAAGAGGGTGTTTGCTATGACCAGTGCGTTCTCTTGGCAAAACTCTATTAGCCTTTGCCTTGCTTCATTCTGTATTCCAACGCCAAATTTTCTTGTTACTCCAGGTATTTCTTGACTTCCTACTTTTGCATTCCAGTCCCATATAATGAAAAGGACATCTTTTTTGTCTGTTAGTTCCTCTGCAGGAGACCCTTTAATACCAGAAGGTATGTCTCGCTCTCTTATGGCGTCGCTGGTTTTTATCTCCTGGGTCCTGGTACACGGAAGACTGTGTGCACCCTCAAGAGTGGATTTTCTGTTTCCTCCAGTCCCGTGGAACTTCTGTGATCAAACCCTGTGTGTGTGCTCAGTCGCTGAGTCATGTCTGGCTCTTTGAGACCCCATGGACTATAGCTCACCAGGCTCCTCTGTCCGTTGGGTTCTGGCAAGAATACTGGAGTGGGGTGCCATTTCCTCTTCCAGAGGATCTTCATGATGCAGGGATCAAACCCACGACTCTTGCATCTCCTACATTGGTGGGCGGATTCTAAACCCTGCTGGCCTTCAAAACCAGATCCTATGGGGACTTCTCCCCTTGCTCGACCCCCAGACTGGGAAGCCTAACATGGGACTCAGAACGTTCGGTCCTGTGAGATAACCTCTGTGATATCTGTTTTCCAGTTTGTAGTCACCCACCCAGTGACTATAGAATTTGATTTTCCCTCAATTGCACCCCTTCTACCATCTCATTATGGCTCCATTGTCTTATTGTCTTTGTATGTAGGGTATCTTTTTTGGTAGGTTCCAGCATTTTTTTTTGTCGATGGTTGTTCAGCAGTTAGTTGTAATTTTGCTGTTTCCATAAGAAGAGAGTATGCTCACATCCTTTTATTCCACCTTCTTGAGCTAATCTCCAAACCAACTTTTGTTACAAGTGAAACTCAATTCATTATTGAGTCACAGAGTCAGTTTGTCCCTGTTAATATTTGTTCTTTAGTAATGGCTGTATTAAAAAGAAATGTAGGAGGGTTCAGGATGGGGAACACATGTGTACCTGTGGCAGAGTCATTTTGATATATGGCAAAACCAATACAATATTGTAAAGTTAAATAAAATAAAATTAAATTTAAAAAATAAATGTAATATGTGTTCTAATGCACACCAGAGATTGAGATGGTTAGGGAGAATCACCAACTCAACTGACAAGAGTTTGAGCAACTGTCTCCAGAAAACAGTGAAGAAGAGAGGAGCCTGGTGTGCTGCAGTCCAAGAGGTCACAAAAAGTCAGACACAACTTAGCAACTGAACAGTGGGTTCTAAATCTGGCTATTCTGAACTCTAATTAAATGGAACTGATGTTTCTTTCCCAAAATTTATACCTCACTTCCTTTTTCTTGGATAATTGTATAAATTAGTGAATTGTGGAGATAGTTATTTTCTCTCTACCAGGAATGCCTGTGATTTCTGGTCTGTTGATGGCCTTGCTTTCTTCTGGCACTTTTTCTTTTTCATTTTATCATTTTGTGAGGGAGGAGTTTTGGAGTCATTCCTCAGACCATAATTTAACCTTGGATCTCTAGGTTCTTTGAGTAAATTAAGGATTACACACATCTTTGTTAATCCACTGTGGAATGTCTAACCACAAGAGGAAGAAATATTTTTCCCACGTGGTGATTTTGTCATTGTTCTTGGTATACATATACTTGTTTCAGAAGCTAAGTATTCTGGGCTCGTGAGAAGATGATTAACATGATGTAGCACCAAGTAATGTGACAATCTAAGACATTCTTGGGATGCTGAGTTGGAGTGCATTTTCTAGTGATATTCTTACATATCAGTCTGTAAGCATTGGGTCCCTCAAATTTTTGTTTGATATGCTGTCCCTTGCCTACTTGAAAAGATAATACATTTGCCTGAATTTTTCTCTTCCAAGTGGTCACTTCTAGGTAAGTTCTGTTGTTTCAGACTCATCCATTTCTTCCAGTTGTCCTTTTCCTGTAAACTTATAGTCCTTTTGGACTTCACTTCTCTCAACTCATTATCAGCAGAAAGGCAAACACATAAGGTGTTCAGAATACTTAATACCTAGTGACTCTTCATTAGCTTTTCCATGGCTCTCAGATGCACAAAATCGTATCAGTTGTAATCATTGGGGAAGGCAATTAGTTCATCATATATGCATCATGCATGCCTACACAGACTGCTTATTTCTTATTTCTTATTCAGAACCTTGAACACATCATACAGTATAAAAGCTAGGACCTTGACCAAAACGAATTTAATTCAGTGGTGTCTCTCAGATTTTTTTCTTCTACAAGCTCTTAAACCTTCGGAAATGTAGTGCTATGAGAGTCGGACAGTCAAGGCTAAATAGAATGAGGATTCCAGGAGGGCCCACCCTGTGGAGATGATGTTTGAGTCCAAGGAGGAGTGGGAAGAGCCTTTGGGAAAGGGAAGAGAAGAGGGCAAAGAAAAGGAGGAAAATAGGAGTGTAATAGCAACCAAGAGGAGGTGGCCCTTGAAGTCAGGACTCCTTAACATCACATGACCGAACCTACAGAGGTGATTTAGGGCTGAATTGCTTTCTGACTGACCCACATGGTTTTTGCCTGGCATGGGGGTCTTCATTTTCCTCCCTCTGGATTTTGGGGGTGAGGGAGGTCACAGTTTTTTTTTTTTTTCAGTTTTACTGAGGTGTAATTGACATATATCACTATATAGGTTTAAGGTATACATCTTAATGGCTTAACTTATATTGTGAAATGATTACTACTATAAAAAGAAAATTATTTTCCTCTAAGGAGAACTAAGGATCTAATAGTTTTCTTAATAACATTCCTGTATATCATACAGCATTGTTAACTATAGTCATCGTTTGTACATTATATCCCTAGTAGGTATTTATCTTATAACTGAAAGTTTGTACATTTTGACTACTTTCATCCAGTTCTCCTTCCCCCAACCCCTACTTTTTGCTAACTGCAAATCTGACCTTTTTTTTATGATTTGCTTTATTTTTAGATTCCATGTATATATGAGATGATACAGTATGTCTTTCTTAGATTTATTTTAGTCCACATAATGTCTTAGAGGGCTTCCCCAGTGGCTCAGCCAGTAAAGAATCCACCTGCCAATTCAGGAGATGCAGGTTCGACCCCTGGGTCGGGAAGATTCCCTGGAGAAGGAAATAGCAACCCACTCTAGTATTCTTGTCTGGAAAATTCCATGGACAGAGGAGCCTGGCTGGCTATAGTCCATGCAGTTGCAAAAAGTCAGACAGGACTGAGCACACATGCCTAATGCCTAATGTCTTAGAGGTCCATGCATGTTGTTGCAAATGGCAGGATTTCCATGCTGTTTTTATGGCTGGATAATATTTCTGTGTGTTTCTCTGTGTGTGTATGTAGAAGACTCTTAAGTCTCCACCTAATAATCATTAAAATTAATAAATGAATTCAGCAAAACTGCAGGATACAATATACAGAACTCTGTTGCTTTTCTATACACTAATATCGAATTAGCGTACATGCACCACAGCTTCCTTTTCCACTCATCGATTGATAAACACTTAGGTTGTTTCCATGTCTTGGGTAATTGTAAATTATGCTGCTATAAGCATGAGAGTGCACAAATATTTGTGAGTTAGTGTTTTCATTTCTTTTGTATATATTTCCAGAAATCAAGCTGCTAAATTATATGGTATTTGTGTTTTTAATTTTTGAGCATTTAAGCAATGAGTTCTTTGTTCCTTGAGGAATGCCTGTATTATTATAAACTTCCCTCTTAGAATTGCTTTTGCTGTATCTCACAGATTTGGGAGTGTTGTGTTTCCATTTTCATTTGTCTCAAGATATTTTCTGATTTCTTTTTTGATTTCTTCATTAACCCATTGGTTTTTTAGTAGCATGTGTGTGTTCTTTTCCCATTTTTCTTTCTGTAACAGAGTTCTAGTTTCATACCATTGTGTTCAAAAAATATTTGATATAATATCTATCCTCTTAAATTTGTTGAGAATTGTTTTCTGGCCTAGGATGTGATCTGTCCTGGAAAACATTCCATGTGTATCTGAACAGAATGTATTCTATTATTTTGGAATGGACTGTCCCATAGATATTTACAAGTCCAGCTTGTCTGTTGTATCATTTAAGACCACTGTTGCCTTAGTGATTTTCTGAATGTTCCATTAATGTCAGTGAGGTGTCAAAGTCCTCTGCTATTATTGTATTATTCTCAGTTTCTCCTTTTATGTCTGTTAGTATTTGCTATATAAATATATTAGGTGTTCCTGTATAGGGTGTGTAAATGTTAACGAGTGTAATAATCTCTTCTTGTACTGATCATTTTATCACTATATAATACCTCTCTTTTTCTTTATTTATGGCCTTTGTTTTTATGTCTGTCTGATGTGAGTATTGCTAGCCCCGCTTTCTTGTTGTTTTCATTTGCAAGAAATATCTTTTTCTGTCCCTTCACTTTCAGTTTTTGTGTATTTAGCTGTGAAGTGAGTCTCTTATAGGAAGAGTACAGAAGGGTCTTGGTTTTTCATCCAATAAGCCAAGCTATGTTTTGACTCGAGCATTTAGTCCATTGACAGTCAAAGAAATTGTTGATAAGTATGTACTTATTTCCATTTTATTGCTTCCTGGGATGGCGGGGTGGAAGTTATAGTTATTCTTTCTTTGCTTCTGTTCTGTTGTGGTTTGATGATTTTCCTTAGAATATGCTTGCTTTCCTTTCTTAGTTTTTGTGTATCTGTTGTACATATTTGATTTGTGGTTACTATGTGGATAATATATGTTGACCTAACTATCTATTTGTGTTAAACTAGTACTGATGTAAGTTCAGAGACATCTAAGAGATCTACATTTTTTTTACTCTCCTTGATCACATTTTTCATTTTTGATGTCATATTTTACATCATGTTTATCCCTTGACTGTTTAATTATAATTGCTTTTACAGTTTCATGTCTTGCAATCTTCAGACTGCCTTACTTAAGTGACTGATCTTCAGTCACTTCTATATATTTGCCTTTCCTTTGGCGATTTTCCCTTTCCTCTGAATTCTTCTTTTCTATGTAGAGAAGAACCTTTAACATTTCTTTTCCAGTAAGTTTAATATTAATAAACTCTTTTAGTTTTTGCTTGTCTGAGTTCTTTTTCTCTCCTATTCTGAATGATTATTTTGCTGTAGAGTATCCTCAGTTGCAGATTTCTACCTTTCTGCCATGGGTGGAGGAGCCTGGCAGGCTGCAGTCCATGGAGTCGCTAAGAGTCGGACACGACTGAGCGACTTCACTTTCACTTTTCACTTTCATGCATTGGAGAAGGAAATGGCCTCCTACTCCAGTGTTCTTGCCTGGAGAATCCCAGGGACGGGGGAGCCTGGTGGGCTGCCATCTATGGGGTTGCACAGAGTCGGACACGACTGAAGCGACTTAGCAGCAGCAGCAGCACTTTGAATGTACTATGCCACTCCCTTCTGGGCTGCAGTCTTCTTTTACGTAATCAGCTGATAGCTTTCTGGGGAAGAGTTCCTTGGTATATGACTCTCTGTTTTCTCTTGCTGCCTTTAAAATTCTCTTTTTATCTTTAACTTTTGCCATTTTAATTATGATATGTCTTACTGTGGGTCTGTTTGGGTTCATGTTGTTTGGGATCCTATCTGTTTCCTATCCTTGGGTATCTATTTCCTTCTTCAACTTTGGGAAGTTTTTGGCCAACTTCCCAAATTTCCTCAACTATATTTTCAATGCTCTTCTTGCTCTCTTTTCCTTCTGGGACCCTTATTATACAAATTATAATATGCTTTATGTTATCCCCCAAATCTCTTAAATTGTTTTCATTTTTAAAATTTTCTTTTTGTTGTTCTGATAGGGTGATTTCCATTATGCATACTTCTGAGTCACTTAGTGTGCTGTTCATTCCTTTTGTGTATTTTTTATTTCTGCTCTTGACTTCATCATTTCTGATTCTTTATATTTTCTAGCTCCTTGTTAAATCTTTCATTATGTACATATATTCTTTCCTCTAATTCAGTTGACATTTGTATTACCAATGCTTTGAATTCTTTATCTGGTAAATTGTTTATTTCTGTTTCATTACTTTTTCAGGGGTCTTCTCTTACTCTTTTAATTGAGAGCAGTTCCTGTGCATTTCCATTTTGCTTGACTTTTCTCTGCCTCTGTGAACTTAGGTGAAACAGTTAGGATTGCCTCTTGTAGGGGTGTTATTATGTGGGAGTGTCCCTGTAGACTGTGTGCCCAGTGCCTTTGATGGGAGAGCTGGATTAGAATGGACACATCCACATCTTGCCTCAGGGTTTGCTGGCAGCCATCACCTTGGTAGGGGGTGGGGCTGGAGATGGAGAGGCTGGAGCTGGAGCTGAGTGTGAGGGGGGACTACTGCCCTTCTCAGCGGCTGTCATCTTCCTATCAGGGGCAGGGTCTGCTCCAAGTAGCTGGAGCAGAAGCTCTGAGGTTTGGGCTGACCTGCCCTTTAAGCATGTGTTTTCTCTTCTCCCCAGAGCAAGGACATGGTGAAGCGTATGGGGCCCCTGTGGGCTCTTGGCTCATGTCGGTGTAGACAGAGGTCCAAACTGTCTCTGATGCGCTCTGTGTGGGCACCTGCAGTTTTCTTTCCCTCCACTCAGATGCAGCCTTGGATGCAAGTGTCCCTCGTCTGTCACAGCCAGTCAGTGCCCCCAGCCTCTGCTGCGCATGTCCTGGTTTGGATCCACACTACAGGGCAGAAGGGGCCCACATGGACTCTGAACATGTATCACGGGTTGAGCTGTGGAGGAGCAACACGGTCAGAATCTGGGCTGCTTCTGGTATGTGCTTGAGAAAGCTCCGCCAGTGGCCACCACTGCCCCACCCAGGCTCCACCACAGAACCAGGTCACCTCTCTATCCCACAGTCAAGTCTCCTCCCTGGTGATGGCCACCCCAAATCCAGTGCTGACCATTCACTTGGCTCAGGGTAGGGTGTACAGGGTGTGCAGGAAACCCAGCAGCTGCTAGAGCAGACCTCTGTCTGCCGTGCCTCAGGGGCAGCCCGCACATGTGTGCTTGTTTCAAGTGGACTCCAGGCTTCCCAGAGCCCTTCCTTTAGTCCCAGTCCTCTAACGAGCCATGTAGCCTCTTCTTTTCCTTCTGGTGTGGGACACCAGGACTGTGATGCTCAAGCTGTGGCCCTGACCAGTCACTCCCTAAGGTGGATGTCCACCCATGTAATCTCCCTTTTTCTTTGAATTCCCTCCCAGGAGCATAGGTCCATACCTAATTTCTATTCTTCCTTTCCTACTTGATCTTTCTTACATCCTTGGTTGTACAGGAGACGTCCTGCCACTCTCTTGATAGTTTTCAGTGAGAATTGTTCCACATGTAGACATATTTTTGAAGTGTTCATGGGGGGAAGGTGAACTCCATGTCCTCTTATTCCACACCTTGATTGATCCACACACACACACACACACCTGTAATAGATATATATGTATTCTGCAATGTATCAGTTATCTAATACTCATATGATTATTGTGCTCAGCCTTCATGGATTATGGCCTTTGTTCATGATTACTATTTACATCTAGGACTTAGAGTAACCACTTGTATTCATCTTCTTGGGCTGCCATAACAAAACACCATAGACTGGGTGTCTTCAACAACAGAAATTTACTTCTCACAGCTCTGGAGGCTTTAAGTCCAAGATCAAGGTGTTGGCTGCATTGGTTTCTCAGCTTGCAGATGGCCATCTTCTCACGTCCTCACGTGGACTTTTCTCTGCACAGGCATCCTTGGTATCTCACTTATAATGACCTTATATACCACTAATTACCTCTTAAAGACCCTGTCTCCAAATACAATCACATGAGGGGTAGAATTTCAACATACAAATTTTGTAGGGGCTAGTTAAGTCCATAACAACTGTCAATTTCCCATCCTCTTCAAACTAAAACCCAAGAAGCTCAACCCTACTAAAAGTTTTCCATCTTTCCAGCCAGAAAGCTTTCTTACAAAGCCAGCCTGTTAGTAGCAAGCCTCCTAGCTTTCACAGTTTACACTATCTAAATTAATCCATAAGGGTCTAAGCCATTGGCATCTTGCTCGGTTCGACTTCATATCTTGTTGAGTACAAGCCACCCCAGCTGATGCTCTGACCCTTTTTCACCATTCTCCTGTCCCCTCTCCACCATTTTCCTTCCTTATGGAAGTGATTATAGCTTGCAGACTTAGATTTTTTTTTTTTTCCTGTGGGCTTCTATCTGCTCTTCTATTATCTATATTCTTTATGCAATTGAATCTTACTTGTTCAAGACTCAGTGCAAGTATCTCCTCTTCTAGAAGTCTCTTGACAGGACACTTTCCTGCACAGCATTCTATGTTGTGTGCATATTTATAGCTCCGATTGTGCCTCTTGATGTGTCTCACCCCATCTGAACCATAACCTCCTTGAGGGCAGGGACTATGTCCTTGTTATTCCATTTGTACCCCCAGCCCTTGGCACAGTGCCTAGAATGTCATAGAAGAAGAAATCCATGGAACTAATTTTTTTTAGAGTTCCTTGTGTTCTACAGTAGGTTCTCATCAGTTCTCTATTTTATACATAGTAGTGTGTATATGTCAGTCCCAATCTCCCAGTTCATCCCACCCCCACCCCCCATTGGTGTCCATATGTTTGTTCTCTACATCTTTGTCTGTATTTGTTTGCAAATAGGTTCATCTGTACCATGTTTCTAGATTCACACAGATGCATTAATACATGATACTTGTTTTTCACTGTCTGACTTACTTCCCTCTGGATAACAGTCTCTAGGTATATCCATATCTCTGCAAATGGCCCTATTTTCTTCCTTTTTATGGCTGAGTAAAATTCCATTGTAAGTATATACCACATCTTCTTTATCTATTGTTGATAGACATTTAGGTTGCTTCTGTGACCCTGGTATTGTAAGTAGTGCTACAATGTACATTGGGGTGCCTGTATCTTTTTGAATTATGTTTTCTCCAGGTAAATGCCCAGGAGTGGGATTTCTGGATCATATAGTAGTTCTATTTTTAGTTTCTTGAGAAACCTCTGTACTATTCTCCGTAGTGGCTGTACCAATTTACCTTCCCACCAACAGTGCAGGAGGGTTCCCTTTTCTCCTTCTCTCATTCCATCTCCTAAGCAAATGGCACTGTTTGTGGCCATTGTGGATTCCTATTACAATGATCACGGGAGCATCCTTTCTCACTGATTACGCTGATATATTACTAGCTGGCCCTGGTTTATAAGCTATCTTATTAATGGTCCCCACAAAGAACTAGAAAAAAAACTAATCCCATAATTAGCAGAAGGAAATAAATAAAGATCAGAGAGAAAGAAATGGAAACTAGATAAAAATAGGAAGAATCAACAAAACTAAGAACTAGTTCTTTGAAAAGATAGCTAGACTATATATGTGCATATTGCTATAAACTTTCAGAACTTCTTTCACTGCATCTCACAAGATCTGAAATGGTATATTTACATGTTCTTTTGTCTCAGTAACTTTTAATTGCAGTTTCTTCTTTAACCGTTGGTGGTGTTTAAAAGTGTATTGTTTAGTTTTCACTTGTATAGATCTCACTGTAAAACATGTGAAAGGTGTATTGACCCCTTTGTCATCATGTAGTGACTGTATTTGTCACTTATCATTTTTTATTTCAAGTCTACTCTGACTGATATAAATATTGCTAAACCCACTTTCTTTTTGCTTCTGATTGCTTGGAATATCTTTTCCAAGGCCTGTATGTCTTTAGAGCCGAAATGTGTCTCCTTAGGCAGCATTCGGTTCGGGTTTTTGTAATCCAGCCAGCCACTCTGTACCTTTTGATTGCTAAGTTCAATCCCTTTATATTTTATATTTTGCTTTCTGGCTACTTGTCTTTCCACTGGTTTTGTTCCTTCTCTTTCTACCTTTGTAAGTTGTTTTTTTTCATGGTGATTTGCTCATTATCCCCTTTTTTTATGTTTTGTGTCTCTGATCTTGGTTTTTACTTTGTGGTTACCATGAAGTTTACATACATCATCTCATACATAAATTACTATCAACAGGAAAGGGACAATTTTATCTTCTTTTAAATTTATTTTTATTGACGTGTCGTTGATTTACTATGTGTTAATTTCTGCTAGACAGCAAATTGACTCAGTTACCTATTTTGTATATTCTTTTCCATTATGCTTTATAACAGGATACTGAACATAGTTCTCTGTGCTATCTAGTAGTAGGACCTTGTTGTTTATCCATTCCATATATTATTACTTATATCTGCTAACCCCAAACTCACAATTCATTCCTCCCTCAAACCCTTCTGCCTTGGCAACGAGTGTGTTCTCTATTTCTGAGTCTGTTTTCCTTTTGTAGATAAGTTCATTTGTGTCAGATTTTAGATTCCATATAAGTGATATCATATTTGTCTTCAGTTAATATGATAGTCTCTAGATCTATTCATGTTGTTGCAAATGGCAATATTTCATCCTTTTTATAACTGAGTAGTACCCCATTGTCTATATGTACCACATCTTCTTTATCTATTCATTCATCTCTTGATGGATATTTAGGCTGTTTCTGTGTCTTGGTTATTGTGAATAGTGCTGCTATGAACATAGGGGTGCAAGTATCTTTTGCATTAGAATTTTGTCTAGGTATATGCCCAGGAGTGGGATTGCTAGATCATGTGTTCCTTCTATTTTTAGTTTCCTGTAGGACCGCCATACTGTTTTCCACAGTGGCTGCACAAAGTTACATTCCCACCAACAGGAGGGTCCCCTTGGCTCCACACCTTTTATAGGATTTATTTGTAAACTTTTTAATGATGACCATTCCGCTCAGTGTGAGGTGGCACCTTACTGTAATTAGGTTTGCATATCTCTAATAATTAGTGATGTTGAGCATCTTTTCACATGCTTATTGGCCATCTGTATTTCTTCCTTGGGAAATGTCTCTTTAAGTCTTCTGCCCATTTTTCAATTGTGTTGTTTGTTCTTGAGTTATATAATCTGTCTCATCAGTCACATCATTGGCAAATATTTTCTCCCATTCTCTAGGTTGTCTTTTTGTTTCTTTTTAATGGTTTCCTTTGCTATGCAAAAGCTTGCAAGTATGATTGTTTTTGTTCAGTCGCCAAGTCATGTTCGACTCTTTGCAACCCCCTGGACTACAGGATGGCAGGCTTCCCTGATCCTCATCATCTCCTAAAGTTTGCCCGAGTTCATGTGCATTGAATTGATGATGCCATCCAACCATTTCATCCTCTGTTGCCCTCTGCCTTCAATCTTTCCCAGCATCAGGGTCTTCACCAACGAATCAGCTGTTCGCATTAGGTGGCCAAAGTATTGGAGCTTCAGCATCAGTCCTTCCAAAGAGTATTCAGGGTTGATTTCCTTTGAGATTGACTGGTTTGATCTACTTGCTTTTCAGGGGACTCTTGAGTCTTCTCCAACACCACAGATTGAAAGCATCAATTCTCTGGTGCTCTGCCTTCTTTATTGTCCAACTCTCACATCTGTACATGACTACTGGAAAGACCACAGCCTTAACTATACAGACCTTTGTCAGCAAAAATAAGACCTGAAGCTGACTGTGGCTCAGATCATCAGCTCCTCATAGCAAAATTCAGGCTTCAACTAAAGAAAGCTAGAAAACCCACTAGGCCAGTCAGGTACAACTTAAATCCCCTATGAATATACAGTAGAGTGACAAACAGATTCAAGGGATTGGCTCTAGTAAACAGACTGCTGAAGAATTATGGACAGAGGTCCATAATATTTGACAGGCAGCAAACAAAACTATCCCAAAGAAAAAGAAATCCAAGAAGGCAAAGTGGTTGTCTGAGGAGGCTTTACAAATAGCTGAGGAAAGAAGAGAAGCAAAAAGCAAGGGAGTACACCCAACTAAATGCAGAGATCCAGAGAAGAGCAAGGAGAGACGAGAAGGCCTTCTTCAAAGAACAAAGCAAAGAAATAGAGGAAAATTTGATTAGGTACCATTTATCCTTGTTTTATTTCTATGGCTTTGGGAAACTTCCCTAAGAAAACATGGTACAGTGTACATCAGAGAATGTTTTGCCTATGATCTCTTTTGGGAGTTTTATGGTGTCATGTCTTATGTTTAAGTCTTAAGGCCACTTTGAGTTTACTTTCCTGTAAGGCGAGAGGGTGTGTTGTAACCATTGACTTATGTCCAGCTTTCCCAACATAGCTCGCTGAAGAGACTGTCTTTTTCCCAGTGTATATTCTTGCCTCCTTGGTCAAAGATCAATTGACTCTCAGTGTATGGGTTTATTTCTGGGCGCTCTATTGTATCTCATTGACCTGTGTGTCTGTGTTTGTGTTGCTACTGCACTGTTTTGATGCCTGTGGCTTTGTAGTCTTGTGTGGAGGTTGCTGGTTGGCAGGACTGGGTGGCGAGGCTACAGTGGAACCCGGCTACAGTCTTCTTGTAGCTGGTGTCTGCCCCCTGGTAAACGAGACTGGGAACTGGGGTCTCTGGCTAGAGGCCTCTGGGTGCCTCAGGTCTAGTGCACGCTGGTATGTGAGCCTGGGCCATGTCCAGAGGCACTGGTGGGCTCAGAGGGTCTAATGGCAGCCTCTCTGCTGGAGGGTGGGGCTGGAGCCACACCCAGTAACCTGCTTGACACGAAGCATCCCAGCAATGGTGCCCACAGGCCAGTTTAAGGCTGGCTCCTGGGGCTGATGTACTAGAGGGAGGGCTCCATCCATGAAGGCACTTGCCCACACAGTGTCCATAGAAGGGGCTCCCCAGAATAGCTGCTGTCAGTACCTGTATCTCCAGGGTGGGCTGCAGGTGCTTCTTGCCTCTCAAGAAGACTCTCCAGGATCAGCAGGAGGTCTGACCCAGGCTTCTGTCAAATCACTGCTTCTCCCTGAGTCCTGGAGTGTGTGAGATTTCATGCATACTCTAAGAGTGAAGTCTCTCTTTCCTACAGACCTCTGGGAACCCTGACAGTCAGTACTGCTGGCCTTCAAACCTACATGCTCTAGGAGCTCATCTCCCTGGTGTAGAACCCCCAGGCTACGGAGCCCTACATGGAGCTTGGACCTCTCACTCTTTTGGAAGAACCTCTGCAGTTGTAATTATTTTCCCACTTGTGGGTTGCCAACCAGTGGGCAGGGGACTTGACTATATTAGGACTCTGCCCCTCCTACCTGTTGTGGCTCCTCCTTTGTGTCTTTGGTTATAGATGTTTTTTGGTAGGTTTTGGTCTTTTTCATCAATGATTGTTCTGTAGATAGCTTTTATTTGGGTGTGCCTGTGAGAAAATGTGAGCTCAGGATCTTTCTATTCCACCATCTTGATGGATTTCCTCCCCTAAATCATTTCCAAATTCTTACACTCTGACTTGCTAATTCTCTCTTCCATCTGATCTGCTGTTTTTCAGTGTTTTCACTATATGGGGGGGGAATGCAGTCTTCATCTCACTTCTTGGGCTTCCCAGGTGGTGCAGTGGTAAAGGAATCTGCCTGCCAATGCAAAAGATGCAAGAGATATGAGCTCAATCCCTGGGTCAGGAAGATCCCCTTGAGGAGGAAAATCCCATGGACAGAGGAGCCTAGCTACAGTCCATAGGGTGGCAAAGAGTCAGACATTTCTGAGCATGCATTCACTCTTGGTAAAGTATTCCTTCTGTTTACTGATTTCATTTCTTAGTTCATTGAATTGCCAAGTTTTCTTATATATAGCTTGAATTTCTCCATGACAAGGCTTTTGAATTCTTTATAAGGTAAATCATAGTATTCTGTGTCTTTGAGTTCAGTTGCTGAAAAATGGTCATTTTATTTTGGAGATACCATATTACCATGATTTTTTCATACTATTTGATGAAATTTGCCTCTGCACATCTTCAGTTTTGTTTGTGTGTGCACGTTCAGTCATGTCCAGTTCTGCAGCCCCATGGACAGCAGCCCACCAGTCTCCTCTATCCATGGGATTTTCCAGGCAAGAATACTGGAGTGGGTTGCCATGCCCTTTTCCAGGGCATGTTCCCGACCCAGGGACAGAACCTGCATCTCCTGCACTGGCAGGCAGATTCTGTACCACTGTGTCACCTGAGTGATTCAAGGCTTTTTTACTTCGATTCTAATATTTCAACAGGCTGGCAATAAAATGCTTTTTTTTTTTTTTTTTTTTTGCTTTCCAGAAGGTGGCACTATAGCACAAGATTCTGATTTATTCTACTGGTGCTAAATTGGGAAGATGTGCATTTGCCTGGAAAATTCCATACACATAGTAGCCTGATGGGCTACAGTCCATACATGGGGTCGAACATAGTTGGGTTGAACACACACACGCACATATGCATAAGAAACCTAGTGTTAAAAAAAGGATGGTGATGGAGTTGGGATGGGGGAGGTATATAATAAGCACTTGGCACTTTGAGTGTGCCCATGGCCCATTAGGGGAGTCCTCTACTAAGGGAATACCAGCAGAGGTCGGTCAGGGTGGGAGGGACACGTCTCAGTGGAATTCTGGGACAAACAGCAGGAAATCCATACCTTCAGCTGTCCTTGGCTGCCTTCTTTCCTTTCCATCCTCCCAGTCACAGAGGTCTCTCTTCAGGACTCAGGGTGTTGCTGAGGACTCCAGCTGCACCCCCATAACCAGCTGGACGTTCACTCACCTTTTTCCCTCTCCACCTGCTCGGCCAGAGAAAATGACGCCACTGCGGCTGCCACCTTCACAGCAACTCCCTTGGTGTGGCCTTCAGGTTCCAGTCCGCCCACTTTCGGATGCACAGGTGGATGCATCTCCCAGGTATCTTGGTGTGTGTGCAGAGGCACTTTTGTTACAGATGTCTAATTAGTTGTAGGTTGAAGGGGAGAAAAAAAGGAACACTTCATGCCACCATGATGCTGCCTTCAGTCCCAGCCTTACTCTTGTGATCAACTGCCAACGTTTGCATTGTGCCCTGAAATACATCCTTTTCTTATACGTAATTAACATCCTTTTCTTGTACGTAATTAACAACAGGTGGAAATCAAATGCTTTTAGTAGCCATTTATTATTCAGAGATAATGTGTGTGCATGCTAAGTCATGTTGGACTCTATGTGACCCTGTGGACTGTAGCCCCCAGGCTCCTCTGTCCATGGGATTTTCCAGGCAAGAATACTGGAGTGGGTTGCCATTTTCTCCTCCAGGGGATCTTCCAGACCCAGGAATTGAACCCACGTCTCCTGCATCGCACGCACATTCTTTACCACTAAGCCACCAGGGAAGCCCATGGAATTAACAAGATAATACTATGGATACAGGTATTATTCTTGACAACTGCACGTCCCCCACTGGTTGTAGTCCTGGAAGTCTAGTGGAGAGCATTTCAAGGAGGAAGGAATAATCAGCTATCAAATGGGTAATGTAGGAGAGATGACCCCTGGATTAACAATGTGGATGTCATTAGTAGTCTTAAGCAATTTTGCTGAAATGGTAAGGGGGAGAAACCTGAATGAAGGAAGAAAAAAATCAGTTAGTGAATATACTATTTCAGGGAGTACTATCCTAAAGCGAAGCAAATAATGTAATGGCTGGAGAGGAAGCAGAATTGAGATGATTTTTTTAACCTTTTCCATGTATAATTTTCAAGCATACATAAGAATAGAGGGGAAAAGTAACATGAACCTACATGTTCTCATTACCCAATTTCAATACCTATTGATATTTTGAAAACTGTGCTTCATCTACAACATTTTGATTGGAGTATTTTTAAGAACCATTGTTTCACCTCTGATAACTTTAGTGTATATCATTTTCAGATGAGAACTTAAAACTTATCACAATAGCATTTTTAACAAGAGTGCCTTAACATAATATCATAACTCATCAGTGTTTATTTTTTTTAATAGAAGAGGGGATTTTTAAAGGGAAAATTAACAGCATGTGTGTATACTGATGGGACTGATCAAAGAGATGGAAAGGACAAGAGGCGATGGAGGGAGGTGGGCCCTCGAGCTTGGAGGGAGGCGTGGCCTTACCCAGGTGCAAAGTGGTCGCCTCCGCAAGAGGAGAGAAGGCAGACGGTGCACACAGATGCGCAGCAAGGGGGAAATGCGGGGGAGATGGTGTGTGGTGCTTCTATGTAGATGCTTCCATTTTCTCGGTGAAATAAGAAGCAGTATCCTCATCTGGAGTCAGGATGGAAGAGAAAGAACTGGAGGTTTGAGGAGGAGAAAAGTGTGCAATAGCAGGGGCCAAGTGCTACTTACCCAGAATGGGATCCTTAAGAGGAGCAGGAGTAGAAAGGCGAGTCACTTTGCATGACCACCACTAAAAACACAATTCAAAGGGAGCATGTAAAGTAACTGGTGCGAAGCAAAACTTCATCATTTCCAGGTTCAGGAATTTATATCCAAATCTATCTGTATGCCAAGTCACTGGACATTCTAGTTTTGAAGACTCAGTGTTAATGAGTGGTCCATTTCAAGGCCCAATGAGGTGGTCACTGTAGAACAGAAAAAATTCTAATCCCGAAAGAGAAACTGCTGCTGTCCCCACCTTCCATTTTATCTCTCAGCTTCTGCTTTCTGATTTGAAAGTTTGCATTATCAATTGGGAATTTCTCTCCGCTTTTTCAGGGCTAATTGCAAATTTTAAAATTATTCTGAGTATATTATGACATTCCTCGCCTTTACATTTATCTAAACTCTCATCTGTAAATTGACTCCTGTCTGCTTTTACAACTCTCTGAAATTATAATGGCTAATTAACATTTATTCAGTATTCACTCTATGCTTTATATTCATTTGAAGAAATGGACTTTTTTTTAAGTGACGCCCAAAGACACATAACTGGTAAAGGACCAGTTCTTAAACTAAGGTCCTATGACTTCTAAGACCTCTGACCCAGCCACAATACTACTCCATCCTTGGCTATCACGCAGAGAGGTCCCCCCTCTCCCCCATTAGCACAGTGACATGCTGAAAGGCAAACTCAGACCACAGGCTGGACTCCTGACCCTGCCTACTGTAATCTCAGTTCCACCACTTCTTAACTGAATGACATATTAGCCTTTTGTAACATCCGTTACCCCATTAGTGTGGAAAAATGCCTGTTAATAGATTTACAACATAAGGTTGTTTTGAAGATTGAATTGGAGCATTACTTAACTCAGGGCCTGCCGCATAACGAGTATTAACTAAATGTTACCTAACAACACTGTTCTTACCACTCATCAGCTTTGGGCAAGTGACTGCACATCTCTGAATATCATGTTCCACTCCCCTGATTTGCTTTAATAGAGTTCTGGGAATCACTGAACAATGTAAGGTATACCTTAGGTGACCATGTTCCTGCTTTTGCCGTGGCAGAATCATAAGAACATCTAATTCTTCAGTTCTCAACTCTTCTTTCCTTGCAGTGACTGTATTTGTTCTGGGAAGCTGTTACAGCCTATCTGGCTATTATTTATTTGGAACTACAGTACAGAGACTTTTTATATTTTCATCAGAGCTAATTTCCCACAGAAAAATTGTAAAATTAGGCCACACAAAAATGGTAAAAACTAAAATTATCTACTGAAAAATACTTTGTTCTCCAGAGATTAAAAACCTAAGAGACAGGTTCATTAGCACTCAGTTCTGTCCAGTAGTCAGATGGGCAGAGACTGGAAGGGCTTTAGGTTCAGGGTGAGAGGATTGGTCTAAAGTCAGTTCTTTTGCAATGAGGTACACCTCCCACCAGTCAGAATGGCCATAGTTAAAAACTCTACACAAAACAAATACTGGAGAAGGTGTGGAGAAAAGGGAACACTCCTACACTATTGGTGGGAATGGAAAACAGTATGGAGGTTCCTCAAAAAACTATATATAAATACAGAGTTGCCATATGATCCTACAATCTTACTATTGGGCATATACCCAGAGAAAACTCTTAATTTAAAAAGATACATGCATCCCTATGTTCACAGCAGCACTATTTACAACAGCCAAGACATGGAAGCAAGCTAAATGTGCTGTGTTTTGTGCTGTGCTTAGTCACTCAGATTTGCTGTCCATGAGGATTCTCCAGTAAAGAACACTGGACTGAGTTGCCATATCCTCCTCCAGGGGATCTTCCCAACCCAGGGATCAAACCCAAGTCTCCCTCATTGCAGGTGGATTCTTTACCAGCTGAGCCACCAGGGAAGCCCAAGAATACTAGAGTGGGTAGACTGTCCATTCTTCGAGAATCTTCCCGACCCAGGAATGATTCTACCCAGGAACTGAATCGGGGTTGCCTGCATACTAAATGTCTATTGACAGATAAATGGATAAAAAAAGATGTGGTATGTGTGTACATATACATATACACACAATATAGTATTACTCAACCATAAAAAAAAAATGCAATTTGCAGCAACATGAATGGACCTACAGAATGTCCTACTGAGTGGAATAAGTCAGAAAGAGAAATACCATATGACATACCTTATATGTGGAATCTAAAAAGAAATGATGGGGCTTCTCAGGTGGTGCAGTGGCAAAGAACCTGCCTGCTAGTGCAGGAGATGTGGTTTCAATCCTTTGGTCTGGAACATCCCCTGGAGGAGGAAACGGCAACCCACTTCAGTATTCTTGCCTGGGAAATCCCGTGGATAGAGGAGCCTGGCTGGTTACAGTTCATTAGGTCACAGTCTGAATACACACAAAAAGAAATGACACAAATGAAAGTGAAAGAAAGTAAAAGTCGCTCAGTTACATCCGCCTCTTTGCGACCCCATGAACTATACAACTCGTGGAATTCTCCAGGCCAGAATGCTGGAGTGGGTAGCCTTTCCCTTCTCTAGGGCATCGTCCCAACCCAGGGACTGAACCCAGGTCTCTCACATTGCAGGCGGATTCTTTACCCGCTGAGCCACAAGGGAAGCCCAAATACAAATGAACTTATTTACAAAACAGAAACAGACTTATAGAACAAACTTAGGGTTGGGGTGCAGGGGTTGGGGGAGAAGACTTGGGGGAAGGGATAGTTAGGAAGTTTGAGATGAACATTATGGCTAACCAACAAGGACCTACTGGATAGCACAGGGAACTCTGCTCAATGTTATGCAGCAGCCTGGATGGGAGGGGCGTCTGGGGGAGAATGGATACATGTATGTGTATGACTGAATCCATTCCCTGTTCACCTGAAACTATCACAACACTGTTAATTGTTGTGACCAATTTTTCTTTTGTAACCAATACAAAAGAAAAAGTTTAAAGAAAAAAAAAGATGTGAGATATATATATATATATTACTCAGCTGTAAAAAAAAAAAAAAATGCCTTTTGCAGCAACACGGATGGACTAGAGATCATACTAAGTTACAGTCAGTCAGAAAGAGAAAGATTATGCCACATGATATCATTTATTTGTGGAATCTAAACTCTGACACAAATGAACCTATCTTCAAAATGGAAACAGACTCTCAGAGAACAGACTCATGGTGGCCAAGGGAGCGGGGCTGTGAGGGCGGGACGGGCTGCGAGTTTGGGATTAGCAGATGCAAACTGTTCATACTGTATATAGAATGGACAAACAACAAGGTCCTACTGTATAGCACAGAGAACTACATATATTCAGTATCCTGGGACAAACCATAATGAAAAAATATGAAAAATAATATATGTATAGCTGAATCACCTTGCTGTACAGCAGAAATTAACACACTATTGTAAATCAACTATTCTTCAATAAAATAAGCTCTCACTGACTTTAAAATTTATTTTGGAAGAGTTGTGGTATCTTTAGTCACCTTGCACAAAGCCTTTCTGGTATTTAAAAGTGCTCAGATTTTTGTTGTAGAGGTATATCTGTATCATTCCCAAATTGAAATGTTACATTTAAGTCAAAAGCATACAATGGTGTGGTTCTTCTGCGGAAAAGGTACAGACAGAATTAATGGTCTTCATCAGTCCCTGACCCCTTCCCCAAGTCTTACAATTTGTAATGCCTACATTCATTGGAACTCAGTTTCTTCACTGGTGGTTAAGTTAAAAGAAGCCCATTGAAGAAAGTACAGTATGTTGACAATCTCTGCATTTGTGCTCTGACAGACAGGCCCAAACTCCCTAAGAAAATTGTTTCCCTGCACTCAAGTCTCATCAGGCACGATCCAACCATGGCTCAGACAACTTGGGCATTAGCAGTTTTTTAAAAAAATAATTGTTCTTTTATTTCTTATGTATTATTTCTGGGATATTTCATTTAGACTTATAAATATTGAAAGCACAATGCTTAAGGATATAATTATAACCAGTACAGGCTTAAAGATCCTTAGTTGATGGATTCCAAGTTCACAGTTCTGTTGTCTTCCTCTTTATTCATTTTTTCTCTAAGAGGCATCCACTGGCAAAATTTGGGACAACTTGAGCATCAATTAATAAAGATAAGACATGATTAGAACCTATTGAATAAAGGGTGAAATACCATAAGCCCACACTGATAAAAAACAGATACCAAGAAGGGAAAGTCATTTCTCCAAGAGAACCTGGTTCCTTTCAGCAGCAGATGGTATTTACATGCTGAATTGCATTTTACACTAAGATTTTACATCTGTATTCATCCGACTCTTAAATTTTTTATTTTGTTAGGAAGACTAGGTTTGATAGGCTGAAACAGCTTTTTATCCTTTTATGTTTCTGCTATCGTTTTTAATCACAAATTACTTGCAAGTGTCCATACTGATAATAGAAAATCAACTAAATATATATTAATCTCCTCCTTTCTTCTCAAAGACTACTGGAAAGACACTACAGTAATCAATAGAAAATTAGGATGGTGTCTTCAGCAGTATGGAGTTTCCAGATTTAATGTCAATGGGAACAAACTGACAGAGGAATCCAGCAGAACTGAGAGATTTTTCACAGCCCATTTCAGGCAATAAAGTATATCTCCAAAAACTGAACTTTCTCTCCCAGAAAACTATGGAATAATGCCAAGATCAGAAGCTGCAAAAGAGGGAGTAGTGCCTGGAAGTTGGCTGGGCATCAAATAAACAGTGAAGCACCAGGGCCAGTCTCAAACCCCAGCCTTCTGACTCTAGCTTTTTTCCAGTGGATAAAAGCACAATTACAGTTTTAAGAAATTAGAGTTCTGGCAAGGGAGCCACCAAAGTTAGAACAGAAGCAAGAGGAGCAGCAGAGCTGCAGTCACAAAATACCTGGGCGCCTTCCTGGACCCCTCTTGAGCTGTTGTTCTTCTCAAGCCCACCCTCCACAACACCTAAGGTAGACATAAATAGAGTTTCCTGGCCCCACACAATCTCCTAAAATGGAGTTTCCATAGTCCCTACATTCACCAAGGAGGAATTTCCTGGAGTCCCACAGGCTCCTGAGCCCACACATCTGACTCTTCTTTCCTGGCAAAAACTTAGCCAATGAAAACCCATGGTTCCTGTTTACTCTAGCTCTCCCGAATTCCTTTTCACCTCTATAAGAGTTCTCGTGCCTTACCGTGTGGGGACAGGCAAGTAACTCCACATGGTTGCAGATCTTGAATTTTAATTCTCTGCAGATTCCGAATACATCCATTCTTGCAAAAGAAACATAGAACAAGCTTGTGATAAGCATAATAACCCTAATTACACCTTAGAATCAGAGAATCTAAGTAACATTAGAAATCATCTAAACCATGAGGATTTCTTTTTTTTTTTTTTTTTTTCCGGCTTCACTGCAGGACATGTGGAATCTTATTTCTCCCACAGGGATGTAATCAGCACCCCCTATGTTGGAAGGTGGAGTCTCAACCTGTGGACCAACTCAGAGGTCTATCCCATTCTTTGCTAAAGAAATAACTGACAGTCTATTTTAGTTCAACATCAGCATAAGGTAGTTTCTGGACCCCCACAGTAACTTAGGGTGGAATTTAATGGGACCCCTACAATCACTACAGAAGAATTTCCCAGTCTCCTCACAATAAGCCAAATTTCCTGGGACACCCAAATTACCATATAAAGTTTTCTGGCCCATCAGTGACCTTAGGTAGAGTTTCCTAGGCCCCCCCAATCACCTTAGGTAGATTATCCTGGAAACAAATCCATCTAAAGTAAGTTTTTGGCCCCTCAGAATCACATAGGGAAAAATTTTCTGGCCCTCCACATTAAGCTAATGGAGAGTTTCTTCAGCTCCACTCTCAGCTTCCAGGGTCCCCACTATCACCTAAGATAGATTTTCCAGGGACTCCCAAATCACTAATGGTTACATTTCTGTCCACTGCAGTGATCTATGGTGGTTTCCTAGGCCCAAATCACTTAAAGTACAGTTCTTAAAAACCACCCCTCCCACCACCGACAACTGATTCCCTAAGATACATTTTCCTTGGCACCAACAATTACTCCAGTAAGATTTCCCCACCTGCCACCCCTATGATTACCTAAGCTAGAGTTTCCTGGGCCAAATCAAGCTTCAGGTGACTTTGGGTCCAGGAATCTATACCTCACCTAAGCAGAGATTCCTGGGATCCCACAATCACCTGAGCTAGAGTTTCCTGGGCCCCTGCAACCATCTAAGGTAGAATTAGTTTCCTGTGTGGCCCCAATTACCTAAGGTAGAGTTCCCTAGCTACAAGGAATTTTCTGTGAACCAAAAATTGTTAAGAGATAGTTTCCAGGTCCCCACAGTCACCTAAGGTGGTGTGTCTTGGGCACTTACAATAACCTAAGATAGAGTTCCCTGGCCCCCACAATGAACTGAGATCATGTCCTGGACCTACACTTATATAAGGTGGTTTCCTCAGCTTTCACAATCCAGTAGGATAGTTTCTAGGGCCCCCACAATCACCTTAGGTAAACTTCCTGGGCCCACATCACCTAAAGTAGTAGATAATTTGGGCTCCCCAGAATCACAAAAGGAAAGTTTTCCTGGTTCCCCACAATCACCTAAGGGAGAGTTTCTTTGACCTCCCTCCACCCCCACAATCACTAACAGTTTCCTGGGCCGTCAAAAACACTTAGTTTTCCAGGCCTCAAGAATCACAAAATATACATCCTTGGTCCTCTAAATCACAAAAGGTAGAGTTTTTTGGGATCCTAAATTCACTATGGTTTCTTGACCCCAGTAATGAAATAAAGCAAGTTTTCTGGGAACCTGCATTAGCTAAGGTAGAAGTTCCTAGGAACTAAGAGTCCTGGGAACCTCACAACACTTTAGATAGCTTTCCTGGTCTCCCACAGTCACCTAAGGCAGTTTTTGCTGAGGTACCACAATTCACTAAGGTAGTATCCTGGCCCCCAAAATTACCAACTAGAGTTGACTGGTTCCCACAATCACATAAAGCAGACTTTCCTGGGCACCCACAGTCACCTACAGTAAAGTTTCCATGGTCCCCAAAAAATAAGATAGAGTTTCCTAGACCCCCAACATCTCAATGTAAGTTTCAGGTGCCCCCCAAATCACTTGTGGTAGAGTTTCTAGGACCTACAATCAACTCAGTAAGAATTTCCTGATCCCCATAATCCTTTTCATATAAAGTTCCTTGGCCTCCTAAAATATCATTAATGTAGGTTTCCTGGACCCCCACAATCATCCAAGGAACACTGTCCAGCCTTCGACTATGACCTAGAGTCTCCAAAACCCTCACAATGAGCGAAGCTACAGTGTCCTCAGTTCATTTCAGTTGCTCAGTTGTGTCCAACTCTTTGCAACCCCATGAATCTCAGCACACCAGTTCCTGTCCCCTTCAATCAACTTAGGTACATTTTTCTGGGCCCACACATTATCTAAGGTGATAGTTTGGGGCCCCCAGAATCACACAAGGAAAAATTTCCAGGCATCTACCACCCAATGTAGAGTTCCTTTCTTTCTCATAATCCCCTAACACAGATGTTTATGGCTCCCCAAAATATCCTAAGGGAGAGTTTTTAGGCCTCAGAAATCCCACAAGGTGTAGTTTCTTGGGGCCCACAATGAAATGAGGTCGAGTTTTGGGCATCTCAATCATTTAAGCCATTAAGAGTTTTCCTAAGCCTTCACAATCACCTAAGTTACACTTGGATGGGCCTGCAAAACTAAGGTGCCTATGACAAATCTAGACAGCACAGCAGAGACATCAGTTGGCCAACAAAGGTCCATTCCGGTCAAAGCTATGGATTTTCCAGTAGTCATGTACAGATTGGATCAGAGAGCTGGACCACAAAGAAGGCTGAGCACCAAAGACTTGATGCTTTTGAACTGTGGTGCTGGAGAAGACTCTCAAGAGACCCTTGGACAGCAAGGAGATCAAACCAGTCCATCCTAAAGGAAATCAACCCTGAATGTTCATGGGAAGGACTGATGCTGAGGCTCCAAACTTGGGCCACCTGATTCAAAGAGCCAACGCACTGGAAAAGACCCCCATGCTGGGAGAGACTGAGGGCAGGAGGAAAAGGGGACAACAGAGGAATATATAGGTGGAGGGCATCACTGGCTCAACACACATGAGTTTGGGCAAACCTATTGAAGGACTGGGAAGCCTGGTGTGCCGCGGTTTATGGGGTTGCAGAGGGTCAGACATGACTGAGCAACTGAACAACAAGAGTTTCTTAGGCTCCCGCCATCACCCAGAATTTGTTTCCTCGGCCGCCTAAATTCCATGAGTTAGAGACTTGGGTCCAGAAAAAACACTGATGAAGAGTTTCCTGGCCCCCACAAACACACACTCGTTTCCTGGTCTACCACTATCCCCCCAGGTATTATTTCATGGGTCTCCACAATCACCAAATCAAGTTCCTAATTCCCCAAATCACCTATGATAGAGTTTTCCGTGCTCCTAACATTACCTAACATAGAGTTGCTTGCGTGCATGCCTCCATGCGAGCTCAGTTGTGTCTGACTCTTTGTGGCCCCATGGACTTTGGCCGCCAGGCTCCCCTTTCCATGGGATTTGCCAGGCAAGAATAATGGAGTGTGTTGCCATTTGCTCCTCCTGGAAACTTTCCCAACCCAGAGACCAGACCAGAGTCTCCTGCACCTCCTCCCTTGGCAGGCAGATCCTTTACCACTGTACCACCTAAGAAACCCATCAGATCAGATCAGATCAGTCGCTCAGTCGTGTCCGACTCTTCGCGACCCCGTGAACCGCAGCACGCCAGGCCTCCCTGTCCATCACCAGCTCCCGGAGGTCACCCAGACTCACACCCATCAAGTCAGTGATGCCATCCAGCCATCTCATCCTCTGTCGTCCCCTTCTCCTCCTGCCCTCAATCCCTCCCAGCATCAGAGTCTTCTCCAATGAGTCAACTCTTCGCATGAGGTGGCCAAAATACTGGAGTTTCAGCTTTAGCATCATTCCTTCTAAAGAAATTCCAGGATTGATCTCCTTCAGAATGGACTGGTTGGATCTTCTTGCAGTCCAAGGGACTCTCAAGAGTCTTCTCCAACACCACAGTTCAAAAGCATCAATTCTTCGGCGCTCAGCCTTCTTCACAGTCCAGCTCTCACATCCATACATGACCACAGGAAAGACCATAGCCTTGACTAGGCGAACCTTTGTTGGTAAAGTAATGTCTCTGCTTTTGAATATGCTATCTAGGTTGGTCATAACTTTCCTTCCAAGGAGTAATGCAGTCCCCTAATTTAGGGTGTCCTGTAGCCCCACAATCACCTTAGGTAGAGTTTAAGCCACAGTCACCTACTATAGAACTTCTGAGGCCCACAACACCTAAGGGAGTTTTTCCAGCCACCACAGTCCCCTAAGTTTGAATAGCCCAGCCCTATCATTAGTTCAGCTAGACTTTTCCTTGCCCCCACAATCACCTACACAGAATTTTCTAACCCACCCTCCTCACCTAAGATATACTTTCCTGAATTCAGGAAAACACTTAAGTTTCCAAGCCCCACAATGCCCCAAAGGGAGATTTCACTGAGCTTCCACATACTTACACAGAATTTCTAGGCCCCAAGTTCACCTAGATAGCATTCCCCACCACCACCACCCCGGCCAGAGTTTCCTGAGGCCACTATCACCTAAAGTAATTAAGTTTTGGACCCCACAATCTCTTAAGAGATGACTTCCTGGCCTCCACACTACATAAGCTAGAGTTTCCTGAACACCAACAATCACTAAGGTAGAGTATTCTGGCCCTAAAACCACCTACCTTAGACTTTTCTTGGCTGCCTCCCCACCCACCCAATCAACCAGGTAAATTTGTTGTGTCCCACAATCACCTCAGCTAGGTTCCAAGGCCACCAAAAACACCGTCATTAGAGTTACCCAAACCAGCATGATTACCTATGGTCGAATGTTGGGGGCCCACTCAATCACCTAGACCATCCTGGTTACCAGTTTCCCAAGTATGAGTATCCTGGCCTCACTGTGACTAAAAGGTAGAGTTCCTTTCCCCACTGGGCCCCCAAATTCATCTAACGGAATAATATCTGGCCCCCAAAATAACATAAGGTAGAGATTCCTATGCCCTCACATCACTATAAGAAAACTTTCTGGGCCATCACAATCACAACAGATTTTCCAGGGTCCCCACAGTCACCTAAGGTACTATGACCTTTGCCCCCAGCAATCACCAAAGGGAGAGTTTCCTTGGTCCACAGTCACTGGAGCCAGTGCTTCCTAGGCCCTCAATCCCTGGAGCTTAAGATTCCCAGCCCCATCAAAATCACCCAAGGTAGGATTTCCTAGGCCTCCAACATCTCAGGGAGTGTTTCCTAGGCCCTCACTATCACCTATGGTATTTACCTGGCTCCACAATCTCCTAGAAGACATTCCTGGAAATTAGAGTTTCTTAGGCCCACTGTCATCGAACATAGAGTTTCTGGCCCAACACATCCATCTTGGTCAAGTCTGGGACACAATCACCTACTTCAGAGTTTCCTGGACCCCCATAATCATCTAAGTGAAAGTGAAAGTCACTCAGTCGTGTCCGACTCTTTTTGACCCCCATAGACTATGCAGTCCATGGAATTCTCCAGGTCAGACTACTGGAGTGGGTAGCCTTTCCCTTCTCCAGGGGTTCTTCCCAACCCAGGGATTGAACCAAGGTCTCCTGCATTGCAGGTGGATTCTTTACCAGCTGAGCCACAAAGGAAACCCAAGAATACTGGAGTGGGTAGCCTATCCCTTCTCCAGCGGATCTTCCCAACCCAGGAATCAAATCAGGGTCTCCTGCATTGCAGGTGGATTCTTTACCAACGGAGCTATCAGGGAAGCCCAAAGTCAAATGCAAAAGTAGGAAGTCAAGAGATATCTCGAGTAACAGGCAAGTTTGTCCTTGGGGTACAAATGAACCAGGGCAATATCTAACAGATTTTTGCCAAGAGAATGCACTAGTCATAGCAAACATTCTCTTCCAACAACACAAGAGATGACTCTACACAATGACATCACCAGGTGGCCAAAACTGAAATCAAATAATTGTATTCTTTGCAGCCGAGGATGAATAGCTCTATACTGTCAGCAAGAACAGGACCTGTAGCTCAGATCATGAGCTCCTTATTGAAAAATTCAATCTTAAAATTGAAGAAAGTAGGGAAAACCACAAGGTCATTCAGGTATGACTTAAATCCTTCATGATTATATAGTCTAAGTGACAATTAGATTCACAGGATTAGATCTGATAGAGTGCCTGAAAAACTATGGACAGAGGTTTACAACTTTGTACACGATGTGGTGATCCAAACCATCCTACAGTAAAATGAAAGCAAGAAGGCAAAATAATTGTCTGAGGAGGCCTTACGAATACCTGAGGAAAGAGTAAAATCAAAAGGCAAAGGAGAAAGGGAAAAATATACTCATCTGAATGTAGAGTTCCAGAGAATAGCAAGGAGAGATAAGCAAGCCTTCTTAAGTGAACAATGCAAAGAAATAGAGGAAAACAATAGAATTGGAAAGACTAGAGGTCTCTTCCGGAGAAGGCAATGGCAACCCACTCCAGTACTCTTGCCTGGAAAATCCCATGGACGGAAGAGCCTGGTAGAATGCAGTCCATGGGGTCACTAGGAGTCAGACACGACTGACCGACTTCACTTTTACTTTTCACTTTCATGCATTGGAGAAGGAAATGGCAACCCACTCCAGTGTTCTTGCCTGGAGAATCCCAGGGATGGGGGAGCCTGGTGGGCTGCCGTCTCTGGGGTCGCACAGAGTAAGACACGACTGAAGCGACTTAGCAGCAGTAGCAGCAGCAGAGGTCTCTTCAGGAAAACTGGAGATACCCAGGGAACATTTCATGCAAAAATGGACACAATAAAGGACAAAACCACAAGGACTTAACAGAAGCAGAAGGTATTAAGAAGAGGTGGCAAGAATATGCAGAACTGTACACAGAAGGTCTTAATGACCAAGATAACCACCATGGTGTGGTTATTCATGTAGAGCCAGACATCCTAGAGTATGAAGTCAAGTTGGGCTTAGGAAGCATTACTACAAACAAAGCTAGTGGAGGTGATGGAAGTCCAGCTGAACTATTTCAAATCCTGTTAAAGTGTTTCACTCAATATGCCAGCAAGTTTGGAAAACTCAGCAGTGGCCACAGGACTGGAAAAGGTCAGTTTTCATTCTAATCCCAAAGAAGGGCAATGCCAAAGAATGTTCAGACTACCATACAATTGCACTCATTTCACAGGCTAGCAAAGTAGTGTTCAAAATCCTTCAAGCTAGGCTTCATCAGTATGTGAACCTAGGACTTCGAGACTTACAAGCTAAATTTAGAAAAGGCAGAAAACCAGAGATCAAATTGCCAACATCTGCTGAATCATAAAAAAAGCAAGGGAATTCCAAAAAGATATCTACTTCTGCTTCATTGACCACACTAAAGCTTCTGACTGTGTGCATCACAACAAACTTTGGAAAATTCTTTAAGAGATGGGAATACCAGACCACCTCACCTGTCTCCTGAGAAGCCTGTATGCCAGTCAAGAAACAGCAGTTAGAATCATGCAGGAACAACTAACTCTAAACTGGGAACAACTGGTTCTAAACTGGGAAAGGAGTACGTGTTGGGAAAGGCTGTATATTGTCACCCTGCTTATTTTAACTTATATGCAGAGTACATCATGTGAAATGCCAGGCTGGATGAATCACAAGCTGGGATCAAGATTTCCAGGACAAATATCAATAACCTCAGATATGTAGATGACACCATCCTAATGGCAGAAAGTGAAGAGGAACTAAAGAGCCTCTTAATGAAGGTAAAAGAGGAGAGTGAGAAAGATGTCTTAAACCTCAACATTCAGAAAACTAAGATCATGGCACTCAGTCCCATGACTTCATGGCAAATAGATAGGCAGAAAAATGGAAACTGTGACAGATTTTATTTTCTTCAGCTCAAAAATCACTGTGGACAGAGACTGCAGCCTTGAAATTAAAACATCCTTGTTCCTTGGAAGAAAAGCTATGACAAATCTAGACAGCATATTAAAAAGCCGAGACATCACTTTGCCAACAAATGTCTGTATATTCAAAGCTATGGTTTTTCCAGTAGTCATGTAGAGCTGTGAGAGCTGGACCATAAAGAAGGCTGAGCACCAAAAAATTGATGCTTTCAAATTGTGGTGCTGGAGAAGACTCTTGAAAATCCCTTGGACTGCAAGGAGAGCCAACCAGTCAGCCCTAAAGGAAATCAACCCTGAATATTCATTGGAAGACTGATAAGAAGCTCCAGTATTTTGGCTACCTGATGCAAACAGCTGACTCATTGGAAAAGACTCTGATGCTAGGAAAGATTGAAGGCAAGAGGAGAAGGCAGTGACAGAGGATGAGATGGTTGAATGGCATCACCGACTCAATGGGCATGAGTTTGAGTAAACTCGGAGTTGGTGATGGACAGGGAGGCTTGGCATGCTGCAGTCCATGGGGTTGCAAAGAGTCAGACACAACTTAGTGACTGAACAACAACAGAATTTCCTGAAGCCCTACAATCACTAAGCTAGATTTATCTGAGTCCCCACGATTACCTAGAGTTTCCTTTGCCCCCTGAAGGAAAGTTACATGGTTCAAAATAGCCTGGAGTTAAAACTCCTCTCCAG
Organism: Tragelaphus eurycerus; assembly: GCA_935064755.1. Taxonomy (NCBI): domain Eukaryota; kingdom Metazoa; phylum Chordata; class Mammalia; order Artiodactyla; family Bovidae; genus Tragelaphus; species Tragelaphus eurycerus. The sequence goes on from CAKXYN010000008.1 coordinate 1,910,889, forward strand.
GTTCTCCCCACCATTATATGCAAAACAAAGAACTCTCTCACCCAAAAAAAAAAAAAAAAATGGACATTAAGGTTGATTATGCCCAGCTCCCAGCCAGTCCAGCCTGTAAAGTGCCAGTCTCCCTCTTCTCCTGAACCTTGCCTTCTCTAACTCCCTTACCCTACACTTTTTGGTGCTGAAACCCGGAGGTTGAGATTCCTTCTCCTTCTCCACGGCCAGCTCTTTGGCCAGCTCTTGGAAGCCTGCCAAGCCCACTTTCCCACCTGGCCTTTCAAGACCTCCTCAACAGGACGCCCTATGCCTTCATGAACAGTACAAGTCCTGTGGAAGAGCTTTATTGGTTTTCCACATAACCCAAGGAATACTGGCCTCTCTCTCTCTCTCTTCCTCTTTTCTCTATATTTTCTTTTCCACGAGACCAACCAACTCCAGGACAGAGGCCTTTTGCCATTCGACCTCCCTCCATCCACCACGAATTCTCACCTGACCCAGTAGCCCAGGTAAGCTCGGACAGTACTCTAGGGTGCCAGAGACTACTATCATCCTTCCCGTGTTCCCGAGGAACCCTCCGGCCAAAAGGCCCTCTGGGGAGGTTCTTGGGGGACACCCCTCCCTCCTTCACAGTCTCTCTCTCTTTGCCCGGTCAAAAGATGAGGTGATGACCTTTTCTCTTGACCAGACAGTCGCTAGCCATTTGCTATGGGGGCAAACCAGTCTGTCCCATGGGACTCTCCCTTAGCCTGTGAAAACGAAACCGCAAACCTCTACAATTGACCGATCTCAAGGTTCATAAACTCGAGTCACTTTGCACTCAAATTTGGCCTCAGTACAAACTGGATAACCAAAACCACTAGCCTGAGTTAGGACATTTGATTTCAATATTTTATCAGATCTCACTAACTTCCTCAAACGGAATGACAAATGGTCGGAGGTCCCCTATATTCAAGCCTTCTGGGACCTTAGAAGCCATCCTTCTCTCTGCAGGGACTGTGCTACCTATGAAATCCTCCTCTGCTCTCTCCCCCTCCCCCATTACAAAAGAATCCAAATCTAAAGCCCCTAAAAGGCCTCCGAAACCCTCAGCCCCCTATTTTGACCCGGCAGATGAGCCTCCTCCCTACCGTCCCTGAGAGAAAGCTTCCTGAGACGGGACCCCATCCTCTAGCGCTTCCTCCTCTGAAACAGCAAACGATGACTGGGAAACCCCGAAAGAGTTTTCCACTCCCGCTCCACTGGCCAGGACCTGAAGCAAATACATTTCCTCTCAGAGAGGTAGCCGGACCGAGGGCCCTACACGGGTTCATGTGCCTTTCTCAATTTCTGATATGAGCCAAATTGGAGAAAAATTGGGATCCTTTTCAGAAAATCCTACTAGATATAGAAAAGAATTCCTCCACCTCACACAAGCATATCATTTAACCTGGAATGACCTTTCTTACATCCTAAATGCCACTTTAACCCCTGAAGAAAAGGAACAGATATGGCAGGCAGCCCAGATCCGTGCTGATCAGCTCCATAACCAAGAGAGGACTAATGCAGTGGCTGACGGTGCAGTCCCTTTAATTGAGCCCCGGGGGACAAAGCAGGTGATGCTGGCATCCGGTACCTGCGTCATATGATCACCTGTTTATTAGAAGGAATGCTAAAAAGCTCTCACATTCATGTTAACTACGATAAGATTAGGGAAGTGACAAAAAAAAGATGAAAATCCTGCCCTTTTTCTTTCACAGCTTACTGAGGCAGTCCAAAAATACACTAGATATTTCCACCCCCGCGGGACTTCTGTACCTACATGTCCAGTTCATAAGCCAGTCAGCCCCTGATATTTGCCCAAAACTATGCCGGTTAGAGAAGGGCCCCAAAACCCCTCAGTGAGATCTCCTAGAAATAGCCCTTAAAGTTTTCAACAATAGGGAGGAAGAAGCGAAACAAGGAAAGGAAAGAAAGGCCAAATATGCTTTATTCGCAGCAGCTATCCAAGGAGAAAATTCAACCCCTTTGGCCCATCAACCTTGGCCCACCCGTATGAGACCTAACCCTCCAGGCCCCTGCTTCAGATGTAACCAAACAGGACACTGGGCTAAGTCCTGTGCAAATCCCCGGCCACTCACCAAACCCTGCCCCACCTGCAAACAGTGGGGCCACTGGAAAATGGATTGTCCTCAGACACTACCCACCAAATCTCAGGGTCCACCCCAGGCCCAACAACAATGGGCCAGGAACCAGACTCAGGGAGGCCCTGGCACCCCAGACCACGGTTCCAGATGAGGTGAGAGATGATCCAATTGTGCCTGAGTTATTCCAGTGACGGAGTCCAAGCTCCAGACCCTAAGTCCACCCCATACAGATGGACTCAGAGCTTCAAGTAATTGGCATAGTGGTCAGACACAAAGTCTCGTTTCTAATAGACATTGGAGCAGCTTTTTCACTTTTAACCTCCTCTAAGGGCCCCTCTCTCGGAGAAGGCAATGGCAACCCACTCCAGTACTCTTGCCTGGAAAATTCCATGGACAGAAGGGCCTGGTGGGCTGCAGTCCATGGGGTCACCAGGAGTCGGACACGACTGAGAGACTTCACTTTCACTTTTCATTTTCATGCATTGGAGAAGAAAATGGCAACCCACTCCAGTGTTCTTGCCTGGAGAATCCCAGGGACGGGGGAGCCTGGTGTGCTGCCGTCTCTGGGGTCGCACAGAGTTGGACACGACTGAAGTGACTTAGCAGCAGCAGCAGCAAGGGCCCTCTCCAGCCTTCAGAAGTGGCCATTGAAGGGGTCTCAGACATTCCTTTTTATCCCAAAATAACCCCTCCTTCTCCTTTGTTCCTTTGGCAAAGCAACACTAACACATTATTTTATAGTAGTTCCTCAATGCCCAATGACATTGATGGGACGTGATCTTCTGGCTAAGCTACAAACTTCTATAAACCTCCCATTCTTAGATCCCATATCAATTCTTTGCATCCAAATGGCACCTGAACCATTGGCCAGCCCTCATTCCCAAAACCTGCCCCCAGTCTTTCCCAGATAGATCCTCAGGTCTGGAACACTGAAGCCCCCATCAGTAGCTAGACACCATTCCCCTGTGTGGTTCTTTCTTAAAAATCCCTCTCAAGTAATAATCCAAATTCAATATACCCTGACCACAGAATCCCTCTCAAGGACTTAAACCAATAATCTCCCGACTGCTCAAAGCTGGCCTTTTGCAGCCTATCTGTTCTCCTCATAAAACTCCTATCCTGGCAGTCAAAAAGGGACCCCACTCCTGGTGTCTAGTCCAAGATCTTCACAAGATTAATGAGGCCATAATACCTGTACACCCTGTGATCACTAATCCCTACACCCTTCTTTCACATATTCCCCCTGACACACTCTATTTCACGGTATTAGCCCTCAAAGATGTTTTCTTTACTATACGTCTACACCACTCCTCACAGCCCCAATTTGCCTTTACCTGGATGGATCCAGACATATATCAATCTCAACAATTAACTTAGACCGTTTTACCACAAGGGTTTAAAGATAGCCCTCATTTTTTCGGTCAAGCCCTTCAAAGAAACCTACAAACTTTAGACCTAGGCTCTACTACCTTACTCTAATATGTAGACAATTTATTGTTATATAGTTCCTCTCGACATAACTGCCTAGTCCACACTGTGATGGTATTAAATGCCCTCGGCAACTGGGGCTACAGAGTCTCATTCTCCAAAGCACAAATTGCTTCCACCACTGCCAATTACATGGGATTACTTCTCACTCCCACATCCAAAATAACCCCAGCTCAGAGACTTCGAGCCTTGACACAGCCCCCCAGGCCCCAAACCAAAAGGGAACTTCTTTCTCTATTAAGTCAATTAAACTTCTTCCAAATATGGGTCCCAAATTTTGCTCTCCACGCAAAACCTCTCTACCAAGCTACTCGAGGAAACTTAGATGAACCTTTATTGGCCCCACATTTCTCCACACCCCAATACAGACTCTTATCAAACATTTACTACAGGCCCCTTCTCTTTACTTACCTGATTATACCAATCCTTTTTCCCTTTTTGTACATTCTCGACAAGGACATGCCTTAGGGATTCTGTGCCAAAAAAGGGAGGACATATGGGGCCCTCTAGCTTACTTATCTAAACAACTCAATCTTGTCACGCTCAGATGGCCACCTTGTCTCCAGGCCTTAGCTGCAACCACCCTCTTAATACCTGAAGCCCAAAAACTAACCCTAAACACTCCTCTAAATGTATGCTCACCTCATTCCTTCAAAGATTTTCTCTCTCATCGGGCTTTCCTTTCTCTGCCCCCTGCTTGACTACAGATCCTCCACGCACACCTCCTCGACCCATCCCTTTCTTTTATGCCTTGTAAACCTCTTAATCCTGCTAGCTTACTCCCTATACCAGATCCAGAAGCAGAACACCTATCTCATGACTGTGTTCAGACCTTAGATATGATACTTAATCCCTTTGAACATTTAACTGATCAGCCCCTTACTGACCCCAAAGTTCCATCCTGGTTCATAGATGGCAGTGCCCAGAAACAAGCCCCATTTGGGGCTGGATACGCTATAGTTCAGGGACAGCCCAACAAAGTTATCCCCCCTCGCCTCATCAAGTCAGCCACATTCCCAGCTCACACAACCTCACAATAGGCTGAACTGATAGCTCTTACACAAGCCTTGACCTCAGCCAAAGACCAAAAGATAAACATTTACATTGACTCCAAATATGTCTATAACATATTCAGATCAGATCAGATCAGTCGCTCAGTCGTGTCCGACTCTTTGCGACCCCATGAACTGCAGCATGCCAGGCCTCCCTGTCCATCACCAGCTCCCGGAGGTCACCCAGACTCGAATCCATCGAGTCAGTGATGCCATCCAGCCATCTCATCCTCTGTCGTCCCCTTCTCCTCCTGCCCTCAATCCCTCCCAGCATCAGAGTCTTCTCCAATGAGTCAACTCTTCACATGAGGTGGCCAAAATACTGGAGTTTCAGCTTTAGCATCATTCCTTCCAAAGAAATTCCAGGATTGATCTCCTTCAGAATGGACTGGTTGGATCTTCTTGCAGTCCAAGGGACTCTCAAGAGTCTTCTCCAACACCACAGTTCAAAAGCATCAATTCTTCGGCGCTCAGCCTTCTTCACAGTCCAGCTCTCACATCCATACATGACCACAGGAAAGACCATAGCCTTGACTAGGCGAACCTTTGTTGGTAAAGTAATGTCTCTGCTTTTGAATATGTGATCTAGGTTGGTCATAACTTTCCTTCCAAGGAGCAAGCGTCTTTTAATTTCATGGCTGCAGTCACCATCTGCAGTGATTTTGGAGCCCAGAAAAACAAAGTCTGACACTGTTTCCACTGTTTCCCCATCTATTTCCCATGCAGTGATGGGACCAGATGCCATGATCTTCGTTTTCTGAATGTTGAGCTTTAAGCCAACCTTTTCACTCTCCACTTTCACTTTCATCAAGAGGCTTTTTAGCCCCTCTTCACTTCCTGCCATAAGAGTGGTGTCATCTGCATATCTGAGGTTATTGATATTTCTCCCGGCAATCTTGATTCCAACTTGTGTTTCTTCCAGTCCAGCATTTCTCATGATGTACTCTGCATATAAGTTAAATAAACATGGTGACAATATGCAGCCTTGACGTACTCCTTTTCCTATTTGGAACCAGTCTGTTGTTCCATGACCAGTTCTAACTGTTGCTTCCTGACCTGCATACAGATTTCTTAAGAGGCAGATCACTATAACATATTACATTCTAACATTATAATCTGGAGGGAGAGGGGATTCCTGACTCAGAAGGGCACACTTGTTTCTCAATGCTTCTTTTTATATCTGAACTCTTCCATGCAGCTCAGCTCCCAAAACAAGCTGCTGTAATACATTGCCGGAGACATCAACGACATAGTCCTATCTCCTTTTATAACAATATAGCAGATCACGAAGCAAAGCGACAGGCTGCCTCTGTTAGTCCTGTCTTTACTATGGCCCAAACTGACGAGCCTAACATCCGCACATTACTTTCATATTTATGTTCCCTTTTCCACCCCTCTGCAAAAGTACTTAAGGCATTCCTTAAGAACTTTATTGAACTAAGGACGATATGACTTATTTAAATAATCTGACCCAAACTGTACCATTTGTCTGTAGACAAATCCTAATTCTAACATTCACCCCCCACCCACCCCCGCCTCGTTTCCCCACCCACCAAATTCACAGACATCTTCCCGCACAAGACTGGCAGGTAAATTTCACCCACAGGCCACCTGTAAAAAGGGTTAAATTTCTCCTAGTCTTCATAGATACATTTTATGGATGGATTGAAGCTTTCCCGAGTACTAACAAATGAGCCCGTTCTGTGGCTCAGCTTATTCTTACTGAAATCCTCCCAAGGTTTGGAATGCCTTCCTCCCTCCAGTCTGACAACAGGCCTGAATTCGAATCCCAGATCACCCAAAATATTGCACGAGCCCTTCAAGTTCCTTGGAGGTTTCACATTCTTTATCATCCCTGGTCTTCCAATAAGGTTGAGAGAGCCAACTGAGTCCTAAAAGAAATTCTGACCAAATTAATGATCGAACTTCATTAAGACTGGACTAAACTCCTTCCTTTAGCCCTCTTAAAGGTCTGGGCCTTAGCAAAAAAAAAAAAAAAAACCCTTAAATATGAGTCCATTCGAGGCCATGTATAGGAGGCCCATAATACTTTGGGTCTTCCCCCGTCCCAGGACAGTCCCAAATTGCCTTCCCACCTTCCTTTTCCTTTACTTGCCCAGATACGAGATGCCCTTTGGCAACATATGGATAACTTACTCCCTCGAGGACACCGCAATCTTCCATACCCATCCCTTCAAATAGGAAACAGTCTATATGACTGTTCAGTCCCACTCAGATCTAACCCCAAAATGACAAGGTCCCTACATGGTAATTCTGCTGACTCCTACCATCGCAAAATTAAAAGAAATCATCCCTTGGGTACACATCACTTGTTTAAAAAAAGTTTATGCAGCCCAATGATGAAAACAGGGCTCGTGCAAAATTGCTTGCCAGACTAATACTTATCAAGTTTCTCACACAGGCCCTACAACTCTAAAGTTCCCATGGCTTCCCCTGGCCCCAGCTGGCAATGGATGAGCCTGTCGTTTTCACGGCTGCAATTACTCCTGGAACAACTTCTGGCAGATATCTAGGTCTTGAGTCCTCAAGGATCCATGTTCGGACATGTTGAAGATTACATCTCCACCCTGTGGCTACAAGAAACCTTTTAAAACTTTTACCCCTTTGAAATACAATTCTTTTCTATCTTATACTCACTTCCCTAAATGTTAACATCTTCTTCTTATCCTCCCTTCTTCCTCTGACCCACAAACTCCTTCAAAATCCTAACCTCAACTATCTATTCCAGACCCTTAATTTAACCCATACCCTTCTCAATGCTTCTAACCCATAATTGGCTAAAGACTGCTGGATATGTTTATCCGTAACTCCTCTGGGAGATTCAGCCCTCCCCACATCCATCCTCGACTGGACCACAGGTAACATGTCCCTACACCACTCGTATCGTGGACAGCCTTTATTCATCTCATATCTTAAATATCTTCACACTAGTGATCAAATCAGAAATTCAGACATACTCTTAGAATCTTTACTCACCAAACTTCCCTCTTTCAACAAAAAAACCTCCAATAGGAGGCCCTGTTGCCCAGAGAGTAATATCCAGAAATTCCGGAAACAGTTCATATGACCAACCCGTGGGCACAATCCCTAACTCCATGTGCAACCATACCTCCACCTTACTCTTTGCCACTGGAAAGGCTATATATAATGTTTCTGGTCCTACAGGACACTTTAACTTTTACAGGGCAGTTTCCCTCAGCATATTCCCCCACCTCTCCCGTCGTTGGGGCCACCTTAGGGGCCACCCTCTCTGAGCGTCCTTGAACGATCAAAACGTCGCCTCGACTCATCTTCGCCCTTGACTTCAGCTGTTGTATTATGACACCTGGCCTATTTTTCCTGTGTGGGACATCTACATACCTCTGTCTACCTACTAATTGGACCGGGACCTCCACCCTTGTATTCTCCAGTCCAAACATTTTAATAGCCCCCAGTGATTAGTTCACTCACTCAGTCATGTCCGACTCTGCGACCCCACGAACCGCAGCTTGCCTATTCCTCTCATCCACAAGCAAATAAAATGAGCCATTCATTTCATTCCCCTCTTAGTAGGACTAGAAATCGCGGCTGAAACTGGAACAGGAACCGCCAGCTTAACCACCTCCAACCAAAACTATCAGACACTATCTAAAGACCTAACAGACAGCCTCCATGAAATAACTCAAGGCCTAATAACTATCCAAAATCAACTTGATTCCTTGGCGGCCGTAGCATTACAAAATAGAAGGAGATTAGATCTACTCACTGCAGAGAAGGGAGGTCTGTGCCTTTTTCTAGACAAATCCTGCTGTTTCTATGCCAACCAGTCCGATATTGTCCAAGGAGCTGCAAAAAACCTTACAGATCAAGCCTCACGAATCCGACAGAGATTAAGCAACTCCTGGCAGTCATGGTTAACTGATTGGAACTGGATGCCTTGGGTTTTACCCCTTCTCGGACCATTTATTTTTATCATCCTCCTACTCACCTTTGGGCCTTGTTTGTTTAATCTTTTCCAGGGATTCCTCCAAGACCGAATCCGAGCCATTTCCCGAGACGAAGTCAAGACCATTCTTTTGCTTAAGACCCTGATGGCTAGAATAGAAAATCAACACGAAGGAAAGTTACAGGGCTCAAAATAGCCTGGAGTTAAAACTCCCCTCCAGGTCCTCCCCACCATTCTATGCAAAACAAAGCAGTCTCTCACCTGAAAAAAATTAAAAAATGGACATTAAGGTTGATTACACCCAGCTCCTAGCTGGTCCAGCCTCTGACCAATCTCCAGAATTCTTTGCCCCAGCCGTTTAAGAGATAACTACTCCAAAAAACCTTGCAAAAGAACAGGCCCCCTTAAGACAGTAGCTTTCCACATATATGCCTATATATACTTACTCTTTTCTTGGGTTAGTGCAGCAGCTCACTAATCTGACTGCTGCCCTTTCTCGCCTCTTTAAAGGTGATCTGTTCCTGTAAAGCGCCTGTCTCGTTCTTTTTCTGAACCTCGCCTTCTCTAACTCCCTTACCCTACACCCACCTTCCAACCAAGGGAGAGTTCCTGGGCCACTGCACCACGTAAGTTACTTTTCCAAGTCCTCAAAATCACCTTAGGTAGATTTTCCTAGGCCTCCACCATCCATTATAGTAAACTTTGCTTAAACTACACTCAGCTAAAGTACAATCCCCAAAAGCCCCAGAATCACCTAAGCAATGGTTTTTGGCTCTCATAATTACCTAAGGGCGAGACTTCTGGACCCCCATAACCACTTATGGTAGAAGTTCCTCATCCCCCACAATCACATGAGTTAGTACCTTTGCTCCTGCAATCACTAAAATTTCCTGAAACCAAAAGCAATGAAGACAAAGGCTCCTGGCATCCCCAAATCACCTGAAATAAAAATTTCTGGTCCCTCATGATCACCTTAAGTAGATTTTCCTGGGCCCAAATCAACAAAGGTAACTATCTAGTCCCAACAATCACTAAGGTAGACGTTCCAGGCAGTTTACCTACAGTTAACTAAGCCAGAGTCTCCTGGGCCTCCCTCCCACAACCACCTAAGCTAGAATTTCTAGGGTCCCACAATCAGCTAAGCTAGGGTTTCCCAAACCCCCACAATCACATGAGGTAGAATTGCTGGCCCCCTATAATCACCTAACATAGGGTATCACGAGCCTGCAAAAATTACATAAGCTAGAGTTTGGGGCCTCCTAAATCACCTAACATAAGATTTCCTGGGGCACCAAAGTCACTGCTCTATTTTCATATACCTAAATTACTTAAGATTCCTGAGTTCAAAATCACCTAATGTAATGTTACCAGGGTCATTAATTTCACCTAAGGTAGAATTTCCAGGGCCCCCAGTTGCTAATACTACCTTCTCCCCCATGAGGAACTAAGGTTGATTCCTTGGTACCCACAATCTCCTGTTTTCTAGTTATACAATCACCCAAGATAGAGTTTCCTAGAATTAAATGACCTAAGGTAGATTTTCCTGGCCTCCATAATAACATAATTACAGCTGCAGTTTCCTGTTCTCCTACAATTGCTGAAGGTACAATTTCCTGGGCCCCAGGTATCACCTGAGCTGGAGATTCCAGGCCTCCCACAATCCCCTTCATTAGACTTTCCTGGTCTCCCAAAATACTCTGAGGAAGGTGTCCTGAGTATCAAAATCACCTAAAGTAGAGGTCATGTGTGCTCAGTTGTGTCCAACTCTTTGTGACCCTATGCACTACAGCCTGCCTGCTCCTCTGACCATGGAATTCTCCAGGCAAGGATACTGGAGAAGGTTGCCATTTCCTCCTCCAGGGATCTTCATGATCCAGGGATCCAACCCTCATCTCTTGTGTCTCCTGCAATGGCAGGTGGTTTCTGGTACCACCTGGGAAGCCCCAAGGTAGAGATCACAGACCCCAATCACCTAAGGCCCATAGTCACTTAAGGTTGAGTTTCATGAAGCCCCACAATCACCCTCTCTCTACAACTTCCTGGGCCTCAACAATCACCTAGAGTAGAGGCCATAGCCCACCACATTCATCTAGGTAAAATGTGGGCCACAATCACCTACTTTAGGGTTACCCGGGCTCCTGCAATAACCTAAGGCAGAATTTTCCTGGACCCCTACAATCAGTAAAATAGAATGATTGGCCCCCACAAAGTAATAAGTAGACTTCCCTAGGCACCCACAGTCATTTAAAGTACAGTCCCCTAAAGCAGAGCTCCCCAACCTCTGGGCCATGGACTGGTAGCTCCTGTCAGATCAGTGGCAGCATTAGATCAGAAATAAAGTGCACTGGGCTTCCCTGGTGGCTCAGTGGCAAAAGAAACTGCCAGTGCAGAAGACACAGGTTTTACCCCTGATCCGGGAAGATCCCACATGCCATGGAGCCAATTAAGCCCACGCACCACAACTATTGAGCCTGTGCTCTAGTGCCCAGGAGCCGAAGCTATTGAGCCCACATGCTCTAGAGTGCTTGCTCCACAACAAGAAAAGCCACTACAATGAGAATGCCACACTCCAACTAGAGCAAAACCCATGCAGCAACAAAGACCCAGCACACCCAAAAATAAATAAAATTTTTAAAAAATCAATTTAATGAAAAAGAAAGAAATTGGACAATAAATGTAATGCATTTGAATCATCCCAAAACTATCCCCTGAGCCCTAGTGCATGGAAAAATTGTATTCAATGAAATTGATCCCTGGTGCCAAATTGGGGACCACTGCCCTAGAGCCCCACAATCACCTATGGTTGAGATTCCTGGGCCCCCACAATCACTTATGGCTGATTTCTCCAGGCACCCACAATCACCTAAAGCACAAGTAGCTAAGGCAGAGCTTTCTGGGACCATAATCACCTGAAATAGAGTTTCCTGGGCCCTCACAGCACCTATCTAGAGTTACCTGAGATTACCAGCCCCCTACAATCACCTAAATGAGGGATTCCTGGGCCCACATAACCTATGCTGAGAGTTGTCATGCCCCCACGACCACGTAAGGTAGAGTTTCTTGGGTCCACACTATGACTATCAACTTAAGTAAGTTTCTACCAGGGAACAGGGCTCAGAATTGGACAGAAACAGCACATTAGTTAATCTAGATTAAAAACTCTCAACTCCAAGCGTATAGAGAATCACCAGGGGGATCTTGACACCAATGCCCAGGGACCCTCCTACCTACCCCGAAAATTCTGATATAGTTGGTCTACACACCAACTGCAGCATTCCAAAGTGATTCCAGTAGGAAGAATTAGATGAGATTTAGACCCTCATCCGTAACCATTAACCCCGAAGGTTCACAAAAGAGAAGTCCAACTGCACAGCAGAAGCAACAACATGGCAGAAAGAAAATTTCCAAGGGAGCAGAAGCAAAGAAGAAACTAGAATACAACATCAGTGCCTCAGATTTGGAAGCCTTTTAACAATTTTCCTGGGATAAAGTTCTTGGAAATGAGAAACATTACTGAGATAAATTTGCTGGGCCTTCCACTAATTTTTTGCAATTGTTACATAAAATTCACCATTTTAACCATTGTAAATTGTACAATTCAGTGTATTTACAATGTTATGCAACCATTGTCATGATCTAATTCCAGGTATTTCCAGCTCCTATAAAGGAAACCCCACATTCATTAGGCAGATCAGATCAGATCAGTCGCTCAGTTGTGTCCGACTCTTTGCGACCCCATGAACTGCAGCACGCCAGGCCTCCCTGTCCATCACCAACTCCTGGAGGTCACTCAGACTCACATCCATCGAGTCAGTGATGCCATCCAGCCATCTCATCCTCTGTCGTCCCCTTCTCCTCCTGCCCCCAATCCCTCCCAGCATCAGAGTCTTCTCCAATGAGTCAACTCTTCGCATGAGGTGGCCAAAATACTGGAGTTTCAGCTTTAGCATCATTCCTTCCAAAGAAATCCCAGGGCTGATCTCCTTCAGAATGGACTGGTTGGATCTTCTTGCAGTCCAAGGGACTCTCAAGAGTCTTCTCCAACACCACAGTTCAAAAGCATCAATTCTTCGGCGCTCAGCCTTCTTCACAGTCCAGCTCTCACATCCATACACGACCACAGGAAAGACCATAGCCTTGACTATACGAACCTTTGTTGGCAAAGTGATGTCTCTGCTTTTGAATATGCTATCTAGGTTAGTCATAACTTTCCTTCCAAGGAGTAAGCGTCTTTTAATTTCATGGCTGCAGTCACCATCTGCAGTGATTTTGGAGCCCAGAAAAATAAAGTCTGACACTGTTTCCACTGTTTCTCCATCTATTTCCCATGTAGTGATGGGACCAGATGCCATGATCTTCGTTTTCTGAATGTTGAGCTTTAAGCCAACCTTTTCACTCTCCACTTTCACTTTCATTAAGAGGCTATTTAGTTCCTCTTCACTTTCTGGCATAAAGGTGGTGTCATCTGCATATCTGAGGTTATTGATATTTCTCCCAGCAATCTTGATTCCAACTTGTGTTTCTTCCAGTCCAGCATTTCTCATGATGTACTCTGCATATAAGTTAAATAAACATGGTGACAATACGCAGCCTTGATGTACTCCTTTTCCTATTTGGAACCAGTCTGTTGTTCCATGACCAGTTCTAACTGTTGCTTCCTGACCTGCATACAGATTTCTCAAGAGGCAGATCAGGTGGTCTGGTATTCCCATCTCGTTCAGAATTTTCCACAGTTTATTGTGATCTACACAGTCAAAGGCTTTGGCATAGTCAATAAAGCAGAAATAGATGTTTTTCTGGAACTCTCTTGCTTTTTCCATGATCCAGCGGATGTTGGCAATTTGATCTCTGGTTCCTCTGCCTTTTCTAAAACCAGCTTGAACATCAGGAAGTTCATGGTTCACATATTGCTGAAGCCTGGCTTGGAGAATTTTGAGCATTACTTTACTAGCGTGTGAGATGAGTGCAATTGTGCGGTAGTTTGAGCATTCTTTGGCATTGCCTTTCTTTGGGATTGGGATGAAAACTGACCTTTTCCAATCTTGTGGCCACTGCTGAGTTTTCCAAATTTGCTGGCATATTGAGTGCAGCACTTTCACAGCATCAACTTTCAGGATTTGGAATAGCTCCACTGGAATTCCATCACCTCCACTAGGTTTGTTCGTAGTGATGCTTTCTAAGGCCCACTTGACTTCACATTCCAGGATGTCTGGCTCTAGGTCAGTGATCACACCATCATGATTATCTGGGTCGTGAAGCTCTTTTTTGTACAGTTCTTCTGTGTATTCTTGCCACCTCCCAATTCTCCCTTCCCCAAGCCCTCACCACCAGTAATGTACTTCCCATCTCTGGCTTTGCCTATTCTGGCTGGTCATTTCATATAAATGGAATTATGTTAACAAGTGGCCTTTAGAGTCTGACTTCTTGCATTCAGAATTATATTTTCAAGGTTTATCCATGTTCTAGCATATGTCAGCATTTCATTCCTATTTATGGCTGAGTAATACTTCATTGTATGGCTGTATCCACTTTGTTTATCCATTCATCTGTTGATGGACATCTGGGTTATTTGCTGTTCTTGGTTATCATGAATAATGCTGCTATGAACATTCTTTTCTAAGGTGCTTGTGTGGACATATACTTTCAAGGTATATTCTTTGGTATATGACTACTGGGTCATAAGGTAGTTTTAGGTTTAACATCGTGGGGAAATGCCAAACTGTTTCCCAGAGCAATTGTTCTATTTAACATGCCCATCAGCAGCACAGGAGAGTTTTAGCTTCTTCAACTTTTCAACCTCAGGGTTTCAGAGGGGGAAAGGAAAGAGCTGCCTGGGCACAACCTGAGGAAAATACATCTTGTGCCTTTAAAATGCAGAGAGGACTCATGACTTGTGCCCCCCACCCCTTCACGTTTCCAGTGCCACATGGCCACCCATCCTGACGTACCAGCCCCAAAACTGACCGACAGACGGGGCACCTCTCCTAAACAAGGTAGGAGATCAGCCACTGACTCCTCTCTCTGCCCGCACAAAGTCAAAGGTGCTCCCCCAACGACACTTGGCCACTTTTGCCCCGTGGCCTCCATTCTGCTTTGTCTGCCACTCAGCTGTCATTACAAGTTCTGCTCAAGAAGATAATGAAGTGTGTCATTTTACATTTCTCAGCCAAACCTCTTCTGCTGCTGCTAAGTCGCTTCAGTCGTGTCCGACTCTGTGCGACCCCAGAGACGGCAGCCCACCAGGCTCCCCCGTCCCTGGGATTCTTCAGGCAAGAACACTGGAGTGGGTTGCCATTTCCTTCTCCAATGCATGAAAGTGAAAAGTGAAAGTGAAGTCGCTCAGTCGTGTCTGACCCTCAGCGACAGCATGGACTGCAGCCTTCCAGGCTCCTCCGTCCATGGGATTTTCCAGGCAAGAGTGCTGGAGTGGGGTGCCATTGCCTTCTCCTTCTAATATTGTTTAAAATTCAAAGGAATTGAAAATGCAGGTGAACACAATAAAAACCCTGAAACAAGGCACTGCTGTGCCCCTTTGTTAGGCACACTCTTGAGGACAGGTTTATGACTTGCTGCTGCTGCTGGTGCTGCTAAGTCAAGTCAGTCGTGTCCGACTCTGTACGACCCCAGAGACGGCATCCCATTAGGCTCCTCTGTCCCTGGGATTCTCCAGGCAAGAACTGGAGTGGGTTGCCATTTCCTTCTCCAAGGCATGAAAGTGAAAAGTGAAAGTGAAGTCACTCAGTTGTGCCCGACTCTTGGCAACCTCATGGACTGCAGCCTACCAAGCCCCTCTGTCCATGGGATTTTCCAGGCAAGAGTACTGGAGTGGGGTGCCATTGCTTTCTCCGATGACTTACTGCTACAGCTGTCCAATTCTGGTGCCCAGGTTAATGAGGGACCCTGAACTTGAACACAGGGATCCAGACAGCGTCTACCTCGGCAAGGCTCGCGCATTTTCTGAGTTCCTGCTGCTGCTGCTGCTGCTGCTAAGTCGCTTCAGTCATGTCCGACTCTGTGCGACCCCATAGACGGCAGCCCACTAGGCTCCTCTGTCCTTGGGATTCTCCAGGCAAGAATACTGGAGTGGGTTGCCATTTCCTTCTCAAATGCATGAAAGTGAAAAGTGAAAGTGAAGTCTGAGCTCCTACAGAGACCCAATTCACGTACTGCTGAAGCCTGGCTTGGAGAATTTTGAGCATTACTTTGCTAGCCTGTGAGATGAGTGCAATTGTGTGGTAGTTTAAGCATTCTTTGGCATTGCCTTTCTTTGGGATTGGAATGAAAACTGACCTTTTCCAGGCCTGTGGCCACTGCTGAGTGTTCCAAATTTGCTGGCATATTGAGTGCAGCACTTTCATAGCATCATCTTTTCAGTTCAGTTTGGTCGCTCAGTCAAGTCTAACTCTTTGTGATCCCATGGACTGCAGCATGCCAGGCTTCCCTATCACCAACTCCCGGAGTTTATTCAAACTCATGTCCATTGAGTCAGTGATGCCATCCAATCATCTCATTCTCTGTCGTCCCCTTCTCCTCCTGCCTTCAATCTTTCCCAACTCAAGGTCTTTTCCAATGAGTCAGTTCTTTGCATCAGGTGGCCAAAGTATTGGAGTTTCAGCTTCAACATCAGTCCTTCCAATGAATATTCAGGACTGATTTCCTTTAGGATGGACTTGGTTGGATCTCCTTGCAGTCCAACGGACTCTCAAGAGCCTTCTCCAACACCACAGTTCAAAAGCATCAATTCTTCAGTGCTCAGCTTTCTTTATAGTCCAACTCTAACATCCATACATGACTACTGGAAAAACCATAGCCTTGACTAGACGGACCTTTGTTAGCAAAGTAATGTCTCTGCTTTTTAATATTCTGTCTAGGTTGGTCATAGATTTTCTTCCAAGGAGCAAATCTCTTTTAATTTCATGGCTGCAATCACCATCTGCAGTTTTTGGAGCCCCAAAAAATAAAGTCAGCCACTGTTTCCATTGTTTCCCCATCTATTTGCCATGAAGTAATGGGACCGGATGCCGTGATTTTAGTTTTCTGAATGTTGAGCTTTAAGCCAACTTTTTCACTCTCCTCTTTCACTTTCATCAAGAGGCTCTTTAATTCTTCTTCACTTTCTGCCATAAGGGTGGTATCATCTGCATATCTGAGGTTATTGATATTTCTCCTGGCAATCTTGCTTCCAGTTTGTGCTTCATCCAGCCCAGCGTTTCTCATGATGTACTCTGCATATAAGTTAAATAAGCAGGGTGACAACATACAGCCTTTACATACTCCTTTCCCTATTTGGCACCAGTCTGTTGTTCCATGTCCAGTTCTAACTGTTGTTTCCTGACCTGATTTCTCAAGAGGCAGGTCAGGTGGTCTGGTATTTCCATCATCTTTTAGGATTTGAAATAGCTCACCTGGAATTCCATCACCTCCACTAGCTTTGTTCGTCATGATGCTTCCTAAGGCCCACTTGACTTCGCATTCCAGGATGTCTGGCTCTAGGTGAGTGATCATACCATCATGGTTATCTGGGTCATGAAGATCTTTTTTGTACAGTTCTTCTGTGTATTCTTGCCACCTCTTCTTAATATCTTCTGCTTCTGTTAGGTCCATACCATTTCTGTCCTTTATTGAGCCCATCTTTGCATGAAATGTTCCCTTGGTATCTCTAATTTTCTTGAAGAGATCTCTAGTCTTTCCCATTCTATTGTTTTCCTCTATTTCTTTGCTTTGATCATTTAGGAAGGCTTTATCTCTCCTTGCTATTCTTTGGAACTCTGCATTCAAATGGGTATATCTTTCCTTTTCTCCTTTGCCTTTCACTTTTCTTCTTTTCTCAGCTATTTGTAAGGCTTCCTCCCACAACAATTTTGCCTTAAACTCAAATATGCAGATGACACCAACCTTACGGCAGAAAGTGAAGAAGAACTAAAGAACCTCTTGATGAGAGTGAAAAAGTTGGCTTAAAACTTAAGATTTAGAAAACTAAGATCATGGCATCCAGTCCTATCACTATGGCAAATAGATGGGGAAACAATGGAAACAGTGGCTGACTTTATTTTGGGGGCTCCAAAATCACTGCAGATGGTGACTGCAGCCATGAAATTAAAAGATGTTTGTTCCTTGGAAGAAAAGCTATGACCAACCTAGACAGCATATTAAAAAGCAGAGACATTACTTTGTCAACAAAGGTACGTCTAGTTGTCAGGCGAGTGTGTCCTCCTTGGTTCTGTGTTGTCTCAACAAAAATTTGAAGCGATGGACATTAGAGCCCTCAGTATGTCATAGCTCTCAGGCGAACAGACCGTGTTATAGCTCTTAGACAGATCAGTGTTACAGCTCCATGTTACAGCTCAATTTTATTTAGAAAATAGCAGGAAAATACATCCTCAAGGCATGAGGGCATGCCAACCGTAAGACTAGAAGAGAAGAGAGGAACCCTTGCCCTTTGGCTCCACTTTATATATATATTTTTTCTCCCCCCTGGGCCTGCCCTATGTAAACTGGGCTAGCCAGGAGTGCTGTTTGTTCTACCTGAGGTTCTCACTCTGGTCCTTAGACCTTCCTTTGTTCTATTTTCGCAGGCTTTTCCCTTCCTTGTCTTTTAGCCACAGCCATTCTGGACTCCTATTTCCTATCCTAACTACCTAACAGTCAAATCTATGGTTTCTCCAGTAGTCATGTATGGATGTGAGAGTTGGACTATAAAGAAAGCTGAGCACTGAAGAATTGATGCTTTTGAACTGTTGAGAGTCCCTCGGACTGCAAGGAGATCCAACCTGTCCATCCTAAAG
The DNA here is from genome assembly GCA_935064755.1 of Tragelaphus eurycerus. Lineage (NCBI taxonomy): Eukaryota > Metazoa > Chordata > Mammalia > Artiodactyla > Bovidae > Tragelaphus > Tragelaphus eurycerus. The sequence goes on from CAKXYN010000008.1 coordinate 1,929,277, forward strand.
GAAATCAGTCCTGAATATTCATTGGAAGGACTGATGCTGAAGCTGAAGCTCCAATACTTTGGCCACCTGATGCAAAGAATTGATTCATTTGAAAAGACCCTGAGCTGGGAAAGATTGAAGGCAAGAGGAAAAGGGGATGACAGAGGATGAGATGGTTGGATGGTATCACCTACTCAATGGACATGAGTTTGAGTAAACTCCGGGAGTTGGTGATAGACAGGGAAGCCTGGCATGCTGCAGTCCATGGGATCACAAAGAGTCAGACATGACTGAGCGACTGAATTGAACACAGACTCGAGGCTCTGCAAAGCCATGGCTGAGAGCACACCTCTTCACGCAAGCGCTTTGCCCATGACCCAGGTGCACTCCTCTTCCTAGTTGGCTGCCTGTGGACCTCAGCACTGGAGCGATACCTGGTGCTTCCCACTACCCCCTGAGACAGCCATAAACGTCAGGCCAGAGGTGTGTGCTAACGCTGAAGCACTGCAGGCCCTCCCTAGCCTGTGTTTTTCCCAGGAAGAGGATGATGGGCCAAGCAGCAGAGATGAGCTGGGATGGGAAGGTTTAATGAAAGGGGAAAGAGAAGCCATGAACAGGGGGTGCCACTTGGTACCAGCATCACCTCCACCTTCTGTCACCTCGCAGCAGCTCTCCTGGCTTCTTCTCTGGGGTCCCTTTTGCCCGGATATTTAACCTAGCCCTGTCCCAAACTTGAGCCTTCCACTTTGAATTTTGACTCTTTTTGTAATTACCTTAAATCCTTCCCTGGTGGTTCAGTGGTGAAGAACCCACCTGCAATGCAGGAGATGTGGATTCAATCCCTGGGTTGGGAAGATCCCTTGTAGGAGGAAATGGCAACCCACTCCAGTATTCTTGCCTGGGAAATCCCATGGACAGAGGAGCCTGGTGGGCTACAGTCTATGAAGTCACAAAAGAGTCAGACACGACTTAGCGGCTAAACAACAACAAAACTCTTAGACACTTCAGTGATGATTATATGCACAAAGCACTTAGAACACTTCTATTATAGGACCTCCCTGGCAGTCCAGTGGTTAAGACTCCGGGCTTCCACTTCAGGGGGTGCAGGTTCCATCCCTGGTCAGGGACCTAAGATCCCACATGCCAAGGGGCAAAGCCAAAAAACAAAAAACAACAACCCACTGCTGTTATAACTGCATTCCTGATCCCAGAGCCAGCCTCAGAGAGATCTAGCAAAGCCTAGAGACAAGGGCAGAGATGGGGGATAGGTCATGTTTCAGGGAGTGGGACTCCCCATTTTGCTTACAAGCCAGTTTCCACCTTAGGCCTCAGGTAAAGAGACCCCACAACTGCCGAAATTATATCCTAAGAGGTAAGACACAATGAGCCCATTCCTCTTGACTTGGATTATAATGATAGTGACTTTTGATTTCCTCATAGAGTCCTGGATCTCCTGGCATAGTCTTGCCTCCAAGTGTTTTCTGCATTCAATTTATGAAGAATGCCAAGTGGGGAAGACTGCTCATCTAATGCTTATCCATAAAATATATTTTTAAAAATAAGATTCAGACCTGATGAATCATGAAGTCATCTTGCCTCAAGATTAATAAAAGACAGTCTGGTAGCCCAAAGGGAGGTACAGGATCATAAAGAGATCATTGGTTTGCACGTATCAGTTTGCAAAATGTAAGCATTTTGAGAGCTTGATTTTATGTGTTTCTGTTTTCAGAGGTCACTGGCTGCCTTGTGCTCTAATCACCTGATAAAGAGGAAACCTCTGAGTATCTGGCTTTCAGGAGCTGAAAATGCAAAAAGAAAGGATAAAGTTAAGAAATCTGTGATCTGAACCCTGCACCCTTATCCTGTGTTGAAACCATGGAGGCCACTGCTCTCCTGATGTTAGGATTGTAGTGACACTGACCTTATCTTCTCCATACACCCTAGATACCCTGGTCCAAAGCTGCCTCCATGCTGGGCCGGCATGTCAGCCTTCACTTATATCTTCACATCACCTATTCTTCTGGGAACGGGGTCAAACTCTTCATTATTTTCTGTGTCACTATTTAAATATCCTATGAGCTTTATTTAAAGGAATTAGGGTAGGACTTCCATAGTGGTACAGTGGATAAGAATCTGCCTGCCAATGCAGCGGACATGGATTCAATCCCTGATCCAGGAAGATTCCACATGCTGTGGAGTAACTGAACCCAGGAGCTAAAACTAGTGAGCCCACGAACTGCAACTATGAAAGCCCATGTACCCTAAAGCCTGTGCCCCACAAGAGAAGCCACCGCAATGAGAAGCCAGCAAACCACAACCGAGAGTAGCCCTGGCGCGTCACTGATAGAGAAAGCCCTTGCACTGAAACAAAGACCCAGTGCAGACAAAAATAAAATAAATGAATAAATTGCTTTTAAAAATAAAGGGAAGCCGGTAAATTTTAAAATATGTTCCTCAGTTTGTTGTTAGACCTGTGGCTCTCAGTCTTGATATACATCAGAATCACCTCAAGTACTTTTAAAACTATGGATGCCTTTGCCAGATCTGGAATCTCAATTTGATTGACTTGTGTAGGGCACAGGTTGAACAGGTGAAGATTCCCCAGGTGATTCTACCATGCAAACAGAGTTGCACAGCCAGAGTTGAGAACCACCTCATTAAATGATTACCTGATAGTTACCCTTTCATGATAATACAATTCTTCTTGAGCCCAATCAAGCTAACTGATCCAGTAAAAACTTCAGTTAAATCTCAAGGTACTTAAAGATTTCCACTTAAATCAGTGTCAAATTTCTTGTTTTCTTTTTTACTTTTTTTGAAGTAATATGTAGTCATAAAGAGTCTAATAGTTTAGTAAGATCTGTTGGAAAAATAGTTCTTAGACCCCCTCCTGCCATTTCCCAGCCCCAGAGACAACTCCTTTTAACTCTTTTAACTGATTCTTTTGGTATTTGCCTCTATATCTTTAAACAGAATTCTTGGATTATTATTCCTTGATTTTCAGTGTGGCATGTTATCTATTGTCTTCACACCATGATAGTGAAGATTTATGTTTTTTATCCCCTCAACTCCTGCCACACAGATTTCTGTCCCTCTACTCTCACCCAATATATTTATACCATGATTTTGCTTAAATAAATATTAATTTTTTACATTATTATGATTTTGTACACCATTCAGAGCTGAGCCATGTAACAAACTATGATTACTTCTCCTTTCATGTACATTTCTCTTATTTCCTTGAGTTAATATCTGCCTTAATTTTCACTTGATTAGGTTTTTTTAAGTGAATTTTTTAATTTTTAATTAATGTATTTTTTTTGCTGCACCTGGAGGCTTGTGGGATCTTAAAACTCCAACCAGGGATTGCACTTGAGCCCTCAGCAGTGAGAGCTCAGAGTCCTAACCACAGGACCTGAGGAGAATTCCCCACTTGATTAGTTTTTTTATTAGTTTTTTATGAATTTTTCAGTAATCCATCCTTAAGTTCTCCAACAGTTGTTTAAATCTCTTCTCAAGACATTTTTGAAATTCTAAGATCCCACAAGCCTTAAAGTGCAGCAAAAAAATAAATAATTTAAAATATTCACTTAAAAACCTAACCAAGTGAAAATTAAGGCAGGCATTAACTCAAGGAAGTTAGTTGATGTCAGGTATTTCATAAATTTCATCTTCCTGAAAAACTGTCTCTCAGAGCTTTCTGACATGCTCAAGTCTGTGCGAGTTGCCATCTGTACCTGGTACACAATTATTATCCTGCAACATCCATTCAGTATCATCATCCTGGGATTGCCTGTAAGATCTCCTGTTTCTTTTTTCTAAAACTTTACATATTTAGTTTTATTTTTGGCTGTGTCAGATCTTTGTTGCAGCACGTGGGCTTCTCTCTAGTTGTGCCACACAGGGTCCAGAGTTTGAGGACTCAGTAGTTCAAACACACTGGGCTTAGTTGCCCCCTGGCATGAGGGATTTTAGTTCCCCTACCAGGGACTGAAACCACCTCTCCTGCATTGGAAGGCAGATTCTTAACCACTGAACCACAAAGGTAGTCCCAGATCTCCTGTTTCAGCACCCCAGTCTTTTCTCTTTCTTGGTTGACTCCATCATTTTGCTGAAATACATCCTCCACTAACGTCTTGAAAAAGAGTATGTGGGAGGTAAAAAACTGAAGCCCTTGCATGTCTGAAAATGTCTTAGTCCCACCTTCACAGTTGATTAATATTTTGAGTATCAAATTCTAGATTGTAAATCATTTTCCTTCAGTATTTTAGATCCATTTCTTCATTTTCTTCTAGCTCAGCGTTAAAGGCAATCTTCCATGTTTTTTTAGCTTGCAGTGTTGACTCCTGATCCTTTTTTGGTGGCTCATTTTTTCTCTCCAGAAGCCTTTAGGATCTTCTCTATGACCCTAGAGTTATGAAATTTCACAATGATATATGGGTATGTTTTCATCCATTGTTCTGGGCACTTAGGTGAGCCCTTTCAACCTGAAAACTGTGTCCTTCAGTTGTGGAAGTTGTTTCTCAGCCGCCTTTGCAGCTAGAAGTGTCCGTGTGACATGGTCGGGCCAATGAGGTGTTAGCAAAAGTCTGTCAGGAGGTTCTGGGAAATCTTTTGCTTCCCTAATATTGAGACACAGAAAAGTGCTAGTATGGCCTCTTCTTCTTTCTCCTTCCCTTGAATATGAATTCATATGGATGAAAATGGAGCTGTAAGAGTTATCTTGAACCCATGAGAGACAGGCAAAATAATCACAGATGTCATCCCTGATAATTTTTACCACTGATCCAGTATCAGAATCTGAGTGTCTCCTGAATTTTTCACATGAGAAAAATGAATCTCTGTTTTTTTAAAAAAAAAAAAAAACAACTCTGTAGGTTGGATTTTCTGTTACTTGCAGCCAATTACTCCTGATAGATTCCTGCTGACCATAGATGCTTGATAAACATTTATTTGGCTTAATGCTATAGAGGGGATGAAAGATTTGAGCTCATAGATGTCTTACATGAAATTGTGTCTTCTCTAAGGGAGAAAATTGAGAAAGAAAAGTGCCCAGGTTGGGATGTCCCTGGCAATCCAGACTCTGCACTTCCAATGCAGGGGGCACAGGTTTAATCCCTGACTGGGGAACTAAGATTCCACATGCTGTTTAGCATGGCCATAAATAAATAAAATTTTTAAAAATGTATCCAGGTCTTTCTTGGTGTCTTCAAAAAACCTCTGCATAAAAGAGGAACTTGGTCAAAGCACCCGAAGATACCAAAGGTGCTTGGGGGAAGTGAAAAGAGATCAGTGGCATGGCTATGAGACAGCATTTAAAACCCCATTGCACACACTTCACAAGCTTAGAGAATTATAGTATTTGGAGAGTAAGGGGTGGCATTTCTTAAATTAGCAAGAGGGGAAAAAAGACCTAAAAGGTCTGGCAGGGGAATGCTTGGTTTTATCAAAAGTACTGGCATATCCATTGATGCATCTTACCTATAATATATGCTGCTAAGTCGCTTCAGTCGTGTCCGACTCTGTGCGACCCCATAGACGGAAGCTCACCAGGCTCCCCTGTCCCCGGGATTTTCCAGGCAAGAACACTGGAGTGGGTTGCCATTTCCTTCTCCAATGTATGAAAGTGAAAAGTGAAAGTGAAGTCGCTCAGTCGTGTCCGACTCTCAGCGACCCCATGGACTGGAGCCCACCAGGCTCCTCCGTCCATGGGATTCTCCAGGCAAAAGTACTGGGGTGGGGTGCCATTGCCTTCCCCGCCTATAATATATATTGAACCTAAATAATAATTACACTGTAATCTGTGTTCCTGGGCTTCCCAGTGGCACTAGTGGTAAAGAATTTACCTGCCAACGCAGGAGACATAAGAGACACAGTCTTGATCCCTGGGTTGGGAAGATCCACTGGAGAAGGAAATGACAACCCACTCCAGTATTCTTGCCTGGAGAATCCCATGGACAGAGGAGCCTGGCAGGCTATAGTCTGTAGGGTCGCAAAGAGGTGGACATGACTGAAGTGACTTAGCACAGCACACAATCTGTGTTCACAAGGTAGACCAGTCCAGAATCAGAGTTTTAACAAGGAGCAAATGAATGGCTTAAGAAATAAAGCCTGTTTCATCCTAAAAACCAGACACTGAAACTTTCTAGCAACAAATGCATTTCAGCATGATTGTAATTGTATGTTTCCACCACACTAAAAAATCAAGCAGCTACAGCAAAAGTAAATTTTGTTTAAAAGACATGTATTAAGCAGCAATTGCACATCCAGAAAAGGCTCAATTTAGCCATGAAACTGACTTCCTGCTAAAAAGTCAGGCAAGGTCAGATAAAGGGGACTTAGCATCATAGTCGACCACAGGATCTGGTATACCTTTGGGAACAAGAGTTGCCCCCACAGCTGGAGACCAGGGTAGCCTATTTCTCAGAAATCAGTTTTCAGGAAAGAGAAGTTGGGTTTTCTGTGGTTTGACAGCTCTGACCAGTCTTTACTGCAGCTATTTATATTTTTAAAGCTGCTTTCCAGTAACTGTGAGCAGCCCTCGAGTTGGCAACTGTCCTAGGAGGGTGGTGACCAGGGCCTGCTCCATGAGGAGGTAAGGGGAGGGGAGAAGGGGAAGGGATGTGACGGCTGAATAAAACAAAGGGCCCAGAAATAGCAAGTGGCATTGCAGTGAGGCGAGGGAAGGGCACCTGGTGGGCTAAGGGCAGCAGGTGACCTCGTGCTGCTGGCACCTAGGCTGCCTGAGGGGGGCACTTGGATACAGTTCTACTCTCTGCTGGTCTCCCAACACGACCATCTTCATGGTCACTGGAGAGATGAGGAGAGGCTCTTGAACAGTAATTCTTAGTAATCCTGGCTCTTTTCTTTACTGGAGGTTTCAAAGAGTCCCCTGGCCGCCGGTGAGGTAGAGGGATGCAGGCCCTGGCTGTGCCCAGGCAGGAGGAAGGTCACACTCCCCTCTAGGCTCGTGGGGAAGGCTTGGGTCTTCTAGGGTCCCAAGGTGCTTGGTTTGCCTCTTTTCTGCTCCCAGAGGGGAGAATAAATGAGCACAGAGGTACATGCATACCAGAATTGCCAGTGTGATTCGTTCAACTTCCTTTGAAGAGAATTGAAATTCTCTCTTAACCTTAGCTCTTTACCTGTTGAAGCTAGTTTTTTGTTTGTTTTATGGTGGTGCCATGGAGCTTGTGGGATCCTAGTTCCCTGACCAGGAATCAAACCTGAGTCCTCAGTAGCAAAAGCTGAGAGTCTTAACCACTGCACCACCAGGAAATTCACTGAATCTAGATTTTTAAATTATTTATTCAATTGTGTGTGTGTGTGTGTGTGTGTGCATGTGTGCTCAGTTATGTCCAACTCTTTGCAACCCCATGGACTGCAGCCCCGCCAGGCTCCTCTGTCCGTGGAACTTCCCAGGCAAGAATACTGGAGTGGATTGCCATTTCCTCCTCGAGTGGATCTTCCCGACCCAGGGATCCAACCTGTATCTCCTGAATCTCCTGCATTGGCAGGTGGATTCTTTACCACTGAGCTACCTGGGAAGCCCTTATTCAACTTTAGGAACAATTTTTTTTACAACTTGGTCCTTTTTATGTGGCATAGACACCTTTTTTTTATTATTTTTAAACTTCTATTATGGACAATTTCAAAAATACAAATTTAGATGAAACAACGTAGTGAATCCTCACATTCTACAAATCCAACTTAAACTGTTATCAACTCACAGCCAACCTTTTTCATCTTTTATTCCCTTCCTTACAACCTATCACTTCAAAAAGCAAATCCCAACCACTCCAGGCAAGCTTCTGAGTTCTTTGACCTGCACATCGTGGTCCTCAAGCAATCCTGCTTTCTGGTGTGACAAAATGTTCCAGGTTCATCCTGTACTTTTACTATTCCAGTGGAATTAGCCATTTCCTTAAATAAGAAACAGTATTTCTAGAACGCAGTCTGGGTTCTCAGGGTGCTGTTGCATCAGCTGATCACCGTTTCTAGGATACAGTGCCTACTTGGGCATTCTTTTCAGGCTCTAGTAAACATTTGGACTCACATCACTACAATAGACCACACTTGGCATTGACTTCACTTAGAATAAGGATACAGGACAGGAAACAGCCCACCAACAGGGGAGTGGCAAGCCTTTGTCTAGGTACCCCCATTCCCTACCTCTTAGAGGAGGTCATTAAAAGGATGTGACTGCCGGTTGATCCATGAACTGGACCCAGGCAGTCAGCGGTTCCTCATCCACTACCCGCTCCTTGGAATGCATGCTCTGCCCTGTGTTCCCACAGTGGGAGCTATTCCAAAGATGCAGCCTTGAGTAAGGTGTTGTTGAGACCATCTGGACAGTATACATGACTGAACCCAGTTAAGGCAATCAACCCTCTGTATCCACAGGTTCCACATCCTTGAATTCAACCAACCTCAGATGGAAAAGAGTCAGAAAAAAATTCCAACGGCTTCTGAAAAGCAAAAGTTGAATTTACCAGTGGACCAGTAACCACATGGCATTTACATTGTATTTACAACTACGTACATAGCATTTACATTGTATTAGGCATTGTGTGTAATCTAAAGATGATTTAAAGCATAGGGAAAATATTCATATACATTATATGAAAATACTATGCCATTTTATGTAGGGGGTTTGAGCATCCACGATTTTAGTATCCATGGGGGTCCTGAAACCAATCCCCTGAGGATACCCAGGGAGGATGATTGTTTGAACTTTTCATTAAGCTTCTAGCAGGCAGGTGCTGGAGGGTGCCAGAGATCCATTCATCTTTCGGCATCCTAGGACAAGCCTTGTATGTAAATTGCTTTGTTTGTTCAAGCCTGCCACCTACCAACCTTGAGTGGGCTGCCTCTTTCTTCAGTCTCTCCTCCTTGCCCTCCCTGTACAGGAGCCAGTTTGGTTGACACCACCTCCCCCCATAAATTACCAGATAAAGTACAGGATGCTTAGTTACACTTGAATTTCAGATAAACAATGAATATAATCCTCATATGCCAGTTAGAAACTAATATTCTAATATTAGCAATATTTTTATGAGACCAGCTTGCTTCCCTGTTCCCTCAAGAGATATGTCCAATTCCAAGAGTCATGCTTCTCAGGAAACTTCAAAGCCACAGCTTTCCACCATGTCTTTCTAATTCATTCACTGTCCTCACTGTCCAGATATAGTAGGTCATTTTTACCATAAACAATGTTGCCTAGCAACGTAGCTGACATTCTACCTTCGTCAGATTTTCAGAAGAAGAGAACTATAAAATGTAAACTTCACAGAGAATGAGAAATGATTTTTTTTCTAGCCCTATGCAAATAGAGGCCTTTTCAGCGGTCAGAGCTAGATCAAAGGAGAAATAGATGATAAAGGAAAAACTCAATTTTCCACCTGAGCCAGGAAAACCCCAGTGTTTCCCTACTGTGTATTCTTTACTACTCACACTAAACACTTCACTTCCGACACTCCTGATCCCCAAATGTCTGGAGGTTTTCCCCTACACCAAGAAGAAACAAAGGAGAGGCAATCAAGAGACAGCAGCACAGTGTGGGGCAGGATCCTGCTTCCCTCTCAGAGAACATACCTAACAAAACACCATTGAGTGCTTCTGTGAGACCTGAAGCTCCCCCCAACCCGAGGACGTTAAGGTTAGGCTTAGTGCAGGTTCCTGGAACACCACCCTGTTACCTCACCACCAACCAATCAGGAGAAAGTCTGCAGACTGTGGAAGTCCACAAAGACTCTGACCCCCACCCCCAAGGTGTTTCTCCCTTCAAAAACTGTCATGACCCCAGCAGAATCTTCAGAGCTGGTTTTAGGATATGAGTTCACCTTCTTCGCAAGTCGTCAACCTCCTGAATAAAACAACTTTTCTTTTCTAATCAACACTCACTCTTGCATATTGGCTTTTGAGTGGCAAACAGCTGAACCTGAGTTTAGTTACAGTACACTTTTTTTCTTTACTATTAATACATATGCTTATAACTTTTAGTAATGAAAAATGGAAGACATATAGTGTTGAGTGATCGGTCCACAAGGAGTTATTTAGTACCTGCTATATGGTTGGCACCCCACTCCTTGCCTTGCCTGGAAAATCCCATGGACAGAGGAGCCTGGTGGGCTGCAGTCCATGGGGTCACTAGGAGTTGGACATGACTGAGCGACTTCACTTTCTCTTTTCACTTTCATGCATTGGAGAAGGAAATGGCAACCCACTCCAGTGTTCTTGCCTGGAGAATCCCAGGGATGGGGGAGCCTGGTGTGCTGCCGTCTCTGGGGTTGCACACAACAATCAATTAGCGTAAGAAATAAGAAATAAAAAAACTGCTTAATAAGTAAGAGATGATAAGTGTTAAGAAAACAAAAGTAGAGGAGGATGGGGAACTGGAATGCTGAGGGGTGGGGCAAGGGTTGGCTGAAGGGCTAAACAGGGGCACAAAGGCTCCAAGACAAAGGGCTTAGTCCACAAGACTATCAAGAGAAGTACACCTATATGCAAAAGTATATCTATGACCTCACCTGTAAAATTTATACTTTAACACCTACACTACATATATATCCATGTGGTTTCTTTACATATCTTGTATTTTCATAGAAAAAATGTACTACAAAATATCTACAGTGGCTATCTGTGGAAGAATGTGGTGATTTTTTTATTCAATTTTTTTTTTTTTTTATAGTTTACTGTATTTGCTATGTTTTGTAGCTCAGTTGGTTAAGAATCTGCCTGCAGTGCAGGAGACCCGGGTTCCATCCCTGGATCAGGGAAGATCCCCTGGAGAAAGAAATGGCGACCCACTCCAGTATTCTTGCTTGGAAAATCTCATAGACACAGGAGCCTGGTGGACGGCAGTCCATGGGGTCGCAAAGAGTCAGGCACGACTGAGCAACTAACACTTATAACATCAAATAGACCTAGTTTATTATCAGAAGTAAAACAATATATAACATTACATGTTTTAAAAAGCAGAGCTATTTTACCTTTCAACCCCAGGAAAGGTGTTCTTAAAGGGGCAAGGAGGTGTGGTTTGGGTAAGGGGTCTGACATTTCTGAGGAGACTGTATTCTTCTTCAAGGGGAGCTTTACCTTTAAATAAGGAGGCAGCTGAGTCATGAGTCAGGAGTTGGATTTCAAGAGAGCCATGTGTAAAGGGTAAATTTTTCAAAAGTCCACCTCCACACCTAAAGAACCACGCTCAGAGTGGCCCGAATGCTTCTGACACTCTAACGCCTGCCTCCCCGGTCAGTAATAATACAAAAGTCCATTTCTGGAAAAAAAAAATAAATGGTACCTAATTAAACTTATAAGATTTTGCACAAGGAAGGAAACTATGAGCAAGGTGAAAAGGCAGCCTCCAGAATGGAAGAAAATAATAGCAGATGAAACAACTGACAAAGAATTGCTTTCCAAAATATACAAGCAGCTCACGCAGCTCAATACCAGAAAAATGAACAACCCAATCCAAAAGTGGGCCAAAGAACTAAACAGACATGTCTCCAAAGATGACATACAGATGGCTAATAAACACATGAAAAGATGCTCCACATCACTCATAATTAGAGAAATGAAAATCAAAATCACAAATGAAGCATCATTTCATGCCACTCAGAATGACCACCATCAAAAAGTCTACAAACAATAAATGCTGGAAAGGATGTAGAGAAAAGGCAACCTTCTTACATTGTTGGTGGGAATGCAAACTGGTACAGCCACTCTGGAGAACAGTGTGGAGGTTCCTTAAAACACTAGAAATAGAACTGCCATATGACCCAGCAATGCCACTGCTGGGCATACACACCAAGGAATCCAGAATTAAAAGAGTCACATGTACCCCAATGTTCACTGAAGCGCTGTTACAATAACTAGGACATAGAAGCAACCTAGATGTCCATCAGTGCCGGGGTCCAGCCCTGGCTGATCCAGGGTCTTCGGAGGGTGGACGGCGTAGGTGACTCATTTACATATCAATTAGAAACATTAAGAGTAATTAATAGCAGATAGCTCAGTAGGAATATTCAGAGGAGAGAAGAGGCTGAGTAGCTTGGTTTACACAGGAGACCAATAAAACTTCAAGACAAGAAGTTTGCACCACTTGCATAGGCCGCAGGCGCCCACTCGAATAGCGGAAAGTGCCCCACCTTAGGCACTTTCTCAAGTGGGTCTTAGAAGCCCAGGTATGATTAGCAAGCTTGGTGGGTTCCGTGCTCCAGATGGAAACTTTAGCAGGAAATGGAAATAGAGAGGAAGAATGACATAGGGAGACCAAGCTCTGGTGAGCAAGGCCCCTAGCTTTATTTTCAACAGGGGCTTTTATACCCTAAGTTACACATAGAGGATAATAGGGGATGTGAAATCATGCAAAGCCAGCAGTCTTTGATCCTTATCAAAAACCAGGGTTTCTTTCCTGCAAATTTATCACGTACAAATGGTTCAGGTGATTTACATCATCTTCTGGCCAGAAGGCCTATTTTATGACATTTTATGACTCTTGACAAAGGTTTGTCAACTGCAAGACTTATTTTTTCTAAGAGTAATTATTTTAAGGTCTGGCGCCATCTTCATCCGAAGTGTTAGATAAACTTGCATTCCTATAGGGGGGAAGCGCAGTGGGTTTACAATAAAGAAAAGAATTTATTACCTTAAGGGTCTAAAGTTACTAGCACCAAGGCCACTACTTATTTTTTCTACAAACCAACTATATTAATTAATACACATTCAAGGATACAAAACAGGGGATGTGGAAACTTGGCAAAAAGCATTGGCTCAGTGAAATCTTTTACTAGTCTTATTCTGACAGTTTTTAAGTCTCTGAGAGACTCTAAGCTATTTGAATATCTTAAGCTTCCCCTGCCCCTCAAGGCTGAGAGACTGTAAACAATCGTATGTATAGCTATAGGAGTCTGGGTAAACTTGTCAGGCGAGTTAGAAAGCTATCTGAGGGGTTTGAATTTGAACACTCCTAATGCCCAGGAACTTTATTAATTGGAGCTGTAAGTTAATTCTTTATTAGAGAGAGCAAGATGGTGGTGGGGGACAGCCCCCAGTAAAGTCAGACGTGAGAGCACAAAGCAATAAAGAAGGCAGACTCTGGTTTTTTGGGGGTAGATGCTCGAGAATATCCAGGGGGACTCCTGAGGTTAGAACTCGCCTTTGCGTTTGCCAAGCCTCCTTCCTCATGACCTTTGTCACGAGTAGAGTGCCTCTCCACGGCGGCTCCCGACACATCAGCAGACGAATGGATAAGGAACTTGTGGTACATATACACAATGGAATATTATTCAGCTATATATTAAAAAAAAAAAACACACATTTGAGTCAGTTCTAATGAGGTGGATGAAACTGAAGCCTATTATACAGAGTGAAGTAAGTCAGAAAGAGAAATACCAACACAGTAGTATTAACACATATACATGGAATTTAGAAAGACAGTAATGACCACCCTATATATGCAAGACAGCTAAAGAGACACAGATGTAAAGAACAGACTTTTGGACTATGTGGGGAAGACGAGGGTGGGATAATTTGAGGGAATAGTATTGAAACATGTGTATTACCATATGTAAAATAGATGACCAGTGCAAGTCCGATGTATGAAGCAGGGCACTCAAAGCTGGTGCTCTGAGACAACCCAGAGGGATGGGGTGGGGAGGGAGGAGGGAGGTGGATGCAGGATGGGGGGACACATGTGCACCCGTGGCTGATTCACACTGATGTATGGCAAAAACCACCACAGTATTGTAAAGTAATTATCTTCCAATTAAAATAAATAAACTAATTTTTTTAAGTCCATTTTCCTTGAAATCAGTTAGCAAGTACAGTTTAGCAAAACTTGGACTCAGCAAATACAAGAAGGAAAAGCATGCTCCTCGACTTTAGGGAATTAACAGTTCAACCAGAGATTACTCTTCCACAGGGAAAGGAGGAAGAGGCTTGTGGGGCAAGGGAAGATTTGGCAGAGATTCATCAATGCAGAAGCAAATGTGAATCAGCAGGATGTTATCAGATGCTTGAAAGATGGGTATATAGAGAGAAGGGCTCCAGGGGAAGAGGGCAAGTGGAGAAGCAGAAAGAGGCAGAGGCCAGCAAGTCCATACTGGAGGCACAGGTAGTGCTGTGAAAAGCCTGTGACCTGAACTAATACTGGGGATTTTGCAACCTAATGACCCCGAGGAAAGAGTCACCAGAAATTGCACTCCTGGCCATGGGTCTCTTAGCAAACCTGACCCACATGAAACCAAAGAGCAAAGAAACACTTGTGGTTCGTGATGCTGATGCAGCCATCCCATTGCTGCCAACCAACCTGACTCTCAAGTGTTTACTTACTTGGTCAGAGGGAAGCTGGGTGCAATCCCACTTTCATCACCGAGGCTTGCTTCCCTGCATGCTTGGAAATATGGTGGGGCAGGTTCTGGCCAGAGGATGAGAGAATGAAGGGGGACTAGGCATGCTCCTGGGGGAAAATGTATCTTTCTCATCCCAATACATGATGTGCTGGGAAAAGAGAAGAAGACCAGCTATCCCAACCTAGGGGTCAGGAAAGGCTTCCTGGAGGAGACAGTACTTGAATCGGTTGGGAAGAGCATGTGGGAGTCTAAGACGAGGAGAGGGTTCCAGGCAGAGGGAGCAGCACGGGAGAGGGAATGGGGCATCTTTTTAAGCAGTAACCTCAGGCTGGCTGGAGTCTGACATTGAGTGCGTGGACAAGGTAAGGGGTGATGCTGGAGTGGAGGCCACTTTCTCTGCAGGGCGACAGGAAGCTTTGAGGGTTTTAAACAATGGAGTTAGCTGATGATTGATAACGGAAGTTTGCTAAAGTCACCAATGACCCTTGTGTCGCCGAATCCATTTCGTACTTTTCAATCTGCGTCTAACGTGAATTCTCATGGTAGCGTTTGGTCCCACTGCCCTCTCCCTCCATCCTAGAGCATTCTCATGTCTTGACTTCTCAGTCACCACATTCTCCTGGTTTTCTCTCCACCTCCCTGGTCACTCTTCTCAGCTTCTACTTCTCTCACTGGGCTCTGAATGTTGGTATTTGACAGGGTGTGTCTTGGCACCTTCTCACCATTCACTCTTGCTCTCAACCACCTCATTTATTCCCATGGCTTCACATGCATCTATTACACATAATAGAATTAGGGGAGAGGAGAGGCCTCAGAATCAAGTCAAATCAAGCATAGGGTCCTGTTTCCGGGGTGTCATGGCTGAGTCTGCATGTTCATACTGAACCATCAACAATTGTGGGATGAGTCAGGGTGGAGAGGGTCAGAATGAGTAGTTCAGAGATTAGTAGAGGCATGTAATAAGGTGGGGGGCGGGGAAGAGGAGAGTTGCAGATTAGTATAGTTCGTGTCCTGGATTAGAAAGAAAGCAGAGAACACAACTCACTGTTCCCAAGCATGGAAGGAGTGGTGAACACTGATGCACATTAAAAGACCAAGTCCAGGGTCATAGAAAAATGTGATTGCAGAGAGGTTCAGGAAAGACGCATAGGCCCATCTGACTCCAAAGTCCAGGAAATCACCCAAGGCAGGGATCCAGACCACAATAGCAAGGCCAGCAGACTGGTGGCCCTGGCCTGGCTTGAACTTCTGCTCTGGTGTGGGCAGGCAGGCAGGCATCCAAGGATATGCTCCCAGACGAGGACAAAGGCTTGGGGGTGTTGGTGGACTCTGTGTGCAGTCCAGACCACACTGACACATTCATGGTGAGACAGGGAAATCATGAGCCATTCCTGGTCCCTTATGGTTTCCAACCTTACATGCCCCAGGACAAAGAATTTAGCCACTGATAAAGCAAATTCCTTTTGTGCTTCATTAGGAGTAAGGCTGCAAACAAGATCCAAACATGGTCTAAAGAAATTTTTGTGGCATTTACAATCAGCAGGAAAAGGCAGATTATTCAGTAAATGACGTTAGAACAATTGACTATCTATTTAGAAAAATTAAGTTAGAGTCTTACCTTAAAATCAAGAACAAAAATAAATCTAATAATTAGTAATTGATTTTAAAACTTCCCAGAAAGAAAAGCCTAGGTTCCAATGATTTCATTGATGAATTCTATCAAACATTCAAAGAAGAACTAATACTAATCTTTCACAAACTCTCCCCCAAAATAGAAGAAAGAATATTTTCTAATTCATTATTTGAAAAGACAACCCCCTGAATGGGAGAAAATATTTGCAAATCATATATCTGATAAGGGATTTGTACAGAGAATACATAAAGAACTCTCACAACTCAGTAATAAAAAGACAACCCAATTTAAAATTGGCAAAGATCCAGGTAGATATTTCTCCAGTGAAGATATCAGATCAGATCAGATCAGTCGCTCAGTTGTGTCCGACTCTTTGCAACCCCATGAATCGCAGCACGCCAGGCCTCCCTGTCCATCACCAACTCCCAGAGGTCACTCAGACTCACATCCCGAGTCGGTGATGCCATCCAGCCATCTCATCCTCTGTCGTCCCCTTTTGTTCCTGCCCCAAATCCCTCCCAGCATCAGGGTCTTTTCCAATGAGTCAACTCTTCGCATGAGGTAGCCAAAGTACTGGAGTTTCAGCTTTAGCATCATTCCTTCCAAAGAACACCCAGGACTGATCTCCTTTAGAATGGACTGGTTGAATCTCCTTGCAGTCCAAGGGACTCTCAAGAGTCTTCTCCAACACCATAGTTCAAAAGCACCAATTCTTTGGCACTCAGCTTTCTTCACAGTAGTAGTAAACAATTAATGTCCATTCATAGGAAACTAGCTACAAATGATGACTCCTCACCATTAGACACTAAATGGCCATTTAAAAAAAACTCAATTACTGATGACATAGAAAGATGCTTGAAATGCATCGTTAGAGAAGAAAAATAAGTTACAGAACAGTATGTCTAATGTGATCCTAATTTTGAAAAAATAATGCTATAGATGTTTGCATATGCATAGAAAAATTTCTGGATAAGTACACAATGAACTGTAACAGCAGTTACCTGTGAGGACTGGATATTTAGAAGAGAGAGAGTATGGGGGGTAAGGGGAGGAAATTTTGTTTGTATACTTTTGAATCATTTTTATACTTTAATAAATATGGAAAAATAAAGCAATTACCTTATGAGAAAACCAGGAAGGAAGCAGAGAAGGTGAGAGGGAAGGTATAATATAGGAATAGTAATTAACATTGATTTTTACCTAGGTGATGGAGTTTTGGAGAATTTTTCCCATTTGTCTATCTGCATTTTCTAATTTTTCAATGAGTTTTTATTAGTTGTTGAAAAAAACAGTTAGAAATAAAACAACGTCCTAATGCCTTTCTGTTCACCAGTTAAACAGATAAGGAAAGACTCGGTGACACGGGTACAAAAGGAGATAGTTTCCAAACAATGAAGCCTTTTAGAAGAGAATGTTAAGAGAAATGGTGCTGGAAACACATACAGAAATGAAATCCTGATGCTTCCCTGGTGGTCCAGTAGTTAAGATTCCACGCTCACAATGCCAGGGGCATGGGTTCGATCCCTGGTGAGGAAACTAAGATCCCACACGCCACCTGGTATAGTACAGGGGAAAAAAAGAATGAAATCCTAAGTCACATACTTAGTAATCATGAAAATGTCTCTCTGAGGCATCAGAACTTCAAAATTTTAATGTATTTTTGGTGCAACATGGACTTGAAAGTTCTATTATGCTAATTGATCATTATGGACTACAGTACTCAACTGACATGTGTGAGTCCAGATGGTAAATAAGGTAACATTTTAATTTGTTAGAAATCTTAGAACTCCTTTTGTCTTTTCTCCCATTGGTAAGTAAATAATTGAGTCAGGTAGGTTCCGTATCTTACAGCAAGATAGACAAGGAAGTTTATTCCAACAATATGACATTTTTGAAAACCAATCATTTTTTAAACTTTAAAATTATATTTGCATATGTGTGAACATGGTGTGTATATCTATGTATCTGTCTATATATACTATAAGTATGCTATGTTAGGATACATGTGATTACCAGGCATGTATGGTGGGGATTTCTGAGAGGGAGTAGACAACTGGGGAGAAAAAAGCAAAGAGAATAAAATGCACTAAAAATAGATGAAATTACCTTTTTGTATTTGTGTTAAATAAAAAACAGATTCAACAACTATTTGAGGATTTACTATATGCAGGCCCTTTTCTAGGTGTTGAAGTAGGTACATCAGTGAACAACTCTGACAAAGATCTCTACCCTCAAGAAGCTTACACTCCAGAAGATAATAAACTTTAGACATAACACGTTAGTAAATCATAATCTACATAACTGTGGTGATACATAAGGAAATAAGACAAAATATTCAATGAATGAGTAGAAAACCTACACTTCTCCTGTGTCTTTGCCCTACTACTCCTACCATACTCACAACATTCTGACACTACATGTTGGGGGTGTTTTCCAATTCTGCAGTTGGGTCTGCAATTGGGAGACCAGCTGGGTCTGTCTTTCAGGAGATAGCATCAGATCCCACGTTAAGGGGATCTGAGGCTGCTGCCACTTCAGATGCCAATCACAAGCAGTCAGTCCCAGGTTACCTGCAACTTTTAACTTGGCTACAAGTTGAGGGTTCCCAAAGCCTCTTCCCCTTTGGATTTGATCATTTGCCAGAAGAGCTCATAGAACTCAGGAAAACGTCTACTTACGCTTAAAAGTTTATTGCTGTGTAATAAAGGATGTGATGAAAGATGCAGATAAACAGGCAAATGAAGAGATACAGGTGAAACCTGGGAGGAGCCTGAGCACAAGATTTCTTCCCCATGGAGTTGGGTGAACCACCTTCCCAGTATACACATGTTTTCATCAACCTGGAAACTCTGAATTCCATACTTCAAGGATTTTTATGAAGGCTTCATCACATTAACAGGATTGGTCATAAACTCCATTTCCAGCCCCTCTTCCATCTCTGGAGAATGGAGAGGGGGGCTGAAAACATCACGCTTCTAATCATAGTTGGTCTTTCTGGTCACCAGTCCCCATCTAGGAGCCTACCGGGGTCACTTCTTTGGAACAAAAGACACTGCTAACACCTGGAAAATTCCAAGGGATTTAGGAATTCCAAGTCAGAACCAGAGTCAAAGACCAAATATAGGAACATAAGACGCTTCTAGTGGTCTTATCACTTAAGAAATTACAAGGATTTTAAAAACTCTGTGCCAGGAACCAGGGGCAAGGACCAATGTATTTCTACTATCTCACAGTGAATAAATATAATTTTTAAGAATTATAATTAATGATAATTAAGTGATAGATACATAAAAATTAAAAGAATCTATACACACATTTTTAAATAAAAAATAAAAAATTGTTTTATCAGTAATTGGTTATTTAATACCAGCAACAGAGAAATATACTGGTGTGACACTTTCAGTTCAGTTCAGTCGCTCAGTCATGTCTGACTCTTTGCGACCCCATGAATCACAGCACACGAAGCCTCCCTGTCCATCACCAACTCCCGGAGTTTCCCCAAACTCATGTCCATTGAGTCAGTGATGCCATCCAACCATCTCATCCTCTGTCGTCCCCTTCTCCTCCTGCCCTCAATCTTTCCCAGCATCAGGGTCTTTTCAAATGAGTCACTTAGCAGACATTAAAGGAAATTTTTATTCTAATTAAAAAACCTGAAAAAGCACTTAAGAATTAGGTGGCCTGAATTCTAGTCCTGACTCCACCACTGCCCAAACCTGGGGTAGTTACTTATTTCTCTGTCTGTATCCTTAAACTTGCAGTTGGGGAAAATAATATATGGTCTACTTGACTTCACAGGGTTATTGTGAAACTCACATGAAGTATATAAGTATGCTCTAAACATCATCAAACAGGGACTCCCCTGGTGGTCCAGTGGTTAAGAATCTGCCTTCCAATGTGGGGGATGTGGGTTCCATCCTTGGTCAGAGAAGTAAGATCCCACACACCACAGAACAACTAAGCTGGCTCACAGCACCAAAGTGCCTGCCACCACAATAAAGATCCAGTGTAGACAAAAAAAAAAAAAAAATCCTCAAACACTATATACAAATCAAAGAATTGTGATTCATGAAGCTACAGATTGTTCTGATAAACCCAACAAGAGACAAGCCAGTGGAATCAATGCCTGGAGGACCCCGTGGGGTCCAGTTGCAAAAGCATTGTCCTTCAAAATGATCAAGGAAGAGAGAGTTTATCGCCCTGTGTCGCAGGCACACTGGGGACAGCCATCTAAAAACAACCCCTCTACCTGCCTTCCACTCTCTGTTAAAAGGGCTGACTTCCAGCAGCAGTGTTTCCTCAACACAACCCAGTCACTGGTAATAGTTAAACACAGGTGGGCCAATATGATTTTCTTCCAGAGAAGCTTTGACTTAGGAGAGGGAAACAGAGAGATGCACAGCTAGACAGAAGCATTCTGTACATCCGGAAGTTACAGTTGAAGTTGGAGCTGCGAGCAGCCATCTTTGGGCCAGGAAGCCCGGTTGGTCTAGAATGAGGCAGGGTTGAGAAACAGCCCTCCTTGTGCTGCTGGTGTCCTCCAGCCTGGTTCTGGTTCTTCTTGAGGCCCAATTCTTGGGCTCCATGAGTCCCCTGTTGAATCCCGATAAATTTTCAAAGGTTAGCATGGTTTCTGTTGCCAAAGTTCCTGAACTAAACATACAGTCTAGGCCTGGCTCATTTGGCAGGGTTACGATTAACAGGAATAGCACAGAGGCAGTTAAAAAATAAACCACCTTGTCCTGGCTTAACTGGGTCATGAACATATTGTGCAACCCTGACAGGTATAATCATTCCAACAAAGAGAACAGGAAAATAGGCAAGCAGCTGAGTCAGGAGCAAAGACTGTCATTAACCTAAACTGCACCCACTTTTGGAAATGCAATTCAGGAAAATGAACCTGCTGGACCAGATGATATTTTTTTGAGAATTTCTAACTGCTCTTGAGACTGCAATTTAGAGCTTCTTAGTTATGGAGAGTCACACCTAAGGAACGCCAAAGTTACTCCTTCCCCATTGCAAATCATAGAAAGGCTGGAGAACCATGAACAGTATAATTTAACCTCAAAACTATTTAGCAAATAGAAAAGTCAATAAAGCCTCACTAGCCCTGAGCCCTGTCAATCCAAAAGGAAATTTGGAAAACAGCAGTCATCATTCATTTCCTTCATGCCTTCATTCAACAAATATTGAGTGTCTACTGTGTGCCAAGTACTGCGTTAGGGGTTGCAGATACAGTTGTGAAAAAATTGATTGAGGTCCTTGTCTCAAGGAACTTGTGGTCTAAGTGGAGGGAGACAGACAATATAAAATGGGGATATAACGTGTTCTTATATTTGCTGGGAAAAAAATCAACAGCGCAGGCGTACAGGAGTAATAGACATGTGTTACCTCACACGCACTAGTCAGGGACAGCCTCTGTGATAAGTTGATGTTTGAACAGAGATTTCTAAGAAGGGAGGGAGGAAGGGATGCCGCGCTCTGGGTCGAGCTTTCTAGGCCGAAGGAAGAGCTAGTACCAGCCTAAGGTGGGGGCCGGTGGGAGCCCAGGTGGCTGTTCATCCCTCTCTCACTTTCCCTCTCCTACGTCAAAATGTCTCATGAACTTGGCAAGGAGTCGTGGATGGGTGTCTTGTAGGCCTCAGTCAAAACCTTCACATTTATTCTGAGGAGGGCAGTCATTGAGATTTTGAGTAACTGGAGGAGAGACATGATCTGATTTAAAAGGATCATTCTGGCTGCTGTACAGAGAATAAACTGTAGGGGATCCAGGGAGATCACAAAGGAGACTATGGCCATAGTCCAGCAGATAGATGGTGGGTTAGATCACGTAGCAGCAATGGAGATGGTGAGAAGTGATCGGACTCCAGATATTGCCATAGACTCACTGAGGGATTGGTTGCGGGTTTTCAGGGAAGGACACCGAGTGGCTCCTAGGCTTCGGACTTTCAAATGAAGACACCTGTTCTCCAGGGAGACAAAGAGCAACGCAGACTATTTACAGCAAACACAGAAAGTGGACATGAACTGCTTAGTCTTTATAGATCTGAGAGCTGCCTGTGCTGAAGTAGTTCAGGCCAGGGTTTGGGCTGAGGAAGGATCAAAACCTGGAGGCAGGAGTTGGGCAGAGCGGATGAGCAGTTATGCCTAGAACAAAATGCCATCTGTAAGTCAAGGCCAGAAGTTATGATACTTAGATAAGGGGAAGTGATACTGAAAGCAAAGTCAAGGTCAGAGTTCAGAGTTTCAGTGCAATTGGGGAGGGAAAGGCAACAACTGAAACAGGACAAGAGCAAGGATAGTTTATGATATATGACACATTCTGCTAAAAAGGTTTGAGTACATTTCATTTAATCCTTACAAAACCCCATGAGTTAGGTGTCGTTAGCCTTATCTTATGGATGAGGAAAAGCAAGAGGATGAATAACCCACACGTGGCTGGTAGGCAGTAGAACACAGTATTAAGCTTGGTTTGGATCTGACTCTGAAGCTTGTGTGCTTAAAGACTGCACAATACTGCAAGTTTCAATGTCTCAGTAGGCAGCTGAAGTCATCTCAAGTTATGTGGGTGTGGGAGTGGTAAGCTCAAGTGGAAGCAGAGTCCAAGTACACAGACAAATTTGGATCCAAATTTGTGGTTTTAAGCTGGACGTGAAGAAACAGGCTTGGGCTGGAGTTTGAAATCAGAAGCCCAGGATCCGCCAAAGCAACCGTCATCCTACTGCAGCAGCACCGAGCTATAACCAAGGCATTGTACATGCAGACGGTTGTACCGCAAGGTAAGTATCCTGTTTAGCTAGACTTGTAACACTATCACTGTGCTGTACCAAGACAGCAAGGGTCAGCATACAAATCCAGTGGAATTAGTTAGATCTCTGTATTGGAACTGTAATGATGTTCCAACATGGGTAATCAAACATCCATCTTTTCTGTAAGATACTTATTACACACTAAGCCTTGGAAGAGCTTGTAAAGATCCTTCTCTTCACCTGGTTTATTTAAGGAGCATGCCCCAGGCACTATGAACAAAGAGCTTGGTGAGTTCACAATGCTCTTTCAAAGGTAAACAACGTTGGACTTTGAATACTTTTGTTTCTGGCAAGGTTGCACTGAACACAAAGTTTCATTCTTATTCTGCTTCAAAGTCATATTAATATACTCAGCCCAGTGCATCTATTACAGAAGTAAGACCTAGAAGGAATATATACTGGTAAAGGTTAAACATCATGGCTATTATAGTGGGTTAGAATTCAAAAGGTGTGCCATTCAGAGTTGTCCCAGATAAGCTGTATTATTAAGCTCAAGTAATCTGTATCACCTAAATTAACAAGGACCTTAGGTCCAAAGAGATAAGTGCCACACAATGAGAAGATGAGTTAATGGTGAAAGTGGATCCAAAACTTGAATCTCCCAATTTGTCCTTTTTCCTCTCAAGCCAGATTTCAACATATTAAATAGTAAGAAACCCTAATATTAAGAGGCAAACTACAATTATTAATATTTATTAATAGTAGATACGTGATAAACCCATTTAGGGTAGAGTCTTTGCTTGTTTTGAATTCAACAGTAAACGGAAACTGAAAAGGCCAGGATTAGGAGGTGAGCAATTCAAAGAACAAAACCAGCCCACTAAATGTGCTACAGAAAACAGTACTTCTAAATAATTTTGAAAGGAATACTACTATGCAGAACCTAGTAAAACACATTAGTTTAACCTAGAAGTAAAGGTGATACCATATTGGATTTTATTTTAAAAGTCTGGTTTACTCCCTAAATGTAGGCCCAAGTATAAATTTATAAAATTGACTCACTTGTCCCCAAGCTGCAGCAACTGCAGTGAGAAATGAGAAACAAGACCATCTCATCATCATTGAAGCGACTGCACAAAAATCCCTAAGGTGTGGTCATAACTGTCGTGAGGTTGTTTGGAATTAGAGATTTCGATTTCTGCAACTCCAATACTTTGGCCACCTGATGCTAAGAACTGACTCATTTGAAAAGACCCTGATGCTGGGAAAGACTGAGGGCAGGAGAAGGGGATGACAGAGGATGAGATGGTTGATGGCATCACCGACTCAATGGACGTGGGTTCGGGTGAACTCTGGGAGTTGGTGATGGACAGGGAGGCCTGGCATGCTGCGGTTCATGGGGTCGCAGAGTTGGACACGACTGAACAACTGAACTGAACTGAACTGTACTTCAAGTAAACACACCGAGCCTGGTATGGTTAACTGTAGAAGAGTTGGTTTCTTCTTTGGGAGGATGTGGACGAACAGAAACTTTCATACACTTGGACAGCAATGTAGCATCTCACAGACTTGAAGATATGCTTTCTCTGTGACCTAGCAATTATACATTACCCAAAAGACACTCTTATATGTGTTTACAAGAATTCTCACTGCAAATGTGTTTGTAGCTGCAAAATTTTAAAAACAAGTGTCATTTCAAAAATGGATACACTGCAAAACAGCAATTAAAATGGAATTAGGCCTACACGCATGAACATAAACTTCAGACATGTTGAATGAAACACCTAAGTTGAAAAAATATGCCATGATTTTAATATGCAACATTACATACACAAAAACTGTGCATGAGAATGATAAACCAAATTCAGAAAGAGTCTACCTCTGAGGACAGAGGCAGGGAAATGAGATGTGGGAGGGCTGAGAGGGATTCAATTTTATCTGTAGGTGTTTATCTGACACAAACTGACATTAGATAAACTAATAAAGCAAGTGGTATGTTTTTAAAAAATTCTACACTTTTTCTACATGCTTGAAATCTTAAAGATCAACCAAAGAAGTGTGGGAGGGAAGGTGCTATTTCCAAATTAAACCTAATATCTAAGATTCAGAAGTAGCTCTAAAAATTGTGATGCCAAGCCATTAGTTCAGAGATGTGACTCATCTCATGACACAGATCATCCAAAAGTCTGAAAGCTGCACCACAGCTGGGACATTCCTCTAAGTCATAACCAGTCATTTAAAAATTATTTTTGGACACAGACAAGATGGCAGAATAGAAACCCCTAGACCTCACTACCTCAAAGAAAAACTGACTTAACAACTATATGGTCCAAAAAGCCTTCATGAGAACTCCAGACACCAGTTGACAATCTCAAAGCCAAGAACAGATACACTGAAATGAATAATTTGAAAAACAGTTTTATTTCAACCATGTCAGCCTCCTCCTCAAGCCAGTACAGCTCCTGCTTGGGAGGGAAAGCCCACCCCGTAGCTCCTCCTTTGGGAGGGAAATGGAAGACTGGAACAATCCCGCACTGTTCCAGGTTTTGGGGGCTGCCCAAGAGACTTGATTTCAGTTTGGCCTGATTCAAAGCACCATTCTCGAATGCCTGGGGGCCAATGAGATCAAAAGAGAGCTCAGGGAATTGTTGCAGTATCAGACAATCTCGGACAGACATTAGACAAAGAGACTATAACTCCTTGGAAAAGAAACCTGGTTGGGGGATGAAGAGTTGGAGGGGGGCGGGGAGGAGTTTACACATACAAGTACAGAGATTACACAATCCTATAAAAGGTCTGAGAAACTTCTCTAGCTGGGAAGTTCAGTTCAGTTCAGTTGCTCAGTCGTGTTCGACTCTGCGACCCCATTAACCGCAGCACACCAGGCCTTCCTGTCCATCACCAACTCCCGGGGTTTACCCAAACTCATGTCCATTGAGTCAGTGATGCCATCTAACCATCTCATCCTCTGTCGTCCCCTTCTCCTCCTGCTTTCAATCTTTCCCAACATCAGGGTCTTTTCAAGTGACTCAGCTCTTCGCATCAGGTGGACAAAGTATTGGAGCTGGCAAGACTGGTGAAGATATTTCCTAGCACAAGACAGTCTGTAAAGCAGGCAAAGGTACCTATTTTTTCAAATGCAAAAATCAGAACAAAAAAAATAACAAGACACATGAAGAAACAGGGAAACAAGGCCCAAAGAAACAAAATGAATCTCCATAAACTGACCAAAAAGAAATGGAGACCTATGAATCACCTGACAAACTCTATGATACAATGGTAGACACATGTCATTATACAGTTGTCCAAACCCACATACAATATCAAGAGTTAACCCTAATTTAGGTAAACTATGGACTTGGGCTGATTCTGATGTGTCAGTGCTATGTTCCTCAATTATAACAAATGTACCACTCTGGTGGGGGATGGTGATAATAGGGAAGATTATACATATATGGAGACAGTAGATATATCAGAAATCTTTGCACCTTATGTATACTTTTGCTGAGAATATGAAATTTCCATAAAAATAAATTCCATTAAAAAAAGACAAAAAAAAAAAAAGGCTTCAAATCAACAATCTAACTTTACACGTCAAGGAACAAGGGAAAAAACAAAAAAAGAACTAAACCCACTTATCAAGAACTAAACCCAGTTATCAGAAGGAAGAAAATAAAAACTGGAATAGAAATAAATGGAAATATAGAAAAAAATAAACAAATTTAATAAATGCTTAGCCAGAATAAGAGAGTCAACATAAATCAGAAATGAAAGAGAAATTAAAAAGGGATCATATGAGACTATAATGAACAACTGTATGCCAACAAATTGGATAACCTAGAAGAAATGGATACAATTCTGGGAATACGCAACCTACAAGAGTGAACTGTGAAGAAGTGGAGATTAAATCAATCATCAAA
The DNA here is from genome assembly GCA_935064755.1 of Tragelaphus eurycerus. Lineage (NCBI taxonomy): Eukaryota > Metazoa > Chordata > Mammalia > Artiodactyla > Bovidae > Tragelaphus > Tragelaphus eurycerus. The sequence continues at coordinate 1,955,909 of CAKXYN010000008.1, forward strand.
AGCCTCCCAACAAAGAAACCCCAGGACCAGATAGATTCAATAGGGAAGTCTAACATTTAAAGAATACCAATCCTTTTGAAACTCTTCCAAAAAACTAAAGAGGGAATACTTCCAAACTCATTCTATGAGGCCAGCATTATCCTGATAGCAAAATCAAACAAAGATATAAGAAAATAAAACTACAAACCAATATGCCTGATGAATACAAAAATCCTCAAAAAAAAAAAAAAGCCCAAAACAAGCCAACTAAATCCAGTAGCATCTTAAAAGAATTATATAGTATCAGTTCCGTTCAGTGCAGTTCAGTCGCTCAGTCGTGTCTGACTCCTTGCGACCCCATGAATCGCAGCACGCCAGGCCTCCCTGTCCATCACTAACTCCCGGAGTTCACTCAGACTCACGTCCATCGAGTATATAAGAAAATAAAAACTGTCCATTATATACTATGGACAGGTGCAATTCCTGGAATATAAGACTGGTTCAATACATGAAAAATTCAATGTAATATATAGCACATCATCAGGATAAATGTCAAAACCCATGATTACTCTCAAGAGAAAAAGCATTTTACAAAATTCAACATCTTCTCATGATTAAAAAAAAAAAAAAGGAACAGAAGGAAATTACTTCAACATAGCAAAGGCCACATATGAAAATCCGCAAGTAACATCATATCCAAATGTGAAAAACTGAAAGCTTCTCCTCTAAGACCTTAAATTTTTTAAGGTAATTTGAGTATATAAATTCACAACAGTGATATTCACTGTAATCACTGAATTCATTATAAATATACGTATCTTTAAATCCTTTGTGAATCCACATGAAATCAATAAATAGGTCAGTGGGAAGGCAGAAGTCCAGATATTGAGAATGTACAAAACAAGAATGGAAGACAAACAGGCAAAGTGACGCTAAAGAAAGAATGGTCATATTTGGATAGGTAAATGGGTATGTTCTTGAGCAAAGGAAAGATGATACAGAACAAATACATTTAATACAATTAAAATACAAATACATCCTCCAACTGCACAGTTCAAAGCTTCCACACACATCTAACATAATAGCTTTGAAATCCATAAAGCCTTACCATTTTAATATGAGGTTAAGTCAACAAGAGATTTCTGTGTGGAGACAAAAAGTCTTTTTCTTCTAAGTCTTTTAGCCTAACATAGTTTAAACTGTAGCCACAATTCAAAGATGCTGAAAAGTGGAACTAGAGAAGATTCTGCTGGTGATTTTCACTCTAGCTAGGTAATCATTTTCATTACCTAGAGTTAAAGTCACTCGGTCGTGTCCAACTCTTTGCGACTCCATGGACATGGCATTTTCCAGGCCAGAATACTGGAGCGGGTAACTGTTCCCTTCTCCAGGTGATCTTTCCAACCCAGAGACTGAACCCAGGTCTCCCACATTGCAGGTGGATTCTTTACCAGCTGGGCCACCAGGGAAGCCCAAGAATACCTGGAGTGGGTAGCCTCTCCCCTCTCCAGAGGATCATCCCAACCCAGGAATTGAACCAGGGTCTCCTACACTGCAGGCGGATTCTTTACTGGTAGCTGAGCTACCAGGGAAGCCAAAGAGTTAAACAGGAGCCATATTTGCTGGCCATGTTTTATTTGTCCTTTTTCTTCAAACAGGATAACCAAAGATACAGACAGTATTCCATAAACTAAAATAGATGAGACAAATTCTAAGAGACTGCGATGCCACATGCTACATTTAACCTAATTTTATTCATGCTTGCTTTGGGATGGGGAATAGATCATTCAGTAAAAACATACAGTAAAAACAAAATATGTCTTATCATGTACAACTTTTAAACTACAATAATGATGTACCTTAATTACTTCCATGCACACAAGTCTAACATTACAGATTTTTAAAAAATAAACACAATTAAGACTTCTAGGAGCATTTTATAATAAAGTAATTCCTAATTTTTCTTTGTAGATAGATCAAGCACCTCCAAAATACAAATTCCTATACACAGTGAGCACTTTACTTAAAATGAATACTTAAGTAAATTAAGTACGTGGACAGCCTTAGGATAAGCTGACATTATAGATTCAGCTAAGGAGGCAACAAACCATAGTGCCAAATGGAAAAAAGTGTATTTGCAAATAAATTTCAAAAACTAACTTTTTATAATTAAATACAGAAAATATACTGATTTGCTAAAATAAATAAGATGTGATGTAACACTTTACTATAAAGAATGCATACCAGAACATTTATAAACAGTGAGTGAATCTCATTAAGAAGAGTTTACTACAATAAACGCTGGCTAAATAGAAGTGCATATTGTGAAGCACTATGGGTGGTATATGTTTTGCCACATACTCTTGTTACCTTGAGGTAGATAACACATGTGTACCAAATTCGGCATTCATTTTCAGTTGCTGCTGGTATCATGTGTTTTTAAGAAATGTGTACAGTATGAAAAACTTGAAAATACTCATGAATGAAAAATGTTTTAGGAAAAAAATAGATATTTTCATGCAATTATGTACAGTCTCACTGTGTAAATTTCAAGGCAAGATTTTTGTTTCCTGTAAAACAGATCATTGTTCTATAAGAGAATGTTTTTTACTTGTCTTAGTGCATTTCTTTTGTCTCCTCCTGCATTGCATTATTTTGCTCTATTCTTTATTTTTGTGTGCAAACGACATGCCAGTTAAAATGAAAACCATCTCACATGTAAAAAAAAGTCTGGATTTTAAAAACCAAGAAAAAAATCCTTTCTAAATGACACCATCTGATTCAAGTAAAAAAAAAAAAAAAGATTTAAACACTAGTAATAAAAAAGACAAAACACATTTCATGAAGAATACAAAGAGAAATGTCTGCTGAGTGTTTTAGTTCAGATGTTTCAGAATGCTGCTGTATGTCTTATGAGGAATCTGAGGGGAAGATTTCATAGCAGAAGGTGTTAATGTGGCCTGTATTGACTTAAGTGGTGACCCGACTGGACTGTGAAACTGTGGGATGCCTATGGATTCAAGCTGCTTGTTGAAGAGGAACTCCCCACTGCTGTTCAGAAATCCTTCCTCATTTCCTCTCTCCCCAAGCTTCCCATCCTCTACCGGCTCAGTTTCTAGCATTTCAGTATCTTCTTTCCTGCTAAAAAACTTGTCCAGGTAACTGGTATAAGTGTTTTCCTTTTCAATTTGCTCATCCTTCCTTACCTCACAACAAAACTGATTTATGAGAAAACAGTCCTCCCCACCACCCACAAACTGGCTATCCCAAGAAGACTGGTACAATGCTTCTAATTGAGCCAAATTTGCCATTCCTTTTTCCTGTTTTTCTCGGCTTACTGACTTTGATATCAAACTTTTCAATTCTAATTGGGACACTGAGCTATTCAAGTCATTTAATTTGTCAACAACATCAGTAGTCTCATGTTGTGAACTAAGTTGAATAGTTCCTGCAATAAAGGAATCAAAATCAAATCCCTGATTCTTTTCCCTTTCTTTTTCAGCCAGTTGCTGTGATGCTTCCTCTAAAGCTATCTGGGCTTTAACCAATCCATTCCTTTCACATTTTGACTTGCCCTTCTTATCAGATTTTTCTTTGCTTTGTTCTTTCCAATTAGAAAGATCTATAATAAGCTTGGGTTCATAATAATGATTAACTTCACTCTCTCTCCAAACTAAGTTATCTAAATATGATGATGAGCTCGTTTTGTAGTTACAAGTATGGCTACACTCCAGATCACAGTATTTGTTTTCATGATGATCTGGGTACTGCCAACAAGGCTCAGTAGAGTAACTGGTGTCAAAAGCAGGATCCTCCAAATACTTTTCACGATCTCCATCCAAATATTTTCGAGGATCAACTTGTACTTCTTCTTCATCAGTGACATCAGACAGAGCTCTTGGGTCTAGCTGAACTTCCTCAATATCAAAGTTGTTATGTATAGGCCAATCATGCTCTGAAAATTGACAATCATGGTACCTGAAAAAAATTAATACATTAGTGTTACTCCAGGTATATGATTTCACTTTCAAATATCCTGCATGCCTTTTGAGTCAAAGCACTATGCTTGCTAGGTCTATGAGGGGAATAGTAAGAGTAATAAGTCATATAAGAATTTATAATCTTAATGGATAGGTAAGCCCTGTTACTATATAAAGAGATAGGATTCAATGGAGCATATAATTATATAAACTGCACATAAACATCTGAGTGGTTGGCTGGTCTACAGTTCAATTTCAAAATTTCTACAAACATAATTTCACACACGGGAGGGAAAAAAAAACCTTTATGGCCACAAAATGTAGATCCCTAATTTCAATGGTGCCATACAGATTTTCATTCTATGGTAATAAAGCAGACTAGAAGAAGGCTTGCTGGAACTTATCGCCATGAGCAGAACAAAACAAGTCTCCATGTAAATGTGTTACTGAATGTGGTATCCTCTTACTGACACATTAGAGCAAGGTGCCCACACTACAACCCAGTACAGGAAGACTAAGACACAAGCGAAAACAGTGGCGGTTGAAGAGGAGAGACTAGAAAAGAAATTAGATGACTTAACTAATAAGTATGGCAGAAAATGTCGAGACTGGAAGACATCTGGGTATGTGAGAAAACAACTATATATATAGATAGTAGAAATGTTCGTGTAGATGGTCAGCAGATCTGTTTGATCATAAATACTTCAACATTTTAGGAGTTAAAAAATGCAGCAAGTAAACAAACTAATTTCAACAGTAACTACTTCTTGTTCCAAAGTAGCATTTAACTTTTCCCATTATGTACGCACTAAGCAGTAACTATTAAATATTGAAATTACATAAAGGCTATTCAAAGACAGCAATAAGTTTAGCAGAAATCCAAAAAGACCATTTCTAGATTTTTAAGATTTTTACATTGTCTTATTATATACAATTTAAAATAAAACTCACTAAATTATGTTTTATTGAAAACAAAAGCTTTTCCTAATTATAGGGTCAGTTTTACCTTTCCCAGTTATAAATGTGACTATGAGTTTCATCCATAAGCAAAATATCATCAACTTCATCTTCAATATGAAAAGGATGACTTGAGATTGGCTCATCCATTGGAAAAGAATAAATGCTCATGTAAGGATGGGAAAGCGCTTCTTCTGCTGTCAACCGATCCATGGGGCTGAATGTCAAAATTTGTTCCAGGAAATCCAGTGCTACAAGAGGAAGAAAAAAACCTTAACTGTACTGGAGGTCCACCAGCCCACAAAGAAAAAAGGGATTACACAATTAAAAGGTAAGTTAATTGAAGTCCTGTCAGAGAAACAAAACAACTTACCTGATTCACTGATTAAAAAGACATGTGTCCAAGAAACAAAGTGTTTGCAATATATCCCAATCTCATATTATGGCCAATTATAAAGGAAAAGGAATATATGAAGTTGAACCATATGAAATTTTCATTTTTGTCAGTCAAAAACAGTCAAATAACAGCACTTTCATATGGCATAACCTGATACGTAAGTCCTAATTTCAGTTCTACGACTCACTAGGTTAGCTGGATTACTAGCTATGTGGAACTGGAGAGGTTAAACTTGCTGAACTTCCATTTCTTCATGTGTTGAATGGATACAGAGATAGGTATAAGGTATAAAAATGAAACGTATAGTGTTTAGTGCTCAATATAAAGCCCTTTGCTCCCCTTACCTCATTGACCAGCTGTTGTACTAATTTTGTTGACTTCTGTTTCACACCAATCATACGACTGCAGATCACACAATGCATTTGATCACTTTAGGGCTACAGCATAGCTACCACAAACCTAGTTCTTTTCACTAACTCAGACTGCATCACTGTCACCAGCCCTCCACCACCACCACACACCTGAATGCCTTATGAGTGACACCATCTTCACCTTTGAACCATTCCCACCTTCCGCTTTTTCTGTTTCCTAGTTATACAGTACTGATAAAAGCTGGATGCAAAATCACAGTGTGTGTGTGTGTGTGTGTGTGTGTGTGTGTGTGTGTGTGTGTGTGTGTGTGTGTGTGTGTGTGTGTATCTCTAAGCTCTCTACAGATTCACACATACTGTGGAATTTCAACTGGCTTTTGAAATGGCTCAGCAATGTTCCTCACCATTTCTTTACGCTCTCAATCTTGTCATTGCTCTTAGCAGATAAACCTTCTTCACATTTATCTCAATCCCTACTTCTTCACTCTGGTCTGTCACACATCTACTGATCCTTGCCTTCTATCTCAACAGAAAAGCTAGTTAGCACTTCTCTAAAACTAAGCTGCACTCTAGAAAGGACGTTATTTTCAACTCCCAATCTCTCATTAATATTAAAAGTAGCTGACATTTATACAATGATTTATATTCCACAAAGTGCTTCACTACATTATCTCATTCAATCCTCAGATCAGTCCAATGAAGTACTAAAGAGAAGAAAGGTAAGGCTCCTTGTTATTCATACCCTTCAGTGGCCCAGGGCTGAGGTTCCTGCCTCTGTTCCAATTTTTCCCCACCCGCCTCTATTATATTACCCTAACCTAGGAAATGATTTCATGATACATCAAGCTGTTCTTGGTTCTTCTGCAAGTCAATGCTCCACATGTCTCAAGGCAACAGACAATCTAAGGCAGTTACTGATAGTTGACTCAGCATAACTGCCATTCTCAGAGCTAAACATATCCAACTACATGAGAGGAATATACTCTACAATCCCTAAAACTGATAGCAAGGAGAAAAGGGAGGGCTAACAAACTAGTCAGGCTGAACTCCCAAATGTATGCAAATAAAAAACATTTCCATCATTGTGAAAATTCTATTGAATAGCCCTGCTCTAGAGGAAATCAGTCTATTTACTACAATGGTATGCTAAGACAAAGAAACAAGTGGTAAACTATAGAGAAAGGGAGGATAAAAGGTAACCATGAAGGAAAACTTAAAAGATTGGGTATCCACTTAAAGACACTAACCAGTACAGGGTTCCAGTAGTCTTAATGTGTCAATTCACATGTACTTAATCTTGTTTGCTTTTTCCCTCTGAAGATCATAAATAGAATGTGAGAAAGGAACATATACTACTCTAAGAGTTCCCCATTGCTCAGAAGGTACTCTGCCCCCAAACAAAATTCCAGTGGTAATGAAGAAGAAACTTGCAGAGCACACCTATGTAACAAGTCCTTAGCTTCAGGAACTTTAAACACTGCACTGCATTTGTATGTGAGTACAAGTGGCACTAGTGGTAAAGAATCTGCCTGTCAATGCGTAAGACACAATAGATGTAGGTTTGATCCCTGGGTCGGGAAGATCCCCTGGAGTAGAAAATGGCAACCCACTGCAGTATTCTTGCCTGAAAAAATCTGTGGACAGAGAAGCCTGATGGGCTACAGTCCATGGGGTCGCAAAGAGTTGGACATGAATGAGTACGTGTGTGCACCCACACACACACAGAGTTCTATCACTTATGAAAATCAAGAATCCTTGTCCAATGGTTACTTTAATGAACCTATTATCAAAGACATTCGTTCAACACATTATGAATAAATTCCAGGCACCAACTAAATATTCAGGTTAGTTCACAGCTGACTAATGAGGGCAAGGGAAAAGAAGATTCAAATTTAATTAGGTTACAAACGCCTCAACAACAATGTTTTGTATTACTAGCTTCCCTCTTTTGATAAGACTCAGCAATGGCAACAATGACTCCAAGCCAATCCCTGAGCACTCTCTCTCAACTTGGCTGAGCAGGGTCATACCTGCAGAGCAGACACATGTCCTGCTTGCCTCCCCACCTCTGGATTGTGATTTAACATTCTGCACTTTTTAAAGAATTTCAACAGACAACTCTGAGGCATAGTCAAGTGCTACATGACTGCAGTTCAGTTATGAACAAGGATGCCATCATGACAGTGGCAACAAGATCAGGAGTCAGAAAGTCAGCAATATATTACTGACTGTAAAGATACTCTAAAAGACAGGTTAAAAATGTAGCATTCCTGAAAAGGAAGCTTATGAAACCTGTTGAAATTAAATACAGTTGCTTCCTTTTCATTCAGGCATTTACTAATGAGTTCCAAGTATAGCTGAGGGAAAAAAAGACAATGTCATCAGTTTTTCCATCCAGTGCCTATTTCTCAAAACACTTGCTAAGTTAAAGCACTTTGATACACATTAACCTTAACTACATAATGATCAGAGTGGGTGATATGAACAATAAACATACAAAGTTTAAGATATTTAGGAAACTGTATCTCCCTAACTTTATGATTCAGAAAAAAAGATCACAATTCTGGCATGGATACAGCTAAATACAGCACAATAATCCTTAAAGGTATGATACAATCAACTTTTAAGGAAGATATTCTTCATTTCTAATGCTCTTCTTTTAAAAAATGTTATCTTATTACAGATAACTATTACAGCATTTAGACTTTTGTATCTTATGTGTATCAACAAACCCTAAAGATACATCTCTCCATTCTGATGTATGAAATTAACTGCTTTAATGGTCAATGAAGTTTTTATTCTCTCCATGTTCCTATTACTTTCAAGTCTGGACAAACTGTCATATTTAGCACCCAGTATTATTAACACCAATCTGCAATCTTTTATGTAACAAGTTTGTTCATATGTAGTTTTGATCTTTCCTCCATCTTTTCCTTGCTTTAAAACCCCTGCTTTCCTTCAAATCAATACCCTCTTTCATATCTAAATCACACTTATATTTGTACCCTTACTTACTTATCATATAACGCTCAGAGAATCCCATTCCAGCTCAGTGAGAGTCAGTGATAAACATGTTCACCTAGCAGAGACGATCAGAAGTAAAAGTTGGAAAAGCACATGGAGTCAGAACCAGGAAACAGGGGTACACTGGAATCTGGAAAATTATTCAGAGCAAAGAAAAGATTCCCAGCCTAAGGGCCTGGCTATAAAAAGGAAAGCAAGAGCTTAAGTTTTAGGTGTACTTTGAGTGTCTAAAGACTATTTGGGAGAATGCCACATCTATAACAATAAAAAGCTAAAGCTTCCCTATACACATCCTGCTCACACATAAACACACCATTACATGATGGTTACTCTTCAGTTATAGTACCTTCTCGACTAATTCCTGGAAGCAGCTGAGTTAAAGGTTTGTGTGGCTCAGTCATGTCATTTCTAATGTAAACTGGAATTACGCTGAGAAGCTCCTGACGATCTTCCTCATGGACAACAGGAATAGATTCTAAAATCAGCTGCATCTGTTCAAGTTCATGTGCACCTAGATGAGATTAAAAAATACCAAATACAACATTAATAAACACATTTCTCAATGTTTAACCTATTGGCAATAAACATTCTAAAGCTACAGGAAACTAACAGAACTATAATGACCATCAAAGGGGAAAATGGTTTTAACTGCATCATTAATCAGAAGATTTCACTGCTTTGAACATCATCATCAATCTGCTCAAAAAGCTTATCTTTTTCAAATTCTGCTCATTGATAATGTTCAGTTTTAGCTGCTTTGTTTCTGTAAGAAATTGACTTGAAGTCTGGCCTCATATTAAGGTATCAGAAAGTAGTGAAAAAAGCAATGAACTGAGATTTAAAAGATGAGATTCTAGTCTCAACCATACATACTAATTAACTCACTATAACTCGGAGAATATTTAACACGGTGATGACTTAATTTCACTATCAATAAAATAGAGCTTTAGACTAGATTTGTAAAACAGAAAGTTTTATAGTTATGGATTAAGCTCAGTTAACATTACAGAACCACTATTAAACAATTAAAAGGGGAAACTTTAGGGTAAATGGGCAGCTAATATTTAAAAAACACAACATTCATTTGTTTTTCCACTTACTTCTAGAAACTCATTCAACAACCAAAATTTTTCTTGAGTGCCTACCATGAGCAAGGCACTTTAGAATACAACCTGTGAAACAAAACTTACCAAATTCCTGCCTTCGACAACTTCTGTAAACATTTACATCAAACAGTGACAAATGCAGAAAATTAAGAGTAAGCTAAGGGGGACAGAAAGTGAAGATGAACTAAAAAGCCTCTTGATGAAAGTGAAAGAGGAGAGTGAAAAAGTTGGTTTAAAGCTCAACATTCAGAAAACAAAGATCATGGCATCTGGTCCCATCACTTCATGGGAAATAGATGGGGAAACAGTGTCAGACTTTATTTTGGGGGGCTCCAAAATCACTACAGATGGTAATTGCAGCCATGAAATTAAAAGATGCTTACTCCTTAGAAGGAAAGTTATGACCAACCTAGATAGCATATTCAAAAGCAGAGGCATTACTTTGCCAACAAAGGTCCATCTAGTCAAGGCTATGGTTTTTCCAGCGGTCATGTAGGGATGTGAGAGTTGGACTGTGAAGAAAGCTGAGTGCCGAAGAATTGATGCTTTTGAACTGTGGTGTTGGAGAAGACTCTTGAGAGTCCCTTGGACTGCAAGGAGATCCAACCAGTCCATTCTGAAAGAGATCAGTCCTGGGATTTCTTTGGAAGGAATGATGCTAAACTAAAGCTGAAACTCCAATACTTTGGCCACCTCATGTGAAGAGTTGACTTATTGGAAAAGACTTCGATGCTGGGAGGGACTGGGGGCAGGAGGAGAAGGGGACGACAGAGGATGAGATGGCTGGATGGCATCACCGACTCAATGGACGTGAGTTAGAGTGAACTCCGGGAGTTGGTGATGGACAGGGAGGCCTGGCGTGCTGTGATTCACGGGGTCGCAAAAAGTCAGACATGACTGAGTGACTGAACTGAAGGCGGACAGAGAGCACTGTTAGGAGTAGGGTTAATTTATATTAACAACCTCTTGGTTGTTATGACCATATCATCCTTATGACCAAGGAAGGTCTCACTGAGAAGCTGACAAGGAAGTTAGGTAATACATCATACATTCATAAAGAGGAAGGGAGTTCCAGGAAGATGAAAAAGGGCCCAAAGGCCTAGAGGAGACAGTGGGCTTGGTGTGTACAAGAAACAACAATTAGGCAAGTGTAGCTGAAGTACAGTGACTCAGGAGAATGACAAGAGATGAGCCCAGTGGTACCAGAACACTGAGAATTTATGTCATTCTAAACTAGATAAGAAACCATTAGAGTTTTGAACAGAGAAATGTCATAAGCTGTGTTTTCAGAGAATTACTATGTGGCTATGTGGTAACTAGACCACAGACAAGAAGAATTAAAGCAGGAAAGCCAGTTAGGAGATCATGTGTTAGACCAGGAGAGGCAGAATGGCTTCCTGGACCGGGAGGATGAAAGTAGTGAAAGAGATACTAGCAGTAAGATTCAAGATATACTTTAAAGAAACAGCCCATAAGACCTGTAAGGAGAAAAGTGAAAGACGATGCCAAAATTTTGGCCTGAGCAACTAAGAAGTGGGTCTGGTTTACTAAGATGAGGAAGACAGCAGAAAGAGGAAGTATGAGGGAGAGATATCAGGAGGTCAGTTTTGGATAAGTTAAATTTGAGATGCCATTAAACATCTAAGTGGAGATACTGAGTAAGACCAAAAAATAAAGCTGGGGCACTTACTATAGGTTAAAAACACAAAGATTTCCAATGAATGCTTAGGCCTTGCCTTTTATTGCTATTAATATGAGGCCTATCCTAACCAATAGATTTCCCTCATGCTGCTTTTACTGAATGGTTCACATACTGAAAAGGTTTTTAGAAGGGAATTACAACTGAGTCTTTCAAATCATTTCATAAACATTTCTGTTTAATTAAGTGTTTAAAGTGTACAAAGGTTTAAGATAAAAAATTGTTTTATTTAGAGGTTTTTATTTTAATCCACCTTTACTCAAAACTTTCTCATGCACTTTTTTAGATTCCCTCATAGCACCAAACTCATTATAAAACTGGTTGTTTCTGAAATATCACATCAGTCAGGCCAACAGGATATGGCAGTTCAAGCAACAGGGTTGATAGGAGACAAAGAAAGAATTACTGAATTTACAACAATAGCTAAAAAAAATTTCACCAGGAAGTGAGAAACACTGACCGAATCAGGTAATACAGGTATTATTTAACAAAAACAACCAACAAATATTGATCTATAAAATAGGAAATTATATTTAAGAAATAAAGATATATACAAAAGAAACACTAGAATTCAGACTAACTTTACTGAACAATCCAGTAAATATGTAAGTGTTCTCAATCTTTAAAATACCATTTTATCTTTTCATTTTAATAGTTTAAACTATAATAAATTGGTTTAAATCTTACATAAATCTTGATTCATAGAAATATATGAAATTATTTCTCCTTGGGATAATTTTCCCATTTATTTTAAAATTTCTAACCTGCAAAGAGGGTTTTACCAGTCAGCATTTCAGCAAAGATGCAGCCTGCAGCCCACATGTCAATGGCTTTAGTATAATTATTAGGAGAAAGTAAAAGACGTGGAGATCTGTACCATTTAGTAACCAATCCTTCAGAAAGATGACCCTGAAAAAGAAACAAAAATATACTTTTTACTGTAGCTGAATAACAGTACATAAAACATGATTCATTAAAGAGCCCTTAATCTAAAAACAAACTGTAATTGTAAAATCCTTAAACAGTTCTGGTGGTTTCTATGCCTATTTTCAAGGCTCTTGCACTTCTGAGGCTGTATGGAGATTAAACTCCCCCTGTAACATATCATCTATAACATGATATTCTCACGAAGTATTCTGACCAAAGAATACTATAAGAATTTAGTGTTAACTCTAGGGCACATATGCACAACAGGTTTGAGAAGAGAAGCTATTTATCACTTCAAGTCAACAATGAAGTAGGTATGCTTTAAATCAATGAGAGAAAAGTCAGGAAAGAGTACCAAAGGTGAGCTATTCATAAAGCAATGCCAACCTCCTTACTGACAACCCAGAGGATCTAGCTATACTGCACACGCCATTCCTAATCAATTTCACTACTTTATGAAGTATTTGACAAAAACAGTTAAACATATGTTGTCTTGTTTCATTCTAAAAATAATGCTGAGAAAATATGAAGGTAGATATTAACACACAGGTTAAGGAGTCTGCAGGTCATATAGTTTAGCTGGATGTAGAAATGGAACTCAATTTTAGATAGTGTAACTCCTAGTTCAGTGTTCTATCCACAATACTTCACTGTTATCCATAAAGATGTGGTCATCCATTTCATTTTGGTATTCAATTTCGATCCTGAAGTTTTTTTAAAGTTAAGTTATTCTCAATGTGAGATGACACACGCAAATACCAAGATGTGTCTTAGATGTATGCTATGGGAAGCCAAGCAAGCAGGCTTCCCAGGGATGGTTTATACCAAAACAGCTCCATTTTTACATTTTAAACATCACAGTCCCATATATTATTTCATTTGAAAACTAAAAAACTAAAACTAAAGAGTTCAGCTCAAAAAATATCATTAATTTCCTATACAAAAGCAAATTTTATTTAAGGCAAAGTTACTATGAATCCTTCTGCCTATTCTTATTGCCTACTTTATGTTTGTGCAAATTTAGATTTCAAACTAAGTTTGCTAAACAAAGCATAACAGAAGAGAATATGCAAACAAACCAAAAAAAGTAAAAATTGAAACAGCAACCTTCTGCCCTAAACACATGATATATCCTACTTTTAAGTAACAGAGAGTTTCAGTTATTACAAATAACCAGAATTTGTATTTAACTAGGATCCCATTCCACCTTCACTTCAAACACAGGGAGACTGTGAATGGAAAAAAGGTAGTATGCAAAGTTTAATACAATTAACTACAAATTCTGCCACAACACACAAAGGAAATTACAAGCACCTGTTTCTGATGATGTGTATCAATTTAGAGGTCTACCTCAACGGACTTTCCACATACCTTATGGGAATAATGGGGATCCATGATCCGTGCAAGACCAAAGTCACCTATCTTCAGCACCAAGTCTTCAGTATTAATGAAAAGATTAGCTGGTTTGAGATCTCTGTGCAGCACGTTTGCTGAGTGAATGTATTTGAGCCCACGCAGCAGCTGATACATGAAAAGCCTGGCGTGCTCTTCCAGTAAAGGGCCCTGCTCCAGCACATTAGCCAAGTCTGTCTCCATGTATTCCTGAACAATGTAAACACTGCTCAGTTCGGTAAGAGAGCCCACATCATCCGTTAACTGGCTTCCACTAGGACCAAGAATTTCAAACACCTTCACAATGTTATCGTGGTCAAGTCTTCTAATAATTTTGATTTCACGTAGAGCATGTTTGACACTCTGGGGATCAGTAAGGACAATTTTCTTGATGGCTACTCTTTTGTCACAGTCATTGTCTACAGCAGAAAAAACCAAGCCATTGCCTCCACAACCCAATGGTTTTAAGTCCATATACCTAGAGCCCAGATCAAAACCATGAATGTTCATGAGACTTTCAAATTTCTCTGCCATTTTGAAACCCTTACTATTGGCTTTTCCTTTCAAATTGTTGAACTTGTGTGAACAAGGAAGAAAACTGGCATCAAAAGGAAAGATCTTTTAAAAAGGGAGAAAAAAATAATTCTGCGTCCACAGCAAGATGGTTCCTTGATGCTCATTGCATATGCCAACCAGGCCTGTTGAGTTCCCCTTAGATTTAAAGCTCAAAAAGCTCTACTCATACTGAGAATTAAAAAGATTGCAGTACTCATAGTTCAAGAAAGGGACAGCAACTCTGCAGACATTTAAAGAAAACACTCAAGAAACTCAAACGGAATGAAATGACATACTATGCACTCAGATTTACTGTGCTGAAGGATTTAACATTTAACAAAAATGTGAATAAATATGCACACAACAGGCTTCTATGAACATTCTCCTCACAGTGCAGATACATTCAGTGTTGGACTGGTCCTGAGCAGCATCATTCTAAGGTGCTGGTAAGCGCTATTTCCGTTTTGCTTCTTTTCTTCCTCTGTGGCTGTATATTTCAACAGGAAGCCCTGGTGGCTGTTGGTTAACAGAAGATGTCTTTTGTTAGTGATCAGGTGGCTCCAGCTCACCACAATCACAATCAAAGCTACCGTCCATCTTACTCTGATACAACCTGGAGGATGAGAAAAAAAGAAGGAAAAGAGTCACCACTGCAGAAAATGCTCTTTTAATCAACTTTATAAAATGACACAAACTGGGCATTTAGCTATAAGCTACCACTGGTGGTGTATTAAACTTACATACGTCACTAAATGGAAAGCTTACCCTCAATCAAAAATAGCTACCTATGTTGTAAGCAATTCACACGTGTTGACTCAGGCTCCAGACCTCACCATACTAGATTCTTTGTATTATCTAGGTCATTAGGCTGTATAATTTCTTAAATGCCAATGAGCAAAGGAAAAGTTCATAATATTTTTACAGAATTCTTTAGAATTTTTCAGTAAAGCATTTGCAACATTTTTCTAAAAATACATACATAATAACTTAAAAGTGTTAGTTCATTAAAGGGCATGTTTATTTATTAACTCTGCCTGACAGAGTTAATGCCTGACAATACCTAATGAACAAAAATGTAGCAGTACAAATAAGAAATTTGCCAAACATGCTCTTAAACTTACAAGGTGAACTTCGTAAGTTCACTTACAGAGGGGTGAACTTAAACAGTGAATAAACCTATGAATAAAGCCTATGAAATGTTTAACTTCACTGATGATCAAAAATATCAAATTACTTCATGAAGATGATATTTCAGATTGGAAAAATAGTTTGAATGAAGTGTCTCAACTGCAAATATCAAGTCTGGAGAGGAATGTGGAAAAACAAGAACTTTCCTACAAAAATGGTGAGAGTTTACAAGGGACAGTTAGGGAGTTTGGGATTGATATGTATACAAAATGTTATAATTTAAATGGATAACCAACAAGGACCTTACTGTACAGCACAGAGAACTCTGCTCAACATTATGTGGCAGCCAGGATAGGAGGGGAGAGTTTAGGGGAGAATGGATACATGTACATGTCTGGCTGAGTCCCTTTGCTGTCTACCTTAAACTATCACATCATTATTAATCAGTTATACTCCAATTTAAAATAAAAAGTTAATAAAAAATTAAAACAAAATAAAGTTATCATAAAATATTGGGAAAGAGTAAGAACATCAAAAAACAATTTGGCATAAGTAGATACGTAAGTAAATAAATAAATATCATACCTATGACTTGGCAATTTTTCTTCAAGGAAAATTCCCTAGAGAAGTGCTTGCAAATGGATATACAGATGTTCATTTTTTTTTTTTTTGGAATAGCAAAATAACAAAAACAGCCTAAACTTTCAACAATAAGAATAAATGAGTTATAGTCATACAGTGAACTACTATATAATAGTAAAAATGAAGATGGCAGAAATCATCAAATATACACTAAATTTAAAAAGCAAACTGCATACAGAAATATGCATGCTGCAACTAGTTATAGCAGGTGGATAAACATGTAAAATAAAGCTATTTTAAGGTACATTCAGATGTAGCAAAAGTATAAAAACATAAGATTGATAAATAACAAATTAAAGATAATAATCACCTTAGGAAGGAAGGAAGAAACAAGAATGGGGCGGGGGGATTACACAGCATGCTTCAACCAATCTTTAATGTGTTATTTTTTTAAAAAACAACTGAAGTATGACAAATTATTAGAATGTTATATAGAGTTGGGTAGAATGTAAATGAAGAGTTCATATTATACGGGGAAACGCAGGCAGACAAAAAAGCAAAACACATATTAGATGGCAATAAGTGGTATGGAAAAATAAAATAGAAAAAAGAGACAAAGAGGGTAGTGAGGAAATGCCTCTCTGATAAGGTGTTACTGGAGCAAAGCTCTAAGGGAGGAAGTAAGGAGGTGGGTGGGCCTTAAGGATGTTATGTGGAAGTAATTGTTATAGACAGATCAGATCAGATCAGTCGCTCAGTCGTGTCCGACTCTTTGCGACCCCATGAACCGCAGCACGCCAGGCCTCCCTGTCCATCACCAGCTCCCGGAGGTCACTCAGACTCGCATCCATCGAGTCAGTGATGCCATCCAGCCATCTCATCCTCTGTCGTCCCCTTCTCCTCCTGCCCTCAATCCCTCCCAGCATCAGAGTCTTCTCCAATGAGTCAGCTCTTCGCATGAGGTGGCCAAAATACTGGAGTTTCAGCTTTAGCATCATTCCTTCCAAAGAAATTCCAGGATTGATCTCCTCCAGAATGGACTGGTTGGATCTTCTTGCAGTCCAAGGGACTCTCAAGAGTCTTCTCCAACACCACAGTTCAAAAGCATCAATTCTTCGGCGCTCAGCCTTCTTCACAGTCCAGCTCTCACATCCATACATGACCACAGGAAAGACCATAGCCTTGACTAGGCGAACCTTTGTTGGTAAAGTAATGTCTCTGCTTTTGAATATGCTATCTAGGTTGGTCATAACTTTCCTTCCAAGGAGCAAGCGTCTTTTAATTTCATGGCTGCAGTCACCATCTGCAGTGATTTTGGAGCCCAGAAAAACAAAGTCTGACACTGTTTCCACTGTTTCCCCATCTATTTCCCATGCAGTGATGGGACCAGATGCCATGATCTTCGTTTTCTGAATGTTGAGCTTTAAGCCAACCTTTTCACTCTCCACTTTCACTTTCATCAAGAGGCTTTTTAGCCCCTCTTCACTTTCTGCCATAAGAGTCGTATCATCTGCATATCTGAGGTTATTGATATTTCTCCCGGCAATCTTGATTCCAACTTGTGTTTCTTCCAGTCCAGCATTTCTCATGATGTACTCTGCATATAAGTTAAATAAACATGGTGACAATATGCAGCCTTGACGTACTCCTTTTCCTATTTGGAACCAGTCTGTTGTTCCATGACCAGTTCTAACTGTTGCTTCCTGACCTGCATACAGATTTCTTAAGAGGCAGATCAGGTGATCTGGTATTCCCATCTCTTTCAGAATTTTCCATAGTTTATTGTGATCCACACAGTCAAAGGCTTTGGCATAGTCAATAAAGCAGAAATCGATGTTTTCTGGAACTCTCTTGCTTTTTCCATGATCCAGCGGATGTTGGCAATTTGATCTCTAGTTCCTCTGCCTTTTCTAAAACCAGCTTGAACATCAGGAAGTTCACGGTTCACATATTGCTGAAGCCTGGCTTGGAGAATTTTGAGCATTACTTTACTAGCGTGTGAGATGAGTGCAATTGTTCGGTAGTTTGAGCACTCCTTGGCATTGCCTTTCTTTGGGATTGGGATGAAAACTGACCTTTTCCAATCTTGTGGCCACTGCTGAGTTTTCCAAATTTGCTGGCATATTGAGTGTAGCACTTTCACAGCATCATCATTCAGGACTTGGAATAGCTCCACTGGAATTCCATCACCTCCACTAGCTTTGTTCGTAGTGATGCTTTCTAAGGCCCATTTGACTTCACATTCCAAGATGTCTGGCTCTAGGTCAGTGATCACATCATCATGATTATCTAGGTCTTGAAGCTCTTTTTTGTACAGTTCTTCTGTGTATTCTTGCCACCTCTTCTTAATATCTTCTGCTTCTGTTAGGTCCACACCATCTCTGTCCTTTATCGTGCCCATCTTTGCATGAAATGTTCTTTTAGTATCTCTGATTTTCTTGAAGAGATCCCTAGTCTTTCCCATTCTGTTGTTTCCTCTATTTCTTTGCATTGATCACTGAAGAAGGCTTTCTTATCTCTTCTTGCTATTCTTTGGAACTCTGCATTTAGATGTTTATATCTTTCCTTTTCTCCTTTGCTTTTCGCTTCTCTTCTTTTCACAGCTATTTGTAAGGCCTCCCCAGACAGCCATTTTGCTTTTTTGCATTTCTTTTCCATGGGGATGGTCTTGATCCCTGTCTCCTGTACAATGTCACGAACCTCATTCCATAGTTCATCAGGCACTCTATCTATCAGATCTAGGCCCTTAAATCTATTTCTCACTTCCACTGTATAATCATAAGGGATTTGATTTAGGTCATACCTGAATGGTCTAGTAGTTTTCTCTACTTTCTTCAATTTCAGTCTGAATTTGGCAATAAGGAGTTCATGGTCCGAGCCACAGTCAGCTCCTGGTCTTGTTTTTGCTGATTGGATAGAGCTTCTCCATCTTTGGCTGCAAAGAATATAATCGATCTGATTTCAGTGTTGACCATCTGGTGATGTCCATGTATAGAGTCTTCTCTTGTGTTGTTGGAAGAGGGTATTTGCTATGACCAGTGCATTTTCTTGGCAAAACTCTATTAGTCTTTGCCCTGCTTCATTCCGTATTCCAAGGCCAAATTTGCCTGTTACTCCAGGTGTTTCTTGACTTCCTACTTTTGCATTCCAGTCCCCTATAATGAAAAGGACATCTTTTTTGGGTGTTAGTTCTAAAAGGTCTTGTAGGTCTTCATAGAACCTTTCAACTTCAGCTTCTTCGGCGTTACTGGTTGGGGCATAGACTTGGATTACTGTGACATTGAACGGTTTGCCTTGGAAACGAACAGAAATCATTCTGTCATTTTTGAGATTGCATCCAAGTACTGCATTTCGGACTCTTTTGTTGACCATGATGGCCACTCCATTTCTTCTGAGGGATTCCTACCCACAGTAGTAGATATAATGGTCATCCGAGTTAAATTCACCCATTCCAGTCCATTTTAGTTCGCTAATTCCTAGAATGTCAACATTCACTCTTGCCATCTCTTGTTTGACCACTTCCAATTTGCCTTGATTCATGGACCTGACATTCCAGGTTCCTATGCAATATTGCTCTTTACAGCGTTATAGACAGAGGGGGGTCTAATATAAAATAAAATGTTTTAAAAAATCAAAATAAAATAAACTTATCATAAAATATTGGAAAAAAGTAAAAACATCAAAAAGCTATTAGGCATAAATAAATACACTAAGATGAATATTTGTTTCATGTTCCAGAAGCAACTAGGAGACCAATGCAGTAGCTCATTTAAACGTATTAATACATGCCTATAAGCATGTAATACAGCCTAGACCCTTAAACGGAAAGGCTTCCTGTTGCTGACTTTTGACCTTAAAGCTAGTATAAGTGCATATACGATGCTATTTTCTCAATGAGTCTGAAAGGACTGGAAACAGAACAGCTGCAATAATCCTTGGTTCAAAGAGCTAATTATAATTATTTAAAGGCAGGAAAAACTTTATCAGTGAATGAAATAAAGCTGTCCATTCTGAACCTGAAGACATGACAACTTCCAATCACCTTCAGGTGTGGCTTAAGAACTACTAGGACCAAACACATCAGCTATTTCACAGTGGTGAAGCTTCTATACAACAGAGGAATCTACCTTATTTCCCTATCTGCTTCATTCATATTTCTATATACTTCACATGTGGAAATACATGATTCTGAAAAATAAGGTAACAGCATATACTTCAATCTGAGCAAATCTTCAATTCTGAGAGATCCATAAATACAAAAAATAACTGTGAGAGAGAAACTGATAATACGAATAACTCAGAAACTAAGTAGAGAAATGATCCCTCTTGCCCTGATGTAGACAATTTCTTAAAACTCAGTCAAGTTTTAAGTTTTTGATAAATGTACATTTTTATGTCTGTTTAACGGACTTAACATAATACTAAAACCTCTAAGTACTCTCATAAGCTTCTAGTTCACTAACACAGCAATCAGAGACAAGCAGAAATAACGCTTCGCTAAAACACCACCACTTTCACCTACAAGAAAAGTACCACAATAGCACCCCCCTCCAGTACTTTTGCCTGGAAAATCCCATGGATGGAGGAGCCTGGTAGGCTGCAGTCCATGAGGTCGCTAGAGTCGGACACGACTGAGTGACTTCACTTTCACTTTTCACTTTCATGTATTGGAGGAGGACATGGCAACCCACTCCAGTGTTCTTGCCTGGAGAATCCCAGGGACGGGGAAACCTGGTGGGCTGCCGTCTATGGGGTCGCACAGAGTCGGACATGACTGAAGTGACTTAGCAGCAGCAGAAACTCCATTCAAAGGATGAATTGAAGACTCAAGACCTCCATCCATATCCGCCTCCTTTCAATCTCAGTGAGATCAAGAAGCATTACAGACCAGAAACAAATGTAAGGATGAGAATGCCCTTTCAGAAATCTCAAAGACACTGGTCATCATTTACAGGGGTAAAGAATGGGTAAAAATTCATTTCAGGGAAGGTAAGAGCTTGTGCCTAGGCCAAAAGCTACAGAGTTCTCATTACAGACTCAGATGATGCCTATACTAAAAGCCTTGAGCAAACTTTACAGAAATACGAGACCACAATCTAAAGAAAGAATGTAATATTTATCAACTGTAATTCCACCAGACAGTGAGGACTGTACCAATAATAATAAAAAAAAAAAACTGGGATGGGGGAGTGGCGGAGGAAGGGTTGGGGAGCGCTTGCCTGTGTAGTAGCCTCACTGCTCTGTGAGTAGTATTCTTCAAAGTCCTTTAATATCTGTTAGACCAAAAGCTTTTTAGCACCTTTTCATCCAGGAGCTTGAAAAGCAAGCCCAACTTAATCAGTAAGTTGGAGGTAATGACATACCTCTGTATGATAAAGTGGATCTAGTAAATGCTTCCATTTCAGTCCCCTCCATTCAGCAAGTATTTGCTAATTGTGTTATGTACTTGTCAGCATCCTAAGCACTGCAGATAAAATGGTAAGTAAAAATAGGCTCGACCCCTGCCCTCATGAAGTTTATAGTACAGTTGGAAACAAACAACAATAGGAAAAAAGGGAATGTAGAAGGGCAAAAGCAGTACAGGATGCTGTGAGAGCCTAGACACTGGGTGATCTGACCTAATTAGAGCAGTCAGGATTATGTGCCTCTGGAAGCCATAAAAAGCCAAAGGCCTCCCATGCTCCTCCTTAGTGACCATGAAAACAGCTTCTTCCTTATCACTATGACCCTTACAGCAGTTACATTTCAAATCCTGATCTTGTCCAATCACCTCCATCTTTCACATCCACCAGGCAGTCATTGGACATGCAACTGCAACTAAACTGAATCAGCAGATTACTGGTCAGTGCATCCTCCATCCACCTCAACGACCTCTAGAAATGTCTCATTTATACCATTTTCTCCACCATCTATCATGTTTAACTTCATAAAAGCAAAGTTCAAGGCTCAGACTCAAGATCTGCAGTTCTCCTTCCTTTTGCACTTTCTACACACTTCAAGGGAGGAAAGGGAAAACCAAGCCAGGACAGTAACTTTAAAATGACCCTTCCCACCACCTTTTTAATTTTTATGTCTCCAAATGTTTCCCATTCCTACTAATCTAAGTGCTGATATTGTGTTGCCTGGAGAGAGATCATTGGTTAAGTTTTAATTAGCTAAGTTGATGTTGCTTTGTTTTTAACAATTTAGTAAATAAAAATGAAGGGCAGAGAATGATTTATAAGAAAGAAGTTGGCTCTTTGGTCTTCTTTTAGTGATTCACCATAACATGGAAGTAAAAGCTCTCTGTGTAGCCAGGCTGAGTACCAGCTTCCAACACTTAAAAGATAGTTCCCTGAAACTACATTAGCCACAAATGTTGCCTCGAGCTTTTCTTCCCTAAATTGCCTCCTGCTTTCTGTCACTTAGCTCACTCCATTACCAAGAGAAATGCAGGTATTCTGAGTTAGGCCTAAGTGTAGAAAGTCATAAAACACAAAAGAAAGAAATAAAAAAGACGGTAGAATAACTTCACTCTGCTTTCATGCATTAGAGAAGGAAATGGCAACCCACTCCAGTGTTCTTGCCTGGAGAATCCCAGGGACGGGGGAGTCTGGTGGGCTGCTGTCTATGGGGTCTCACAGAGTCAGACACAACTGAAGTGACTTAGCAGCAGCAGCAGCCTCATTTTCACGTTCTACATAAATTCGATTTTCTTTCCCTTCTTATCCAGGAACAACTTGGTCAGTGTCAGCAAGTACAAGTTTGAGGTGAGGGCCTTAAATATAAAGGTTACTTGCCTGATATTCTCTTCCATCTTCTATTCTGCTGCTTCTCAGGTTAAATGCTGACTTGGGTCATCTGGCCTGATCACACTCACTCATTTACTTACCCCTACCCCTTACCAGCTCTTGCCTATTTAGCTCTTCTCCAGGGTCAACCGAGTAACCTGAGTTAACTGGCATTCAGCCAGCCTCACATCTCAGCCAAAGCTCAGTTACTTTTGGAGAGAAGGGAAAGGTTGAGCTCTACTTACATTCACCTAGGACTGTTTCCTAACCCTGGCACAGAGAGGTGTTGTTATAGCAAATTCACCCTTCCCTAAGATCATGTTCTCAAGCTCTCATCAAAGCTACTAAGCTTCTAGGGCAGAGAAGGCCAAAGACTACAGCTTAACTGCTTGCTTATACGCATTCCTGACAAAGCTCTTACTCCTAATGCAGGGTAGCCCTCAGTTATCAGGGACCCCTCTCAGGATTTGGGCCTCAAGGAGGTCCGAAGTGCAAACCAGTGTCAGTGAATCATCTTAGGAACTCAGTGTGAGAGGGAGGACCTTAACACTTAAGCATCAAAGCCTAAGGGGCTTTTGCCTGCTATCAGAAACTACCATTAGCTACAGAGACAGACTTTCAAAGATGGATGCTTACATAGCTTCTAACAAAGTAACCAGTTTTTTAAAAACTTCTCTTCTAGTCCTAACTTCCGTTTTTAAATTGTCTGAACCTTTGCCTAAATGTATTTTAACATTAGGGACTTCAACCATTTAAAAGGCCATTATAAGGTAAACGTCATATGTTTATTTTGATGCTCATATCTAGTTGCTATTTACTCTAGGTACTCACATTGGAATATGAGAACTTTAGATAAACTAGTCACACAATCTTTAAAGTGAAAGTGAAGTCGCTCAGTCATGTCCGACTCTTAGCGACCCCATGGACTGCAGCCCACCAAGCTCCTCCGTCCAAGGGATTTTCCAGGCAAGAGTACTGGAGTGGAGTGCAATTGCCTTCTCCGTTAACAGCGGCTAGGCATACCCTTCCAATTCTAAAAGTCTGACCTATGAAAGCACAGTACAAGTTTTCTAACCTGACTAGGTTTTGCTCCCACTTAATATAGTAGGACACCCAGAATGGTGGAACTGTGATTGAAACTGCTATAAAATTAACATAAAACATTTAACATTAAACATTAAACACAATCCCATCTACAAATTCATGGCTGGAAAATTTAAAATAATTATAATAACCCTTCAACCCCTTCCTATCTTCCTCCTGCCAGAGCCGTCACTTCTAAGACTCTTCTCCTAACCAACGGCAAGGAAACACTGGGGCAAATATATAAGCAGAAGACACTTGGGCAGCCTTCTTCTTTAAGTACCTTTGGAAATCTCAGGATTCCAACCAAACAAAAATGAATACAAATTTCTATAGTAGTCGAGAGACAGGCTATACAGTGTTATAGTAACAAATAACCCCCAAACCTCAGTGAGTAAAAAGACTTTTTAAATCTGGCTCATGCAACAAGTGAAACAGCTGTTATCCAAACTCCTGAAGGAGCTATACCACCTCTATCACAGCCACTCAATGTGCCAGAGGGAAAGAAATGAGAATATCTCACTGATATGTAACGTCGTGCATGCTCAGTCATGTCCAACTGCTCACAACTCCATGGACTGTAGCCCGCCCGGCTCTTCTGTCTTAAGGATTATCCGGGCAAGAGTACTGAAGTGGGCTGCCATGTCCTCCAGGGGATCTTCCTGACCCAGGGATGGAACCCGCATCTCCTGCACTGGGAGGCAGGATCTTTACCACTGATCCACCTGGGCAGCCCCACTGATTCGTAAACCTTCATCCAACAAATCATACACTTCACTTCTACTCATATTTTACTGACCAAAGCAGGTCACATGGTGGCACCATCTTCAATGCAGTATGGAAATGCCATCCCAAAATGGCCCAGAAGCAGTTTTTAAGAGCTTTCACTGTTTGTTTCAATTCTTCCATCCATCCACTACATTTTTATTCAACAAAACCTTGAGTGCTTATCAAATGCCAGGCACTGTTTTAGGCATTAAGGTATAGGAGGGATCAAAATAGTTTAAAAAAAAAAAAAAAAAAAGGCCTCATGGAGCACGTACTCCTAGAGCATTGTATTCCACTGCAGTAGATTCCATTGTAGTAGACTTCTCTCTGTCCACTAGGCTTGCTTTCTCTTTTCTATAGCATTTTCCTTCCTTTGTCTTTTGCCATCCATCCCCAATCTCATTTAATCTACCCTATAATCTTCAAATCCTCTAATCTTCATTTTCTAGGGCACCACTCCCTTCCCCCTTGCTGCAGTTCTATTTTTAAAGGTTTGGGACTAAGTACCTTTACTGACATTTTCTGAGCATAGTTCCTGATGGTAGGCACCTTAAACACTACTGAATGAATTAATGTAAATAACGTATTCTACTTGGTAGGAGAAAGCTTTGGAGAACACAAGCTCTACTCTCAATTTTTTCAGAATTTGATCACATTCTGACCTACCATGTGGGAACATCGGTGATGACTCCAGATATGGTGCTTTCCTTTCCAGGCATTAGCCCAGGAGCCTCACCCTATGGTGACCATACAGGTCTGCCAACACACAAAGAAAGCAATTGATTTCAACCCACTTGGACTGGAGAAACAGAAAAACGTTAGCTCTGTTATAGCTCCTAGTTTGTTTTGCTGAGGTAGTGGAGAGGGACTGCACCACTGAAGCAGTGCCCTATATAACCAGATGAGCAGGACTCTGTAAAAAGTCCTGCTAGCCTAGCAGGTAGGTATTGTGAAGATACGGAAGATCACACCAGTACTCTCTGATTGTACTGTTCTTTATCCCACGTTAGGAGAATCTGAAAGCACCACGGCTTTCCAGACTGGCATCAAATACAACAGCTGTTATTTCTGAGCTAACCCTGGTGAGGGTCTGAAGAAGGTCCCACTGCGCAAGGCCACATAAAACATGTCCTGACCCCCACCAAATGGAGACAATCACATGCTTACTTAACAGTGTGCCCAATTTTTTAAAAAAATTATTCAGAATGGCATATAGCTTTTCTGGAATATTTTTTTCTCCTTTGTTTCTCATTTTCTCCAAACCTAACCAAGAAAGCTTGTAAGATAGAAAATAGTGTAAGTAGGAACTTCCCTGATGGTCGAGTGGTTAGGCATCCACCTTCCAATGCAGGGGACACAGGTTTAATCCCTGGTCCCAGAAGATTCCACATGCTATGGAGCAATGCAGCCCAGGTATCATAACGATTAAGCCTGAGTTCTAGAGACTGTGAGCCCCAACGAAGACCCTATGTGATGCAACTAAGACCTGATGCGGCCAAATTAAAAAAAAAAAAAAAAGTGTAAGTCTCTTATTAGAGTCATATGACAGTTTGATACTGCTGAAAACTCATCTGATGTCACCAACCCCATATTAAAACCAAAGAAACACGAACTAAGGTGATCTGAAGTTTAGTCCAGGATCTGTGGCGAAACTAGCTTTGTAATCAAAGCCTCTCATATTACTATGTCTCAGTTCCTCATCAGGAAAATGCTGTAGCTAAACTCCCATGATTTCTACAAGCTCTTCCAGCTCCAAAATATTTTAAATTTAGTGACAGACTCAGGATTTCCACTTCTGATTAAAATGCAGAAAGTTGCAAGACACCATTACTCTTTCCCGATAAACCATGATAAACTGAATAAGCTGCTGCTGTTGCTGCTAAGTTGCTTCAGTCGTGTCCGACTGTGTGTGACCCCACAGACGGGATCTCACCAGGCTCCCCCGTCCATGGGATTCTCCAGGCAAGAACACAGGAGTGGGTTGCCATTTCTTTCTCCAACACATGAAAGTGAAAAGTGAAAGGGAAGTCGCTCAGTCGTGTCCGACTCTTAGCTACAGAACTATAATTAAGAAATATACCTGAAAGCTAAGGATGCAAAGAACTCTAAACTCTAGAAAATATCAAGCCCTTCCTAACACAAGAGACCACGGTTATTCTCATTTCTCATAAAGTTGCAAGAGAACAAGATATTTTCCACTAACAGGACGAAGAAGAAACCAGTCAAATTTATAAACAATGATATTTGCCGCATGCAGGTTCAGGTAACAGATTAGGATTCAGAGGAAGCCCAGTTACAAGCCCTACCTGCCAATCCTTCCCTATGGATCTTCACTAAGAGTACAAGTCTGAAGCCAAGTCAGAAAAGCTGAGAGAAAACCTCATGAAGCATATGGGCATCCATTTTGTCCAAGACAGATGGCCCTCTCAAGGTGGAGGTCAAGACAGGAAGTATGAGATAAATCCCTCAAAGACACTCTTGAGTATAAGGCAAATATTCTCCCTAAGAAAATGGGCAAAAACCTGATGTAAAGAAAACCGGAGGTGGTACTGGAAATCAAAGAAAATGTCCAAGCAATCCAAAGAGCCAGCAGCAAGGCTGAGAAGTAGTTCAGAAAGCTGACATGATTTACAAAACTGACAGGGCAGAAGTATGTGATCAGACAATGGGCAAAAACTTTCCCAAACTGATAAAGACATCAACTCACAGACCTGGAAGGTCAACGAACTGCAAGCAGGATAAATACAAAGAAAAATCTAGGCACATGATAAACTGTTGCAACTATGAAAGAGAAAAAAGTATATACTAGGGAAAAACAATGGGAACAAAGGCTGACAAACACAAAAGCTAAAGACAACAGAACATCATCTCTCAAGTGTCAAAAGAAACGACCAGCCCAGAAGTCTACATCGAGGGAAATATACTTCAAGAAGGACAAAACAAAAAATTTTCAAAGAGAAAAAAGTGAAAAGAATTTGCCCAACAGATTCCCATTACAAGAAATGCTAAAAGAAGTTGGTGATCATGAAGATGAACCAAATGGAAGATCTGCAGAAAGCATAAATAACTGGAAAAAACAAAAAGCCTTAAAAAAAAACCCAATCCACATGTTTAAATGTCTTTAAGAGACTATTGATTGCTTAATGCAAAAGTAGTAATGTATTGGGGTTACAGCATATGTAGAAGTAAAACATAAGAGCACAGTGTGTTTCAAGAGGGTAACCTGAATCATGCGGTCTTAAGGTTTGCAGTGTTAGTGAAGTGGTTTATATTGTTTAAAATAGACTGTGAAAATAAACTGTGAAAAATAGACTGAAAAAAATAAAAAGGCTCAGGGGTCATCCTTGAACACCTTCTCCCTTTCTGGTCATCTGTCGTCGCTGTCTGTGCTGTTTTAGTCAAGAGTTGTGTTCGACTCCTTTGTGACCCCATGGACTGTAGCCTGCCAGGCTCCTCTGTCCGTGGAATTTTCCAGGCAAGAATACTGGACTGGGTTGCCACTTCCTTCTCCAGGGGACCTTCCTGACCCAAGGATCGAATCCACATCTCGTGCACTTCCTGCACTGGCAAGTGTACTCTTTACCACTTAGCCACCTGGGAAGTTCCTTTTTGGTCATTATGTTTACTTAATATCCCATCAAGGGGAGTGAAGGGAAAGAAAAAGAGAAAACTAAATAAATCACCAATTGTAAGTAATGATTCATTTTGCTAGGCAGTTTTTCTGTATTTTTACATCAATAATAATACAAACTAATACATTAGCATTTAAATACCACAGATTCACTGACACTTTCAAAGAAGATAAAAATTTACCATGTTACTCAAGACAAAGACACATATTTTATTATTTTTCCCATGTATTTTAATTGAAATAATTTTGAGAGGCTCTACTTTATAACTTAAAAGTATACAGTTTTTAAGAATTTAAGAACTACATTATGGAATACAGTTCAAAAAGTTTTAACCTGAGGATATAAATAATATTATCTGGTACATATTTATCTTACATTATCAGCTTTTATAAAAGCAATTAATGAAAAAATTTGTATTATAAAGGAAGTCAGCACTGAACATGAGAATAGATTTTTTTTAATATAGAACAACAGAAAGCCTAAGAATGAAGCATAGTACTCTTACACTAAATCCTCCTAATAACACTGCAAAATGGGTCCTGAGATTTTTAGAGAATTTAAATAATGCATTAAAAGTCACACACACTGAGAGCCAGAATTTGAACCTCAGGTTTCAGTCCAAAGCCCATGATCTTCTTTCTAATAGTAATGTAATCTATTGACAAGTACACTGTACCTTTCTTCCCAACCCTAGTGTTTCTTATACACAGGACATTCTTCCGCATAACCAAAATCAGATCAGATCAGTCGCTCAGTCGTGTCCGACTCTTTGCGACCCCATGAACCGCAGCACGCCAGGCCTCCCTGTCCATCACCAGCTCCCGGAGGTCACTCAGACTCGCATCCATCGAGTCAGTGAGGCCATCCAGCCATCTCATCCTCTGTCGTCCCCTTCTCCTCCTGCCCTCAATCCCTCCCAGCATCAGAGTCTTCTCCAATGAGTCAACTCTTCGCATGAGGTGGCCAAAATACTGGAGTTTCAGCTTTAGCATCATTCCTTCCAAAGAAATTCCAGAATACAATCATCAAAATCAGAAAATTGACACTGGCATAGTATTACCACCTAATACTCAGATCCCATTTAAGTTTTTGCAACTGTAATAATGTACAGAGAGCTAAAAAAACTCAGCTCAGAAGCATGTTACAATGACTACAGTGCAATCTTTCACATACTTTTCCCTTCAGAAGTTTAAGGGAGCCAAACATTTTATAGGTGCACAAAAATTTACTGAGCACTTGGCATGTGTCAAGCAGTGTTCCGTGGCACAGTGGAGAATAAGATAATTAAGGTTCTTCTGCTTCCAAAGAGTTTACACTCTAATGAGAAAAGACCAACAAGAAGTATAACTTCAGGTTTGGCAAGTGTTCTGATGGAGTGGCTTGGAAATGGCCATCTAAAATGCTGCAACCTGAATAGTAAACGGAAGCAGCACTACTAAGAGATGGAAAAAGATGATCCCAAACAGAGGGGAAAGAAATACAATCTAGATCAGGATGTAACTTGGAATTTTGGAGGAAAAGAAAAGAAGCTGGTGTACTGACGGTGTCCTTAGGGACACCTAAGGGACTGATGCGAACGAGAGGCATCATTCTGAATTTTATAACTAAGAAAGCTATTGAAGAATTTTAAGCAGACAACTGGCATGGTTGCATTTCCGTATTTCCAAGATAAGTCTAGCTACTGGGAGGAGAATGCACTGAAGAAGATGGTCAAGTGAACGCAGAGACCAGTTAAAAGCTATTTCAGCAGGCCACATGAGATAACGGCGACTGAGACCAGGCTGGTAGAAATGAGGAAGAAAACGAGGACAACCCGAATATTCTGGAGACCAAGAAAACCTGGCGATGGATTGGATATGTTGGATGACATAGAGAAACATAAGTTTTAAGCCTAACTGCTAGGTGCCAATTACTGAGATGGGGGAGACTGGGATAACACTATAAGAGGAGTTCTATTTTAGACACATTAAGTCTATTCAGGTGAGATATTTAAACCAGAAACATATATTTGATAATTATTCACATGTAGATAGTGCTTTATTGACTATGCCAAAGCCTTTGACTGTGTGGATCACAATAAACTGTGGAAAATTCTGAAAGAGATGGGAATACCAGACCATCTGACCTGCCTCTTGAGAAACCTGTATGCAGGTCAGGAAGCAACAGTTAGAACTGGACATGGAACAGACTGGTTCCAAATAGGAAAAGGGGTACATCAAGGCTGTATACTGTCACCCTGCTTATTTAACTTATATGCAGAGTACATCATGAGAAACGCTGGGCTGGAAGAAGCACAAGCTGGAATCAAGATTGCCGGGAGAAATATCAATAACCTCAGATATGCAGATGATACCACCCTTATGGCAGAAAGTGAAGAGGAACTCAAAAGCCTCTTGATGAAAGTGAAAGAGGAGAGTGAAAAACTTGGCTTAAAGCTCAACATTCAGAAAACGAAGATCATGGCATCCAGTCCCATCACTTCATGGGAAATAGATGGGGAAACAGTGTCAGACTTTATTTTTTTGGTCTCCAAAATCACTTCAGTTGGTGATTGCAGCCATGAAATTAAAAGACACTTACTCCTTGGAAGGAAAGTTATGACCAACCTAGATAGCATATTCAAAAGCAGAGACATTACTTTGCCAAAGGTAATAGCCTTTAGTCATCTAGTCAAGGCTATGGTTTTTCCAGTGGTCATGTAGGGATGTGAGAGTTGGACTGTGAAGAAGACTGAGTGCCAATAGAATTGATGCTTTTGAACTGTGGTGTTGGAGAAGACTCTTGAGAGTCCCTTGGACTGCAAGGAGATCCAACCAGTCCATTCTGAAGGAGATGAGCCCTGTGATTTCTTTGGAAGGAATGATGCTAAAGCTGAAACTCCAGTACTTTGGCCACCTCATGTGAAGAGTTGACTCACTGGAAAAGACTCTGATGCTGGGAGGGATTGGGGGCAGGAGGAGAAGGGGACGACAGAGGATGAGACGGTTGGATGGCATCACCGACTCAGTTGACATGGGTCTGGATAGACTCCGGGAGTTGGTGATGGACAGGGAGGCCTGGCGTGCTGCAATTCATGGGGTCACAAAGAGTCACACATGACTGAGCGACTGAACTGAGATAGTATTTTAAAAACTAAATTGAATGAGACTATCTATGGACAGAACTAAGAGAAGAGGAAGAAAGTCCAGGACCAATCTCTGTGTGCTTAGTCGCTCAGTCGTGTCCAACTCTTTGCAACCCCAAAGACTGAAGCCCATCAGGGTCCTCTGCCCATGGGGTTTCTCCAGACAAGAATACTGGAATGGTTTGCCATGCCCTCCTCCAGGGGATCTGCCCAATCCAAGATTCGAACCTAGGTTTCCTACACTGCAGGTGGATTCTTTACCAGCTGAGCTACCAGGGAAACCCGGACCAACCTCTGGGATATGCCAATATTTAGAGGCAGAAGAAGAGAGAGAAGCCTGTTAATGTATGACAAGGTGTGAAGTAGGAGGAAAACAAAAACATGTTTCCCATAAACTAAGAGAAGCAGGTGAATAGGCAGGAAACTGTTAACAATACTAAATACTGCTATAAGATCCTTTAAGATGGATTTGGTAAATGGTATCGCTGGCAACCTTGACTAGAATACTTTCAGTGCTGAGATGGTGACAGAAGTCTGGAGTTGAAGAACAAAGCAAAGTGGAAGGAGAACACAGACAGTTCTTGAAAATATGCTTGAAAGTGGACTAGAGAAATGAGGCAATAGCTAGAAGAGCAAAATGTAGAATCAGGAGAGGGTTTGTAAGAGATTTCTACTCTATATCTACACTGTCCAGTACAGAAGCCAATAGCTACACACGGATACCAAGCAAGTAAAATGTAATTAGCATGACTAAGGAACTGATAATTTTTGTTTAAATAGCCAACTGTGGCTAGTGGCTTCTGTATAGCTTTATAGCACATTTGTATATCAATAAAGATACCGGGTTCGATCCCTAGGTCAAGAAGATCCCCGGAGAAAGGAATGGCTACCCACTGCAGTATTCTTGCCTAGATAATTCCAAGAACAGAGGAGCCTGGAGAGCTACAGCCCATGGGGTTGCAAAGAGTTGGATTGGTACTTTTACTTTTCACTTTTTCAAAGTCAGTCCAATAGAAGGGGCAAAATTCATGAGGCAGGCAAGAGACGAGTCCTTAAGAAGTTAAGAGAACGGGACTCCCCTGGTGTTCCAGTGGTTAAGACTTCACTTTCTAATGCAGGGGGTGATGCTTCGACCCCTTGTCAGGGAGCTATGATCCCACATACCTCTTGGCCAGAAAACCAAAAGGTGAAACAGAAGCAATATTGTAACAAGTTCAATAAAGACTTTAAAAATGGTTCACATCAAAAAAAAAAAAAAAAAAAAAAAAGATCAAGAGAAGGAATTCAGAGCACAAGTGGAGGAATGTACTAGGGATATACATGAATGAAGCAAGGCAAGAAGTCATGTAATTGGTGGGAACCAATAAGAAGGCAATGGCACCCCACTCCAATACTCTTGCCTGGAAAATCCCACGGACAGAGGAGCCTGGTAGGCTGCAGTCCATGGGGTCGCTGAGGGTCAGACATGACCGAGCGACTTCACTTTCACTTTTCCGTTTCCTGCATTGGAGAAGGAAATGGCAACCCACTCCAGTGTTCTTGCCTGGAGAATCCCAGGGATGGAGGACCCTGGTGGGCTGCCGTCTCTGGGGTCGCACAGAGTCAGACATGACTGAAGTGACTTGGTAGCAGTAGCAATAAGATTTAAAATCAGAATCTTAAACATAAAACTAAATACAGGCTGTAAGAAGCTGAGAACAAGGGAAAGGGAAGGTAATTCAAATTTACTGAGTGTCCATTAAGTGCCAGGCATTTTCTAAGTGGGGATTCCTTGGTGGCTCAGCAGTAAAGAATCACCTACAATACAAGAGAAGTGGGAGATGTCGGTTTGATCCCTGGGTCAGGAAGCTCCCCTGGAGAAGGAAATGGCAACTCACTCCAGTATTCTTGACCAGAAAATTTCATGGACAGAGGAGAATGGAGGGCTACCAGTGTATGGGTTCACAAAGAATCCGACATGACTGAGAACACACACACATTTCTAAGTAAAAAACTATTTCTGTTACTCAGAACCACCACCTTTTAAGTATCATTTTACAAACAAGAGCACCGCTCCAAAAGATAAAGCAAGTTCACCAAAATCATGCAAGATTTGGACACAGGTCACTCTGACTTACTCTAGGGTTAGAATCTTCCCACTGTATAAGGTGGAAGGTTAAGAACCACTCAATGTTTCCACACCTGGAAATAACACAAGAAAAGGCAGATCAACCTGGCAGCTATCGACAACTGCCAAAAAACCTGGACATATTACACCAGAGGCAAAAACTGTCCCCTCAATGCTATCCATAAGATAATTAAGGAACATTTACTTAACAGCTTATTTATTTTAAATATTTACTTACTTGGCCAAACCAAGTCTTAGTTACAGCCTTTGGGATTTTCAGTTGTGGCATGCATACTCTTAGTTGGGGCATGTGGGATCTCGTTCCCTGACTAGGGATTGAACTCAGGCCCCTGCATTGGGAGTGTGGAGTCTCAGCCACTGGACCACCAGGGAAGTCCCTAACAGTTTATTTTTTAATATTTTTAAATCCAAGTGTTTGAGACAAATGGGGAAATAGATATTCTTGCAGCTTAGATTATCTACACTATTGAACACAGGAGTATATCAGAAAATTGGCATTGCTTTATAATAACTACTAAACTAATACCTAGGCATTTTAGGGATGTAGGTAGTTAGAAACCTACCATCACTCCAATTTGTAAATTAGGAGGAAATTATTAAATTAAGTCTAAGTGAAGTGAAGTTGCTCAGTCCTGTCCGACTTTGTTGCGACCTCATGGACTGTTGCCTGCAAGGCTCCTCCATCTATGGGATTTTCCAGGCAAGAATACTGGAGTGGGTTGCCATTTCCTTCTCCAGGGGATCTTCCCAACCAAGGGATCGAACCTGGGTCTCCCACATTGCAGACTTTTGACCATCTGAGCCATCAGGGAATCCCAAATTAAGCCTGCTGCTGCTGCTAAGTCACTTCAGTCGTGTCCGACTCCGCGTGACCCCATTGACGTCAGCCCACCAGGCTCTCCTGCCCCTGGGATTCTCCAGGCAAGAAAACTGGAGTGGGTTGCCATTTCCTTCTCCAATGCATGAAGGCGAAAAAGTTAAAGTGAAGTCGCTCAGTCGTGTCCAACTCTTAGCGACCCCATGGACTGCAGCCCACCAGGCTCCTCCATCCATGGGATTTTCCAGCCAAATTAAGCCTAATCAGTCATTAAATTACAGCTCAAATAATTTTAAACTTAATGTGGGCAAAGTTCATCTAAATATGTGCTGTCCAATACAGTAGCCACTAACTTCATGCAGCGAAGAATAAATTAATTAGAAATACATATAATTAAAAATTCAGTTCCTTGGGTATACTAGCCACCTGTCAAATGCTCAACTGTCATGTGGCTAGTGATTATCTCACTGGACAACACAGAGTAAAATACTAATACTTCTATCATCACAGAAAGTTCTACTGGACAGTGATTAGATTCTCAATCTTCCTTTTGATGTTTTTTAGGAGGGTCAATGGAAAGAGCAACTCAGAAGACCTGAGTTTTCCAAATCAGTCACTAACTAGCGGAGCAACTTATGTATGCATCACTTAGCAGTGTTGCCAGAAATGAATATGCGTTTGAATCACTTGAGAATCTAGTTAAACTGTAGCTTCTAAATAAGTCTTGAGATGGAGTCAGGATTCTGCATTTAATTCCCAAATGATGCTAATACTACTGGTCCAGAAATCACCCTGTACCAAGATTTCAGATCACTCTGGGCCTCAGTTTCTTGAGCAGTCAAATGATGTACCTGGGGGAAGATAAAATGTCCATGACTCCTCTGTAAAAACTAACATTTTATAGTTTTATGGTTGTACGGAATTAAATGCACATAGATTTCTCACATTCTGAAGAGACAGTCTCCTTTCTGAAACAAATTTTTTTCCCTATGAAAAGACATCAAATTTAAATGAAAATCAATGGGAAAATGTCATTTGCTACAATCTCTGTATACTTTTTCAGAAATGGATTTAAAAGGTAGACATGTTATATAAGATAAACCTTTTAAAAAGTATCAAAGGGGATACACTACACTTTCCAAATATGCAGTTCAGAAGGAAAAAAAAAACACTGGTGGACTCTGCCCATGCCACTATTACTTTAAAGGCATCAGTTCCACATGAAAAGCAACTCCCAAGGGGAAAAAAAAACCAGTAACTACAATAACATTTCTGTTTTTGCAAAGTCTCAATCAGGACTGAGCAATAAAACCAACCAAAATCTCCGTTTCTCTAGCAGGCTATAGGGTAATGTTAAAAATCCACAAAACAGGCTAAAGGAGCTGACAGTGGGAAGCCAACAATGCTACAAAGAATTTACTATTGAGACATGTTCTATTTTAACAGGGGCCCTAAAGTAACACAGAATTCAAGTGGGCCATGCAAACACAGAACTGAACAGCAGCAGGGAAGCTCATCATCTCCTAATAGATGGAAGGAAGGAAGACAGACTAACATAACCAGCTTATAAATTCTGAATTAAGCGTGACAGGTAATTACCTACATTCTTAAAACACAAACACACACTGCAAATACACGTTCAACCTCTAAACAGCTTTTGAAAGTCTTTAATACTTTCATACTTATATTTTTATATTTCCTTTAATAGGAAGTATAAAGTCTGAACTAAACTTTATTAAAGTTCCCCTATATAAATCATGCAATGTTCTTCCAAAATCTCTTCAAAGATTTAATTCACATTAACACACATTACTGCCCACAAAACCATTCAAGTAAATCACTGAGAAGAAAAATAGTATACACAAAGACAAATATGAGTGGCGAGTTTTTCTTCTCACTTTTAAGACACATTGTTATTCTCAATCCCCTTTTTTCTCAATCTTATTTTAGGCCAACCTGCTAAACAATGGCTTTCTACAATCAGTTGAAATATTTTATTACCAAATTTCAATGTAAATCCTAAATTTGGATCTGTACAATCAGCTTATCTAAGAAAAGGACTGATGAAAAAATACTGCCTATAAGAATACCTATTTTAACTTTTAAATTATTATATAGTATAGTCTATTAAATTAATATAGATTAGAAAAAAGGAGAAAGCACTATATATAATTCCATCAGAGTGAAATGCTCATGTTCAGAGCTGTATCTGATTAAACACTGTTGTACTTTTACAACACAAACTAATTTCTAGATAGTACAAAGTTAGCTTTTACACTACTAATGAAAATAAAAAGGTTAATTTCTATATATACCATAAAAGTACTATCTGTAAAAAATCCATAAGAAACCTCTCTCATCAATAGCCAAGGAACTGCTGTGGCATTGGCCAAAAAGTTCCCTCCGGTTTTCACCTAACATTTTACAGGAAAACACAAATGTACTTTTTGGCCAACCCATAGGATCAAATATTTCATTGCCCCAACTGACTAGCAATTAATTTTACCTTTCTTTTCAACAAATGTTACCAAATTCCACCTGCAGGATATATGATATCCCTTTAAAATGCAATTTCAGAAGCCATTACTTTTTTAGAGAATCTGTGGCTCCTCTGTGTGAGAGATAATTATAATGTAGACAGGAGCATTTTAGCCTATCATTAAAAAAAAAAAAAAATACAGTGTATAAAAAAAGGGCCACGTAGCAGTCCGTGGGCAGGATGAGTCATCACCCAACTCAAAACTTGCAGCACTTGGAAGCTTCCTCCTACCCGACCCCATCCCCTTCAGCAATGTACCCTGAGTCAGCAAACCTTACTATTTTCTCAGTTATGAATTCTCACGATGTTTAAACGAACTTATGCAAAATGCTGCAACACTTTTAGTACTAACATTTGTCATTAGAACATGTACTTTTTCTATCCAAAATTAACTGATCTTCAAATCAATCTTCTCTGGATTCTTTCTTAATCACAGAAAGTAGCAAACATTTTTAATCCTCTCTTGCAAATAACTGAACTACAAAATATGGTCATAGATAAAGGTTTTTATAAATAATCCTCCATTTCCCAGAGCTCTTTTTCTAACAGTAATTCTTAGGAGATTAAAACAGGTCCTGCTCAAATCTGGTATATTTCCTAGACGACTGCAATTCTTGAATTCAGGACACCAATAAGCAATTTTACAAGTTTCACAAGGCAATTCTTACTCAGTGATGTAGCACATATATGTGAAAGGACTCTCTGCTCCTTGGCACATAGCAAGCCCTTCCTAAACATGTCTGAACAACTACCCATTCAAGAAATGTAAAGTCTCTGCCACCGATTACCAAGCATATTTCAAACATAAATATCTGACATTCTAAGAAGAAACTCTAGAGGCAATTTCCTTTCAGGGCCCAGTCCTGTTTGATCCCTTCAATCTTCTTATTAGACTACTCTTTCCATTTCAGTTCCCCAACGTTCAAGACAGAGGATGCGTCCAATCAGAGCTTTAAAAAATAACAAGGCTAGACGACTCAAACAATTGGAAAAGTACTCTGAAGCTGTTATCGCTCTATTTTGTCCCCTGTTAATTTTTGTTTCCCTTGATAAAGCATCTTGTATCTGTAAAAAAAAAAAAAAAAACAAACTCAGACTGACTTTGGAGGGCATTTTTAGCGATGAAGGAAAAGAACATTAATTGTGCTGGAAATGCAGTACCTCACGTTAGTGGACCTTTCCCAATGAGCGAGCAAAGGTAGAAATAAAAAGGAAAGGAATCGAAAAGATCCTGCTTCGGAGCGCTCCCACCTAACACCTGAACCAGTCTTACCAATCAAAGAACAAAAAGCGGCCAAAAAAATCCTTACTTTTCAACGAACCTCACCAAGTTAGAGAAAAATGCACCGAGAAGCGAGGAAGCCCTTTTTCAGTGAACCGACAAAACAAGTTTTCATTTGGGGACTTTCAAGGACCACCACCACTGCGCGTCCCGAACGCAGCTCAGACAAGGCTGTAGTAAAGGGAGGGGTAAGAAATTAGGAATTCCGATTTGGAGGAGTTTTTCTGTATACCTCCTTAGCGGCCAGATTCAACTCGGGCAGAGGACTTCGGGGCTCCGCGCCGAGTCGAGTGAGCGGCGCGCTACGCAATGTGCCGAGTGCACTGGGAGACTTTGCCCGGCCGGAGTCAGCTGAGGCCGAGTCACCGGAGTCGGATGGGGGAGGAGACGCGGGAGCATTTCGAAAGGCGGCGTGCCAGGAAGGCTAGACTCCGCGCCACCTCACGCGGCTGGGGCGGGTCGCCCCTCCCGGCCGCCGCCCCGCGTAAGCCCGCCGCCGGCCGGGCCGGGTTTCGAACCTGCGGAGCCAGACGTAGGCGGTCGGGAGGCAGCCGGCAAGCCAGGCCCGAGGCGGGCGCGCACTGCCGGGCCCGGCACCCCGGCCCGCGAGGGGCGTGCCGGGTGGGAGGGGCGCGCCGGCCGCTCTGCCGGCCCCACGCGGGGACCCCGGCCCGCCGCCGGCGGCCCGCGGGAGGACGCGCCGGCCAGGCCCGAGAGAGCGAGCCGGCGGGCGGGCTGAGGGCGGGCGGGAGACGGAACAAAAGCGCCTTTGTTGAGCGACGGCCGCCGGAGGGTCACACACAATGGAGGAGAGAGCCGGCTCAGCCGCCGGGCCCGCCGCGGCGCCCCTCCTGAGCCGCCCCGGCGGCGCGCCCCGCACACGCACACACATATACCTACCGGACTTCTCCGACTCATCGAGGGAGTGCGGGGCCCACGGACAGCCCCCAGTGTCGGCTCAGGTCTCCGGCTGTGCTGGCGGCAGCGGCGTCTCCGAGGCTCTCGCTTTGCCGCAGTCGCCGCCATGTAACCCCGACCCGCGAGAGAGGGCGAGGAAGAGGGGGCGGAGGCTGTGGAGCCACGCCCCCGTACGTCACAGGCTCACTCCACGGGTTCCCCCGCCCCCGCCCGGCCCAGCGCGCCGGCACGCGCCGGAATTTCCAACGCCCGTGACTGGGCTCCGCGCGCCGCGTGGGCGGCAAGAGGAGCACGCGGGCTTGTCCCCAGCCTCCGGTTGGATGCGCTGGGCTGGACTAGGGAGCTGGCAAGGAGGTGAACAGACAGGCACTCTTCGCTCTGCTACTTGACCCGGCGTTAGAGCACATAGTGGTCAAACTCTTTGTGAGCATTTACTGCGCACCTACTACGTGCATGGGACTGGACCACCTAGAGGAACAGGACTTCCCCATCCCCTAGGAATTAGGAAGCTGGACCCGAAAATGGATGGGCTAGAAGGCAACAGCCAAGGAACAAGGCAAACGCGTTAAAGGTCAAGTGCTAAGGCAGGCTTCTAAAAGAGGTTGCCACCACTGACCTTTCAGCTAAATGAGAAGGAGCCCGTGAAACTAGAGGAGGTGGCGGGGGTGGGGAGGTGGGGGTGGCTGTTCCTGCGAAAGGAACAGAATGAGCAACGACATGGAGGAGGGGAGCACCTGGCTTGTTGCAGGAACTGGGACTAAGCCAGTCTGAGGGAAGCGTAGAATTTGGACAAGAGTGTACAGTGAGATAAGTGGGAAATGTAGATTGTTACCTTCTTGGGCCCACTAGGACAAAAAAAAAAAAAAAGCTTATTTATTTATTTATTTTAGTATGGCTGATTGTATCCAGGAAGCCTTCCGGTATTTGTGTGAAATGTAGTAGGTATTTATTAAATTAGAAACGCAGGTCAACATTTTTTTCAGTGACCGAATCACCATTCCTGGTGAGAACCAAACGTTTGGCAACCAGAAATCCACTATTATGCGCATCCTCAAGCTTCAAGCTGGAGGCAAAGACCACTTCAAAGCTCACATACTAGCTTGAAGTTAAGTGAGTGGGATGGAGTTTGAATGGTTTATATTTTTTTATATTTAAAATAATAACCATCTGAATAACAGGTATGAAGAGGACGCAGTAAGTACATAAAACCAAGAAAAAGGGAAGGGTTGTCCTAACCACAGTATTTGTGAATGCCGCTTTACTGCAATAAGAGCTCCTTCTCTTTGACTACTATACATCCCTGCTCTGCCTATTGGAGCTCCTCTGAAATTCATGACACCTTTTTTCCCCCATCCATCAGTGTTTGAACACCAGGAGGAGAGGGTTCAGTTCAGTTCAGTCGTGTCTGTCTCTGCGACCCCATAAACCGCAGCATGCCAGGCCTCCCTGTCCATCACCAACTCCTGGAGTCCACCCAAACCCATGTCCGTTGTGTCGGTGATGCCATCCAACCATCTCATCTTCTGTCATCCCCTTCTCCTCCTGCCCTCAGTCTTTGCCAGCATCAGGGTCTTTTCAAATGAGTGAGCTTTCCGCATCAGGTGGCCAAAGCATTCGAGTTTCAGCTTCAACATCAGTCCTTCCAAGGAATACCTGGGACTGATCTCCTTTAGGATGAACTGGTTGGATCTCCTTGCAGTCCAAGGGACTCTCAAGAGTCTTCTCCAACACCACAGTTCAAAAGCATCAATTTTTTGGCACTCAGCTTTCTTTATAGTCCAACTCTCACATCCATACATGACTATTGGAAAAACCACAGCCTTGACTAGATGGACCTTTTTTGGCAAAGTAATATCTCTGCTTTTTAAGATGCTGTCTAGGTTGGTCATAACTTTCCTTCCAAGGAGCAAATATCTTTTAACTTCATGGCTGCAGTCACCATCCGCAGTGATGAGGAGAGGGTAGAGAATAAATAAGAAGCACTGTGCTTTCCCTTAGAGAGCTTATAATGTGTCAAAGACCACTGAAATTACCTGTTGCTCAAGCATAGCCAAATTTGTTGACAGAGTTTTAGTAGCATCTTAGAGAAAGAGGTCAAGGGTAGAATAGCTTCAGAGAGTTAGGGTTAAAAACAGGTCTTTCAATGAAAGCATGTTTGAGATAGGACTAAATTTTGTGATATAATATTTGAACTACAAGAAGATCAAACCAGTTAATCCTAAAGGAAATCAACTCTGAATATTCATTGGAAGGACTGATGCTAAAGCTGAAACTCCAATACTTTGGTCACCTGATTCAAAGAACTGACTCATTAGAAAAGACCGGATGCTGGGAAACATTGAAAGCAGGAGGAGAAGGGGACAACCGAGGATGAGATGGTTGGATGGCATCACCAACTCAGTGGACATGAGTTTGAGCAAACTCCTAGAGATAGTAAAGGACAGGGAAATCTGGCATGCTGCAATCCATGGGGTTGCAAAGAGTCAGATATGACAGAGTGACTAAACAACAAACAACAAATCTTTGGATTAGTAGACCTAGGGAAGAGTTTTGAAGCAAACCTTAAAAAGTCAACAGTTATTTGATAAACCCAAGAGTAATATTATGGAGGAGGGGCTGTTTACCTTGAAGAAGGCTAGGTCTCTTTGTTGTTCAGTTAAATGGACTTTGAGGAAGGTCTTGAAACTGCAATAGTTATTTGCCACTTCATCTTTTTGGGCAGAAATTTCTTGAAATTAAAATCATGTTTAAGCATATGTTGGGGTTGTAGAGTGAATTTAGTCAGTTTTAGTTCTTAACTCTATTGTGTGGCTGTAAAGAGTTTAAGTTCTCAGTAGTTTTTCAAACTGCCATACATAGTAAAGTCATTTTGGTGGATTAAGATCTGCATTTTTTTCTTAATGAAATAGAAAAAACTACAGAGCATAGCCTATAACATAGGGTAAAAACATTGTTTTGTGAAACTTGTGTTTTGATTATGTATCTTATCCCAACAAATCTAAAATGTCATCAATTAGGATGGAGGTTCATGATATTGTTCAGGAGACAGGGATCAAGACCATCCCCATGGAAAAGAAATGCAAAAAAAGCAAAATGGCTGTCTGAGGAAGCCTTACAAATAGCTGTGAAAAGAAGAGAAGAGAAAAGCAAAGGAGAAAAGGAAAGATATCCCATTTGAGTGCAGAGTTCCAAAGAATAGCAAGGAGAGATAAGAAAGCCTTCCTCATGGATCAATGCAAGGAAATAGAGGAAAACAACAGAAAGGGAAAGACAGAGATCTCTTCAAGAAAATCAGAGATACCAAGGGAACATTTCATGCAAAGATGGGCTCGATAAAGGACAGAAATGGTATGGACCTAACAGAAGCAGAAGATATTAAGAAGAGTTGGCAAGAAAACACAGAAGAACTGTACAAAAAAGAGTTTCACGACCCAGATAATCATGATGGTGTGATCACTCACCTAGAGCCAGACATCCTGGAATGTGAAGTCAAGTGGGCCTTAGAAAGCATCATAACGAACAAAGCTAGTGGAGGTGATGGAATTGCAGTTGAGCTATTTCAAATCCTGAAAGATGATGCTGTGAAAGTGCTGCACTCAGTATGCCAGCAAATTTGAAAAACTCAGCAGTGGCCACAGGACTAGAAAAGGTCAGTTTTCATTCCAATCCCAAAGAAAGGCAATGCCAAAAAATGCTCAAACTGCCGCACAATTGCACTCATCTCACACGCTAGTAAAGTAATGCTCAAAATTCTCCAAGCCAGGCTTCAGCAATATGTGAACTGTAAACTTCCAGATGTCCAAGATGGTTTTAGAAAAGGCAGACGAACCAGAGATCAAATTGCCAACATCTGCTGGATCATCGAAAAAGCAAGAGAGTTCCAGAGAAACATCTATTTCTGCTTTATTGACTATGCCAAAGCCTTTGACTGTGTGGATCACAATAAACTGTGGAAAATTCTGAAAGAGATGGGAATACCAGACCACCTGACCTGCCTCTTGAGAAACCTATATGCAGGTCAGGAAGCAACAGTTAGAACTGGACATGGAACAACACACTGGTTCCAAATAGGAAAGAGAGTACGTCAAGGCTGTTACATTGTCACCTTGCTTATTTAATTTATATGCAGAGTACATCATGAGAAACACTGGGCTGGAAGAAGCACAAGCTGGAATCAAGATTGCAGGGAGAAATATCAATAACCTCAGATATGCAGATGACACCACCCTTATGGCAGAAAATGAAGAGGAACTAAAAAGCCTCTTGATGAAGGTGAAAGTGGAGAGTGAAAAAGTTGGCTTAAAGCTCAACATTCAGAAAACGAAGATCATGGCATCCAGTCCCATCACTTCATGAGAAATAGATGGGGAAACGGTGGAAACAGTGGCTGACTTTATTTTTGGGGGCTGCAAAATCACTTCAGTTGGTGATTGCAGCCATGAAATTAAAAGACACTTACTCCTTGGAAGAAAAGTTATGACCAACCTAGACAGCATATTAAAAAGCAGAGATATTACTTTGCCAACAAAGGTTTGTCTAGTCAAGGCTATGGTTTTTCCAGTGGTCATGTATAGATGTGAGAGTTGGACTATAAAGAAAGCTGAGTGCCAAAGAATTGATGCTTTTGAACTGTGGTGTTGGAGAAGACTCCTGAGAGTCCCCTGGACTGCAAGGAGATTCAACCAGTCCATCCTAAAGGAGACCAGACTTGGGTGTTCATTGGAAGGACTGATGCTGAGGCTGAAACTCCAATATTTTGGCCACCTCATGCGAAGAGTTGACTCATTGGAAAAGACTTTGATGCTGGGAGGGATTGGGGGCAGGAGGAG
This sequence comes from Tragelaphus eurycerus, assembly GCA_935064755.1. Lineage (NCBI taxonomy): Eukaryota > Metazoa > Chordata > Mammalia > Artiodactyla > Bovidae > Tragelaphus > Tragelaphus eurycerus. Next base: position 1,999,896 of record CAKXYN010000008.1, read on the forward strand.
AAGGGGACAACAGAGGATGAGATGGCTAGATGGCATCACCGACTCAATGCACATGAGTTTGGGTGAACTCTGGGAGTGGTTATGGACAGGGAGGCCTGGCGTGCTGAGATTCATGGGTTCGCAAAGAGTCAGACACAACTGAGCCACTGAACTGAACTGAACTGATCAGATCAGATCAGATCAGTCGCTCATTCGTGTCCAACTCTTTACAACCCCATGAATCGCAGCACACCAGGCCTCCCTGTCCATCACAAACTCCTGGAGTTCACTGAGACTCATGTCCATCGAGTCAGTGATACCATCCAGCCATCTCATCCTCTGTCGTCCTCTTCTCCTCCTGCCCCCAATCCCTCCCAGCATCAGAGTCTTTTCCAATGAGTCAACTCTTCTCGTGAGATGGACAAAGTACTGGAGTTTCAGCTTTAGCATCATTCCTTCCAAAGAAATCCCAGGGCTGATCTCCTTCAGAATGGACTGGTTGGATCTCCTTGCAGTCCAAGGGACTCTCAAGAGTCTTCTCCAACACCACAGTTCAAAAGCATCAATTCTTTGGCACTCAGCCTTCTTCACAGTCCAACTCTCACATCCATACATGACCAGTGGAAAAACCATAGCCTTGACTAGACGGACCTTTGTTGGCAAAGTAATGTCTCTGCTTTTGAATATGCTATCTAGGTTGGTCATAACTTTCCTTCCAAGGAGTAAGCATCTTTTAATTTCATGGCTGCAGTCACCATCTGCAGTAATTTTGGAGCCCAGAAAAATAAAGTCTGACACTGTTTCCACTGTTTTCCCATCTATTTCCCATGAAGTAATGGGATCAGATATCATGATCTTCGTTTTCTGAATGTTGAGCTTTAAGCCAACTTCTTCACTCTCCACTTTCACTTTCATCAAGAGGCTTTTTAGTTCCTCTTCACTTTCTGCCATAAGGGTGGTGTCATCTGCATATCTGAGGTTATTGATATTTCTCCTGGCAATCTTGACTCCAACTTGTGTTTCTTCCAGTCCAGCGTTTCTCATGATGTACTCTGCATATAAGTTAAATAATCAGGGTGACAATATATAGCCTTGATGTACTCCTTTTCCTATTTGGAACCAGTGTGTTGTTTCATGTCCAGTTCTAACTGTTGCTTCCTGACCTGCATACAGGTTTCTCAAGAGGCAGATCAGGTGGTCTGGAACTGAACTGAAGACACCAATATTTTACGTAGTATTAAGAAAGTTAAAACTTATCCAGATGATGATACCCTATTGCTACATCCTAATCATAGAGATATTAAAATAGAGGAAATACTTCTTAGAATTGATGAACTAATTGTAGATATCTATAAAAGTGCTAATTGGATCACAGTAGCACTTCCCTCGGAGAAGGCAATGGCAACCCACTCCAGTACTCTTGAGTGGGTTGGAAAATCCCATGGGTGGAGAGGCCTGGTAGGCTGCAGTCCATGGGGTCGCTAAGAGTCGGACACGACTGAGCGACTTCACTTGCACTTTTCACTTTCATGCATTGGAGAAGGAAATGGCAACCCACTCCAGTGTTCTTGCCTGGAGAATCCCAGGGACGGGGAGCCTGGTGGGCTGCTGTCTATGGGGTCGCACAGAGTTGGATACGATTGAAGCGACTTAGCAGCAGCAGCAGCAGCAGCAGCACTTCCCTGGTGGCTCAGCTGGTAAAGAATCTACCTGCAATGCAGGAGACCTAGGTTCTATCACTAGGTTGGGAAGATCGCCTGGAGAAGGGAACGGCTACCCACTCAGTATTTTGGCCTGGAGAATTCCATGGACTGTGTAGTCCCAAAGAATCAGACACGACTGAGGGAATTAACATTTAGTGCTACTTATTGGTCATTATTGCTTTGAGCTGTGTTATTGCTAAGCATTTGAAAGCCACCATAGTAGTGGAAGAATGTAGGAAAGAAGCAGGTAAGTCTACCATAAGGCAGCTTGAAATGAGTGCTTCCTGAGCAGAAATGCAAAGTACCTGCTCTTATTGGAAGGAACAAGTGGTGAGGTCTGGAGATATGAGGAAAGTTTCAACCCAAAGATAGAGCATTTGAGCTGGGCTTGCTTCCATCAGCAAAGTATGAGGGGAAAGACATTTCAGGATGAGAGGGCAGAATGTACAAAAGCATGAATGTGCAAGACACGCTTTGGAAAAAAGTGACAGGACTGGGGAAATGAAGGCAAGTTAGTACCCAATTGAGAAGGCCTTGCTTGGATGCCAAAACTTTTGGATTTATGCTAAAGGCAGAAGGAGAGGAATTTAGATGATTCAACAGTAATTCTGGAATGAATGCAAAGGGTAGATTTGGTGAACAAGAAGTTGGCAACAGGAAGAAGGTAGAAGGATTCGTCTACATTGTTGTTTTCTGCCATGCATCCAGTCTGTCTTACTCTGGTGACAATACTCTGATGTCCTTTAAGGAGCCACCCTTTCTATGTAAGTCAGAATTCTTTTTGTTACAGTGACAGAAAACTCAATTCAAATTGTATTTTAAGCATGAGAGAAGGAGGGCGGGGATGGAAGAGAGGGGGAAATGTGTTTCCATTGGGCATAGAAAGGGGATGTTAATACAAGTGATACTTGAAGACAAATCAACTGGCCTTGATGAACGGAAAGTCGTGAGTTACCCAGGTGGGTCCCATTTTTTCCTCTTGGAGTTTAGATTCCCTCATTAGGCTACTTGGTTGATCTTTTTCCAGTTCACTTACTATCTTCCTATGAAAATAAACTGTCGGTATCTTGATTTTAAAGATGGAGGGTAAGGCAAATTTTAGACATATAGACCACCAAGCTTGATGCCAATTCCTGGAAATTTTCTAATGTAAATCATTAAACATATGTTAGGGAAAATGTAACAGTTAATAGGAGTCATCATAGATTATTTTCAAGTAAATAATGACAAAAGAAATACCACTTCGTTTCTTGATAGGATTATTACATTACTAAATAATGGGTACTGTAGTCTTGATCATCTCAAAAAGTCAAAGCATTTTTGTGGATAAGATTGAGAAATATGGGTTTAGATAATTGTAGAGACTGAACTGAACTGAATTGTAGAGAAAGTTTGATTCAAAGAGTGCTAATTACTGGAGAGACATTAATCTTGAGGCTTCGAGTCTCAAGAAAAGTGATACAGATTTGTCCTCCTTTGTCAAGACTTGGGCAGTATTTTTATCAATGTTTTGAGTTAAGATTTGAGGAAGATATAGAACTCAGATCTGAATATGTTGACAGAATAGTTACTCAAAATCATTTTTTTTAAAAAAAGATGACATTTGGTTGCAATAAATACAAAGCATAGTATCTTTGTTCAAGAAATCATTTGAAAGGGGCCAGGATTTAGGAGACTTGACCTGATAGTATGACTATAAGATGGAAATATGCATACAATGTGAGCTGCCACCAAAAAAAACCCTAACAAAATGTAGACTGTGTTAATGCAAAACAGTGTTCAAGTCACAGGGGCACTAGACCTATGCTATTCAGTTCAGAATTTCTGAACTCATGTGTTCAAATATAGATACAACATTAAAAGAGCTCCTTGCATAATAAATCAGAATTCTTTAGAAGGAGACATCCAGGTAGAGTATGCAAACCATTTTTTCTCTAAAGAAAAGATGAGGGAATTGGGTCTGCTTAACCTGCAGAAAAGTAATTTGCTAAAGGGTTGTTATGCAGAGAGTAGATGTATTCCATATTGCACTGGAGTTCAGATATAAGACCATCAGGAGGGCTATTATGGAGAGGAAGATTTTGGCTCAGCATAAGAAAAGACAGTTTTGGATACTGGAATTGAGCCCTGTGGTCAGGACCTCCTGGTGAAGTGAGTTCTACATCACTGGAAGCATTCAATCAGAAAACAATGGCCACCTGTCAGGGATGCTATAAAAGGAATTTCTGGGGGCTGGGGGGAGGAGGGGCCTATAGAGAGGTGATAACATCCAAGGTCTTTGGAAGTTTCCGTGTGTCAGTATTTATACTATTAATTTAAAATGATTGCTTTTCTAGACATGGTTTCCAAAAGAATATGTTGTAATTTTCTTTGTAAATAAAACAACTTTGCACTGAAGAAATTGATTGCCAAGTCCAGCTGGTTCTTGTTCTCTGTGGAAGCTATGTTCTATAAGGTTGCTTTGAACACTGAGCTTTTAACACTGAACCATTGCTTTTAAGGGGGATACAGGATTAGTTTCCTTTATTTATTATTTATTCATTATTATTTATTGTTAGTTTCCTGGTAATAGCCTTTATCAAGTAACCCCTTTCAGATAAACACTTTATAAACATTATTTCATTCTCTTAGGCTATGATAAATAGGATATTGGAGAAAAGCTGTAATGCCATAAGCTACTTACATTTTTTAGACAAAACCTAGCTTTCTTTGCAACAAAATCTCCATCTGTACACTTACTTTTTGAATAATGGTTATGTAACTAACCACTTAAATATACTGGGAAATACCTATTCGGATAATTTTACAAGAACAACAAATAATCTAAGGATCCTCCCTGTGATTTATCTGCCTTGGAAGTCAGTATTTTCTGGAAGTGGGACAAATTTGCAGAATGGTAGAATTAAATGACTAATACAATAGTGTAGCTCCTGTGGCAATACACACACACACACACACACACACACATTATTTAAGAGGGAGCAGAGCTCTGGTGACACTCTTGGCTTTAGAGAAATCTGGTATGAGAGTTTTCTTATTTATACTCTGTCCGTCCTCTTCCTATCTTGAGAGCCCTGTTAGCCCGAGGAGAAGAGATGCTCCTGAGTTCTGGAGATAGTCCACATTTTTGAAGTGAACTCTTGAGACCACAAAGTCTTCTATACCCATCCTCAGTTTTTGAGAACAATCTGGGCCTCCAGCACATGATCAATGCAAATTAAAGTAAGATTCGACAAACTGTTCCTTAGCCCATCCACCGAGTGAGAAATATTTTGAATTGTGGGGACAAAGCAGCTTTCAGTACACAAGGTCATTCCCCTCCTTTTTGCACTCCGAATTGTAGAGCTATCTGCCATTTGGGGAAGAAGGTGATCACTATGTGTAACTCCAAGGAAACATGCTGAAGATGTGTTTACATTGGTCATACTGAGTGCTCAAGTTATCAACTGGTATATAACATTGTTCAGTAGGTCTACCTGCCACAATCTCATCTTCTATTTGACATATTTTGCCAGCTGTCAGTTACCAGCATTGGAACAACCTTCCCTGAAGATGTCATCCCCAGAGGCCAGTACCCATCTCTGAGACCTGACTGAAGCCTTCACTGTTTCCAGTGAAGAATACCCTAGGAGTGGTATTCTGAAAGGAAATGGCCAGACCCTCAGGAGGCTTAAAATATCCATCTGCCCATCCTGGGAAGCTCTATCCTGTGAATTCCCACCACAGGCTATCTCCCCATCTTTGACCCTCGCCCCATATCCAGGGCATTACACAGGACCCAAGTTCAGAAAGACCCCGTGTTTGGTTTAATACTCTCCTCTCACCATCTTGAAATCGCTAGTAAGTTTATCTTTGAACTCATGTTTGTAGGGCAGTTGGATGGGACAATGGCGCATCCATGTGAGCAGGAGATAAATGGAATTCGTGTCCACTGTTCTTTGCCACCCCATTCACATGCAATTTTCTCAGTGCCCCGTGAGGACAGAATTCTGGTGGACTCACAATGCACTGGAGCTTAGTGAGACAAAGCAAGGAAGTACCAGGTGTGATACATTTACAACTGAGTAAGTGGGGGTGCTGACAGCTCTGAGAGGCATGTTTCCATTGGAACCAGAACTTGCTTCAAACGCAGAAAGAAGGCATTCTAGGAAACACAAAAGATCAAGGAACCCTATCACGTCCTTTCGTTACTTCCCCTTATTAGTCAACCACTTGCACGCATGCTAAGTCTCTTCAGTCGTATCCGACTCTGCAACCTCATTGACTGTAGCTTGCCAGGCCCCTCTGTCCATAGGATTTCCCAGGCAAGGATACTGGAGTGGTTTGCCATTTCCTTCCAGGCTGAAAATATTTCTTTTTCCTTTCAGCCATTTCTTATACCTCAGTAAGTCAAAGCTAGAGAGTGTTGGTCCAATGTGTGTATCAGGAAGTGAAAAAATAATGGTCAAGTTAATTTTCTGCTGCTAATAGCTAGTTGCTTTCCACTGCTCTGGTGAGATCAAAACACATGCTCATAAGAGCTGCAACGTAGAAGTCAGGTCATTTTAGTGATTTCACATAGGTAAACACTCATATTTATATTTCAAACTATATATCTGCATCTTACAATAAAAAAGTATAAAATTCATGCTGACAACTTGTTTTTAATTTTTCCTTACCTAGAATATTTGTTATAATTATTGACTGTCTAAATTAAACACTGTAAGTCAAGAGAGACCAGGAAGAAAGGAGAAAAGCTTTATATTTTAGTACCTTTCTTTTTTCCTACTCTTTGAATAAGAGGCCTCAGAAATTAGGTAGCCAACTTCGAACCCCCCAGCTCACAAAAGAGTCCCAATAGCCTTGCTCTGGAGAAAGTGGGTCTGGAAAAGACACTCTACCTGCCTGCATCCTGTTCACTGATGATGGGGTTAGGGCAGGAGAGGTGAGAGAGTGCCTCTGCTCTGTGGATGGGCGTCCAAGGCTGCTGCAGCACCAGCTGCCCACTCGCAGGAGCCGCATGTCCTGTAGTAAACAGTGGCTTCTACTCAGGAGGTAGGAAGTGGGGGCGGAAGGAAGTCCTTGTTCTGCTGTAGAGCACATTTTCCCATGGAAACAATGTTGTAGGTCACAGTTCTCATCCTCTTGTAGTCCATCTGCTTGTGGGCTAAATGGGCTTCTAAGAGTTGGCTTGAGAACCTAACCAAGTATTTGTCACATTCTCTGGGAAAAATGCATTTTCAGTTTCAAACAACTAAATTAGAAATCAAAGTTTGGGAACATAACTCTCATTCAGGGACTATCTGTATTTTGCTAACTCAGAAGAAATGCTGAGCTCTTAGGGAAGGATGGTATGTGTAAGACCCAGATAAACAACTAAACATTAATGAGAAAGGTTATTAATTGTAATAACCTCACTGTATCCTTCACATGGTATGAAGAGTCCAGTTCTTCAGACTTGCTGCTTGAAGAACGTGTGTGCAAATTCACCACGGTTGACTGGTCTCTGGCAACCAACATATACCAACCAAACCCAAGAGACTTCACTGTAAACTCGATGCCAATTCGTAAAGGACACAAGAAAAGCTGTGCTGAGTTGGACTAAAGATTCATCCAGCCTGTTATTCTCTGACAATGATTGTGAACGTCTACATTTTATTCACCCTAAACTCTAGTGTGGGGCATAGTATCTGAATATAGTGTCCTCCCAATAAAATGTTTATTGAAAATGAAATGTTTTTGAATATCACAGTTGCCCCCATGACATTAATTTCAAAAGGTAAATAAGAATTTCCTCCAAATATCCACTTATTTACTCCTATTTTTAAAGCAAATGTCTTAGGAAATCTTTGATTATTTTAGTTGCTCTTTTCTCTGATCTGGTGTATAAGACTAGGCTGTTTTTTAAGGTTTTGAGGCAGAATTAGACGCTTTACACTAGGTTTAGCCTCATTACCATTTTGTCAAATGTAGAACAAAAGAGTGCTCTCAGTTTTGTTTTCCACCTTCTTAGCAAAGAGGCTAAGAACATGGAAATTATTGTTATATGACTTTGAAGAAGTGAAGTGAAGTTGCTCAGTTGTGTCCGACTCTTTGCAACCCCATGGACTGTGGGCTCTTCCGTCCATGGGATTTTCCAGGCAGGAGTGCTGGAGTGGATTGCCATTTCCTTCTCCAGGGGATCTTCCAAACAGCAATAGCTCATGGTTCTCTTTCTTGAAATAAAACATAACTCCAAGCTCATCTTCTTCCAAGTGTCTTTCAGACTAACCACCTAAAAGGATTATCAAAAATCAGTACGGAATTAAATTCATTTGCCGTACTTCTGTCCACTCACGTAGCTTTGTGCAATTTATCTTTACTTCAATTTAGATTGGTCTGCTTGGTGTTTACTACTCTGGAGAGCCTAAGGGCATCTCAGTCTAGTGAATTTTTTTGTATGAGCCCACTTTCAAACAGTTTATGAAATTTTTTTAAGTTTAGTCCCCTCGTAATCCTTGAGGATTCCACCCTGAAATCAGAAAAATCCATCCAGTATTTTGGCACCAACAATAGTCAGCAGACCTTGGTATTGGCCCCAGTTCTGCCACTTACTAGTTGTTAGAGTCCAGGCAAGTCATTTAATCTAATCGTTAAAATGCCTCACTCCCTTGCAGGCTTGTTCCAAGGATCTCAGGAGATAATGTGTGTGAAAGCACTCCGAAAATGCTAAACGACTGTATAAATAAGGGGTGCTATTAATATCTCCACCCAGAAGCTTGCCTGTTTAAACCATGGTTTCCTGAAGTTAAGCCAGCTCTCTCTCTTCTTTCACTCAATTCATTTCACAGATATTCCTTTTAAGTGCCTGCTTTACCCAAGGTAGAACTTTCTCCCTATTTTTTGAGTAACTTAGCTGGGCAGGGCTTTTCTTCAATGTTTAGTGTGTAAATTGGTTTAAAAAAAAAAGTTTTGAAGAATGTAGCTTTCACTGGTTCCATACTTATTTATCCCTCAAAGAATTGTGATCAAATAGTGAAGCATGAGACATGCTGGAGCATGCTGCAAAGACAGAAGGCCAGAAGACTCTGCCTGCATTTTCCACAGAAAACAGGAGTGTTTTCTCTGCAGCCCAGGAGAGACAAAGGAAAGTTCAGACAGGTACAGATGATGACACAGTGGGAAGGGGATGAAGAGAAACTGTGTAAAATCTCTACAGGCCCCAACAGTCAGAATTATCAGAAAAAAAGATTTACTTACATGAAAGCAGCTTACAGAAGCCTTAATTTAGCTGGTGGTCCATTCAGCAAAGAAAATTTTCTTCCAGTTTTAGAAGCTTCTGAGGGTTTATAAATACTGTTTCCAAAGGAAAAATAAAAGGGAAACGATTCTTGGGGAAGAGGGAAAAAGACAGATTTTTAAAAACGATTTAGCTGTACAGCAGATTATGAAGGAGGGAAAAGGAAGAGATTAAAATGATTCTTTCCCTCCTCGCTCTGTGACTCAGAGATTAATTTTAAAAATAATCTTCATCCTGGTATGAGAAGCTGAGCAAAGACGTGCATCTTCACATTTCAAGTTCCATGATGGGCTTGGAGAGGAAAGGAACAAAAGAAAGAGGGAGATAAGAAACAGTAACCATTAACAATAATCTGAAAAAGATTTCACCTACTCAGAAGAGGTGAGGTGAAATTAAAAGCAGGTCTGGTTGTGATGAAATAGGAACCTCCTGTTATTACCCTATTCTGAAGTATGTTGTATCAGCAAGGATGAAGCCTCAACTTGCCTTTTCAGTCTTACCTCCCACTGACTTTTCTGGTGATCCATATTTTACTCATTCAAACGAGTTTTCATCTTTCAACACCATCCCCTTTCTTTGTATTGGCAACAGAAGGCTCTTTTCTAGGTGTTTCCTTAGTCACATTTATGTTAGCATGTTCATATTTTTTGTTTTGAATTGAAAGCATTCAAGCTTACAAAAAAGTTGCACACATAGCATAATTAACTTTTTTTTTGCCTCAATAGTTCGAGAGTAGGTTGCTGGCATGACAACTGTGGTGGACGTTGAGATGCATTGACCAGATGCCCATCAAGGAAGGATCTTTTGCCCAGTCATGAGGAATGTGGTTGACACGCATCTGTCAGTGATCATTTCCTTCAGGTTTGGCCTCACCTGAAAAGAGCCACCTTGCCCAAGGAGATGCCCCTTTCCCAAGTGGCCCAAATCCAAGGACTGATCAAGTAAAGGATAGAGAAGCCTGGCTATATTGGCCCTGTGCAGGACAACTGCAATGGGCCATTTCTACTAAAGAGCTCCCAGTGGGGTTAGTTGAGCTTATCCAGTTTGCATCTCAGATCAGTACCTCTGTCTGCCCAGTCTTGTTTCCTTCCCCTCCAATCCATAGATATTGATCCCAAGAGCCCTTCTCCATAATTATCCTGAACACTAAAGCCTGTCTTAGTCTGCTTCCTGGAAAACCCAAACTGGCACAGCTGGAGCAAGGAGAGACCTGAGAGAGCAGATGATAAGATGGGATTTTGGAGTTGGATCACCACCTGACTTGTAGAAGGACCACATCGCTGGTGATGAATGGAGCACATATAGCCCCTGGCATAAGGTAGCAGTCTAGTTGCTTACACTTCCACCAGTGGTGAACTGGAATAGCATACTCGTGAAAGAGAATGTATTAATTAGTTGGTGCAATATATGGAGAAAGTAGTAACTATAAGGAGAGTGGAACTGTATGGTTATTGCTTAGCTCTTTTGAAGCTCTAGGAGAAGGAAACAAAAAGCTGAGCGAGTGGATAGCAGGCAGCTGAAAGCCAACTATGAAAGCCAGAGAGTCTCTTTGGCAAAGAGACTTTAATAACCGGCAGAGGGAGCACAAAGAAAAATAAGGACCAGACAACACTAACTTGTCAATGTGGCCAAGCTCCAAAGAAGGTTAAACTACTAACTAGATTAGGTCCCCTAGTCCAAGGGTAGGGCTTTTGTTGGGGAAGGAGACCCTGACACATACCTTCCCAGGTTTCTTTTCATCCTCTGAGCCTGAAAAAATGAGCCACCCTTTTCTATCAAGAGCCATCCACTCCCCCTTACTGGAGACAATGCCAAGGACTCTTCCTACAGTACAAAATGTGTCTCCTCAGGATCTTCCCCCTCTACCCTCCTGTCCACAAAGTCTATACATAGGGGTAAGTGGCAGCATAACTCAACTGGAGACATGCTAGGTCTGATAAGCGAGGAAAGAAACTGTATCCCAAGGGAGTAACATGATTTAACTGACAAGGATTGCAGTGAATTTGACATGATGTGTACACTGAAAACTACAAAACTTTGTTGAAGAAAGTTAAAGAAGACCTAAATTAATGGGAAGATACTCCATGTTTGTTTATCAGAAGACATAATATTAAGATGGCAATATGCTCCAAATTGATCCATAGATTGAATGTAATCCCTATCAAAATCTCACTTGGTTCTTCTGCAGAACTTAACAAACTGACCCTAAAACTCATATGGAAATGTAAAGGACCCCAAATAGCCAAAACATTCTTGAAAAAGAACAAAGGTAAAGGATTCAATTCCCGGTTTCAAAACTTCCTACAAAGCTACTGTAGTACTGGCCTAAGGATAAACATGTGGATCAAGGAAAAAAGGCTGAGAGTCTGGAAACAAAGCTACACATTTATGGGGCAGTGGATTTTCAACAATACCAAAAAAATATTCTGTGAAGAAAGAATAGTTTTTTGGTTTTTTTTTTTTTCCGATAAATGGTGCTATCCACATGCAAAAGAAAGAATTTGGACCCTTATCTCACGAAATACACAAAACTTAAGTCAAAATGAATCATAGTCTTAAATGTAAGAGCTAACACTATAAATCTCTTAGAAAAAAAGTATAAATTTTAGTGACTTTGTATTAGGCAATGGTTTCTTAGACATGATACAAAACAGAGTCAACCAAAGTTTAGATCATCAAAATTAAAGTCTTTTTTTTTAATTAAAATCTTCTGTGCTTCAGGGAACACTACCAAGAACATCAAAAGACAGCCTATAGAATAGGAGAAAATATTTGCAAATCATATATTTGATATCAATCTAATATCCAGAATGTATATACATAGGAGCCTGGCAGGCTATAGTCCACAGGGTCACACAGAGTCAGACACAATTGAAGTGACTTTATATATATATATATATATTTAACTCAATAGTAATACGACAAATAACCCAATTTTAAAATAGACCAAATATTTGAATAGACATTTCAATAAGAAAGATATACAAATGGATAAAAAAGCATATGAAAATATGCTCAATATCAGTGATTTTTACAGAAATGTAAATCAAAACCACAATAAGATGCCACTTCACATCAATAGAATGACTATAATAAAAAGAAAGAGGGCTTCCCTGGTGGCTAAGTGATAAAGAATCTGCTTGTCACTGCAGGAGACGTGGGTTCGATCCCTAAGCCGGGAAGATCGCACGTGCCTCAGAGCACCTAAACCTGTGTGCCCTAACCATTGAGCCTGTGCTCTAGAGCCTGGGAGCAGCAACCACTGAGCCCACATGACGCAATTACTGAAGCCCGCAAGCCCTAGAGCCTGTGCTCTGTAACCAGAGAAGCCTACGCAATGAGAAGCCCGCACACTGCTCGCTGAAACTAGAGAAAAGCCCATGCAGCAACAAAGAACCAGCACAGCTAAAAATAAATAAATAAAAGTATAGTTTAAACAAGAAAATGAAGTGCTGGTGAGGTTGTGGGAAAATTGGAACCCTCATACACTGCTGGTGGGAGTGTAAAGTGGTGCAGCCAGTTTGAAAAACAGTGTGACAACTGCTAAAAATGTTAAACATAAAATTACCATTTGACCCAGCAATTCCACTTCTACAAGTATTCTCAAGAGAATTGAAAACATAATGTCTACACAAAAATTTGTACACAAATATTTATAGCAGCATGATTCATAATAGCCCAAAAGGGAAAACAACCCAAATGTTAATCAAACAATGACTGGATAAATGAAATTTGCTCTATCCATAAAATGGAATACTATTCAGTTGTAAGAAGGAATGAGAGTCTGATATATGCTACAACATGTGTAAACTTGAAAACATTAAGCTAAGTGAAAGAAGGCAGGCATAAAAGGCTACATATTGTATGCATCCACTTAATGACATGTCCAGAGTAGGCAAATTCTTAGAGACAGAAAGTAAATTAGTGGTTGCCAGGGGCTGTCAGGGAGAATAAGAAGTGAACTGCTAACTGGCACAGGTGGTTACATTTTAGGGTGATGAAATTACTCTAAAATAGATTATGGTGATTGTTGCCCAACCTTGTGAACATACTAAAAAATATTGACTTGTACACTTCAAGAGGTGAATTTTATGTATAATGCTATCTCAGTGTTTTAAAAAGGACTCAGGGAAGTGAGCATGCTGGTTCGATATACTATGAAAGACCAGAAACTCCACCAGATGACTGTCCCACGGGAGGACAGGGAGGATACACCATCTACAAAAGCAATAAAGTATGTGTTGGTGAAAACGTACCAGCCTGGCTATGAAGTTCAGTGGCGGCTCTTTTGCAGGCTGGACTGATGGTAGGCTATATTGTTGTAAAACTGACTTCCTTATTAGCAATGGAGTTAATACAACCCAGAAATAATTCAACCGGATGACATCACACAAGTGTCAGAAACCATGGGGGTACAATTATGATAATAAGTGGTAAGATCAGAGTGGCAACCAGGGGAACTTGACTAGCAGAGAGTTATGGAGATAATTAAAGTTGGTGTCACTTGCTAAAAAAATAAATGGGCAGCCAATAAGGGTACTACTCAGTTTGTACAAGCAAAAGAAAACAAAAAAGGGTATAAGGCAGGGGGCCCCAACCTCCAAGGTCTAATAGCCTAATGATCTGAGATGGAGCTGATGTAATAATAATAGAAATAAGCTGCACAATAAACACAAGCGCTTGCATCAATCTGAAACCAACACCTCCCTGCCAGTCCCTGGAAAAACTGTCTTCCATGAAGCTGGTCCCTGGTGCCAAAAAGGTTGGGGAACACTGCTGTAGGGAATAGAACTATTTGAGAGCAAAGTTCTTGAATACTATCGAAATTAAATTGGTACTAACTGGAACAACATTGCTATACATTAAGGTATTAATAATAATCCCCAGGGCAACCACTAAGAAAATAACTCAAATATATACGACAAAGGAGTTAAAAATGTTACATTAGAAAACATTCTTTAACACAAAGAATGGCAAAATGGGAATAGAGGAGTAAAAAAGCCATGGCATATGGAAAAGGCAAAATGGCAGCTGTAAATCCTTTAATATAAAATGACTTAGCCAGTTGACTCCACCTTTGGACTCCACCTGTGGGCTCCACTGACCACACCATTGCTGGTGCAATGGATACTTGAATAAAGTGGCCATGCAGCAGAGATTGAGACTATTTTGGCCCATAAGTATGGGTTCCCGCTTATTAGAGCTGATCTACTTATTGCCACTGCTAAATGTCCAATTTGACAGCAAAAGAGGTCAATGCTGAGCTTTTGATATGGCACTGTTCCTCAAGGAGATCAACCAACCTTGATCTCAAGGTGATACACCAACCAGTTGGTGGCAAGTTGATTTCTTTGAGACTCTTCTACCCTGAAAGGTAGACTGTTTCATTCTGACAGGAATGGACATATATTCTAGGTTTAAAAGTCTTACCTTCAGGCCTCACTCTGGACTTAATGTTTGATCCACCAGCAGGAGCTTCATATAACTTTGTACCAAACCAGGGAACCCAATTTACAGCAAAAAATACATGAGAGTGGACCGGTGACAATGGTATCAGCTGGTCATATTGCTTACTGAAACACTGTGAAGCTCCTGGCCTGACAGAGCATCGGCGTGCCATGCTGAAGGCACAGATTAGCTGAAATGCAACACTCTATGAGAGCCATCCCCCCTGGAAGTATTAAACACATTGAATCGAAGATCTTTATATGGTTGTGTGTCCCCAACATGAAGAACACATGAGTCTGAGAACCACACCATGGAAGTAGGAATAGATCTGCTTATCATTACCCTCAATGACCCCTTGGGGAATTTATGCTTCCTGTTCCTTCAATTCAGAACTCTGCAGGGTCAGAGGACCTCATTTCTAAAAGGGGAATATTTCCCACCAGAGGATACAGCAGAAGTCCCTTTGACTTACTAGCTAAAACTTCTGCTGGGCATTTTGGGTTTCTAGTATCCAGGGATGAGTGGGCTGGAAGTAGAGGAACCATCTTAGGGGTTTTAACCCTAATCTTCAGAAGGATTTAGGTCTGTTGTTATACAGTAAGGGTAGAGAAGAATGTTTCAGCACCCAGACAATCTGCTTGGGTGCTTCTTGTTATTCCTTGCCCAGGTGAAATAGTAAATGCATAGTGCATTAAGGATATGGTGACCAGGAACCTCTCTGGGATGTACATATAGATCATACTCCCAGGTAAGTCACTGAGGCCAAGAGAAGTGTTAGCTGAGAATGAGAGAAATTTAGAAAGGATGGTTGAGAAAGGAGGCTGTAAGTTTCAGCGTCAGCCCCAAGACCAGCTGCAGCAGAGAGCCGTCATTTCCTTGTCCTACAAGCCTTCCTCCTCTAAGTTTCCCTACCAGGAGAGGCTCATCAGAAACCTGAAGAAGCTATTTCTCAACACGTATGAAGAAGTAGAGCCAGGAGCACCACAGGGATGAAGGCGGAGATGACTCACCAGGATTTCCCCTTTGCAGAGGGACTTCTTGTCCCAGCTAGTCTTGTCAGCAGACAGTCTTTAGGCAGCAGAGAACTGCCTTACCAGAGCTCATATCCCTTTGGAGACAGCTTACATCCTTTAGGGCTTCCCTTGTGGCTCAGCTGGTAAAGAATCCGCCTGCAATGCAGGAGACCCCAGTATGATTCCTGAGTTGGGAAGATTCCCTGGAGAAGGGATAGGCTACCCACTCCAGTATTCTGGCCTGGAGAATTCCCCGGACTGTATGGTCCATGGGGTCGCAAAGAATCGGACACAACTGAGTGAGTTTCACTTTACATCCATTAACTAATCAAGGCATGGTTTTAAAGCTTAGCCATTTCAGCCTGGTTTGGGACAACACTAACGGGCTGTTTCATCTCCAAAGCTCCATGTGAGGTTAGTTCAGGCTACTGGGCTTTCCTCATATGCAGCTTGCTTTTCCTTCCAGCTAAGCCTGCTTGCTTCCTTCTCTTCCCTTCCACAATTGTTGATCCCAAAGGCACTCCAGATAAACATCCTGGACACTAAACTCTGACTCAGTCTTCTTCCTGCAGAGTCTGAACTGTGAAAATGCCCCATCATCACAAATACTTTAGTACATTATTTTTTACTAGTGAATATTCATCTAGATGGCACCCCACCCCAGTACTCTTGCCTGGAAAATCCCATGGACGGAGGAGTCTGGTAGGCTGCAGTCCATGGGGTCGCTAAGAGTCGGACACGACTGAGCGACTTCACTTTCACTTTTTGTTTTCATGCATTGGAGAAGGAAATGGCAACCCACCCCAGTGTTCTTGCCTGGAGAATCCCAGGGACAGGGGAGCCTGGTGAGCTTCCGTCTATGGGGTCGCACAGAGTCGGACACGACTGAAGCGACTTAGCAGCAGCAGCAGCAACCCCAGTACAATATCAAAATCAGGAACTTAACTTTGATATGTTACTATCTAATTCTCAGACCTCATTCAAATTTTGTCAGTGGTCCCAGTAATGTCCTTGTACAGTAAAAGGATCCTGCTCAGAAATTATGCATTGTATTTGGTTGTCTCTTCTGTCTTCTTCAATCTTGAATTGTTCCCTAATCTTTGCTTTACTTTTGTGACCTTGATACTCTTTAAGATTGGTAGATTGGTGGTCATGCATGCTCAATCATGTCTGACTCTTAGCGACCCCATGGACTCCTATGCCGCCAGGAGTAGCCCACCAGGCTCCTCTGTCCTTGGGATTTCCCAGGCAAGAATACTGGAGTGGGTTACCATTTCTTCCTCCAGGGGATCTTCCTGACTCAGGGATCAAACCCACCTCTCCGTCTCCTGCATTGACAGGTGGATTCTTTACCACTGAGCCACCGGGGAAGCCCACTCTTCAAGGTTATGGACCACTTATTTTTGTAGAATGTCCCTGCATCAGTTTGTGAGAGGTCTTATCATGATTAAATACAGGTGGAAGGGTTAGGGAAGTGGTGCCGTGTTCTCACTGCATCCCGCCCGGTGGCACATGACTTCAACCTGTCACTGGTGATACTAACTTGATTAAGGTGGTGTCTGCCTTGTAATTAAGTATTTTGTGAGGAAGTAGTTAAAGGCTATGTAGATATCCCATTCTTCATCAAATTTCCTACTTATTATTTTTAAAATTTATATCCATATTGGCCAAGGAATTCCTACTTGATTCAATGGACTATGATCCATTACTGTCAGCATTTCAACAACCAGACTGTTCCACATTTGGTGAGTGGGAGCTTCTTCAAGTTGCTTCTTTATCCTTTTAACAAATCTCCATCATTCTTTTGCACTCCCTTGCTTGCTGCACATGATTGTCCAAGCTTATTTTGTACTTTTCCTGCCCCAACTCTGGAATCAGCCATTTCTCCAAGCAGCTCTGGCTCCTTTTGATGGAGAATGGCATTCAGAAACTAAGATCCCAATGTTAAGCATGCTCATTGCTATTGAGGTGTCACCATTCTTAAGCCTTTCAGTGGACAGATCTAGGGACTATATGAAATATATATGTATATATTTATTTATGTATATAAATTTACATTTATGTTTACCACATTTTACTTCTATATTTCTATATATGTTCAAAATCATGAGTTCACACTGATTCCTCCAATTTCAATCCAACACCAACTAGTTCATTCTAGTTTTTTCACTATTCATATATATAATTACCATCTCTACCAGTGACAAATGTAACTCCCATTATCCTTAGTATGACTGTCATATTTCATCAGTCTTTCTGTGTGTAAACAATCTCCTGTGACTGACCCTCCCCACCACCTCATGCGGACATCTCCCTACCCTGCCCTGGACTGCTGCTCTGCCCACCTACCTCCTGTATCTCCAGTGCTCCAAGATGGACCTTGCCCTACAGTCACCTTCCTCGCCTTGGTCTAATACCCTGTGCCAGCTGGTCTTCCTTCAATGGATGGCCTCCTCAGTTTGATCTCTGCACCCAGACTCAGCCTCCTTTCCTCCTCTCCCTGCACCCCCCTCCCAATGTGGATAGCGATCTTACCTTCATTGGGTTCCAACACCTGGCAACCACAGGCTGTCCCTCTGCAGGGACACCATTCTCACTCTTCTCAGGGCACCACACTAGCATCCCCTCCTTGGAGGAAGGGGCAGGGACACCCTCTTCATCTCAGTCAAGCCACCTTCCACCAGATACTCTTCTCACTGGTCTTGGGCTGTGACATCTGTACCTGGCTGACCTCTTACCCAGATGCCCTCTTCATACATCTCAGCCACCACAGTTCCACAACCTCATCATGGACATCCACCTTGCTTGGGCTCCATGTATTGGCTTTTGGATTGATTTGTGCAGAAAGGCAAAAGAAGAGAATGGGAAGATAGAGGAAGAAGTGGCAGACCATTAATTCATTCTTTAAAATTAATTTTTATTCATTTTTTTTTTGGCTACACTGCACAGCTTGTGAGATTTTAATTCCCTGACTGGGGATTGAACCCATGCCCCCTGCAGTGAAATTTCAGAGTCCTAACCATGCCAGGGAATTCCCTGAAGTTCATTTTTAATAGAATCATTTTTCTGAGATTCACTTCCATTTTGCTTTATGGTAGATCTAGTTCTTTTTTTTTTTTTTTTACTAGATTTATTTCTGACATCAGGTCTGTTATATTTATTTTTTTCCAAAAGAGTCCAAGCTGCCTGTCAGCCCATTCCTTATCTATGATGGCCACCATCCCCTCTATCAGAACCAGATGGCTCACATAGGTCAATAGACAACAGGTTGCTCAACTGAAAAGTTCCCCTGTCACCATTACTTTCAGTAGGGTTTTTAGGATAATATGGATATGGGTGTGCATATTTAGAAAAAGGGCGTCTTGCTTCAACACTTCCAATTTCTTTTCTCTGTTTCCTTTTCTCTTCCTATCAGAAGTTTGTTAATCTTGCTAGGTTAGTTGAAATAGAATCTCAGTTGCCTCTAACTTTCTGCTAGACATTTTCCCATAGCAAGATACTTCAAAGTTATCCTCAGATCCCAATAAGAATGGATTATTCCCTGCTCTTCTACCAGCTGTTCTGTGTGTCTTTATTCATGCTGGTACCTCTGCCTGGTCTATCCTCTCACTGATTCTCCAGAGATCAAAGCCTTACATCCTGAAAAGTACACTTTGCATGCTACCTCCCACCAAAGTCTTTACAAATATCCCCAGCTCTGAATCTCAACAGAGCTCTGTATGTACTTATGACATAAATCCTGTTCTGATGTTATCATTGCTAGGAGATAGGAAACTAGTTCCTTGGTTATAGGTACCAGTTCTTTTCTACCTGGAGGCCTTGCACATAGCAGAGACTCTATACATTTGCTGAATTGGCACATAATAAAGGTTTCTTTTATATTAATTTTTCTTTTTACATAGTATACGCTTCAAAACAGCTGCACTTCCAAGTTGGTTTTTTTTTTTTTTCCTGGCAAGAGACAGACCTACATTTTCTGCCTCACAGAAGAGAAAGATGTTTATTTTTATCATCTAAAGGACAAGAAAGTGAATATATTTATCTTTTTTCAACTTGATGCAATAGGTTGTCTTAGTATACCAAGAAGCAAAATCTAATCTCAGAGTAAATTCATATTTGCCTATGCAAGCCTATATTTTTATCCTGCCCAAATGGCATACCATTTTGACTTTTGAAGTTATTAAATGTTGACATTGTCCTAGAACATATGCATTACTTTGCATAATGAACAAAATCATATTTTCACCTGCAGAGAGATGGCCCCAATTCCTCACTCCCCATAGGAATTATGTAACTACAGTAGGAGACCGACCTGCTTCTTTTGTTATGGTCTTAGCCTGGATTCTCATAATCTGTTCCAAAGTAGGGCATTATCAAAAATCTAGGCTGCTTTGCCATGTTTTTTCTCCATTTAACTGTTTATTG
Organism: Tragelaphus eurycerus; assembly: GCA_935064755.1. Classification (NCBI taxonomy): domain Eukaryota; kingdom Metazoa; phylum Chordata; class Mammalia; order Artiodactyla; family Bovidae; genus Tragelaphus; species Tragelaphus eurycerus. Next base: position 2,019,722 of record CAKXYN010000008.1, read on the forward strand.
CAAGGGCGATCATTAGGTTGTAAACTCTTTGACTTGGGAGTGTCTTCCAAGTCTTTTGTATCCTTCTTTTGTAGGTGATAATAGCACACTGTAGATGCACTATGAATGATTTTACCGAATTAGTCTTAGAGCACTTCACTTCCCTGGGCTCTCACTACTAAACTTGCTGTGTTCAGAAGCCAAAATTAAGGACGTTTAGTGTTCTCCTGCAGGCTTTTACTGTTTTTGGATCTATTTATCTCTAGTGGCCTGATAGCTATTGCATCAAGTTTTTAAGAGTTAGCAGTTTAATGAATTTTATTTTTTTGTTTGTTTTGGCTGTGCCTCGAGCCTTGCAGGATCTTGCAGGGATTCAACTTGAGCCCTCACCCTCAGCAGTAGAAGCATGGAGTCCTGACTGCTGGCCCGCTCAGGAATTCCACTAAGCTTCTTTCTATGCCATGCCTTGAAATCGGAAGAACTGGTAGAGAAAGAAAAGTTGGGCACCATAAAGAGATTTCCCATTTAGTAATAGAATTCCTTCTGACAGGTATCTGTAGTAGGCTGTTATGGCTCCCTCAAAATGTCCATGTCCTAATCCCTGGACTCTGTGGATATTACTTTGTATGGCAAAAAGGAAAAAAAGACTTTGCAGGTATGATTCAGAATTGTAAGATGGGGAGATGATTCTGGATTATCAGTTCAGTTCAGTCACTCAGTCCTGTCCAAGTCTTTGTGACCCCATGGACTGCAGCACACCAGACCTCCCTGTCCATCACCAACTCTGGAACTTATCCAATCTCATGTCCGTTGAGTCAGTGATGCCATCCAACCATCTCATCCTCTGTCTTCCCTTTCTCCTCCCACCTTAATCAGTCCCAGCATCAAGGTCTTTTCAAATGAGTCAGTTATTTGCATCAGGTGGCCAAAGTATTGGAGTTTCAGCCTCAACATCAGTCCTTTCAATGAATATTCAGAACTGATTTCCTTTAGGATGGCCTGGTTGGATCTCCTTGCAGTCCAAGGGACTCTTAAGAGTCTTCTCCAACACCACAGTTCAAAAGTGTCAACTCTTCAGCATTCAGTTTTCTTTATAGTCCAACTCGCACATCCATACATGACTACTGGAAAAACTGTAGCTTTGATTAGACGGACCTTTGTTGGCAAAGTAATGTCTCTGCTTTCTAATATGCTGTCTAGGTTAGTCATTACTTGCCTTCCAAGGAGTAAGCGTCTTTTAATTTCATGGCTGCAGTCACCATCTGCAGTGATTTTGGAGCCCCGAAAATAGTCTGTCACTGTTTCCATTGTTTCGCCATCTATTTGCCATGAAGTGATGGGACCAGATGCCATGATCTTAGTTTTCTGAATGTTGAGCTTTACGCCAATTTTTTCACTCTCTTCTTTCACTTTCATCAAGAGGCTCTTTAGTTCTTCCTCGCTTTTGCCATAAGGGTGGTGTCATCTGCATATCTGAGGTTATTGATATTTCTCCCAGCTATCTTGATTCCAGCTTGTGCTTCATCCAGTCCAGTATTTCTCATGATATACTCTGCATATAAGTTAAATAAGCAGGGTGACAATATACAGCCTTGATGTACTCCTTTCCCAATTTGGAACCAGTCTGTTGTTCCATGTCCAGTGCTAACTGTTGCTTCTTGACCTGCATACAGATTTCTCAGGAGGCAGCTCAGGTGATCTGGTATTCCCATCTCTTGAAGAATTTTCCACAGTTTGATGTGTTCCACATAGTCAAAGGCTTTGGCCTAGTCAATAAAGCAGAGTAGATGTTTTTCTGGAACTATCTCACTTTTTTGACAATACAACGGATGTTGGCAATTTGATCTCTGGTTCATGTGCCTTTTCTAAATCCAGCTTGAACATGTGGAAGTTCACAGTTCACATACTGTTGAAGCCTGGCTTGGAGAATTTTGAGCACTACTTTGTTAGCGTGTGAGATGAGTGCAATTGTGGGGTAGTTTGAGCATTCTTTGGCATTGCCTTTCTTTGGGATTGGAATGAAAACTGACCTCTTCCAGTCCTGTGGCCACTGCTGAGTTTTCCAAATTTGCTGGCATATTGAGTGTAGCACTTTCACAGCATCATCTTTCAGGATTTGAAATAGCTCCACTGGAATTCCATCACCTCCATAGCTTTGTTCATAGTGATGCTTCCTAAGACCCATTTGACTTCATATTCCAGGATGTCTGGCTCTAGGTGAGTGATCACATCATCATGATTATCTGGGTCATGAAGATATTTTTTGTACAGTTCTTCTGCGTATTCTTGCAACATCTTCTTAATATCTTCTGCTTCTGTTACATCCATAATATTTCTGTCCCTGCGACCTAAATGCAATTCCATGCATCCTTAGACTAGGAAGATAGTGGAGATTTGACACATAGAAGAGAAGGCAATATGACTATAAAGGCAGAGATTGGAGTGATGTGACCACAAGCTGAGTGTCAACAGCCACTAGAAGCTGAAATAAGGAAGAAACAGATTGTTCTACTATCTCTGGAGGGAGCAGAGTCCTGCTGACATCTTTATTCAACCCAGTGAGGCTGATGAACTTCTGGTCTCCAGGAATGTGAAAGAATACATTTCTGTCGTTTTAAGCCTTCAACTGTGTGGTAATATGTTATAGCAGCCAAGGGAAGCTAATACAGTATTTTACACTTCAAATGTTTCTATACTTTCTTTTTACTATTCCCCTTCTTTAGCCTGGGGACTTCTCAGGTGGCTCAGATGGTAAAGAATCTGCCTGCAATTGCAGGAGACCCATGTTCAATCTCTGGTGGGGAAGACTCCTTGGAGAAGAGAAGGGCTACGCACTCCAGTAATCTTGCCTGGAGAATCCTATGGATAGAGGAGCCTGGTGGGCTATAATCCATGGGGTTGCAAAGAGTTGAACACAATTGAGTGACTAACACTTCACTTTTTTTTAGCCTATGTATGTATATATATATATATTTTTAACTCCCATTTATTCTTTTTTTCCTAATAGATTTTTCTTAGGGTGTCCCTAAGAAAACAACTTTTCATATCTTTTTCAGTACTTAGATATTGGGTTTCAAAACAATTTAAGAAACATTTGAATACCATTCACTGAACCTCTAGCATTGTTTAGAAACTCTGGGGGGACAGAAAGGATAAATATAAATTCCATCCTTAAGTATCTTCATCCTTAATTAAGAAAGTTTACATAATGTTATGGCTCAACATGTGATAAAGTGCAAAGATAAACACCAAAGACAGGAAGTGCTGTAGAAATTCAGAAAAGTGAGTAGTCTGTGAGAGACATAGAGTAAATTGGGAGGGTTTTATTGAATAGGTGGATTTTGAAGTCAGGCATTTGGACAAAAGAAGAGTTAAGATTTCATCCTCTGGGCAGTGATTTTTCATCAAGAATTTTATCCTCACTGTTATTTCTTTTTACAGTACGAAAGTAGTCTAGACTTATCTTAAAATATTTTAGAGATATAAAAATCAGAATGTAAAAATTTCCCTATAATTCCACTACTCCTGGAGAAATGCTTTGCTATCAACTTGACATACATTCATCCAGATTTTTTTCTGTACATAATGTAATGTTGTTTATACACTTATTACAGAAATGGATTATGCTGTAAATATCTGTCACCTGCCATTAAAGATGTGCAAAATGAAAAGGAAAATCATATTGTAGGATGATTAATCTTTTGGCAACATATATGTAGATCTCTTGCATGTACATTTCCTGCATCTGTTCTAATTACAGTATAGACTTAGGGGAGAAATGGAAACAAAGGGGAGAAGCTATGGCTGATAAAACAATCTGGGCAAAAATATTAGGGTAATGGCTATGGCAGTATCTGACAGAGTAAGAGACTGGGGAATTTTCTATTAAGAGTTAGGAAATATGTTTATATATTTATAGATCTAGGGCCACATAAATAAAAACTAACTTTTCCTTTTAGCTTTAGGAGAGGAAAAAAATGAAAGATTCCATTTATCCACATTTTAAGTTAGTCATATGCTCTGATTGTAGTAATAGTCCCACAGGGAAGAAATTACTTTGTAAGCAGTGACAGCAGGGTTAAGTATTTTATGTATAATGATGTCTTTCCTGATTATGAAAGCATTATATAATTATTAAAGCATTTGTAGAAAACATGGAAAATATTGAAATGTGAAACAAAAAATCAAATCATCTAGAATCCCATTACTCGGCTATAACCACTATGTATATTTTGTCATATTCCTCTTAGACATTTTCCCGTGCAAAGGAATGCACATAAATGAAACTGAGATAATACAAGATACTTTAAGACATACGATTTTTACTTGACAATGTGTCATAAGCATCCTCCCAGGTATTTAAACATTCTTTTAAAAATCTTTGTTTTCTTAAATTGGCATTTTTATTCTTTTGGTGGATTATAACAGTGGTGAAATTTTGTTGTAAAAAAATGGAAATGAACACAGAAGTATGTAGGTAGGACATGAAAGTCGTCTCATAATCTCACCTCCAAGAGGTACAGAGACTTCTGTTCAGTGTGCTGGAGTCTGCTCACACTGGCTCGTTGACCTAATTGTGTTCATCTTTCTCTGACTGATTTCACTTGCATAATGCCCTCAAGTTTCATCCATGTTGTCTGTAGCAGGATTTCCTTCTTTTTCTGGCTAAATAATATCCCACTGTGTATTTTTACCATATTTTCTTTATCCATTCATCCACTGATGAACACTTAGGCTGTTTCCATGTCTTGACTATTATAAATAATGTTGCAATGAATATGGGGGTCCAGATATCTCTTTGAAATGGTGATTTTACTTCCTTCCCCAGAAGTGGAATTGCTGGATCATATAGTAGTCTAATTTTAAATTTTTTGAAGCACCTCCATACTGTATAAAATATCCACTTTTTCTAGTTGGCTTTGGCAATCCAACAATGGATTACAATTATGCCCTCTACTTCAGTATACATTCATCAACCTAATCCTTGCTTCTTAGCATTTTACTCTGTGATTGCATTATAATTTATTCAAACAATTCTACATTGATGGGTACTTTCATTGGTTCCAGTTTCTGGCTATTATATACAAAGTTTCAATGAATATTTTGTACATATATATCTGCATGTGTTCTTCCCAGGTGGCTCACTGGTAAAGAATCAGCCTGCCAATGTAGGAGATGCAGAAGTCACAGGTTCAAACTCTGGGTGGGGAAGATCCCCTGAAGGAGGAAATGGCAACCCACTCCAGTATTCTTGCCTGGGAAATCCCATGGACGGAGGAGCCTGGTGGGCTACAGTCCATGGGGTCGCGTAGAGTTAGATGTGACTGAACACGAGCACGATCTGCATATCTCTTCAATTATTTTCTTGGGATAAATTTCTAGACAGGAAAGGTTGAATCAAAGAATATTCCCAGCTACAATTTAGACAGATGATAACAAACTGCCCTTTAAACAGTTTCTTATACTCACATCATTGGTATATGTTAATATCCTAAAAAACATACTTTAAATGATTGCAGAGTATTTCAGTTTATAAATGTCTGATAATCTATTTGATCAATTTCTTTCTATGGTGTTTACAGCACTTCTCATTTCTTTAAACAATGTTATAATCAGCACCCTTGTACTCATGTGACTCTCTTGTTTTCCTAAGAAAAATTCTTTGATAATGGAACTACAGAGTCAAAGGTAAGAATATTTTTATGACATTTTTTATACATATTATTAGCTTCAGGTCAATATTTAGAACTTAAGATTCTTTTAAAGTATTTACTTGATGTTAAGTAGAAAGAATTTTTTTCTAATGACTAATATTGTTTTTGCAAATAAAGTCTTACAGCTCTCAAATAACCTTTAGGCTATTTTCCATTTAGTTATTTCTTTGGGATTTTAGCTCCAGGATTCTACCCTGTTCCCCCACCCAAATTTTGTTTCTGTGTTAAGTAGCATAAGATGCTAAAGCTGAAACTCCAATATTTTGGCCACCTCATGCGAAGAGTTGACTCATTGGAGAAGACTCTGATGCTGGGAGGGATTGAGGGCAGGAGGAGAAGGGGACGACAGAGGATGAGATGGCTGGATGGCATCACTGACTCGATGGATGCGAGTCTGAGTGACCTCCGGGAGCTGGTGATGGACAGGGAGGCCTGGCATGCTGCGGTTCATGGGGTCGCAAAGAGTCGGACACGACTGAGCGACTGATCTGATCTGATCTGATCTGAAGATATAAATGTGTTTGCATGTTGGAAAATTAAATATATCCATATATCATATGAATCATTATTAACCTGCAGTCACACCAATTAAGACATAGGATTAACCCTACCTGTCATTTCTTTAAAGAGTAAGGAAATAAACTGCAGTCAAAGAAATGAACTCTTCAGTGGACTCTTTAAGTAAATTTCATTTTATGAAGCACAAGGAAAAAAATTTTAATTTTCCCAAAAGGTAACAGTTAATTTAAATTGATCACTTTTCAATAGATACATAAAAATCAGAATGCCTACAGCTAAAAAATATTTCCTTAATGTTTGCTAGTCTTAAATGTACTGCTTTTTAAATTTTGGGATAAAGAAAACAAGTGGACAAATATTTCTAACTTTTTAAATATGTTTTTAATGTTGATTACTATGTAAAGTTAGTTTTTCAAATCTCTCCTTCACATCCCCCTGCCCATTTCCCCAAGTCAATTTTTTGCTAAAGGAAAAACTGGTGAGGGGGGTGGGTGTGGATGGTGTGTGTGTGCATGTCATTTTGCAGAAGACGGAGGTGTGCGCGTCTCATTTTGCAGAAGACGGAGGTGTGTGTGTGTGATTTTGCAGAAGACCCGGGGTTTCTTCAGGGTATACCATCACCATCTTGTGGCCTGTTGCCATATTACTGTTCAATGTTTTAACACCATAATGCTTTTCTCTTTTTTTTTTTTCCGCAACTGCAAGCATGAAATGCAGTGTATCTTCTTCTGGTAACCCTTCTTTGGATTAGATGAACTAAACTGAGGGCCAGAGACTGCCTGCATGCAGAGTTCCCACCCTATGGTGAAATGGTATCTCTGCATTTATGTTGTATTCTCACATGATGCTGAAACAACAAGCTGTATAAGGAAATCCAGTGAAGAGATGTAGTTTTATTGTAAACAGAAATGTTCAGTTATCTTTTGTATCTTGTGTGTGCCAAATCTGTTTTAGTGATTCCTTCTGATCTGTAAAAATATTGGTTGTCATGGGAGGCTGTAAATCTTTCCCCTCTTTTTGGTTATACTGTAGGAGTATTTTCTCATTTTTGTTTCAATATTCCCCATTTTAGTACTATTATTAAATTTTTTTCATCCTTTTCTCTTGTAGATGCTTCTTCTATTCTTTTTATCTCGTTAATACATTTTTCCTTCTTTTCTCTCCCTCCTCATCCTCACTTTCAGTTCCTTTGGTATCCCTGTAGCAGATCACTTGACTTATTCTGTGGCTTGTACTAATGTCTGCACCCATGGTGCCCCCACCCTCTGTTCTGTATCCTCCTTTCTTTGTTCCTTCTAATTCCTTCCCCCAGTAGCTGATGTTCCAGCTTTTCTAGTGTGGAGAGCACTGACCTCATCTGATCTTCGGCTTAGGTCTTTTAAGGACACAGCTTCCTGGTAACCCTTAAGCTCCCAGGAAGAATCTAAATCCTACCTCTTCAAGGAAGCCACTCCCTAAATTTAACCCTAGATTTAAGAGAAAAGGTTTCAAAAAGACAATCTTAGCTCAGTCCTAAGAAATAACTGACTCATTATCTTACTTCTGTTCTTTTTTCTCAACACAAGTGCAAGTTTTCATAGGAAGTGTACCAGGATGTTGTCCAAACTCATATTTGCATGTCCAAACTCTTGTTTGCATAGGGAACAATTATTTACTAGTGCTTTGGAGTTGACATTTGTCTTATAAAAGTGAGTTAGATTAATGACAGTGAGAAGAAAAAGATTTGGCCAAAGGATTTGCTGTCATTTTGGAAAACAGCTGAAACTGTATTGTGAGATGTGTATCTCTGTCTTTTCTTGTCTCATCTTCCACCAAAATGCTAGCTTCTAAGAACAGACACTTGTTTTATTTTGTTCTCTGTTGTATCTCCAGTGCCTAGAATAGTTTCTGGCACAGAGAAGGCACTTAAATCCTTACTGGATGAATGTATCAGGTATTCTATTAGTTTTGTTTCCTTCACAGTCTGTTCATCCTGTCCTCTCACGGAGCCTTCGGTTCTCTTGTTCCAATCTGGACCAGCATCCCTCTAGGCCTGCAGACCTAACTTTAATCTCTCTGTGCAGTCTTAAGTTTCCTTCTTCTCAAGTTTTTCTCTTCCTTGGTTTAGTCCATCTTTTTCGGTGGGCCACATTCATCAACTGTACAGTTTTTGAGTAACTCTTTCAATTGCTACTGTTGTGTGACAGACCACTTCAATATTTAGTGGCCTCATGCCACAACATTCATTTATTATCTCCTGGATATGCAGATATGCAAGAAAGGCTCAACTAGACACTGGTGGCCTATAGCCTGGAGCTGGAATGGCAGGGGATGCATGGAAGCCGAGGGCTGGCCATGCATTTCTATGTAGTTCCTCTGCATGGGCTAGTTGGGTTTCTTCACAGCATGGCAGTCTCAGGACTGCTGACATATAGGCTGGTTTCCACTGAATCTTACTGCTCTTCCTGCATACCAAACAATAGTTTGTTGAGTATAAGAGTCTAGAATGGATTATTTTCCTTCAGGACTTCAAAAGCAATTGTCCATTGTTTCATAACTTTCAGAATTGTTGAACAGTTTAGTGTTAATTCCAAGATCCTTTGAAGGTCATCTGATTTTTCTCTCTAGAAGTTTTTAGAATAATCTCTTTATCCTCAGTGTGCTGGAACTTCATGAAAATCAAGGAATAGATTTGATAAACTAACTGAAGTTTTGCTTGATTGAATTTTAAGTTCCATTAAATTTTATATCCTGATAACTGGGTTTCCTCCCATTACTCCTTTATTCTAGCTTGAATCATCCTGTCTAAGTCTGTTCTCATTATTATAACAAGATACCACAGACAGAGTAGCTTATAAATAATAGAAATTTATTTCTCACAGCTCTAGAGGCTGTGAGGTCCAAGGTCAAATTGCCAACATGGTTGCATTCTGGTGAGAGCTGTCTTCATTGTTCATAGCAAAAGACTTCTCACTGTGTCCTCACATGGTAGAAAGGGCTAACGAATTCCATTCCGTGGGGTCTTTTTAAAATAAGAGTAGTAATCCTTTTCAAATGACCTAATCACCTCCTGAAGGCCCTACCTTCTAATATCATCACTTAAGCACTATGATTTCAACATGAACTTTGTGGGGACACAAACATTCAGACCACTGTACTAAGAAACATTTTTTGACTAATTCCTAGGGATATTAATCATTTTTTGGCTCCCCATTCTTCAGCACTTGAATATAATGTCAGCTACACTGACTAAAGCCTTTGACTGTGTGGATCATAACAAACTGCGGAAAATTCTTAAGAGAGATGGGAATACCAGACCACCTTACCTGCCTCCTGAGAAACATATGTGTGGGTCAACAATTAGAACCAGAAGAAGCAACAATTAGAACCAGACATGGAACAACAGACTGGCTCAAAATTGGGAAAGGAGTAACACAGGCTGTATATTTAACTTATTCAAGTTATGTAACTTCTATGCAGAGTACATCATACGAAATGGTGGGCTGGAATCAAGATTGCTTGGAGAAATATCAACAACTTCAGATATGCAGATGATACCACTCTAGTGGCAGAAATGAAGAGGAACTAAAGAGCCTCTTGGTAAGGGTGAAAGAGGAGAGTGAAAAAGCTGGTTTAATACTCAACATTCAAAAAACTAAGATCATGGCATGGCAAATAGAAGAGGTAAAAGTGGAAACAGTGACATTTTACTTTCTTGGGGTCCAAAATCACTGGAAGGCTTCCCTGGAGGCTCAGCAGTAAATAATCAGCCTGCTATGCAGGAGATGCAGGAGACACCCATTGATTCCTGGGTCAGCAAGACCCCCTGGAGGATGGCATGGGAACCAACTTCAGTATTCCTGCCAGGAAAATCCTGTGGACAGATGAGCCTGACAGGCTATGGCCCATGGGGTTACAGAGTCGGACATGACTGAACAACTGAGCACATAAAACCACCACAGATGGTAACTGCAGCCATGAATTTAAAAGACACTCCTTGGAAGGAAAACTTTGACAAACCTAGAAAAGATATTGAAAAGCAGAGGCAACACTTTGCTGACAAAGGTCCATATAGTCAAAGCTATGGTTTTTCCACTAGTCATGTACAAATGTGACAGTTGGACCATAATAAATAAGACTGAGTGCTGAAGAACTGATGCTTTCAAATTGGGGTGTTGGAGAAGACTCCTGAGAGTCCCTTGGACTTCAAGGAGAACAAATCAGTCAATCTTAAAGGAAATCAATATTGGTTTCCTTTAAGAAATCAATTCAAAGTTGAACTGGAAAAGTCACTGGAAGAACTGATGCTAAAGCTGAAGCTCCAATATTTTGGCCATCTGATGGGAAGAGCCGACTCATTGGAAAAGACTCTAATGCTGGGAAAGATCGAAGGCTAAAGGAGAAGGGGGTGGCAGAGGATGACATGGTTAGACAGCATTACTGACTGAATGGACAAGTATTTGTGCACACTCCAGGATATGGATGTGGAAGACAGAGGAGCCTGGTGTGCTATAGTCCGTGGGGTCATAAAGAATCAGACATGACTCAGCAACTGAACAACAAACTGGCACTTACCACTTCTACAAAAATTAAATTATGTGCTGTTGCAACTGCTGATTTTCAACACTCCCTGAAAGGAGCTCAGGATGGAGAGCAGAAATGAGGCACTCTGTGCTGGGGGTGGGGGAACTGGCAAAACATGTCTTCAGATAGCAAGATATTTTCAGGAGTCAATTTATGAGTGCAATTCTTGTATCACTTCATATGTAGAAAAGCACCAAAATCCTTCACAGTGGTGATTCTCTTTCATGCACAGCAGAAGCTTCTGGAAAAATATGTGCTTGACTACACGTACTCTCCCTTCACCAAAATCACATATATACTGTTCTTCCCCCTCTACCTCTTCAGAGCAGTTTCTCAGAGCTATCTGAGGCTCTGTCTCCTAGGCTGCAGTCTTCATTTTGTCCCAAATAAAGCTTAACTTGCAACTCTCATGTTGTGCATTTTTTTAAAGTTGACAGTAGTTCAAAGCGCTTCTATATATATGAAAAAATCATCTTTGCTTTTATTTTTACATCTGCATAGCACCCACTGCAGGGACTCAATTCAGTAAGAAATCTAATAAAGGCAGATGATAAGTGAACGCTCTGTATTTTCCAAGAAATGAGCTGCCCCATTGTTCATTCAGGGCTTCCCAGGTGGCACAGTGGTATAGAATCCATCTGCCAATGCAGGAGACTCAGAAGAAGTAGGTGCGGTTCCTGAGTCGGGAAGATTCCCAGGAGTAGGAAATGGCAATTCATTCCAGTATTTTGCCTAGAAAATTCCATGGACAGTGGAGGCTTGCGGGCTACAGTTCACGGGGGTCATACGACTGAGCACAAGCACAAGCACACTGTTCATTTGCTGCTGGAGAGACTTTGGGAATTCTTCTCTTTAGCTCAGATCAATCTGTGCCTTCTAAAGGCTAACTCCATCCACAAAGTACTCAGAAATGAGCCAAATGATCCTCCCATGGGGTGGCAGTTTACTATAAATGGAGTGAATTTGCAGTTAATGTATTGTTTAATCAAACTGTCATTTTTCCTCTAAGTCTTTCAGATGTTATACAAACTTTATAACACATATTTGTTTTGCAACTTGATGCAAGCATAGGTTTTTTTTTTTTTTTATCAATTTTAAAGATAGATACCTTATAGAAGTGTTTGTAATGATACAATAATTGTGTCATGTTATTTGTGTTGTGTTAGCCAACCTAGTTTAATCTTTGTTCTTTGACTAGGGGGTATTGGTTACTATTTTGAGGATCTTATGAAGGCTGAGCGCCGAAGAATTGATGCTTTGAACTGTGGTGTTGGAGAAGACTCTTGAGAGTCCCTTGGACTGCAAGAAGATCCAACCAGTCCATTCTGAAGGAGATCAATCCTGGAATTTCTTTAGAAGGAATGATGCTAAAGCTGAAACTCCAGTATTTTGGCCACCTCATGCGAAGAGTTGACTCATTGGAGAAGACTCTGATGCTGGGAGGGATTGAGGGCAGGAGGAGAAGGGGATGACAGAGGATGAGATGGCTGGATGGCATCACTGACTCGATGGATGCGAGTCTGAGTGACCTCCGGGAGCTGGTGATGGACAGGGAGGCCTGGTGTGCTGCGGTTCATGGGGTCGCAAAGAGTCGGACATGACTGAGCGACTGATCTGATCTGATCTGATGAAGGCAGAACATGGGAAAAAGACAAACTCTCAAAAACTGGAAAAAAATGATAAAGCTATCCTGGAGATGTTTTATTCAGTTACTCACCTAACATATAAAATTCTCCATCCCTAGAGCAAAAGACAAAGAAGGCGATGGCACCTCACACCAGTACTCTTGCCTGGAAAATCTCATGAATGGAGGAGCCTGGTAGGCTCCAGTCCATGGGATCTCGAAGAGTAGGATACGACTGAGCGACTTCACTTTCATTTTTCACTTTTATGCACTGGAGAAGGAAATGGCAACCCACTCCAGGGTTCTTGCCTGGAGAATCCCAGGGATGGGGGAGCCTGGTGGGCTGCTGTCTATGGGGTCGGGTCATGCTGTCACAGAGTCGGACATGACTGAAGCGACTTAGCAGCAGTAGCAGCAGAGCAAAAGAAGAGATTATCTTAATGAATGAATGAATGAATCTTACTACCCAAAGTTAAATTAGTAAAATATAAACCCAATAGGATAAACCTGTCCAGCTCTGCTAGTAAATGAAAAGGTTATTTGAACACTATAAACATCAATGATAGTGATCTGGGTGTAACCTCAGGCAAGCACTACCTGTGACTGATTAAGCTGAAATCTAATTAAATGTATTAGATCCTGTCTGAAGAAAGACAACTTGAATAGAAGAGTAATGTGTAGCAAAATGGGGAAGGCAATGGCACCCCACCCCAGTACTCTTGCCTGGAAAATCCCATGGATGGAGGAGCCTGGTAGGCTGCAGTCCATGGGGTCGAGAAGAGTCGGACATGACTGAGCAACTTCACTTTCACTTTTCTCTTTCATGCATTGGAGAAGGAAATGGCAACCCACTCCAGTGTTTTTGCCTGGAGAATCCCAGGGACGGGGGAGCCTGGTGTGCTGCTGTCTATGGGGTCGCACAGAGTCGGACATGACTGAAGCGGCTTAGCAGCAGTAGCAGCAGCAGTATAGCAAAAACAAACAAACAAAAAACAAATCAAGGAACCAGAAATTATTTGTTTTGCTCTATTCATATGAGATAAACACATTAATTCTGCTAGTCAAGGTGGGTAGGGTGAGTCAGCAGGCCTCACTGTAATTCAATTTGTTAAGATTTAATAGATGCTCTTTTCAAGGATAGTATTCCAAATGAAAATGAAACTGAATCACAATCACATAGAATACTGGTTTTTCCAGCATTCCAGAAAGTTTTAAAGTGATCCCATCTACTTACTCTTATATCATCCATTTTATACACAATAGCTCTAGGATAACATACTCAGTCCCACTTTTTGTCCATTTAAACCCTATCAGGTACTCCAATTTACAACAAAAATATACCTCATAACCTCCAAACTAAAAAATCTACTGTTGCCTGTCCAAGATCAAAGCCCCCATATTGAGCTAATCAGATAATATCTTAACACTGGATGTACATTTCTGAAAATTCAAAATTCCTAGAAAGGACCTAGTTGTTTAACATATCCAAGTCACTTCATTTCTTTGAGCTTCTGTAAAGCAAAAGGGTTTATCTAACACTGACCTATTAAATTCTATTACTGCCTGATTTTATAATGTGCAATTATTTAGCCACAGTCCCCAGCAAAATTTGTTCTTTTCCTGAAAAAATAAGTCAATGGAATCGTAATAGTGTTTTTCTAGCTGCAGGCTGCAAGCCATTAAATAAATCACGAAATCAATTTAGTAGATGCACTGCCTGTCAGCATAAAACAAAACAAGCTTAAACAGAATAAAATAAAAGAGAATAGGAAATCTTAGGTTGCATCTTAGTAGTCAGTACTGTTTTGTGATCATTTGTTTCAATTTTATACAAAAGTGTGTACCGGGTTAGGATGGCACATTTTTGATGTCTGACATACACTAAAGTTGTGGTCAGACTGGTCAGAGATGACCCTTTTAGGGGTATAAGAGGTCCTTCCTCTTCCAATCACACATGTATGTGTGTGTGAGGACAGATTTTCTTCACAAGCTTCAACCAAAACCTTTCTCAAGATTGAATGCAGAAGCAGGTATGAGAATTCAGCTGCTTTCATTTGAGGCAGATACCAAAGACGCTTTCAAAACTGTAAATAATTCCACTCTTCAATTTTCAGAAATAAGTCACTTAAAATCTTAAAATGCTATTTTATGTTACCTCGTTTATTATTGTACAACTAAGTTTTAAAATTTCTGCCTTAATTACTATTACAGTAAATATCAATAGATACAAGCCACATAAACAGAAGCATTTTTGAGTCCTCAACAATTTGAGAACAGCTGATCCGTATAAAACAAAGGACTGCAGGGCTGACTCCAGGCAGGTTTAACACGGTCACAGGCCCTTCCTGGGAGCCCCCAAATACCACCCGCTCCACTGACATTCAGACCTGAGGTACCCAGGTGAAAATCCTCGCGAATAAGAACAGATATTGACGAAGGGCGGGGCTGCTGGACGTAAGAGCGCGGCCAAGTGCGGGTTCAAAGTGCAAACGAAAACAAGCTTCCAGTAGAAAAGCAGACTTTTTAAGCAAATCTTTGCGACACTGTCGCGCTTCGTTGGTTCCGTGCCGTAAACGCAGTCGGGTAGCCGCTCCCGGTCAAGACTGCGGCGGACGTGCGCTGCAATGGCGGATATGGAGGACCTTTTCGGGAGCGACGCCGACAGCGATCCTGAGCGTAAAGGTGGGATCCGCAGGGCTTCGGTGGAGGCGAGCGTGGTGGGCCTTCTTCGGCGGGAGCCCGACAGCGACCCGATTCCGGGTCTGCGAACGCTCTGGCGCCGCTGGCGGATGGCGCTTCCTCTACTCCTGCCTCAGCGCCCCCTGCCCTCCCGGCGGTGCCAGCCTTTTCCCGAGGGAGGGGATGAAGGGACAGATGCGGAGTGTGTGCCTCGAGGTTCTTGGTGTCCATCGAGCAAGCCCAGCCTCCTAGGCGCGGGGCAGGAATGGAGGCCTGTGAGCCGGCGCAGCGAGAGGAGGAACCTTAGAGTCCTGCTCTGTCCTGCCTTGCACATGGACTATTGAGAATGAATGGAAATTACGTGTTCAGGAACATGGGTATGGACTGGATGAATTTGCAGAGGGGCTCTGATTGTCCTTTTGAATGAAACCAGAACGTGGCGTGATGGAAAGTTTAAAATGTCTGGGTGAGAAGATTGGGAAGGTTACTGGGGTAGGGCTGCATATAGGTGTTACGCGCTGGAGATAATGTGTCCTCCGAAGAAGGGAAGTCGCTCGGTCATGTTTGACTCTTTGCAACCCCATGGACTCTGGCCTACCAGGCTCCTTCGTCCATGGTATTTTCCAGGCAAGAGTACTGGAGTGGATTGCCGTGTCCTCCGAGAACCTGTACAAAACTCTATAATTCTTTGAGTCGGTGGTATTAGATTGGGGAGCATATGAAGTCTGTGTTTGGAGAGAAGGGATGAAGGATTTGGTGATGAAATGAATTAATAAGTGTATGTTCATGACGCAGGGGAGCACCAAGTGGAATCTAGTGTGAGGGCTCTACCAGGATGGATGTCCTGAAGGTTCTGGTCAGGATAGGTCTGGAAGTATAGAGCTCTTATACTAACGCTTATTCCACTTACTTTTCTAATGTTTTCATTGCCCTATCATCTGTATTTGTCCGTATCCCATTCACCCGTCTAGGAACCGGAGCCATGTGAACCCTGGCATCACTCACTCCCATAAAGTTCATTCATTCATCCTTTATAGATCCCCTATCATGTTATAGCTAATTTGCTAAGTGTAGGGATTATAATGATGCAAAGATCATCACCCTCCCTCAGTTACCTTCATTGCTTAATACATAAATAATTGAATAGGTAGAAGCAGTAGTGAGTGTTTGAAGGGCTCCTGTAGAGGTGAGGGTCGGAAATGGCCTGCCGCAGGGACAGGGGCACTGGCAGCTGCAGTCCTGGGAGGCGTGTGTTGACATCAGTCCTTTTGGGAGGTCTCTGGTAGCCCTAACATAGAGCCTGTAGACTCCAAGACTGGGTTGCCTCAGTTGTTAATGTTAGTCGCTCAGTCGTGTCCAGCTGTTTGTGACTCTATGAACTGTAGCCCGCCAGGCTCCTCTGTCCATGGATTTCTCCAGGCAAGAGTACTGGCATGGGTTGCCATTCCCTTCTCCAGGGGATCCTTCTGACATAGGGATTGAACCCACATCACCTGCATTGCTACATTCTTAACTATCTGAGAGTTGTTAGGCCAAACAGCTAACAGGGAGGGAGCACAGCCCAACCCATTAGTGGACAATTGGATCAAAAATTTACTCGGCAAAACCCTACACCCGAGAGCAGGACCCAGTTTTCCCCACAGCCAGTCCCTCCCATCAGGAAACTACACAGCCTCTTATCCTCATCCATCAGACGGAAGACAGAAGCAAGAACTTAATAATCCCACAGCGTTCAAAAGAAAACCAGGATCACAGAAATCTAACCAAAATGATCACATATGAAACTATGAGCCATGCTGTGCAGGGCCACTCAGAATGGTCAGGTCATGGTGGAGAGTTCTGACAAAACGTGTGGCCTGTGGGATCTTAGTTCCCCAACCAGGGATTGAACCTGGGCCATGGTAGTGAAAGCTCTGAGCTCTATTAGACTGCCAAGGAATTCCCAAGATTTCCTTCCTTTTTTATGGCTAAATAATATTCCTTTGTATATATGCCATATTCATAGTGGTGTGGATAATATTTTGTTGTTTATATGCACCACATTTTGTCTGTCCATAGATGAACATTTACGTTTTTTCCATATTTTGATAATGCTGCAGTAAACATAGGTGTGCATATATTTTTTCAAATTAATGTTTTTGTGTCCTTTGGATAAATACCCAGAAGTGGACTAGCTGGATCATATAGTAGTTCTGTTCTTTTTCTGAAACATTTCCATACTGTTTTCCATAGTGACTGCACCTCTTTACAATCCTACCATTAGTGTACAAATGTTCCCTCTTCCCCATATTCTCTCCAACACTTGTTGTTTTTTATCTTTTTGATAATAGTCATTCCAGCTGTGGTTTTGATTTTCATTTCTCTTTCGATTAGTGATGTTGAGCATCTTTTCATGTACCTATTGGTATGTCTGTTTTTGGAAAAATGTCTATTCAGGTCTTCTTCCCATTTATATATATATAACATGAGCTCTTGATATATTTTTGGTGGCGTACTGCGATTCATGGGGTCACAAAGAGTCGGACATGGCTGAGTGACTGAACTGAACTGAATCCTTTATCAGATATATGATTTATGAATGTTTTATCCTGTTCAATAGATTACCTTTTCATTTTGTTGATGGTTTTCTTTACTGTGTAGAAGTGTTTCAGTTTGATATGTCACACTTGTTTATTTTTGCTTTAGTTGTCATTGCTTTTGGTGTAAAATCCAAAAAAATGATAACCAAGGCCAATGTCAAGGAGCTCACTGCCTATGTTTTCTTCTAGGAATTTTATGGTTTCAGGTCTGAAATTTAAGTCCAGTCCATTTAGAGTTAAATTTTGTGTATGGTATAATAAGATAGTGGCCCAGTTTCGTTCTTTTATGTATTGCTATCCAGCTTTCTCAATGCCATTTATTGTTCTTTCCTCATTGTGTATTCTTGGCAGACTCCTTTGTTGTAAATTAGTTGACCATATATGTGTGGCTTTATTTCTGAGTTTTTTATTCTGTTGCATTGATTTATGTGTCTGTAATACAGTTTGAAATCAAGGGCATGATGCCTCCAGCTTTATTCTTTTTTTCTCAACATTGCTTTGGCTGTATGGGTTTGTGTGTATGTGTGGTTTCACACAGATTTTAGAGTTCTTTGTTCTATTTCTATAAAAAATGCCATTAGAATTTTGATAGGGATTGTGTTCAGAATGTAGATTACTTTGGTTAGTGTGGATATTTTAACAATATCGATTCTTCCAATCCATGCGCGATCTTTCCATTTATTTGGGTCTTCAGTTTCTTTCATCAGTGTATTACAGTTTTCACTGGACAGGTCTTTCACCTTTTTTGGTTAAATTTATTCCTAAGTATTTTATTCTTTTTGTTGCAGTTATAAGTGGGATTATTTTCTTAATTTCTGTTAGCTTATTATTTATGTATAGGAACACAACGGTGTATTGATTTTATATTCTGCAACTTTACTAAATTTATTAGTCCTAACAGTTTTCTGGTGGAGTCTGTAGGACTTTCTATATATAATCTGCAAATCTGCAAATAGTGACAGTTTTAGTTCTTTTCAATTTGGTTGCTGAATATGCCATTTTTATGTGAACAATTTAGTGATGACACGAATAAAGCAACTTAGCAGCAGTAGCAGTACATTTAAAATGTCCTGCAGCCACCACCTCTGTCTAGTTCTAACACATTTTCATAACCTCAAAATAAAACACCATACCCATTGAGCAGTTACTTACCATTTGCTCCTTTCATTAGCCCCCATCAACCACCAATCTGCTTTTACGCCTATGGATTTTCTATGTTCTGGACATTTCATATAAGTGGACTCATACAACATGTGGCTTTTTGTGTCTCATTTCTATGTCTTGCCATCGTATTTTTCAATTCATCCATATTGTATGTATCAATACCCCATTTCTTTTAAATGATTGAATAGTATTCACTCTATGTATATATCCCAGTGTTTATCTGTTTAGCCACTGGTGAACATTGGGTTGTTTGCATCTTTTGGCTATTTAAATAGTGATGCTGTGAACATTTGTTTACAAGTATTTGTGTAAGTGCCTGTTTCCAGTTCTCTTGGGGTGGAATTGTATATGTAGGGGTGGAACTGCTGAGTCATATGATTCTTTGTTTTACTTTTCGAGGAGCAACCAAACCATTTTTGAACCAGCCAACCATTTTTGTAACCATTTTACATTAGCACCAACAGTGTTTGAGGGTTCTATTTCTTCACATCTTTGCCAATACCTATTTTACCTTTTCATTACCCCCTTTTTAAAATATAGCCATCACTGTTGGTGTCAAGTGATATTTCATTGTGGTTTCGATTTGCGTGCAGTGGCACCCCACTCCAGTACTCTTGCCTGGAAAATCCCATGGATGGAAGAGCCTGGTAGTCTGCAGTCCATGGGGTCGCTAAGAGTTGGACATAACTGAGTGACTTCACTTTCACTTTTCACTTTCATGCATTGGAGAAGGAAATGGCAACCCACTCCAGTGTTCTTGCCTGGAGAATCCCAGGGACGGGGGACCCTGGTGGGCTGCCGTCTATGGGGGTCACACATTTAGAGTCGGACACGACTGAAGTGATACATCATCAATGGCCAATGATGTTGAGCATCTTTTTCATGTACTTGTTTCATGTTTGTGTAACCATGGAGAAATGTATATTCAAGTTCAATGTCCATTTTTAAAATGGGTTGTTTGTTTTTTTGTTGTTGTTGTAAACATTCTTTATATATTCCAGATTGTTTGTTGTTCAGTCGCTTAGTCATGTTCGACTCTTTGTGACCCCACGGACTACAGCATGCCAGCCTTCCCTGTCCTTCACCATCTCCTGGAGCTTGCTTGAACTCATGTCCATTGAGTGGGTGATGCCATCCAACCATCTGATCCTCTGTCATCCCCTTCTCTCTTCAATCTTTCCCAGCCTTAGGGTCTTTTCTAATGATTTGGCTCTGAGCATCAGGTGGCCAAAGTATTGGAGCTTCAGCTTCAGCATCAGTCCTTCCAATGAACATTTAGGGTTGATTTCCTTTAGGATTGACTGGTTTGATCTTGCAGTCCAAGGGACTTTCATGGTTTTTCCAACACCACAGTTCAAAAGCATCAGTTCTTCAGTGCTCAGCTTTCTTATGGTTCAGCTCTCATCTGTACATCACTATTGGAAAAATCATAGCTTTGACTAGATACACCTTTGTCAGCAAAGTATTGTCTCTGCTTTTTAATAAGATGTCTAGATTTGTCATAGCTTTTCTTCCAAGGAGCAAGTGTCTTTTAATTCCATGGCTGCAGTCACCATCTGCAGTTAGTGCATCACCATCTGGATTTTGGAGCCCAAGAAAATAAAGTCTCTCACTGTTTCCATTACATATGTGGCAGATATATGATTTGCAGATATTTTCTCCCATTCTGTAGGTTGTTTTTTCACTTTGTTGATAATATCCTTTCTTGCACAAAAGCTTTTCATTTTAAGGAAGTCCAGTTTATCTTTTGTTGTTGTTTATAATTCCTTCATTTTTGAAGAATAGTTTTGCTGAATATAGAGTTCTTGATTGACTGTTTCAGCACTTTGAATATTTCATCCCATTGCCTCCTGGTTTTTATGGTTGCTGATGAGAAATCAGCTGTTATCCTTATCAGTGATCTCTTTGTATGGGATGAGTTGTTTCTTTTTTGCTGCTTTTAGGATTTTTCTTTGTCCTAGGCGGTTCAATAATGATGCGCTTGGATGCTGTCTCTTTAACTTTATCCTTCTTGGTATTTGTTAAACAGCTTCAATGTGTATGCTCATGTCTTTCATCAGATTTGGGAAGTTTTTGGCTGTTATGTCTTCAAATTTATTTCCTGTCCCTTTCTCTTTTTTTCTCTTCTTCTGGAACCCCCATTATGCATGGATTGGTACACTTGCTGTTTTCTTACAAGTGTTTTAGACTCTTCATTTTCTTCATTCTTTTTTCTTTTCATTCACCAGACTGGATAATCTCAATTATGTATCTTAAAAGTTTCCTGATTCTTTCTTCTTCTCACTCACATCTGTTGTTTACCTTTTTAATTAATTCTTCATTTCAGTTATACTTTTCAGCTCCAGGTTTCCTTTCAGTTTTTTGAAAAATAATATCTTTTTATTGATATTCTGTATTTGATAAGATATCATTTTCACTGTCTGGGCTTCTTTAGGGACAAATTGTAACCTTTCTTTCACATGTATGGGCCATACTTCATTGTTTATTTGCAGGCATTATAAGTTTTTGTTGATAATTGGACATTTTGAAATTATATTGTGGCAACTCAGGACAGCACACTCCCTTCCCCACCCCCACCCCCAGCATTTATTGTTGCTATTTATTGTAGTAATTATTGTTGACTCTTTTGAACTAATTTTGTAAAGTCTGCAATTTTTTATGTGACCACTAAAGTTTCTGCTCCATTAGCTTAGTGGTCAGCTAGTGATTGGACAAAGGTTTCTTTATATGCAGAAAAAGAAACAACAGCAATCACAAGCATCTTTAACATTCCTTCTCCACTCTACAAGTAAGGCAAACTATTCCATAGCTAATAAGTGCCTGGGGTGGTGGTTATTTTACCTCTTGATTACATTAAAAAAAAAAAAAAAGAAACAACAGCAATCACAGAAGAGCTTCCAGACTTCATGTGTGTGTTAGAGCATGCTTTCAGCACTCCACCAAGTAGCTTACGCCCCGTCTTTGCTTTCATTTCTTGCTTTCATGGAGCCTGAAAGTCAACCAGAAGTGAGGTCTTAGGGCCCTCTTGGTTCTTTCTTGAGCATGTGCACAGCCCTGGGGAAGTGCATGGCTTTCCAGATTGCTAAGAGTATATGGGAAGTTTTATTTGTTTGTTTGTTTCACTTATTGTGGGAGGTTTTTTTTTCCCCTCTACGACAAACTTTTGCTTTTTGTATTAGGATATAGCCCATTAACAATGCTGTGTTTGTTTCAGGAGAACAGTGAAGGGACTCAGCCATATATATACGTGTATCCATTCTCCCTCAAACCCCTTTCTCATCCAGGCTGCCAAATAAAGTTGAGCAGAGTTCCATGTGCTATACAATAGGTCTTTGTTGGTTATCCATTTTGAATATTGCAGCATGTACATGATCTTCCCAAAGTCTCTAACTATCCCTTCCCCACCAGCAACTATAAGTTTGTTTTCTAAGTCTATGAGTCTCTTTCTGTTTTGTAAGTAAGTTCATTTGTATCATTCCTTTTTAGATTCCACATATAAGGGATGTTGTATGATGTTTCTCCTCTGTCTGACTTATTTTACTCAGCCTGACACTCTCTAGGTCCATCTATATTGCTGCAAATGGCCTTATTTCATTATTTTTTAATGGCCGAGTAATATTCCATTGTATATATGTACCATGTCTTAATCCATTCCTCTGTTGATGGATATTTAGGTTGCTTCCTTGTCTTGACTGTTGTGAACGGTGCTGCAGTGAACATTGGGGTGCATGTATCCTTTCAGATCATGTTTTCCTCTGGGTATATGCCCAGGAGTGGGATTGCAGGGTCATATGGTAGCTCTATTTTTAGTTCTATAAGGAATCTCCATACTGTTCTCCATAGTGGCTGTACCAATTTACATTCCCACCAACAGTATTGGAGGCTTCCCTTCTCTCTACACCCTCTCCAGTGTTTGTTGTTTGTGGATTTTTTGATGATAAGCATTCTGACCTGTGTGAGGTGGTAGCTCATTGTAGTTTTGATTTGCATTACTCTAATAATTGTCAGAGAATCTTCCTTGGTGGCTCAGATGATAAAAGCATCTGCCTATAATGCAGGAGACCTGGGTTCAATCCCTGGGTTGGAAAGATCTCCTGGAGAAGGAAATGGCAACCCACTCCTGTACCCTTGCCTGGAAAATCCAATGGACGGAGAAACCTGGTAGGCTGCAGTCCATGGGGTTGCAAAGAGTCGGACACGACTGAGCGACTTCACTCACTCACTCAGTAACGAGTGATGTTGCACACCTTTTCATGCTTGTTGGCCATCTGTATGTCCTCTTTGGAGAAACATCTGTTTGGGTTGTCTGTCCATTTTTTGAGTGGGTTATTCATTTTGATGCTGTTAAGTGTCATGAGCTGTTTGTAAATTTTGGAGACTAATCCCTTATTGGTCATATCATTTGTAAATGTTTTCTCCCAATCTGTGGGCTGTCTTTTCATTTTGCTTATTGTTTCCTTTGCTATACAAAAGCTTTTGAGTTTAAATATGTCCCATTGTTTATTTTTGTTTTTATTTCCATTATTCTGGGAGACGGATTGAAAGAGCTCTTGCTGTGATTTATGTGAGAGAGTGTTCTGCCTGTGTTTTCCTCTAGAAGTTTTGTCATCCTGTTAAAGTCCTTACTCCCCATATTATATCATTCCTCAGCCTTTTCGACCAAGCTTTTTAGTTAGTCTGTTGTTTGCCCTGTTATTCATTGTCCCAAGCAGACACAACTAATACATCTACCTGTAAAACGTTTTGAGTAGCCATCTTACCAACAAGAGTGTTCCAAGTTATGTGAGATAAAGTCAAGTCCTTTGAGCCAGTCCCTTCAGTGATCCACCAGACAGATCAGAACTAACAACCGTGATTCTTTGCGAATGAGGTGCTGTCTGCTCCCTCCATTAGTGGCACGTGGGCCACAAATTCAGGGTATTATATCATCTTCAAGGCAGTTTTGACCAAGGGGTGGGTTGGGGGCATTGGGGGGTGGGGGTAGGGATCAGAGTATCTTAGAAGATCCCTGAGTTCTGTGTTTTTACTGAGATTTAGCTTTTTTTTTTTGGTCTCCTTAAACTTTCCCCTGGTTGTTGCAATTTTTAGTTTCCAGAATCTGAGAAGACAGATTCTAACAGCTTTTAAGAAGTTCTTTCCTTGCTTTTATGTTGGGATGGACTTTTAGTGTTCCTTATTCTGCTTTTTTTTTTTCTGCTTACATCACCCTGTGTTTATATGATCCCATAGATTCTGACTCTGGATCAGGCTCGGATTCTGATCAAGAGAATGTTGCTTCTGGCAGTAACGCCTCTGGCAGTGAAAGTGATCAAGATGAAAGAGATGACGCAGGAAAACCAAGTAATAAGGAACTGTTTGGAGATGACAGTGAGGATGAGGGAGCCTCTCATCATAGTGGGAGTGATAATCACTCTGAAGGATCAGACAATAGATCAGAAGCTTCTGAGCATTCTGACCATGAAGACAACGATCCCTCAGATGTAGATCAGCATAGTGGATCAGAAACCCGAAATGACAATGATGATGAGGATGAGGGTCATAGATCAGATGGAGGGAGTCATCACTCGGAAGCAGAAGGTTCTGAAAAAGCACACTCAGATGATGAAAAATGGGGCCGGGAAGATAAAAGCGATCAGTCAGATGATGAAAAGATACAAAATTCTGATGATGAGGAGAGGGCACAAGGGTCTGATGAAGATAAACTGCAGAATTCTGATGATGATGAAAAAATGCAGAACACAGATGATGAGGAGAGGCCCCAGCTTTCAGAGGATGAGCGACAACAGCTGTCTGAGGAGGAGAAGGCCAATTCTGATGATGAACGGCCAGCAGCTTCTGATAATGATGATGAGAAACAGAACTCAGATGATGAAGAGCGGCCACAGATATCTGATGAAGAGAAAATGCAAAATTCTGATGATGAAAGGCCACAGCCCTCGGATGAAGAACACAGGCATTCAGATGACGAAGAGGAACAGGACCATAAATCAGGTAATACACTTATGAGAACCAAAGTGGTTTAGTAGAAGCATTGAGGTACAGCGGGGGCTCATTGGTTTTTCTTACAGTCCCACCTTTAGTACTCTGGTTTTTCTCTTCTGTTCCTTTATTTCAGATTTCTAACTGTATACATTTTACTTGTAAACATTTTCCTAATCCATGTATTATTTCTGTCTATTCCCCTTCATTTCAATGATGATAGATCAGGAAGAAAAAAATTTAAAAAGGAAAGTCTTAGAGCAAGGTGTATAGTGCTAAAGTAGCTAGGTACCGAATAGAGTTAGTTCCATTTTTGTGGGTAACTGAAGAGCATGCCCCAGATGAGAATAGATGTGCCTGGGGGGGAATAGATGTGCCCAGTGCTATTGAAATGCCTGGTTTCCAGTTCAGTTTATTAGAGATCCAAAATTTCATCCTCCAGAGGTAATCGGGCCCCAAGGAGTTTACTCAGACAAACCACAGGAAGTTCTAAAAATTGAATTGCAAGATTGTTTCAAGAGCATCAGTTATTTTTCTCTTCTCATTGTATCCTTTGGGGAGAAATCTGCATTGGATACCAAATTGTAAGTCAGGAGGTTGCCTGAGGAGCATAATATCCAGAATGACAACGTAGGCTAGATGAGCTCAGTTTTTTATGATCGCCTGACACAGGCATCCTCATCCTGAGGAGATGCACTTGCATCAGAACAGTCCTTCCCTGAAGACAGCAGGACACTCAGAGCGGAACTGTGGCTTTTGGATCCCTTTTCATAATAGCCACTGTTTGCTTGAAGTTAACACGTTCTTCATATAGAATATTAAAAGTTAACCATCTGATTTCTTTGTGTTGTACAAAAGTCACTTTAAGTTGGAAGTCTTCCTGTAGTAATATCTTGGTTGCTTCATTTTTATAAGTAATTGATTATAATTATATATTGGTTCTGTCTTCTTAGAGAGCTGCAGTATGGGGAGTGGGAGGTCTTTTCCCCTGGAATACATACCTCAGGATAGCTTTCAAGACTGCATTTTAACATTATTTAGGAGAGGAGGTCAAAAAGTTTCCAGAGATGGATATAGGTCTATATAGACGATAAGACTGCGGTAAGTATTCAATAACTAATTCTGGGTAGAGTTATTTGTACTGGGAATACCCAGAATCATTAAGGCTTATGCACTACTTCCCAAATACTAGCAGACTGACATAAAACTAAGAGTGGGAGTCTTGTCACTGGTCATCCTGCTTAACTTGTTCTACAGTGGTTGGGTTTGAAGTTTAAAATTACGTGAACAGTTGTACCATCCAGAAATGATACATTCGTGTCTTCCATTACAGTATATTTACTTCTCTTTTGTCTTCTGTATTGAGTGATATATAAATTTAAAGTTTCAGAACTGCTTTTCTCATTCTCCCAAGTTTTTCTGCTTACAAAAACCAATGTTCCTTTTTTAATTTTATTTCAAAATTAACCATAGTAAGTTGATTTTTGTGTGTGTATGTAGAGTTCTCTTAACATTAATGCATGTATAGATTTTTGTAACCATCACCACAGTCATGATACAGAAAGGTTCTCTCTCAACCCTAAAAAACTCCCTCTTACTGTTCCGTTTGTAGTCATACACTTCCCCAGCTGGGACCCTTAACAGCTCCTGCTCTGTTCTGTCACTGGAGTTTTGTCTTTTTGAGAATGTCATCTTATAAATGAAATCAGACAGTAGTGGTGCCTTTTTTCTTTCACTTACTGTAATGCATTTGAGATGCATCCAAATCGTTACTTGTATCAGTAGTTCATTCTTAGTTATGACTGAGTAATTTTCCATTGTACGGGTGGTCCATAGTTTGTTTATCTCCAATGTTGCTTTTCAAACACAAAAAATCAAAGTGATGGTGTGACTGTGATTATGCAGAACTTCTGATTCTACTCCTACAGAATCTGCAAGAGGCAGTGATAGTGAGGATGAAGTTTTACGAATGAAACGCAAGAATGCAATTGCATCTGATTCAGAAGCGGAGAGTGACACCGAGGTACCAAAAGGTACTCTACGTGCTTCTTTTATATATCTGTATTTCCATTCCTCTCTCTGCGTTTAACTGTGGTACATTCGCAACCCTGGGCGTTTACCCCCGACTACAGGACTCACAGAAAAGAGTGTGGATACATTTAGTGTACCCAGGGAAGTTGTACAGATATGAGGAACTGCTCACACTCAAGTAGTTGAAGGACCTGCTTCATTTGTAGTCTGAGTGAGTCTGCTGTTAGGGGCCTGAGGCTCTGTTGAGGAGGAAGTGGCATTGCCTGTTCTTCAGGTTGAATACTTATAGTTCCAGGACAGCTTGTTAGCTTGTTCTTAGGTTCTCATAGGTTAATATTAGATGAAAAAGCTGATTCTTCAAGCTATTTTAGATGAAGAGTTCGTAAAAACCCAGTGTTAGTTAAGGTAGGTTTTTTGTAAGGATATAAGATCTACCTGGACTTCCCTGGTAGTTCAGCTGGTAAAGAATCTGCCTGCAATGTGGGAGACCTGGTTTGATCCCTGGGTTAGGAAGACCCCCTGGAGAAGAGAATGGCTACCCACTCCAGTAGAATAGCCTGGAGAATCCCCATGGACAGAAGAGCCTGGTGGCTACAGTCCCTGGGGTCACAAAGAGTCAGACACGACTGAGTGACTTTGAGGGGATTCCCTGAAGCTCAGACAGTAGGGAATCTGCCTGGAATGCAGGAGACCAGGGTTCAATCCCTGGATTGGGAAGTTGCTCTGGAGAAGGGAATGGCAATCCACTCCAGTATTCTTGCCTGGAGAATTCCATGGATAGAGAAGCCTGGAGGGCTACAGTCCGTGGGGTCACAAAGAGTCAGATATGACTGAGCGACCAACACCCACACACACAAGATCTACCTGTTTATCTCTATGTATGACTACATTTCAAATGTCAGATTACTATACAATAAAGATGTTAGTATAAAAGTTAGTGACATAATTTTGATAATTTAATTTGCATGGCCATTATTGTGCTGAATGGTAGTTAGGCGTTAATGTTAAATAGCTTATATAAATTATCACAAGTAACAGTATAACTAAAGCAAACATTTAGCAGGTCAACTAGAGAGAAGAGACAGCTGGACAGAACAAAAAGCTCTGGGATTTACTTAAAGATCTTTGGGTCTATAACTCCTAGTTATGTACATGGACTTTGGAATTAGATAACCCAAGATAGAATCTTTGTGGTTCTACTTTCCAACTGTATGATTTTGGTCAAATTAATTACTTAATAAATTTCAGTTTCTGATCTGTAAGAGAGAGATGATGCTATCACCTTATAGTGTTGTGAGAATCAGATATATTAATTACTTTATTTTGTTCACATTTATTGAGAATCTGCTTTGTACTAGTACTATTCTGTGCACTCAGAATGTAGCAGTAATCAAAGACGTCTCCCTGTAAAACCCACATTCTGTTGGGGTCAGGGTAGGATAGAGAGACTAATGATAACACAGTAAGTAAATGAAATATATAGCATGTTAGATGGTGATAAAACCTAAGAAGAAAATAATCAGGTAGGCACATGAGCATAGTCTGGAACCAAACCTGAGATATCTCCAAGGTATTCCTGTATTCCATGGTCTGGATGTATCAGTTTATCCATTTACGAACTGAAAGACATCTTGGTTGCTTCTAAATTTCGGCAATTATGAGTAAAGCTATAGACATTTGTGTGCAGGTTTTTGTGTTGATGTAAGTGTGTAGGTCCTTTGGGTAAACACCAAGGAGCACAGTTTCTGGGGCATCTGGTAAGAATATGTTTAGTTTGGTAAGAAACTGCAGACTGTCTTCCAAAGCGGTTGTGCTGTTTGCATTCCTACCTGAATCAATGAATGAGAGTTCCTGTGAGTCCACATTTTTGCCAGCATTTGATGTTGTCAGCGTTCTGAATTTTGACCGTTTTAATAGGTTTCCTTCTCTTTTTCAGTGGTCTGTCCTTTAACTTGTCTTAGTGACTCACTCTCATGATTTTACCCTAGACCATGTCATTACCAAAATTGTAACTCTTCTATAATCTCAGTTTCAAGCAGTCTACCTATTGACCACCCTTCTGTCTTCCTGTCATCTCCTTTACTACCCCACTTTGGTTTATTACAGATTATAGTTGATGTTGTTGTTTTGCCTGTACTTGGGTGAAGTTCTTCCTGAGAGGAAGGGAACCTGGGTAGACATGACGTGTAATTTTAAAACCTGAAGGATGACGTGGAGAGTAGGCCTGTGTGGTGTGCTTAAGCCCCAGATTTGAGTATCTGGACTGTAGGAGGATATTTGGGCTCCTGAGGAATAAAGGAAAGTGGAAAAACAGTAAGTAAAGGAGGAAAGGAGTGCCTCCTGTGCACTTTGCCCTTCACTGGATTCGCCCTCTTCCATCTGCACAGACACGCTAGTTAGATCTCTGAGTGCCAGGCTCAGAGTTGTATTTGGGTGGTTTCCAGGTGCTGGGTCTAGGAACTTTAGGAATATGTTGAAGTGATAGCTTTGAAGAATCATTGTTAACAGGTATTAAACACTGTGCCTTTTTCCTCTTGCATTGAAGATAATAGTGGGACCATGGATCTCTTTGGAGGTGCTGATGATATATCTTCAGGGAGTGATGGGGAAGATAAACCACCCACTCCAGGACAGCCTGTTGTAAGTAAAATTACCAGTGAGGACTGGAAGAGAGAACTAAGTGTCTCTTTTAAGCCAGGAGGAGGAAGTCGGTAACTGAATCGCAGTATGGAAATACAGTGAACGTGTGACTTCCTTATTTATGTAGAGAACTCCTGCTTATAAGGAGGATTAGAAAAAACTGTCTTGAAACGTCCTTCCGTGGCATACTACTCAGCAACAAAAAGGATATGTATATGCAGCAACTTGGATAAAGTTTACTGATATATGAAATTTACTGATATATGCAGCAACTTGGATGAAGTTCCAGGGAATTATGCTGAGTGAGAAACAGCCAGTCCCAAAAGGTTAAGACTGTATAAATCCACTCCTGTAACAGTCTTGAAAGGACAGAATTATAGAAATGGAGACAAGATTAATGGAAATTACAGCAGCAGAATGAGGGCAAGAGGGAAGTGGATATTGGCAATAAAAGGGCAGCGTGAATCCTTGAGGTAATGGGAACGTCCTTTATCTGCATGGGTCAGGTCAGTCTCCTGGTGTGATATTGTACTGTAGTTTTTGCAAGATGTTGTCACTGCGGGAAAGAAGATAGAAAGAACTGCCCAGTGTGAGGTGGGGCCACACCTTAAGAGACTAGACTGCATGGACCTGTGAATTGAATAACATTTATTTGAACGTTTTTCTTGTTCATGTCAGCAAGTATGTTTTGTTGATAATTTTCTCTAATTTTAATTGATAAAGTGACTTCATATTCAAGTGTCTGTTAATTTCACATTTCTGTTGGTGAGTATGTGGAAGATAGATTTATCATAAAAGAGATGTTTTCTTGCTTGGATGCTTCTAAACCGATCTTGTTTTTCTGTGAGGGTTTTGGGGGGTTGGTTGGTAGGGATGGATAATAGCCCTGAAGTCATGTCTCGTTATGCTTCTTATCTGCCTAAACAATTAAAGTGTGGAAATGGAGCTGGACCATCTCTAAAGTCCCATCAAGCTCTAAAATTCTGCCACTCTTTTACTAGGATGAAAATGGATTGCCTCAAGATCAACAGGAGGAGGAGCCAATTCCTGAGACCAGAATAGAAGTAGAAATACCCAAAGTAAACACTGATTTAGGAAATGACTTATATTTTGTTAAGCTCCCCAACTTTCTCAGCGTAGAACCCAGGTAAGGGGATCAGTTGATAGTTTTTTAATGTTGTATAGGAATATGTAGAAATGGCAACCCACTCCAGTGTTCTTGCCTGGAGAATCCCAGGGACAGGGGGGCTGCTGTCTATGGAGTCGCACAGAGTAGGACACGACTGAAGCGACTTAGCAGTAGCAGCAGGAATATGTAGAATGTTGATATTTTTCTTTGTATGAATTGACTAGTCAAAAAATGGAAAATGGTTATATATCTCTGAAAAAATAAAAACCAAATATATCCTTTTATAGAAAAAGTATGGACTGTTGGTAAAGGAGATTTTTAATGCTTGTAATTGTTTTCAGCAGTCTGTTACTTTCTAATGAATTAACAGATATCACTAGTTTTGGTTGTTTCTGACTAATGAAGCCCTGAAAAAACTGAAATTGAGAGTAGTGAAGTTTGCTAGAAAAACTGCAGATGTCCTCTATAGCCGCCATTGTGGATCTAGAAAAACTAAGGGTTTGGACTGTTAAACAGCATTGATGGATATTATTCACTAAGTGACATGCAAGCTCTTTGTGCTATTTAAAAATTTTTTCCTAAGCAAAATGTGGAAAGCTAGGATATACGTGGCCTACTTGTTCAGAGACTTACATAAGAATTAAGAGTACTTGAATATTTTGCCTTGCTTGCTCTTTATTTCAAGCAATATGTATTAATAGCAAATTTCAAGAAGGTGCAGTAATTTGAATACATCCTTATAGTTGAACATGAAGATATTTGACTATTATGATTTTTAGTTTTTATGATTTTTTTTAAAGTTGCTTTGTATAGCAGGAATATTTCTTACAAAATATGACTAATAGTTTATTTTAAAAACAATTTGTAGACCATTTGATCCTCAGTATTATGAAGATGAATTTGAAGATGAAGAAATGCTGGATGAAGAAGGTCGAACCAGGTTAAAATTAAAGGTACCATTCTGTGCTTTACCCTTTTCTTTTTTTTTCTTTTATTAAGTAAAACCTGGGGATACTAACTTGAGACTTAAGCTTTAGAAAATGATCTCTGTTTCCTGTGTGGTCAACAAGTTAATCGTCTACCTTTTCAGAATAGTTTTTAGAAAGAAAATAGCATAGCTTTTTCTCTGTAAAGGTGTCACTTTTTTTATCACTTTGTTTTTTTTTTTGCTCTATTATATCTTTTGGTGCTTTAAAAAAATTATTAGCTACTTTCTTCATAATAAGTTGTACTGTGGTTTGTGTTTAGAATAGCTCCCTCCATATTTGTTGTGGGTTAAGTTCTAGCAACTTCCTGCAAGGGGAAATTATCTTCAGGTTCTTTGATCTATGGATGAACAAATCATATACAAAAGAAGAATTTATTACTGGTACTTAACACTTCACCACATGGCTGTCTTTGTATTTTTCCAATTGTTTGTGTTCACTATTAGGAGGGATTTTTATTGTGTTAAATTCCTATTAATGCTTCTCTTTGAAATCTTGTACTGTTTGGTTACTCTGTCCAAGGAGGGCCTCTAATCTTCCTTTAATCAAGGAGGATGTAGGTTTAAGTAGACGGTTTAGAGCTGAGTTGTAGCACAGTAACAAGAAACAGTTGAACTCATGATACCGAAACTGGTGCTATGCATTTTAAATTCTTAAATCTGAAGATTTCCTGTAAATACTTTTTTTTTTCCCAGTAGATACTGTACATGGTATTAAAATATTAAGAAGTGAGAGTCTGGCCTTCTTAGAATTCAGGGGCTGAACTTTTAGAATAATTCCATCTTCAAGTTTAATGGATCCATAAGTACCTAAAGAACCTTGATATAAACTGGTTTCTCTAAAATGCATAAGCTTCCAAAGCTTTTCAGTAAAATTTCATTACTCCTCCCACTTAATGGAAATGTAAATCAGATGAGGAAATGGAGATAAACAGGCACCATTAACTTGGTCAAGGTCACACCATTAATATAGAGTACTTAGGCTCTTTTTTTTTATGCTCTTTTTCTTACTTCCCCTCCTGTCTCCATGTTAGGTTATCTCTTAATGTTTCCCTTGGAACATGTATATATCTATTGATTTAAGGGTAGCACTATTAATTTTTCATGACTGTTTTAGTACCGCTGGAGTTACTCTGTTGCTTTTATTTCTCATCATTTATATAAATTAATATGATAGTTCCTTATTTACTTACTTTTTACTGATTTTTACATTTTCCCCTTATCTTCTATCATGGTACATTGACCAGTGTCAATGTATCTATGTTTTAAGGTCACATAATACCAAACTCTAATATCAGCATTAATGTTTAGAAATAAATGTTTTACTCTGAAACCTTAATGTGTAGACTACAAAATGTCAGTATATAGCAGACTATTGTTTTTTAAAACCTTGATGGGTGTTGGAAAATAACCTTGGATCCTTGGCTTTTTGAATGATGCTCTTGAGACAAGGCCTGCCATTCTTAGAGAGTTAGTTGGTGGTATGATTAATTCTTTAATGAAGAAAGAACCAGGTTATGTACCTCTCTGAGGTTCTGTGTCTTTAGAAGTGCTTTAATGTGTCTTTCATCCCAATAGGGTAAGACCTAGCAGAGTATTCTATCATAGCATCATTATTATTTGAATCATCTTATATAATAGGAAGCGTTTTTCAAAGTGGCTTCACAGTTAATAATGGCCCCTGTGTTTTCGTATTTGTATGTGGCTAACCTTTTTATGGGAAGGCATGCACCCCCCCCAGACGCCTGCATCCAGCGGAGCGCGGGCGGAGGACACGACTGAAAGCAGAAAGAAATGAACCTGTTTTATGCTTCCCTTGTGGCTCATGTGGTAAATAGCCTGCTTGCAATGTGGAAGACCTCTGTTTGATCCCTGGGCTGGGAAGATCCCCTGGAGAAGGGAGTGGTTACCCGCTCCAGTATTCTGGCCTGGAGAATTCCATGGACTGTGTAGACCATGGGGTCGCAAAGAGTCAGACATGACTGAGCCATTTTCATTCACTCACTCAACCTTTTTTATAGGGCTTCTCTGGTGGCTCAGTGGTAAAGAGCTATCTGCTAGTGCAGGAGACATGGGTTCTGTCCCTGGTTTGGGAAGATTCCCCTGGAGAAGGAAATGGCAGCCCACTCCAGTATTCTTGCCTGGAGAACCTCATGAACAGAGGAGCTTGGTATGCTACAGTCCATGGGGTTGCAAAGAGTCAGATACAACTTAGCGACTGAACAACAACAAACCTATTTTATTTGAGAGGGAAGGCAGGAATAATGACAGATCATTTTGTTTACCTTCTTTTATTAAGAAAAATTTCAAACATAAACAGAAAGAGCAAGAACAGTGAAGTAAACTCTCACGTACCCATCATTCACTTCAGTGGTTGTCAGGTTGGACATCTTAGTTCATTTGTAGTCCTCACTGTATCTTACCCAGACTGTTTGGAAACAAATCTCAGATATGACATCATATTTGATATTGAAAGTGAAAGTTGCTCAGTCGTGTCTGACTCTTTGTGACCCCATGAACTGTATAGTCCATGGAATTCTCTAGGCCGGGGTGGGTAGCCTTCCCCTTCTCCAGGAGATCTTCCCAACCCAAGGATTGAACCCAGGTCTCCTGCATTACAGGTGGATTTTTTTACCAGCTGAGCCACAAAGGAACCCCAAGAGCACTGGAATGGGTAGCCTGTCCCTTCTCCAGTGGATCTTACCAACCCAGGAATTGAACTGGGACCTCCTGCGTTACAGGCAGATTCTTTACCGAGATACTGCATTCTTAATCAGGCAGCTTCATAGTTGTTTATTTAGCGAGGAATAAAGAAGGATGAGGAAACTGGAAAGAAATCATCAGGATACAGTTGTAAAGGCAGTTAGTTAACAGAGGAGATCCAGAAAATCTAGCTGGGCGTGGGAGTGGCTGCTGTTAGGGAGATGGTAGGGGCAGAGGCAGGGGGATGCTTGGGCTTCAGTCTGTCGGTTTTCAAAATGCTGGTTTGCTTTGGTGCCATCTTAGCTCACATTCTCTTTCTCCTTGTGAGTGTATCCTTTTTCAATTCTTTACTGTCGTTTTAGTGCATTTCCAGGATGTGACATGGATAAACTACATGCGTTTAGTGTGCTGTATTTTCCTGGAAGTCCCATTGAATTTTTGATTTCAGTAACAGTGGTTTTCATTTTAGGAAGCCTTTGAATATTTTGCAAATCTGCCTGGTATTCACCCTCCCCATAAAGTTAGACTCTAAACCTGCTCAAACTTGGGGTTTTTATTTTCATAAGGTGCTATTTTTTCCTTACCTATCTATGTGGGGGTTTCCTTATCTTTCTAAGCCAGTAGGCAGTTTTTTAGTCCCACATTTATTGGGGTTTTAGTTCTGCTTTTTTTAGGAGTCTCAATCCTAAATTGCTATTTCATATGGCTTCAAACCTTATTTCTTGTCCTGCTAGTTCTTTCTGTGTCTTATAACTTCTGGAGCTTACTACAGATTTAGCACCTGCTTAGAGAAGGCAATGGCACCCCACTCTAGTACTCTTGCCTGGAAAATTTATGGACGGAGGAGCCTGGTGGGCTGCAGTCCATGGGATCACTGAGAGTCAGACATGACTGAGTGACTTAACTTTCACTTTTCACTTTCACGCATCGGAGAAGGAAATGGCAACGCACTCCAGTGTTCTTGCCTGGAGAATCCCAGGGACAGTGGAGCCTGATGGGCTGCCATCTGTGGGGTCACACAGAGTCGGACACGACTGGAGCGACTTAGCAGCAGCAGCAGCAGCAGATGCTCTGGCACTGAGCTCTCTCTGTAGTTCTAGCACTTGGAGTAGAAATTCACATAGGCATATTTTCCTTCCTGTTGTTATTTTATCTAATGTCTCTAGGTGATTAAAACAAGTTTTCAATGTCCTCTTTTCTGTCACTATCTGTCCATGTTTATTCTGTGATTATGTATCTCTTGTGGAGAGAAGATGCAAAAATGACAGTGTTCTAAGGCACTTGTGTTTTTGAAACAGGTAGAAAATACCATAAGGTGGAGGATACGCCGGGATGAAGAAGGAAATGAAATTAAAGAAAGCAATGCTCGAATAGTCAAGTGGTCTGATGGGAGGTGAGCACAGATGCCTGAAGAGTGTGGAAACATACAGAATGTGGCTGGGAGGGATGATGTTTTGCAGTAAGACCTTATTTGGGGTATACCTCTTATTAAAGGATTTCTGTTATTTAGTCTCTGGCATTATATAGAAAACCTGAGAAATAAGTAAGCAGTTGAGGGTCATACAGGCTGGTGGGAGACTTGTTAAAAGTAGGCTGGAAATGTGATCATCCTCTGGCTATAGCACCGTAGTCAGGAAAATTAGACCAGCTCCCCTGCCCGTTGCGTACTACTCCCTAGAAGCTGACACTTCAGTAAAGCTGCCTTTCGCTGGGAAGGTGGTAGGGCTGAGTGAATGTCACAGCATGTTTTGCTTCCTAAACATAAACACACAGTGTTCTTTACTTCTGTGTAAGTCTTTTTTCACATCATGCCTTTTTATTCTTCCCTTGCTTCTGAATTCTGTGTTAGGAGAGAAAACAGCCATTGAATCACATTTGAAGTGAAGTAAAATGAGAGAGTGAAAGCTTTCTGACTAATATGTGAAGTATTCCTTCTTTTCAGCATGTCCCTGCACTTAGGCAATGAGGTGTTTGATGTTTACAAGGCTCCACTGCAGGGTGATCACAACCACCTTTTTATAAGACAAGGTACCGGTCTACAGGGACAAGCCGTGTTTAAAACCAAACTCACATTCAGGTAATTACTCTCATCAACGTACTATTTGTTAAACAGTAAAAGCAGTGAAATACAGCTGTTGTTCAAAGTGCCTGACTCCTGATTGGCATAACCTCATAGTATAGTTCCCCAAAGACCAAGATCTGGTTCTCAGCTCTGAAGGTTCAAAGGCTCTTTTGTCAAGTGCTCTGAAAGTTGCTGCTTCACAGGGAGCCAGGTCATGCTAACCAGAGCTCCAGGAGACTAGTATGTAAACCAGAACGTCAGTGTATTAATTCTAGGGATTACTATAGCTGCCAGGAGGCCTAAGAGTACTAACTGGGCAGTGTATCTTCCTTTTTAGTAAAATTTACTGTGAGACTGATAGTTAGAGGTTCTTAGTGGGCATGCGATCAGAGGAAAGGCAGTGAGATGGCGGGTATGAAGGCCAAGGTCATCTGTTCTTTAGGCCCCTGCATCCATTACCTCTTCAGGCAGTCCTGCACACTTGGGTCAGCTGGCAAGCGCATTCCCCTTGTCGAGACAGGACAGGCAGTACAGTGAAACGTTGATGATTTTCTTTCCTTGATCCTAAGCAGATCATTCTCCTTGGGTAATGCTTACCTTTAGAGATGGCACAGTATATTCTTGGTTATGAATTACATTTTCAAAATTGTAATGGTCAAGATTATAGGCTTTGGAATCAAATAGACCTGTATCTGAGTCTCACTTCCACATGCATGACCTTGTGCAACTTTTCTCAGTTTTTCCTTGCCTCAGTTTCCAAATATATAAAATGTAATAATTATCTTATAGAGATGCTATGACAGTGAAGTCATGTAATATATAAAACACAAGAGTACAGTGCTTCACACTCAGTATTCAATGAATGCTTCTTGGTTTTTGTTTGTTTTTTCTTTTGTTTTCTTTCTTTCTCTTTTAATTTTTATTTTTTAATGAATGCTGCATGAGCCCATCATTTTACTGCTTCTAGAGGGTGATCATGCTGTGCAAGCCTTTTTTACTCAAGCTTTCCATATTTTACTTCACTTGTGGAGGTGAGAATGGTTTAGAAAGCTGCAGAATGAAGAAAGGTTAGAATCCCCATCTAGTATATTGTTTTGTGTGTCTGCTTATTTTTTCTTGAGAATGGGAAATGCTCACTGGCCTCCTCTGATGTTGGTATGGCTGGCTCACAAATGTATTTGCTAAATAGTGAGGTATTTTTGTTCCTTTCCCGCAGACCTCACTCTACAGACAGTGCCACACATAGAAAGATGACACTGTCACTTGCAGATAGATGTTCAAAGACACAGAAGATTAGAATCTTACCAATGGCTGGTCGTGATCCTGAGTGCCAGCGCACAGAGATGATCAAGGTATGTTGGCTGAGCTTTATCCTAGAATTTTGATATATCAAGAAAGGCATTTCCCAAAATGTTGTTCATCATCTCTTACTGACCCACCTTTCCTCCTTCCAGCTGGCATGAACAGGGAGCTGGTTTCCATTTCCTAAACATTTGGCATATAAGGGTGATTCCATTTCCTAAACATTTGGCAAATAAGGGTGATGTGGTGAGGGTCCTAAAACAGACCCTGGCTTGGTTTCTCTCCCACCAAGTGCTGAGAGCAACCTGTTGACTAAAGGAATCTGAACCTTCACAGATAATTTCAAGGATGATGAAATAAGTCATCCGTGGCTGACTTGGCATCCAAGTCCAATATCAGTGGAAATGCTCGAGAATTAGTCTAGATAGAATATAAAAAGATCCCAAGTTTCCTACGTTTTCCACTGAAGGTAGCGGGGCTGAAGGACCTGCAGACTCCAGGACCACAGTGAGAGATGCCCAAGCCCTCCTTCACTTCCCCAACTCCTGTGGAAATGCACAAGGAATCCACTAGATTGTTTTTAATCCCTGTTCTGTTGACAGTGATTTTTACAGGATTAGAGTTGTATGCAATAATAAAGCAATTAAATAAGGAATCAAGGGAATGCCAGAACATCCCTGACCTCTCATTGCCTGGCCCTGCCCGGTGAACCCCAAGGTGTGGAAGCCAGGCAGATAGAAGAGAATGTAAGGGTGTATTTCGGGGCTCAGAGCCCTTCTCCACCAGCACCCCCTCATCCTGCTGTTAGCTGTGGGGAGTGTCCTGGGTTGACGGCCCCAGACAGGAATATCTGGGTGCCATGGTTGTTTGGTGGAGCCTGGGCAAGTCAGGTGTGTCTCAGGGTGAAGAGAACCTGCCTCCCTCAGGCATCCGCTGGGCATGGACGCGGCTCCTCAGGTTGGCCGTGCCCTGTGGACTGTTCCTGTCTGCAGAGGGGGCGTTGCAGCTCCCAAGGCCATGCCCATGCCAGTTGTGATGGGGCAGTTGGTGTGAGGGAGCCTTCTGCCTCTCCACCCTGTGGTGTCTTCACGTGTTAGAACTGAACATGATGATGACCACGTGTGGTAACAGAGATGTGAAATGGAGAGAACTCACCCTGAGGACACAGGAACTGGTGTTAGCCCGGGCAAGGCATTTTCATGTTCTTTAGAGTGAAGGTAGTTTCGAGTGGGCATTAAGTGAGTTCATCTTTTTTAAAGTTCACTAATTTGCTTCTTTACAGAAAGAAGAAGAACGTTTGAGGGCTTCTATTCGTAGGGAGTCTCAGCAGCGCCGCATGAGAGAGAAACAGCACCAGCGGGGACTGAGTGCTAGTTACCTAGAACCTGATCGATATGATGAGGAGGAGGAAGGCGAGGAGTCCATCAGCTTGGCTGCCATTAAAAACCGATACAAAGGGGGCATTCGAGGTGAGTCTGAGCAGAAATGAAATTTCATCATTTCAGGGTCGTGGAATTCACCTTTGCATTCAGTATACTGTGAATGCCAGGTCACTGGGCATTTTAGTTTTAAGGAATCAGTGTTAATGAGTGAGATATTTCAAGGTCTCAAGAGCTAGTCGTTGTGAAATTCTTTGGGGTCAGCCTAAAAGAGTAGAAGCTGCTTGTATTTTCACTTCTAGACTCGTCTCTTGAGCTTCTGCTCCCTGGTTTGAAAGTCTGCCAACTGTGTATCTTGGAACTTTTCTCAACTTTTAAAATTACTAATTAGAAATCAGGAAGTTCAGTTTTTCAGAGAATACATGTGTTTTCTTTCAAACTTCTCCATTGTATATTCTTTTCTTTCACAAGTACCAGTAATTTTTAATGGTCATTTCAGCACATATTGAGTTCCAGGCAGACACTCAAACATGGATCCTGTTTGGTCTTCATAACAATGTTATGACCCAGCTACTATTATTGTCGTGTTCTTTTTTAAAATTTTTTAACTGAATACTAAACTAATTGCATTAGTTTCAGGGTTACAGTCTTAACGATTCGGTACTTTTATGTATTGTGAAATGATCACTATAATAAGTCTAGTTAATAACTTCTGCCACCAAAGTCAGTTGTAGAATTCTTTTTCTTGAGATGGGAACTTTTAATATCTGCTCTCAGCAACTTTAAAATATGCAGTGCCTTATTATTAACTTCAGTCACCATGCTGTACATTATATCTCCGGGATTTATTTATCTTATAACTGGAATTTGTACCATTTGACTCCCTTTGCCTCCACCCTCCACACCACACCTCAGGCAGCTGCTAATCTGGCTTCTGTATCTAAGAACTTGGTTCTTTGTTTTCCGTTTTTTCCACATCCCACACATAAGTAAGATCATATGGTGGTTGTCTTTCCCTGTATGACTTACTTCACTTAGTATAATGTCTCAGGGTCCATTTTTGTCTCACCCTTATTGAGGAAACTGAGACTTTGAGAGGTTGAGTGGCTTGTGCAAAGACAGCTGGTACACAAAGAGTTCGAGACTCAGGCGGCCTGACTTCTGAGGCATCTGTCTCGGCCACAGTACTGCCTCCAGAAGTTTCCCTGCAGCCAACGAGTGAGATGTTGTACTGAAAAGTAAGCTGAACCCGAAGGTGGGGGACCAGGCTGGACACCCTGGTTCCGCCTGCTCTGATCTTAGCCCTGCCACTTTTCAGCTGGATGACTTGGAAAGTTACAGTACCTCTTTTTTCTGTTACCTTATCAAGAAAAAAACTGCTTATTAGTAAGTGTTTACACCATGAGGTTGTTTTGAAAATTGACTGACATACTGCATATTAAATACTCTATCCAGTGCCCGGCATATAACAAGTACTAAATGAGCATCACACAAAACTATCATCGTTGTACTTAGCACTCATCAGCTTCAGGAGTGACTCCACATCTCTGAATATACCATATTCCCCATCAGTAAAATGAGGATCTAATCTTCTCCAGATGAGCTTTAATAGAGCTTTGGGAATCACTGTACAAAACTTGGGTCACCATGTTAATGGTTTTGCTCTGTTAGAATGATAAATTTTAAGAACACCCAAATTTCTCTTTCTCTGACCGTCCCATGGGATGCCTTTCTCCTTTTGTTTTTTTTTAAACAGCAACTGCATTTGTTCTGGTGGACTTTTTACACCCTTCCTACCTGCCTATTATTTATTTTGGGACTACAGTGTAAATACCTTTTATGTTTTCGTTAGTGCTAATTTCCCACAGAAACGATTTAATTGTAGAAATACATGCCATGTAAACTAAATAAAAACAAAAAATTGAGGATGTCTTTAGGAGAGAGTTATATAATATTCAGTGATTACAGTCCTAACAGGCAAGTTTATTAACAATCAGTTCTGTCCGGTAGTCATGTAGGCATGGAGTAGGGAGAAAGGCAGGGCTTTGGGCTATGAAGTAAGGAGGTTGGTCTATATCAACTGTTCTTATTTCACCCATGCTTCACCTGAGCTGGGGCGTCAGCACAGACTTACTCGTCTCCATCTCCCTTTGAAATGTCTACCTGGCAATAGGTGGTCTTACAGGCCCTGGAAACCACCTTCTGTTTTATCTCCAGAGCTTGAGTTAACTGTTACCTCTATGAAGGAATGACTCAGGCTATTTTGGAAGAATAGTGATGTCTGTCTCTTTAATAATCTTGCACACAAACCTTAAAAAAATTGGTTTTAAATCAGTCTCGTATTTGAGAGGACAAGTACTTCGCTTCAACAGATCTCCATTTACATTTATCTTTAAATTTTAAAAGTATTTATTTTTTATTTTTGGCTGCAGTGGATCTTCACTGTTGCATGCAGGCTTTCTCTAGTTGCGGCAGCAGGGGCTACTCTGTCGTGGTGCTCAGACGTCACTGCGGTGGCTTCTCTCATTGTGGAGCATGGGCTCTAGAAGCACAGGCTTCAGTACCTGTGGCATGCGGGCTTAGTTGTAGCATGTGGAATTTCTCTTGGACCAGGGATTGGATCTGTATCCCCTGCATCGGCAGGTGGATTCTTATCCACTGTACCACCAGGGAAATCTGAAATTTTAAAAGTTCTTAATTATTTGCTTCTCTGTAAACAATATACAGAAGGAACTGAAGATATACATCAGAAGAAAGATTCAGGAATGGATTATCTGTGAAAGTCACTCACAAATCTTCCTCTTTGCTTTCAGAGGAACGAGCTAGAATCTATTCATCAGACAGTGATGAGGGATCAGAAGAAGATAAGGCTCAAAGGTTACTCAAAGCGAAGAAACTCACCAGTGATGAGGTAAAACCAAATTTATTCCATTCTAGAGGTTTACCCTGTACCCACATGTTAATGCCTGAAATGAGGAGGAGCTCACAGCCTAGGAGCACAGACATATGTCTACACACTTCACTGAAGCTCAGTGAGATAAATCCAGAAACAGGCTGGGAGTGGCCCAGAAGAGCGTCTGATACCCCTGCTTAGAGAAGGAGCCCTCTTCTTGGTGTGTTGAAGGAAGAACGCTAGCACAGGGCACACCTGCCAGGATGGGCGTGCCAGGAAGATGGTGAGGCCCGGGGGAGGACATGCCCTGAGAGAGCCAGGCTCTACTGGAGA
This sequence comes from Tragelaphus eurycerus, assembly GCA_935064755.1. NCBI lineage: Eukaryota > Metazoa > Chordata > Mammalia > Artiodactyla > Bovidae > Tragelaphus > Tragelaphus eurycerus. Next base: position 2,061,979 of record CAKXYN010000008.1, read on the forward strand.
GCTAGTATAGAAAGCATGTAGTGTGGGTAGGCAGTGTGTGTCTCTCTTCTTTCTTTTGCTCTTTTTTAAAAAAATTTCAGTATGTTTTTAAAATTACAGAAATAATTCTTATGGTAGAAAAATCTTTTCTTTTTATGTAGATGAACTAGTATTTGAAATAGTATTGAGTAATTCAATAAAATAAATTTCCATGTGTTATTGAAATAAAATTTCAAAGGAATTTTAACTTATATTTTTAACAGTATCCTTTTCAAATTATGAGAGTTCAGGTACTGAGAAATTTTAATTCTTTTTTTCAAGATATATGTAACTTGATACATGATATAGGACATATAACTTTATATGACATTATATTCAGGTGTACAGCATAATGATTTGATTGATACCTGTATATATTGCAAAGTGATTACCGCAGTAAGTCTAGTTAACATCCATTACCACAATAGTTATGTATATTTTTTTTTCTTGTGATGAGAACTTTTAAAATCCGTGGTCTTAGCAACTTTAAGTTGTACAATAAAGTATTATTAACTACAGTCAGTGTGCTGTGCATTACATATCCAGAACTTATTTTATTTAAGTCTTTATAGATGATTGTTATTTTTGGTGTTCTTGAACTGTTCTGTGGTATCCTACTTTGAATTTCTTTTGATTTCTCTAATTGGGATCTGTTAGACTTTCTGAATTTATAGATTGATAGCTTTCATTAGTTCTTAAAATTTCTCAGCCATTAATTCTTCAGCTATTAGTTCCCACCATTCTTTTTCCTTTCTTCATGAAACTCTGATTGGATGCATGTTATTCCTTCTCACTTTATCCTCCACGACTCTCAAGCTGTCCTTCATATTTTCCATGTCTCTTTAGCTTTGCGTTCTTGGCCAGCTTCTTCTAGTTCACTGTTTCTTTCTTTAGCTGTCTAATACATGGTTGATCCCTTTTACTCAATTTTTAAATGTTTCAGTTTTTTAATCCCTCGAGGTTTAGTTTTTCAAATTGGTCATTTAAAAAAATCCTGCTTCTAATTCATATTTTTCAGTCTCTCCTTTATGTCTTTAAGTATTTTAAACCTACCGGTATGGTCTTTTATATCTGATATTCTGAAGTCTTTAACATATGTGGTTTTACTTCTGATTATTTCTGATAGCTGTTTTATGATGACTTATTTCTCTATGTGTTCTATGATTAAATGATTGATTTACTCAGATCAGTGGGGATTTTTATAGCCTAGATTGATGGCTCTGAAGATGATATATATTTGCTTCTGCCGGCTACCTTGGGACTACTTTAAATTATATTCTTGGAACAGATCGTTTTAGTTATTGGAAGTGTGGGTTCTGACTTGTTATGAATTTTCCTAGAAATGTTTAAATTTTTTCTTAATCCCCTCTTAATTAGTTCAAATATTAGAGACTGGAAATTACCGTTGCAGGCATTTGAAACAGGGGTTGGCAAACTACATCCCACTGACTAATCTAGCCTGCCACCTGTTTTTTTTCAAATAAACTTTTTTCAAAATCTACCCATAGTTAATCATTCATGTATTGTCTCTGGATGTTTTCCTTCTGCGGTGACAGAGTTGATTAGTTGCAACAGAAACCATATGTCTTGTAAAGCCCAAGACATTTGGCCTCAGGCCTTTACCAGAATGGTTTGCTGACCCCTGCCTCAGAGAAAGGGGCCTGAGCTTATCTCTAGTTCACCTGAACAGTAGAGATACAGCCCTTCGGGGTCTGTTGTTAATCTGCTGCACTTGGCCTTTGTGTCCTGTCCTCGGCACCCTGCAAGGCATAAAAGCAGAGCTTGTAGTTCATACAGTTTGGTAACTGTCTTCAAGGAGAAAGCCTGCTTTAGTGCTCTGCTGGTCTCTGTGGGTTCTTGGTTTTGCTTAATTTTTGGCTTGTGATTATACCTTATTTTCTTGCCATCACTTGGGTTTGTTTATAGTTTTTCATCGTTGTTATTTTCAGTGAGAGGGTTATTCAAAGGACTGTTCTGCCATATTGTGGAAACATTGCTGTGTTCCTGTTATTCATGATTTTAATGTACTTGGATCATTTTGGCCTTCTGTGAACTATGAACTTGCATGAGCTCTTTTCTCATGTGAAACGGAATCTTGTCCTTGTGTTATTGTTTGTTAATCACGACATTTAGTATTTCCCAGTCTTCCTTGGAAGGGGTATGCTATGGAAGATAAATAGACAAAATTGTTAAAGTATTCTGCAACATATTTGTTTTAAATTAGATAGGAGCTGTCTTAATGATGCATTTACAGTGTGTTGAACTGTTGGCAAACAGCTGTCGTCATCTGAGCAGATGCTGTTTTATTTATTGGCAAGCAGAGACTGAGTGAAAATTGAAAAGTGTTATGGGACTTCTGTTTATTCCTAGAATTCTCAGAAATGAGATTTCAACCTGTGATCCATCAGATAGCCTTCTTTGAGGCTGGGCAATTACAAACCTGTAACTGCGTGACTTAAAAATACCTCTTGCGAATGCCTCCTCGCTGTCTGTTACAGGAGCTGCCCTCTACCTCCCTCACCCTAATACTTGCTTTTAAGTCTTCCTGTTGCCCGCCCCCACCCTCCTTCCGCTTCTCCTTTCCTGAAGACAGAGACTTTCTGCCTGGACCTCCCAGCCTCCTCACTACCCCAGTTCAAGTCCTGGAGTGGGTTACAGTGGGAGAGCGAGGGGAAGGGGCACCTGCTGTAGGCCTCTCTCCTTATTTGCACACTAAAGCCCACCCACACACCATGAATCTAGGTATTCCTCTGAGATTAAGCCATTTTTCAAACCTTAAGTCTCTGCACCAGAGAATGACCATTGTCACGAGAGCATTCCTTGATATGGGGGAAAGGACAAGGCTCTGGATTGCTGAATCTAGGGCCTACCCTCTACCTCTTATATTGGCTTGAGCAAGGCATCTCACATTTGCAAGTCTGTGTCCTCACCTGTTCTGTGGGACTTATGCTGTCTGCCTTATAAAGTTGTATTCTAGTTAATACAGGTATGAAAGTAGGTGCCACATGAATGCTCATTTCCCTTCCCCAATAGGGACTAAGCTACAAAAAAGAAAAAACAGAGCTTTTTATCCTCCCTTGTTTTTGTAAGCAGAAAAAATTTTAGAAAACCTAAATTACTCCCAAAGTGAAAGGTTGGTAGTAGTAGAAGAAACTGTGGAAAAGGGAAAGGTCCCCGTGGAAAGGAACGTGCAGACAATGGGAAGAGAGGGTGGCATGTCCAGGCCGCAGCTTTCTTGAGTAAAAGAGGCAACCTGCTAAGACTGCCCAGAATGTGGTGCTGGTGGTCTGCTTCCTTCTCTGTGTCTCTCCTCCCCCAGCTCTGCCTCATAGAACCTCCATTCCCCCCTTGGCAGCTTTGCCTTTTCTGTTAGAGGCCCCTGTTTTTATGGAGCCATCAGCAACTTGGAACGACTGTAGCTCCAGCTTCCCCTCCAGTGTGAGGCTTTCCCAAGGCCGAGGTTCAGAGTATGTTTCCCTGGAAGCCTTGGCTCTCTGGGTGTTGGTTTCTTGTACTTTGCTGCTGCTGCTGCTGCTAAGTCGTTTCAGTCGTGTCCGACTCTGTGTGATCCCATAGACGGCAGCCCACCAGGCTCCCCCGTCCCTGGGATTCTCCAGGCAAGAACACTGGAGTGGGTTGCCATTTCCTTCTCCAATGCATGAAAGTGAAAAGTCAAAGCTAAGTCGCTCAGTTGTGTCCAACTCTTAGCGACCTCATGGACTGCAGCCCACCAGGCTCCTTCGTCAATGGGATTTTCCAGGCAAGAGTACTGGAGTGGGGTGCCATTGCCTTCTCCGTTCTTGTACTTTAAGATACCCTAATTGGTATATATTCTTAGGTATATTTTGGGTTAAGTAAACTCTGAGAGCTATTTATAATGTGAGTTTTACAACCTGAAAAATAAATTGTTAGAAGACAGTTCCTGTTTAATTGTGGGTTGCCTGTTCCTTTGTCTTTAGGGACCTGTATTGGTGACTATGAGACTTCCCAAGTGGTGCTAGTGGTAAAGAACCCACCTGCCAGTTCAGGAGACACAAGAGGCTTGGGTTCGATCCTTGGGTCGGGAAGATCCCTGGAGGAGGGCACGGCAACCTACTTTGGTATTCTTGTCTGGAGAATCCCATGGACAGAGGAGCCTGGCAGGCTACAGTCCATAGGGTTGCAGAGAGCCTATGACTGAAGCCTATGACCTATTCAGCCTATGACTGAAGCGACTTAGCATGCAGGAACTCATTCATGACTATATTAGGAAGCTTTGTGTTCATCTAATATTTTTGTCATGTGTTGTATTTACATGGCACAGGGGTTTATTCTAGCTCAGTTTGAGGCAGAATCCCACACTCCCAATTTCTTAAGATGAGATCTCCTGAAGGGTGCCACTAACTTTCTAAATCCTGAGAGTAGCAGGCCTGCATGCCTTTGCTGAACTTCACTGTGCTTCTCTGTAGCTGCCAGGGCAGTCAGTCCTGGAAGGGTTTTCGGAGCTGAATTCTGGAGTGTCTTATCCCAGACAGATTAGAACTGGTGCTGGTTAGACCTCTTTGGAAGAGCTTTGACCTGGCTCCTGCCCTTCCAGCTGCTGGGCATTATCTAGGACCCTTCAGGACAGTTGCTCCCACCTTTTAGAAAGCTGTTCTTTTATTCATCCGAACCCATTAAAAAATTTTAGAGCTGAAGAGACCATACACACTGAAATTTACTTGGGCAAGGTTGCCACAAACAGGCTTGTGTGTAAAGTGTTTAAGATTCATCAGCTGAAAATAAATGAAAAATAGTGGTAGTAGTCAATGTCCTCCTTGCTTTTGCCTATGTGGGCTTGGGAGAGAAGTATCTGGGTTTGCCCAAGGCTGGGAAGTAGATAGGAGGCTAGTCAGAGCCTGGGGGTAGGATCCATCTTCCAGGCTTGCTGTTGGGGTAACTTTACTGCCGCCTGCTGGGAAGTAAGTGCAGGGGGACCTCTGGATCTCTTCCTGTGGGTTCATAACTGTCCTGTTTGAATTCTGACTTCGGATCTGTGGGGATGCATTTGGGACAATAAGGCAGGAAACAAGAGTGAGGTACGATCTTGCTCCTCAGAGGCCAGGCATAGGGACCATCAGAAAAAGTGGCCGTGCCTGCTTGGATGCCGTCCAGAAGCAGTCCTTTGGACAGGATAGTAAGAGGCCTCGCCTTCCCCAGCTTCAGCCTTAAACTGTTCACCCTGTCTTATTTTTGGTGAAGAGATTCATTAAGGTAGTTCTGGAATGTCATATTTAGTATCATTTCATTTTAATATTTGATATTATTCAGTGTTGATCTGTTTGAATTCTATCTGTAAAAATTGTTTTAACTTCCTGAGTTTTTTGTTTCTGTTAGAACACTGTGCAGCATGATTTTAAGCTTTGGAAACTTGTGTGTGAAGGCCTTTAATTTCTTCAAAAATTGTTGAAAAATTAAAAAAAAATACATACTTGGCTGCGTCAGGTTTTCATTGCATCCTGTGGGATCTTTCATTGCAGCACACGGGCTCGCTGGTTGTAGCAAGCTGGTTTAGTTGCTCTGCGGTATGTGGGATCTTAGTTCCTAGACCAGGGACGGAACCCACGTTCCCTGCATTGCCAGGCGGACTCCTAAACAGGACCACCAGGGAACTCCCTCAAATATTTTTTTTAAAAAATCTTTATGAGTTTTTAGTACATCCAAAACAAGAAATTATTTTTTTTAAATTGACAATCTTTAAAATTTTTTTTACATAATGAAGAAGTGAAGTCTGAGGAAGTGGAGAAAAAGAGTTTAAGTAAAATATTCAGCAGGACAAGTGGTTAATAGGCTAACCTCTTTGGGAGAGCGCTAACCCTTCCCAGGGCAAAGCTTGTTTCCACTTTCCTGCAGCCCTTCTCCATGTACAGCAGCTTCTTCCCTCTGTGAGACTGGGTCATAACTGCTTATCACTTCACCCTTGTGGTCCTGAAGTTGGGTTTTAGGATTAGTTTTGTAATTACTCTGGAGTAATTTTGCACACCTCTACTACTTGTACATTTGGAAACTGCCATGACCTAAACCACTGGTTTTACATACAGCTGGTAAACATTTTTATTACAACAGTTATGTTATTTTGGGTTTTCTGAGGGTTATTCAGCTCAGAGCTACTTTTGATAAACCTTTCTAGAAATATTCTGTATGAACTTTTAGACTTTAAAGATTTTTATCTGTTTAGGAGGGTGAGCCTTCTGGAAAAAGGAAAGCAGAAGATGACGATAAAGCGAGTAAAAAGCACAAGAAGTACGTGATCAGTGATGAAGAGGAAGAAGATGATGATTGAAGTGCAAAATGTGAAGACTTCATGTATTTTACTGTACAGTTTGTTTTATAAATATGGTGTAAACATGAGTTATTTTGATCAAAAGAAATCAATTTGCTTTTGACTAATTTTAATTGTAATAAAAATTTTTAAAAAGTAAGTCTCTGTTCAAGAAATGGACTTCTTCCGAAGCAGGTTGATTTTGTTCATGCTTTACACTAAATCTTAGGTTTTAGCACATTTCTCCCAGGCCCTGCAAAGAACCTGGCCAAGGCCCAGTGAAGAGGGTAGGTATTCTTCTGGGGTGCAGAGTTTTTAAAAATTGACACAAAAAGCTTCTGTAATTTTATTCGTTTGCTTGGGCTGCTATAACAAAGTACCACAAACTGGGAGACTTCAAACCATAGAAATGTATCCTCTCATAGTTCTGAAGCCTGAAGTCCTAAATCAAAGTGTCAGCTGAGCCATGCGCCCTCTGGAGGCTCTAGGGAAGACCTCCCCTGCATCGTCTTAGCTTCTGGAGGCTTCCAGTGGCTCATAGCAGCCTAATTCTAATCTCACCTCTGTCTCACATGGGTTGTTTCGCTGTGTGTCTGCTCTGTATTGTCCCACTCTCCTTTAAGGACACGCATTGGTAGGTTTGGGGTCACCCCTAGTCCTGTGTCCACTCATCTTAATAATTACATCTTCAAAGATCCTATTGCTAAATAAAATTATATTCTGAGGTTCTGGTTGGATATGAATTTGGAAGGGTCCCTATTCAGCCCATTACAATAATCAAGTTAAATAATATTGTGATACAGCATTTTAAAAATTAAAATTAATGCAAAAATATGATGGACAAAATGTCAAAATTTCACATAAAGATGATCTAGCAGGTCTGGGTTAGGGTAAGGCAAGTGACAGGAGTTGTACAAGTCCAGAGCTCCATGGATCATCTCTCTTTAAAATTTTGATGTTTTGGTCAGTGGGATTTTTTGTGGTTTAAAATGTATTGCAATATTATTTCTCTTGATCACTGAGATTTGGCAGCCCTTATAGTGAGTGTCTCATTTGTTGTGTCCTAGGCATGGCCCTGCTTTCTCACAGATGGTAATAGGCTTCAACAGTGAGCACTCCAAGAGAGCAGTTTTACCTTTTCTTGAGAGTATCTTTTATGGCTAGCACTGAAAGTCATATACAGAATCCACCACATTCTGTTCATTGGAAGTGAATCACTAATGTGAGCCCATGTTCAGAGGGAGGAAAATTTGACTCCCCTTGATAGTAGAAATGGCTGAGTTAGCAGATAGAAATATTTTAAATCTATAAGACACGTATTTGTGTTTTCTACAGTGCTCTTCTACACAGACTAATCTTTCCATTATGGACTAGGGCTGTTAATACAACCCAGGAATGGTGGCTATCTATGGGAGGCTCTCCCTGAAACCTGGTTCTAGAGAAGTGGCACTGAAGGAGAAGGTCCGAACCCAGCTTTGTGTCACTTTTCCTAACTCACAAACCTGTAGCCCCTTTGCTATTGGCTTATCAAGTTGAAACTGATGTCTGGCCCTTGAGAGCCTTCCTTTTTGACTCTGCCCTTTCTAGGACAACATAGTTTCTGTTTTTTTACTAGTAGATACTTATGTGACAATGACTGAGCTCTTGGAGTCTCTTATCTCCAAACCTGCCCCTTCTCTGCAGAGCTTGGCGGTGAAAGGTCAAGCCTCTGCAAGCACATTTCAGCTTTGCCAGCTGCCCCCTGTTAGGGGGCGCTGGAGAAGACTGGGAGCATAGATAACAAAGAATAGATTGCTCCTTCCTGTTTGCTTTTAGAACTTTGTGGGGGCTTCCTGTTGAAGGGAGCCAACCAGGAGTTGTTCACCTCAGCTGAGGTGGTTTGTTCCCACAGCTGCTCAGTCCAGTTTGCAGTTTTACGAAGACTTGGAGAGCCAGCTTCATTGTACTCCTGAGAGACATCAGTACCAGCGGGACACTTCTCTTCCTCAGGTGTGAGTTTCAGCTCCACCAGGCTCTGTTACAAGTTTTTAAGTTTAGGAATAATTATACGTTTTCCCTTTGTTCCCTTATCTGTAGGGGTGGAAGTGGTTCTCTGAATTTGCTATTTTGTCATCCCTTAGGAATTTTCTTTGTATTTTTTTAAAACCAAAATCAACAGCTCTAAACCTAATTGCGATTTTTAAAAAATACTAAAATGTATCTGTATAAACAACGGGTGTGTTTTCTGTGGCCCAACCTGGACCTGGGTGGTAGTCCAGGAAGCAAATTCTCAAAGATGAGGTGCATAGGTTGGTTTGGGTTTGAATGCAGGTCCGAGTTCCTCGCATGCCTTGGCATCATGACCAATCAGATTATCCCCTGTGGTTGAGGGCTCGAGTGGCTTCTACACTTGTTAGGCAGTCCTGATGACTAAGGACTGGTATGGGGTGCATGCTTCAGAGTGCCCTGGAGCACTTACAGGAAGTGTACAAGCTTAGGTTGGCTTTTTCTTTTAATTGAAGAATTGATTTACAGCGTTAATTTCTGCTGTATAGCAAAGTGTTTCAGTTGTGTGTTCTTTTTTATATTCTTATTCATTATGATTTGCCACAGGATGGGAATATGTTTGGATTCAGATGAAGGTGAATAACAGTTTGTAGTCTCTCTGAGCCTCCCTTGCCTGTGAGAAGCAGTTTGCCTCCCTATGTCTGAGGAAACTATTAATAGTTTTTTTTTAATATATAGTTGATTTATTAGTTTCAGGTGTACAAAAATAGTAATTTGAATATTTTTTATAGATTATACTCCATTTAAAGTTATGAAATTTTGGCTCTGTTTCGTGTGCTGTACACTATATCCTTGTAATCCATTATTTTATACAGAGTAGTTTGTTCCTCTTAATTCCCTACCCCTATTATGTCCCTCCCTGCTCCTTCTCCCTACTGGTAACCACTAGTTTGTTTTCTATTATCTGTGAGTCTGTTTGTTTTGTTATATTCACTGGTTTATTTTCCGGATTCCATATATAAGTGATAATATACTGTATCTGTCGTTGTCTGGCTTATTTCACTAATAAGCATAGTACCCTCTAGGTCCATCTGTGTTGTTGCAAGTGACAGAATTTCATTCCTTTTTTATGGCTGAGTAATATTTCATTATATATATATTCACACCATATCTTTTTTTAAACCCATTTATCTGTTGATGGACTGGTTGCTTCGATATCTTGGCTATTTAAATATTGCTGCTATGAACGTTGGGGTACATGTATCTTTTCGAATTAGGGTTTCTGTTTTTTCAGATATAAACCAAGGAGTAAAATTACGAGATGGTAGTTTTATTTCTGATTTTTTTTAAAAAATTATTTTTGGCCGTGCTGGGTCCTCATTGCTGTGTGGGCTTTCTTCCCTAGTTGAGGTGAGTAGGGGCTACTCTCTAGTTGCGGTGGATGGGCTTCCCGGTGTGGTAGCTTCCCTTCTTGCACAGCACGGACTCTAGGTGCGTGGGCTCTGGAGCACAGGCTCAGTATTTGTGGCACACGGGCCTAGTCGCTCTGCAGCCTGTAGGATCTTCCTGGATCAGGGATTGAAACCATGTCTCCCGCATTGGCAGGCAGGTTCATCGCCACTGAGCCACCAGGGACGCCCCTACTTTTAGTTTTTTCGAGCAACCGCCGTGCTGTTTTTCAGAGTGGCTGCACCAATTTACATTCCCCACAACAGCATGCAAGGGTCTCTTTTTCTCCACATTCTCAGTGATACTTGCTATCTATAGACTTTTTGATGGTAGCTATTCAGTGAGGTGGTATCTTACGGTGGTTTTGATTTCTGTTTCTTTGAATGATTCGGAGTGTTGAGCATCTTTTAATGTGCCTCTTGAACATCTCCATGTCTTCTTTGCAAAAATGTCTATTAATGTCTTCTGCCCATTAATCAGATTTTTTTTATATTGAGTTGGATGACCTGTTTATATATTTTGGATATTAACCTCTTACTGGTCATATCATTTGCAAATATTTTCTCCCATTCAGTAGGTTGTGAAACTAATCTTCTTGCTTGAAAATCCTGTAATAACATCACTTGGGTCAGTTTTCATTCTCCTCAAGAGCCACTCAGCTGAGTGCTATCTTACCCAATTTTTACCAACAGATCCATCATTAGGATCTTATACACTGGCAAAGAAAGCGTAAACTTCAACTGAAGAGGAAATAACTTATACATCAAAACAATTGCAAGGTTTTGCTAATACATATGGGCAAAAGCCTGGGGAATATGTGGGAAAGTGGATTCTAAGAATGTGAGATGAAGAAAAAACACTTGACTACCTTGGGCCAAATGTACTGATGTGGGTGCACTTAGCATATATTCTGGACATGGCTCTGTACTTGATTGGTTAACTAAAAACACTCAGTGGTGGCCTACATTTAATGAAGTTGAGATACCAAAGCTTCCCAGGCATTGTGCAGAGGGAATCCAAAAACGGAGACAGGAGTGTCGAAGTAGACATGTCTTATATGACCTGCACACCACCCCTCACCTTCCCCAACTACATTCCCTGAGAAGGCCAGCTTAAAATAACAAACATTTCATATATCTCACAGTCCTAAGGGTCAGGAGTGGTATAGCCCTGGCCCAGGGTCTCTCACAAGGCTTTAGTCAGGATGTTGGCTCATCCAGCATTGAGGCAGGATGTTATCTCAGGCTGAAGGATCTGTTTCCAGGATGGCTCACTCCCATGGTGCTTGGGCGGGGGACTCGGTTTCTCACCACATGAGCCTCTCCATGGCAGTTTATGTGTCTTCACATCGTGGTAGCTGGCTTCCTCCAGAGCAAGTGACCCGAGGGAGAAAGAGGCAGAAAGGCCATGATGTCATGCTGAGCCTCAGAAGTGAAGCTGTATTCTGTTGATCACATAAACCAACCATGATGCCTGTTGGAGGGGACTGCACAAGGGCCAGAATACCAGAGGCAGGAATCCCTGGACTCCACCTTGAAAGCTGGCCATCACAGCAACTTGACTTCCACCAACTAACTGCCATTTTCCTTTTCTGTAGTCACTCTTGCTTGTTAGGCTTCTGAGGCCCAGGCTCATGGAGCCAGTTTCAGGATGGCTTAATAGAGATTTGGTTTATGAATCTTGGAAATATAGTGAAATGATGGGCCAAGAACTATGTGAAGAACTTCAGTCAAGAGAAATTAATTAATATGATGCATTCTTTCCCAATATTGAAGATTATAGTGGGACAATGGATCTGTTTGGAGACATAGATGACATTTCTTCAGACAGTGATGAGGATAATCAACTACCCATTCAAAGACAGACTGTTACAGTAAGTACAAATCTCAACTGAGCCCATTGTTCAAAGCTAAGAAAAAAGTTTCAGAGGCTGATGGGCCTGACTCTCATATAGAGAGTCTAGAACATCTGATGAATAGGTGACTTTCTTAGGTATGTTGGGAATTTCTGGATATTAAAGGGCATAGAAGGAATTGCTCAGAATGAATTTGATGCCAAACTTTAGGGGCTAGACTGTGAGGACTCATAATTTGAAAACCCTTGATTCAAAAGCTTTTCTTAATCAAACTTGTGCCGAGAAGTGTGTATTATTTGACATTTTCCCCTGATTTTAATAGTTACTTAGTATTGAAGTGTTGTATAATTTCACACTTGTGTTGCTAAATATCTTATGAAAACTAGGTATGTCAACATTTTTTTCTGGTAATGCAGGCAGACAGGTCTTGTTTTGCATGGTGGTTTTGGGGGAGTAGGATAGAGAGGATGAAATTTTGAGGTGAGGCTGGAGGGGCTGCTGACTACTTTATCTCTGAAGTGGTTTCTAAATTTACTTCCTGTCAAACCTGCATCTGCCTGCTGCGGAAGGACAGCTAGAGCATTTCTAATGTCACCTCAAGCCTCTCACATTCTGATTCCTTTCTTAGGATAGATGTGGAGTGCCTCAGAACCAGCAGGAGGAAGAGCCGATTTCTGAAACCAAAATAGAAGTAGAAATTCCTAACGTCAACTCTGATTTAGGAAATGAATTATACTTTGTTAAACTACCCAAATTTCTCAGCATAGAATCCAAGTAAGAGGACTGATTTAAAGTTTTATTTTTCCTGCAAGATATTGAGTATAAGTATGTGGACTGTAAATGTTCTTGTTTGTAGTGCGTTGGCTAATCACAGAGGTGGGAGATTTTTCATGTAACTCTGAAACAATAAATTTAGGGTGTGCTGTGGTAGAAAATGATGAATTTACTGGTATGAGAAAGCTTTACTGCTAATAATTCTTTTAGCATTTTGGCACTTTCTTATCAGATATCATAGCTGATGAAGATGTTTTTTATTCTCATAAAGCTGAAAATTTGGTAAACGAAGGTGAGAAAGTTTGCTGGAAAAATCACAAAAGTTGAATGCAAAAGCCATTGTGAATCTAGAATAGATGATGATATTTGAAAACAAATAGTGTGGTTGGGTATCATGATGGTTCACAAGTGCAAGCTCTTGTGCAATTAAACAGGACACCTTTCTTTAAAAATATGAAAAGGTAGATCATGTGTCACCTATCCTTCAGAGGACTATTTCACCAAACAAGAAAACAATTTAAAAATTTTGAATTATTAGTCACATTCGGATTTTTTTCAGGCAAAAAAAGTTTTAAATAAAATTTTAAAAAACAGTAATTTGCATACTTCTTTGATGTTTTACTTGAGGTTATTTGTCTACTGTGATTTTCTTTAACATATTGGTACATGTTAAAAAGACTATTATTTTATAGTATTATATTCATACTAAAGATGGCTAATACAACATTAAAAAACAATTTTTAGGCCTTTTGATCCTCAGTATTATGAAGATGAATTTGAAAATAAAATGCTTGATGAAGAAGAGAGAACCAGGTTAAAATTAAAGGTACCATTCCACACTTTATTCTTTTTTTTTTTTTTAAAGCTTTTTATAAAATAAAACACAGGGATAACAGTTTGATGTGAACTTACAAAATGATCTTTATTTTTTGATCAATAAATATTTAGAATGAGGAATTAAATGTCTTTTCAGAATATTATGAGGGAAGGTACATATCCTTTCTAAAAAATTGTTGTATAATTGTCACTTTTCTAACCTTTCTTTGGCAGTTGTAATTTTTTGACAGCAGTCAAGATAAGACTTCTTGAAAATTGTTAGCTACTTCCTTCAGGATAAATAATAATATAGCTAGATATACAGAAAATGTTTATCATGGATAGATCTGAGCTCCTTCCCATAGTAAAAATATCTCAGACTCTTTATGGAAATTCAGCTTATGCACAGAGAAGAGGTCTTGTCATTAGGGGGTCCCCCTTGAGAAGACCTGGAAAGCAAAGCCCTACCATTGCTCTCATAGGACTGGCATTGTTTTTAACCGGGCATGGAATGAGCATCTGCCAGAGGCCACAGTGGGAGCAGTGGCAGGAACCATTCTTATACTACTTTTGTAATTTGGAGTTTCTCACCATATGGGTAAAGCAAAAGTCTCAGGTTTTAATTGATTGTTTATTACTAAATTACATTTTTTTTTTAAATTAATGCTCAGAGTGTTCCTGAGCCTTTTTAGGGCCTTTCCTACTGGGCCTTTCTTTAGTCCTTTCATTGGGTTCATAACCCTGCAAGTGGGGCTGCAATAGAAATCTCAGTTACAACCTCCTACCTCATATGGGCCCTAAGTTTTTGCTTCCACTGCCATGAGGTGGAGCTCAGAAAAGATGAAAACAGAACGTCTGGTGAGTTTAACCAGTATCTATAGGTATCTGTAGTAGGAGGGTTTCCGTGTTGCCTAATCATCTATTTTTCGGTGAGCTTATTTTCCCACCACCTCTGAATTCTTGGCATGTGATTATAAATGACTTGAGAAGAAAAGAACATGCAGTCAGTCTGGTTTTGTATGTGAAAGTGTTAGTTGATCAGTCATGTCTCTTTGCGATCCCATGAATTGTAACCCATCAGACTCCTCTGTCCATGGGATTCTCCAGGCAAGAATACTGGAGGGGGTTGCCACACCCTTCTTGAGGGCATCTTCCCAACCCAAGCATCGAATCCAGGTCTCCTGCACTGCAGGCAGATTCTTTACCAACTGGTTTTGTATGCCTTTGTGTTTTATATCAGATAGAAAATACTATACGATGGAGGATACGCCGGGATAAAGACGGAAATAAAATTAAAGAAAGCAATGCTCGGATAGTCAAGTGGTCGGATGGAAGGTGAGCACAGACCTGAGGAATATGGAAACACCCAGAGGGAGCCTGGGATGAATGAAGTTTTCTGTGTAGGACCATATTTGGGGATCTTTTTTCATTACAGAATTAACAAAATCTAGGCCTCTTAGTGAGTGAAGTGAGTGAGTGAAGTCACTCAGTCGTGTCCGAGTCTTTGCGACCCCGTGGACTGTAGCCCACCAGGCTCCTCCGTCCATGGGATTCTCCAGGAGTGGGTTGCCATTTCCTTCTCCAGGGGATCTTCCTGACCCAGGGATCGAACCCAGGTCTCCCGCATTGCAGGCAGACGCTTTAACCTCTGAGCCACCAGGGAAGGCCTCTTAGACCACATATTAAAAAGCAGAGACATTACTTTGCCAACAAAGGTCTGTCTAATCAGAGCTTTGGTTTTTCCAGTAGTCATGTATAGATGTGAGAGTTGGACTATAAAGAAAGCTGAGTGCCAAAGAACTGATGCTTTTGAACTGTGGTGTTGGAGAAGACTCTTGAGAGTCCCTTGGACAGCAAGGAGATCCAACCAGTCCACCCTAAAGGAAATCAGTTTTGAATATTCATTGGAAGGACTGATGCTGAAGCTGAAACTCCAGTACTTTGGCCACCTGATGCAAAGAACTGACTTATTTGAAAAGACCCTGATGTTGGGAAAGACTGAAGGTGGGAGGAGGAGACGACAGGGGATGAGATGTTTGGATGGCATTGCTGACTCAATGGACATGAGTTTGAGCAAGCTCTGGGAGTTGGTGATGGACAGGGAGGCATGGCATGCTGTAGTCCATGGGGTCGCAAAGAGTTGGACACGACTGAGCGACTGAACTGAACTGAGGCTCCTGGCATTATCTGGGAAACCTGGGAGAAATAAACAGGGTTGAGGTCACAGTGCTGTGCTGGAAGACTCTAGACATAGACCCAAGAAGTAATCAAATTCACAGTATCTACCTTATTGAGATGAAAACCTAATGTCAGCGCCCATATGTGACCATTAGACATTATAGACTGGTATGTTTGAAAAAACGATTTCTATTTTACTAATGAAATCGTAGAGATTGGGAAATGATAAAACAATTAGATTTCAAGTTGAAAGGAAGATGGATTTTACCACCTTTTACTTTGAAAGGAGGTAGGTTAGTTGTTTCTAGTATCTTTTGTCCATCTTAAATCTTGAGTATGGGGACAGGATCCTGCAGTTCCACAGCATTTTAAGAATTACTAACAGGGTAGAGGAGACTTCCCTGGTAGCTCATGATAAAAAACCCATCTGCCAATGCAGGAGATGCAGATTTGATCCCTGGGTTGGGAAGATCCCCTGTAGAAGGAAATGGCAACGCACTCCGGTATTCTTGCCTGGAGAATCCCATGGACAAAGGAGACTGGTGGGCTACAGTCCATGGGGTTGCAAAGAGTCGAACACAACTTAGCGACAAAACAACATGACAGAATGGAAGCTATAGGATTTGTTAACTATCCATCCTAATATCTGAACTATTTCTGTTTCCAGCCTGTCCCTACATTTAGGCAACGAGGTGTTTGATGTCTACAAGGCCCCGATACAGGCCAATCACAACCACCTCTTCGTCAGGGAAGACACTGGTCTGCAGGGACAAGCCGTCTTTAAGTCCAAACTCACCTTCAGGTAACTATTCATAGTGACCTATTGCTGCTTAGCAGTATGAGCAACAGGTTAGAGGCTGGATGTGCAAAGAGCCTGACTGACGTGATGTTGAGGTGCAGCTCCCCAAGGCCCATGGTCTGGTTCCCGTGCCATTTTTCACCTTTGCAACAAGTTCCTGTCTCTCAGGGAGCCAGTTCATGCTATGGAAACCAACACGAGGCTGCTGTCTAAACCAGAAGACCAGTTATTAATTCACATTGATGAGCACACCTGGTAAGAGGCCTAAACTGTCTGTGGCACTCTGCTGGTCAGCATGTCCCTTCTCTTCAGGGCCTTTTACCTCGGAAGCTGGCTGATTGCAAGCATGCTCTTGGTGTGTGCATGTGCCAGAGGAAAGGGCTGTGGGTGCTGATGTTACTGTCTGCTGCTGTTTGCTGTTGGTGTGATTGCCTGCAAATGTTCTAAATAGTGAGTCATTTTTGTCTGTTTCCCGCAGACCTCATGCTACAGACTATGCCACACATAAAAAGGTGACCCTGCCACTTGCTAGTAGATGCTCAAGGATGCCGACGATTAGAATCTTACCAGTGGCAGGTCCTGACCCTGAATGCCAGCGTGTAGAGTTGATTAAGGTACGTTGGCTGAGCTTTATCCTAGGATTGTTTAGGGGCATTAAGAGCTGTGCTTTTCAGAATATTAAATCATCTTATTGTGACAGTCATTTTATTTCTTGCAGTTGTCAGGGAGCCAGCTTTAGCTTCCAAGTATGTGGTTAACCATAGAAATGGTCAGTCAATGGGCCAGTGGTTGAGACACAGCAATCCAGACACTCAGGTGTTCTCTCTCCAATCTATGAGCTCTCAGAGGGAAACTTGACAGTTTTTAAAAAAACATAACCTTTGATACACATCATAAAACTGTGTTAGCCAGAGGAGAGGTGATGTAGGAAGGTCAGGACATTCCTGGCTCCGTCAACACTGGCCCTACCTGTGGAACCCAACATGCGGAAGCCAGGTGGATGGAAGGGAACAAGGGCTCTACTTTGGGACTCAGGGACCCTCCCCACCAGCACCCCTTCATCCTGCCATCAGCAGCTGTGGGGAGTGCCCTGGGTTGACGGCCCCAGGCAGGAATATCTGGGTGCCGTGGTAGTTTGGTGGAGCCTGGGCAAGTCAGGTGTATCTCAGGGTGAAGAGAACCTGCCTCCCTCAGGCATCCGCTGGGCATGGAGGCGGCTCCTCAGGCTGGTCGTGCCCTCTGGACTGTTCCTGGCTGCAGAGGGGATGCTGCAGCTCCCAAGGCCGTGCCCGTGCCAGTTGTGATGGGGTGGTTGGTGTGAGGGAGCCCTCTGCCTCTTCTGCCTGTGGTGTCTTCACACCTTAGAACTGAACACGACGACGACCGTGTGTGGTAACAGAGATGTGAAATGGAGGGAACTCACCCTGAGGACACAGGAACTGGTGTTATCCCGGGCAAGGCATTTTCATGTTTAGTTTCAAGCAGGCACTAAGTGAATTCATTTTTTTAAAGTCTTTACAGAAAGAATCAGCACGTGTGAGGGCTTCTGCTCACCAGGAGACAATCCGTCTGCAGAACCAGGGGGTGCCAAGTGCCCCCTACCAGGACTCGAACAGTGACAAGGAGGATGAAGCCATTAAAAACCACGACCAAGGGGAATGTGGAGGTGAGTCTGGTGACCACTGAGTGACTGTCCTGCTGTTATTCACTGAGGACAATGCAAAGGCCTTTTCTCCTGTTTTTGTTAAGACCACTTTGTCACATGAAAAGTTGGCAGGGAAATTAAGGCACCCCCATAATTAAGAAAATCAATTAAATAATTTATGTCCTCATTGTAAAAAATGTGTAATAGGCAGTTTGCCTGATTGTATAATTAAGGACCCAGTGTTAAACTTTGTAGTTTTAAAAAAATGTGTGTCTGCAGCCCTGCGGGTATTTAAAAGTGATTAGTCTCTGGGGGGAAAAACCTCTCCAAAATAAGTCATTTAAGCATGTTTGAAAGCTGTATGTATCTCTTCACGAAAACTTAAAAAAAAATGGTTGGCGTCTCAACAAAGGGAAATATACAGTGGGAAGTAACAACATTCAACAGTAAAAAAAAAAATTTTTTTCAGGAATAAATGGGTCTTCATCTTTGAAGGTCAGTCCCATATCTAAAGTCCTCAAATTTGCTTTCAGAGGAAGGGGCCAGAATCTATTCTTCAGAGAGTGATGAGGGACCAGATGAAGATGGGGCTCAAAGATCACTGACAGCAAAGAAACTCACCACTGATGAGGTAAAACCAAATTTATTCAGTCTGAAGGGGTTTGCTCTGTAGCCACAAGCCGACTCCCGGAATAAGGAGCTCACAGCCCAGGAGCACAGACAGGTGTCTGCACACCTCCCTACAACTCGGTGAGATGAATAACAGTAACAAGCCCAGGCGTGGCCCAGAGGAATGCCGGACCCCTGTGTGCAGTGGGAGGCAGCCCAGAACAGTCACCTTCTTGTTGGAAGCTGAAGGAAGTGTTAGGGTGGGTGTGCCAGTGGACAGAAAGGCCTGTGAGAAAAGACGTGGCTGAGACACCAGGGCCCAACTAGAGAACCAGAAGTAGTGAAACAGATCAAGGGCCCTCTCCCGATCACCATGAGCATAATAATAGTGCAGGGTTATTTCATTTCCATGTTATTAAAATTATCTACTTTATTTCCTTTTCCACTTAAAGATCACAAGAAATTTTAAGTCTTAATTACACACGTGACTCACTCTGTTGCTGCCATTGTACCATGTTCATTTACCCAGTGTTTTCTGAACACAGAACAACTCCACTATGGGTCTTGAGTTACAGGTCAGAGGAAACATCTCAGTAACAGAAATGGCTCTTACTATGTAAAAGAAACACTCATTTTTCATGTGAAAAAATCTATTTAAAACTTGGAAACCATACTGAAAAAAGCACATAAAACACAAGCAGTCCTTTAAAAAAAATCAACAGGCTTTAAAATAGTGAATTTTAGATAGAGAAAGTGAAGTACTGAGGAAGCAGAGGAACATATTTCAAGTAGTAATGAGGGGAATCCACACCAAAATAGAGTGACGTGTCCCTTGGCCCTGACCGCGGGAAGTCCAGGCTCCCCTTGCCGGACCTGTAGAGACAGTATCTGTGGACAAGGTCATTGCTGGGGGGTTGAGTTCTAACTTGAAGGGCTGGCTCCCCCACCAGTTCAGAACTACTTTAGACAGAATTTCCAGAAACATTTAGTATTGGATTTTACACCTTCTCTCTTGTTATCTGTTCAGATGAACCCTCCAGAAAGAGGAAAGCAGGGGGTGAAGAGGAAGAGGATGACTGAAGCATAAAACGTGTACTCA
The DNA here is from genome assembly GCA_935064755.1 of Tragelaphus eurycerus. NCBI lineage: Eukaryota > Metazoa > Chordata > Mammalia > Artiodactyla > Bovidae > Tragelaphus > Tragelaphus eurycerus. The sequence continues at coordinate 2,081,487 of CAKXYN010000008.1, forward strand.
TTATAAATATGGTTTTCAACTGCTTGCTTTAAAACTATGATGAAATGACTTGGGATTGAAGTGAGGAACTGAGTTCCTTTTGCATAATCCTAGTTGTGGTTTTAAAATGTTTGGAAGCAAGTCTGTGACTAGAAAATCCATTGTTCCCAGGTGAGACCATTTTGGTAACAGTTTGCGCTGTGTCTTGGGTTTTTTTGGTCAGAGCAGGCGTAGCCCAAGAGAGCTCACTGGAGGCTCAACGCTTTGTTACATGTTGTATGGGCCTTACCAGTTCTAATCCTCAGAACAACTCAAAGGGCTGCTGCTGTTCTCATACTACAGATATGGAAGCTAAGTTAGAACTTACGACTTTTATCCAAAGCTTTCTCAAGTTAAAAAAAAAAAAAAAGGCATTTTTGAGACAAGGATCAGGAACTTATCTGCACAGCCATCACATTGCTGAGCAGGTCTATTACTGACCTTAGGGAGAAAGACATCCAAAATACTGGAGAGAAATGGTCACCAAAAGTTTAGAGAAAAAAAAAAAGCACTGGGAAACCAAATACTAGATTTGACTGTTAGCTTTTTGACTAGTGCAATAGCTGGAACATAATAGGTACATAAAGTTTTTTTGTTGTTGAATGTACAAACCAATGATGTTATCCTTGGGCAAGTTAACTTCTCTGAAGTCAGTTTGCTCAACTTGGTGGGATCTGGACTTGACCATTGTGAATCTTTCATGATTTAATGTTTATATTCCTCTACTTCTGAGAAGTGAAAAATATGTTGTTGTTGTTTTTTTAAGAGTCTTATTGTTAAATAGAAAAGGTCAAAGAAAAATGGCCCACTTACCATGCAGGAAACCTGGATATACATTATAATTCCCTCCCTTTTATATATTTAAAGTGTAATTTCATGCAGTAAATACAGCCATAATTAGCACCAGCTCCAGAAAGGCCATTTAGAGACTCATCTAAATTGCTGAGAGGTACTATCACAGTTCAGTCATAAGGTTGACTGTTCTTTACAATTTTATTGAAGTATAGTTGATTTACAGTGTTGTGCTAATTTCTTTGGTACAGCAAAGTGACTCAATCCTACACCCATAAACATGCTTTTTCATATTTTTTCATACTTATCCATTATAGTTTGTCACAGGATATAGTCCCCTGTGTTGTTCATCCATCTTGTATATATTAGGATGTCTGTTTTTGTGCCAGTACCACACTGTTTTGGTCACTATAGCCTTGTAGTATTATCTCAAGTCTGGGAGGGTTATGCCTCCTGCTGTGTTCTTTTCCCTCAAGACTGCTTTGACAATTCTGGGTCTTTTATAGTTCTATATAAATATTAGGATTATTTGTCTTAATTCTGTGAAAAATTAAATGTGTTAATTTGATGGGGATCACATTAGATCTATAGGTTAGGTTGGCTATTCTTTATAGAGGTGGCCTTGAGTCTCTGCTACTTTAGCAACAGGATTGGGGCTAAAGCTGGGCTGAGCCTAGAGGCCACCAACCCTTGCAGACATGATGGAAAGCTTAATATTTGGTACCTAAAGGAGTGAGGTGCCAGTGGCTGAGCAAGAAGGCACTCTCCCCTCGGCCACAGCTCCTGTCTCCACGGGCACTCGGAGGAGGAGCTGAAGTTAAGTGACAACTGAAGCACCCAAGCCTCTGACTCACCAAAGCATACAGGCATCAAGGCTTCCCACATGTGAACGTAAGCCCAACAGCCATTCTTGGAAAGCCAGCCAGTACTAAAGATTCAAGAGAAATTTCTTTATTCCTTAAGTTTCAAAGCTGAATTATTTGATGTTTATCCCTAAAACTTTCCTCAAACCCATTACACGTTTCACTGATTTCCTCTTTTGGTTGGTGGATTTAGGTGACTGATAAGCAATATCTTTGCTTTACCTTAGAAATAATCTCTAATAGCAGGATTGGCTTCCCTCAGGCCCAGAACACACTGTATCATAGGTCCCTCTGTCAATTTGTCAACTCAGTTTAAAAAAAAAAAAAAAAAACAAAATTTGACTTTATGGACAGACCAGACCGAGTACTGATAGTGTGAGACTGAACCATATGAACTTACTATCTTGTGGGTATAAATGGTCAAGTACTGACAGTTTCAGAATAACTCAGGGAAATTAATAAACTTGTTCTTAAAAGGTATATAAGGACTGAACTTTAGAACATAGGAATTAAAGGGATTTTCCAAACAGTCTAAGTCTACAGTATATTTGATAGACTTTATTGAAATTATTTGTTCCAATATGAAATGGTAAATCCTAAATGCCTATAATCCATATTCTTCAAAAGGAAATTCTGTGCTATTATGAACCAGTATTATTAATATGAATATTTGGTAATAGTTTTTTATTAAAATTGAAAAAGTAAGCATTTACAGCATTTTTATATTTTAGCATTAAAAAATGTATTTAAATGCCCAATTTCATGTGACAAAGAATGCACTGTTACAAAAGTAATTTTCAAGCTTTTAAACGTACCTGAAACCAAATATAATTCATCCAAAAGACTAAAAAAAAAAAAAAGTGGGCACTTTCTCAAAATTACAATGGTTTTTATATACTCTGCGTGTGTGCATGCACAGGTATGCATGAGCAATTTTCTTTACAATTTATCTTTTTTACAATTCTTAAGCAGACAAATCTAAACAGTTTAAACAGCTGAATCAAATTGTTTTCCTTTTGACTTAAGGTGAAATTTAAACTAAAAATTTGTTTTACACCCACAAACAAGCACCCAGAATTTGTTTTTAAACCTTACTCTCTGATGAACTACAATATCTGACAGAAAAATTTTAGATCTATTAATTGCTTTGCAGCATTTAAAACATTCTGATTGTCTGTAGAAAAGGAAGTTAAGCCTCACTCACAAATGTGTACTCTAAGAGAGTTTGATTATTTTAAAAGTGTACGAACTTGAACAATAGTGCTAAATACAAAACATGGCTGGTGGTGTTTCACAGTGTTACCAGAGCAGATATCCTAAGTATAAGTCCTTATATATCAGTGAAGGCTGTCTAAAATGCTTGGTAGAGGTTTAAAGATCGGCTTCTCTGAATGATCAGGCTGCATGTTAGAGTTTAGCGTTAACAAACTTATAAATGTTTAATTATAAAAAATTACCAATGTGTTCAGTTTTTGTAGGGAAAGACATACAGAACTAAATTATAACACACAAGAAATATGACCTAAGAAAGAATGAACAAATTAAAATGAGCTAATATAAATTCTTTGCTGATCGTAAATACAATTTTCTCAATTTAAAACTTGGTGAAGAGTTCCTTTGAGTGAGAAGTAGCTAGAAACATGAATGTTCAATGAGAAGTGATGGAAAAGAGGGTTCTGTGGATGTTTAGACTGAAGAACTCACGCCCCTTGACAGGAGTTGCTCTGACACATCCAATGTGTTTGGGTCTTGTGGGTGCTGTGTCTTCAGTTAATACTATATTAAAGTGGAGTGGCCTTGAGGGCATTATGTTAAGTGAAACAAATCTGAAGGGAAGACAAATACTATATGATTTCCTGTATTAGAACCTAAAAAGACTAAATCCATTGATACAGTGAACAGACTATGGGTTGCCAGAGTTGGGGTGTGGAGGGTGGGTGAAATGGATGAACGTGGTTAAATGGTATAAACTTCCAGTTATAAGAAAAATAAGTCCTAGGAATGTAATGTCAGCATAGTGATGACAGTTAATAATACTGTATTATTACATATTTGAAAGTTACTTAAAAGTTCTCATCACAAGGAAAAACATTTTTAAAAACTATGTGAGGTGATAGATGTTAACTAAACTTACTGTAGTAACCATTTTGCAAGTATGTGCATATATCAAATCATTACGTTTTATACCTTAAACTATGTTTATATGTCAACTATCTCAATAAAACTAGAAAAAAAATTTAAGTGACGTGACACTGTAATGGAGGAAAACTAGGCAGTACTGAACTTAACAGAGGATGGAAACTGCTGTAGATTCCAGAAAAACAATGATCCTTTTTTCTGCCAGGAGATAATGGTGATTCCTGATTTTATAAGGAAAAAGTTAGAAGTTCTAGGACCACAGAGCCAAAATTTTACAATTTTATGAAACCTCATAAATTGTTTAATCTTATTTTAATGGCAGCAAGGGTTAAAATAAAGTACAACAGAACATAACTTTTTATCAAAACATGTTTTCTTTTATAATTTTCTTTATACCATGTATTCCCCTTTTTAAATGAAAAAACATCAGATACTGTCAATGGAAAAAAGAATTTACAAAGCTCTATACCTGTTAACTTTTTGAGGGAGTACCTACTGCACAAGGCAAGTATGTGGGTTATTTCATTCAAATTATGAGAATCTGCAAATTAACAATCAAGGTAATTCTCCTTAGAATTTCTAACAGTCTAATTTTTTTAAACACAAAATGTTTATTTGGTCTTTTAAATGACAGGCACCCTTAGAGAATGTATTCCACCTATTCTTTAGACTGCTACTAGGCTTTAGCTACTAGTATATAGCACCAAAATCCATTTTAATAATATCATTAATATTGATTTTAATACATATAATCTCATGTAGACAAACTGGAAAAATTAGAACTTCTGACAAATATGAATATAAAATTTTATAAAATGTGAAATTAAAAGCTTTTAAAAAACAGCAATTTAAAAACGCAAAGAACAGTCTTTTCTTGGATAACGAGATAAATCTATATGGTTACATTACAAAAACTTCAATGTCTTAGATCTTTGGTTTAAAAATCAAGACTATTTCACAATTCTATTATAAAATTTTAGCATAATACAGAAATATTGAAAGTTACTAAAAGGATAAGAGGTGCCAGATTTTTTTTTTTTTGAGAGGTGCCAGATTTTTAAAGATCAAAGTAAACATCCGTTTTCTCCCTTGTGTTACAATTTGTGAAAGATTTTCTGTATTCAGATAGATGAATGCTCACCTTTAGTTATTTATTAACAAATCTTTTCTTCCATTATATAATGAACTGTAGCTCAGAACTGGAATGGTACGAGCAAAACACTCAACTTCTTCATACTTTGATAAATAATAAATGAAAAGATATTACCCATAAGTATAATACAGAATTCTAGGTGGGGCCCTACCTACCTATATTTAAAAAAAAAAAAAAAAAACTTTTGCGAAGACAGGGTAACATACTTATCAATTCATTGACTTACAGGGCAGGGCAAAAAAGGAAGCCTCGCTAAAAGTGTTCTGGCGGCTCTGTACTCTTGCTCCATGCCAACTCCCCCCTCTGTTGGAACTGTGCAGTTTCTAAAAATCAAGTACATTTCCAAAGTCATTTATGAAAAAGAAGAGAGGGAGAGCCAGTGAGAGTGAGCCTGACTTGCTAACTTGAAAAAAAAAAAAGTCTCCAGCACCCTATAACCAAAAGGGAATAGTGGAACAGTGCAAAGTCAATCTTTGGCCCCTTTCAAACACTGGATACTGATTCCAAAGAAACTCACACTCAGTCCTTATGAGGAAAGCTTTCACCTGTCAAGAAGGCTTATTTCTATAGCATACAGAGAGCCATCTAGCTTGAGACAAATTGACTAGTCCAAGACAAAGGAGCAGACATTTTATAATTTGGTTTCAAGGAGTTTAAAAAAAAAAAATTAAGAACACATCTCTCCCCTATTCTGGAAAGAGATTCCTCCCTTTAGAAAAATCTCCCTGTAAGTGACACAGCCAGGCCTGAATGGTTCAGATTCCTTTGTGTCCTGTCCTCTGTAGCTGTACGGCCTCTGCCACCTCCTGCTCCCAGAACTGCCCTGGAACCTGGCATTAATACAGGTCCACGTTGTCTGTCACACTACTGAACCTGGAGTGGCCTGCCCACCATGCTACACTGTTCAACCACTCACTTTAATACTCTGAGTGATAGGAAGACATCTTGTTATGAGAAACTACTTTTATACAGTATGGACCAAAAAGTTCAAGATGAAACAGTTAATAAAAATTAGATTTATCAAGAATAGTCATTTTCCTTATTGGTTGGAAAATCTGTAGTAAGGGGTGATTGTATACCATCCAGACAACTCTGCCTGCATACAGGAACATCTCGCTATCCTGTGTAAACTCTTAATTTATATGCAGGTCAGCTTCTAATGTACTTTACAGTAACCATCAATTTAAAGGACTGTTCTGCATGCTCCTGAGACTTAATCTCCACCACTTAATAAGTCTGAGTTCATGTGTTTAACAACAGCTTTTTTTTTTTTTTTAACCTTAAATAACAGGGTTAGTTAGCTGTATGCCTTTTACAGGGAAGAAAATAGCTTTCCTACTCAGATTTTATTCTTACTCTGAACTTTCACAAAAATTTAATAATGCCCACATTATTAAAATGAAAGCCTGTAATGAATTTAGACATAGCTACTTTTTAAACAAAGTGTGTAATCTAGCCAAGATGATGACTTTGTTTAAAAAAACTGTAGGTGCTGAGACACCTCAGATAGGTGCAGTGTGGGGGAGGCACAGGAGACTGCTTCCTCTCTCCTGGAAACCTGCTTTGACTCTAAGACAGATGACCAAGTTTTAAGTCATCTGTTTTAAGATGTTGGCATTTTGCTTTCTGCAAGAAAAAAGTGTGTTCTAGAAAACATGGAAAAGTCTCCATGCCATGGAATGAGGAAAGCTTTGAAGTGCCTTGTACCTAAGAAGTACGACAGCAGTTCTGACATCAGCAATGTCCCTTTTTGACTTAAAAAATATTGGTCCTTAAAATGTTCATATTATTCTACATAAATGACTTCCTAAACTTTTTTACAACTGTATTTTTTTAACCCATCACAAAACATTTAATTAAGCTAAATTAAAATCAATTTTAGCAGAAATAATGCTTTAGTATACAAAATATCACCTACTATTGATTCTGCAGTTTGAAACTGGTAACAACTTTAAACTAGAAAAAAGATACATGTAATTAAAAAAAAATTTCCAGTCTTTTCCCTTCTACCCAGGAAAATTTTACATCTGATATCATAAGAACCCTCGATGACCTTTCAATGTCTTCCAAATATGACAGGCTGGCAGACTTACTGGTGGTCTCCTTCAACTCGTCTCTTGCGAACTATGAGAAAAATAAAGAATGTTAGAAATCCCTGTTAGTTTGTACATGTTGATCTGCTTGTGACAAACAAGTTTCTGGGCAATCCAGTTAGAGTTGTAAAAAAATGGATTGTCCATTTGCAGTTCACACAACCATTAAAATAAAAAACTCATATCCTTTATTATTAAAATAAAAAACTCATATCCTGTATTATTAAAATAAAAAACTCATATCCTTTACCGTGTTCACTTACCTGCTGAGAACTGAGGAGCTAAGCTCCCCTGTGCTTGTACATCAGCAACATTAGAAATCCACGGCAGAATGGCCAGCACTCACCTTCAACTCACTGTGCCTGTCTCATTTGTGTGTTAAAAAATTTTATACCTCCATTAAAAATGGTAACATCATATTACATTTTGAAATAACACACAGGCAGCTGGGATTAGAAAGTATTAAAGGTAATTTGCATGCCCTTCTGGTTATTTCCTTAGTTTGTGAAAGAACATACCAAAAATACTTTTGAAAGTTTCAAAGGTAAATGAGTTGCTACTACTGCTCTCCAAATTTTCTTCTCTCACAAAATGAGCCAGTTTGGGGCTCTGAGAATACAACAAATGCAAAGTAATGAAGATGTTAGACCCTAGTAACATGGTGATGTCACCTCTGGCTACCATAATCTCGAGAGGTCAAAGTGGTTGACCCCCAGTTAGCAGAGTAAACAAAGGTGCACGTGTGAGGATGCCCAGCCTAGGCACGGGCTGGAGACCCTGAGCTGGGAGGCCATGCTCGCTGGCAGCAGGACGAGGTCTTCAGTCAGGATCTTGCTACCTTCTCTCTCACCTATCAGCCACCAGAGAACATTTGCTAAGAACTGGCAGCTCAGGGCTCCTCAGCACTGGGCAGTGGGAACCTGCTGCTTTTTGTAGTGTGCTCTTTGGCAAGCAAAGCAACCTCTCTGAGCCTCAACTCATCCTCTGTGATAGGAGAATAGTGATACCTGAACCTCATGGCTGTGCAATTCAAGGCTGCTTGAAAGTGAAATCACTCAGTCATGTCCAACTCTTTGCGACCCCATGGACTGTAGCCCACCAGGCTTCTCCAAAAATGAGACTTTCCAGGCAGGAGTACCGGAGTGGATTGCCATTTCCTTCTCCAGGGGATCTTCCCAACCCCAGGGATCGAACCCAGGTTTCCCCGCATTGCAGGCAGATGCTTAACCCTCTGAGACACCAGGGAAGCCCCAAAGCTGCTTAGTATTGTGTTAATATAGAAAACATCCAGTGGGGTTAAGGAATGGTCCTGAGTCCAGCCAACTTTTCAGGGTGAGGAAAGCCAATTTAGCCTTTATAAAGTTAGAGGATCTGTATGTACACATAATTGGTTTTGATACTCTTACCAGTAAGTTAAGTTCCTCTGTGTAAGTTACATGGTTGGTCTATTAATTTCTATACTCTCTTCTGTGGAAGCAAGCAGGAAGGCACTTGCCTTTGTGCAGCCTAAACTGGCTGTTTTTAACAGAGGAATGAAAAGCCAGCAGGTGCACAGGCCTCCTGGCCAGGCTATAGGTCTTGCTCTCATGTCGTTCTGACTGCTGGCTTCTGTTCACTGGCCTTTAAGAGATGATACTGGACAATCAAGTGATGTGCATAAAAGCCTGTCCAGCTATTGGCTGGGTGCTGGCTAGAAAATGAAAACCAGGAGGGCTGCAGTTTCAGGTCCCCATGAACATTTATATACTTAATTTAACTGTGTGCACCTCAACTCTAATTTTAGCCCATGTTAACAAAGATCAAGTGTACTGAAATATTAGGAGAAGAACTCAAATGGAGAACTAAGTCTGCAAATACAAACTTAATTCATGTATAAAGATATCTGAACCACAAGGATATATTTGAAAGGCAAATCATAGCATTCTTTAAAGTAGAACATTTCCAAGAAAATTTTGAATTGCAGTAGTGTTTGGATGTTATTGGCAGACCATTTCAGATGTTAAAATGCATATTATTTTAAAAATGCACATTAAAAACAAGATCGACAGGACAGATAGAACAAAGTATAGAAAACTGATTACATAGTGAGTGTCAAGACAGGAACATAAGACAGAGTTCAATCGAATGTTGCACATACACCATATAACCTCTCTGCTCTTATAGCCGTGATACTTCTTAGCTGGAGAGATGGCGAGTAGGTAGGATTATTTCAATGAAAAGTTGAGACTAAGAAAACAATGAGAGAGGGAGACGTTATCAACATCAGGACACTAAAGCTCGGATACAGCCCCATTTGCAAGATGAAGGAAAATTATATGCCCCAGAGATGCTGTTAAGTCTTGTTCTATGATCTCTCTGTCCAGTTACCACATACTAGAATGCTTGTAAGAAAACACTCTTTAGGCTTGCCATCTTGATCAACAGGCAGAAATCAAAGTGCAGGGTAACAAGTAAAACCAGCTGAGGGTGCAGGGAAGGTAGGCTGCCGTTGCTGTGCGCACAGGATAGCAGAGGAGGATAGGCAGAGGCCACTCCTGACCCCTGTTCCTCACGGGCACCCACGTGTTACCTCAGCAATTCCTCAGTTCAGCCTATAGATGAGACTAATACATTTGGCCCTATTCACAATTCTTTAGCAATTTCTTTCCAAAACCCACTCCACTAACTAAGTTCTCCATACTCCATGATTAGTCAATTGCCAATAAATCCTAACTGATCTCATTTCTTCTCCATTTCTAGAAGAGTAGTAAGAATCATGTTTTTGAAGCATCATTTTAATCATGCACTCAGTCAGTGCCCTAAAATGGCTCTCAGATACCTCCACATAAATTCCAAAGAAATGTAAGTTCCTGACCATGTACTTTAGTGCCTCCTATCAGTATTCCCTCTTAATTCGCTGGCAGCATTTCATTTTCATTCTGTTAGCTTCAAATAGCAAGTACTTGTGCAAAGTTTATTCTGGATCCTGCATCCTGTTATGAGAGTCAATTCTCAAAATCTGCAGGCTGTTTTCAGCGTATAAATAACTTGTTTAGTCCCAAATCTGAGCTTCTATCCATGCAATTCCTTACTCCATGAAATTCTCATTTCATGCCTGAGACCCATGTCTGAAGCTCTGGTTTGGACCAGAATGAAACAGTGTGGGGAGGGCAGGTGGTTTGTCTAGACAGCTACCAGCACAAAGCCATTTGCCCTCAGCTTTGTGTCCAACCACATGGCCTCTTCATCCTCTTACACACGCCTATGCACAACTCCTTAACTTCTCAGTGTTGACAGAAGGCAGCCCAGGAAATTGTTTTCATCTGTTCCCTGCATCTTCCATCTGCCAAGTCTTTCTTGCTCTGATATCAGGCCTTCCTTTCTGAGAGAGATCCGGACAAAGCACCTGCCACAACATGCATGCAGAAGAGCACGACAGCTGAGCCCCTAGAGGCCGGCACCCCTTCCACGTGCAGGGCTGTATACACACAGGCCCTCGAGGTGCTGCTCCTGCCAGAGGGCGGCTGGGACCTTCTCTAGGAGGGACACAGGTGACAGATGGCTAGGGCTACAAGGATGCTGGTGGGACCCCAAGGAAGCTAAGGTGGTTTCACAGGAGAGGGCGAATGGAGACTCTCTCCATTTGTCCTCTCTGCTATCTCCCATTCTGGAAGAGTGTCCCAGGAAAGCTGCTTAGTTACGAGAAAATTCAACTTTGTGCAGGATTCAAATTGTACTACATTCTTTTTTACTTAATAAATCTTTATTAAGTACCTACTATTGTCAGACGTGGTTTTAAAGAAAGCTGTGGATTCAAAAGATACACATGGCCCCCGACCTTCAAAAGTTTAAAGTCTTAGAAAATAAAATAGATTATTAGAATAAAGTATAACCTAGTAAGTAAAAAACTAACTTTTTAGAGCCAATAAGGTATATGTTCTTAAGGTTTTCTAACTATGAAGTTCAGTTAGACTTGAGAAACACTGCTGTAAAAGGCAAAATTTAAATTCCTGAAGTGTAAAAAACAGAAGCTAACTAATGAAGAAATACTAAATAATCAGCATACTTTCCAAACTACATCTAAAATACACACACACCAAATTTCCCTTAAAAAAAAAAAAAAAAAAGGCTAAAATCTGCTATGGGAAACTACAGTCATCAAAGAACAGAAAGTCTGAACTAATATTTTTCACAGTGATCTGGATTAAAGGTTTTTCTGCTCCAGAAATCTTTAAAAATGCAAACGCAAATATGGCTGAAGCCTAAAAGAACTGTATCACAGTGAAGTGTGACTCCCTTTAAATAGATTGCCAGTCAGGTTCAATGCATGAGACAGGGCGCCCAGGGCTGGTGCACTGGACAACCCTGAGGGATTGGATGCGGAGGGAGGTGGAAGAGGGGTTCAGGATGGGGGACACCTGTACACCCATGGCTGATTCATGTGAATGTATGGCAAATACCACTATAATACTGTACAGTAATTAGCCTCCAATTAAAATAAATAATTAAAAAAAAAGAAGTATTGTAATTCTCTGCATGCATTTTAAAAAATATTTCAATGAGAAGTGTTAGTCGCTCAGTCATGTCTGATTCTTTGCGCCTCCATGGGCTGTAGCCTGCCAGGCTCCTCTGTCCATGGAATTCTCCAGGCAAGAATACTGGAGTGAGGAGCCATTCTCTTCTCCAAGGGATCTTCCCAACCCAGGGATTGAACCTGGGTCTCCCACATTACAGGCAGATTCTTTATGGTCTGAGCTACCACGGAAGCCCCTTCAATAAGCAACACCAAACTTAAAATTAAAAAACTATAACTATTTTATATATCACTGCATGAAACTGAATTTCTAAAAGGATGAAACTTTCTGGTTTGATCAAAAGGGCAAAATTTTCCTATAATGTTGAATTCTTTGTTTTAATAGCTCCAAGAGGTAACTTATAACTGAGAACAAAATATCTGTTGTAGCAAACTATTTCATATTTCACTAAAAGCTAAGAAGTAGGTTCTCATCCACTAACCTAATCATCACTACAACTTCATTTAAACCGAACTCTAATTCAGTCAGTATTAAAAGAACTGCAAATCCTGTGTAAAAACTTAACTAAAAACAAAGTTCCTCCAATACATTATATTACAATTCAGAATTTTGATTTCATACTAAGTATGTCTTACCTAAGTCATTGTTTTTTGTTATTGCATTAGCTGCCCTGGTTCGGGGTCCTTGCTGAGTAAACTGATATCCAAATTTAAGGATATTGGTATTTTCCTCAAGCATGTTGGCCATTTCCAATTCTACAGCTGTCCCCAGCTGCTGCCTCTGGAATAATTAGAAATAAAGAATAGTATTAATAAGCTAGTTCAAAATATAAATCAAGTCTAAGACATCCATGTACATGCTGATTCTTTTAAAATATTTTCCCAATTCTTACAACATATAAGAGAAAAAAAATAAGTTTAGTGTATGATCATATAGACATCAAAAAAATGTGGATTATTGCAATGAGATACCACTTCATACTCACTAGGATGATTATAATCAAAAATATGGACAATAATAAGTATTGGTAAGATATATGGAAAAATTAGGAGCTTCAGACAGGCTGGCAGGAATGTAAAATGGTGCAGCTATTATGAAAAACAATTCGGCTATTCCTCAAAAAGTAAAGTGCAGGGTTACCATGTAACCTAGCAATTACACTCCTAGGTATATACCCATGAGAAATGAAAACATATTCACAAGAATTTGCACCTGAATGTTCACAGCAACGTATTTCTACAATCCAAAAGGTGGAAAGTATCCAAATATAATAGATTCTTCAACCATATAAAAAGAATAGATACTGATAACATACTACCACGTGAATAAACCTCCAGAACATTTTGCTAAGTGAAAGAAGGCAGACACAACAGACTGCGTATTACATAACTCCACTTATATGAACTGTCCAAAACAGGCAAATGCATAGAGACAGAAAGTAGATCAGTGGCTGCCAGAGGCTGGTGGGAGAGGTGAACAGGAATTGACTGCTAGTGGGTTTGAATCTCTCTTTGGGGTGATGGAGGTGTTCTGGAGTTAGGCAGTGGTTATGGTTATACAACTCTATGAATGTACTAAAAAGTGTTTAATTGTATACTTTAAAAAAGTAAATTGTATGGTATGTGAATTAAATCTCAATAAAAGATTGGAAACATTGATTAAATAGCATTCTGGTTAAATTTGAAGATATAATTCTTTCTATCTTCATAAGCTACAAAATTTATTTATGTTGAAGAATTGAGGGAGTCATTTACCACATATTTTAAAAAAATTACTGAAGTCACTTTTCAAATAAACTGAAGTATTTCAGTCAAATGTGTATGCTGTTTTTAGTTAACTACACTTTGGATGGAAACATTTCTAACATGTGTTTCTCTACTCCTCTAAAGAAAAGTGCATCTGGCTCTGGGTGATCCAGCAATATCTTAGGGGGTCAGCACCCAATGTGGCTGTACAGAAGCTGTGCCCTCAGGGTACCCTGGATACTGGAGTTTTCTGTTCTTCATGAACTATTGTGTTCACCTCGTGTCTGAGACTGACATGTTATACCCACAGAAAGGTTATTATGTGGCTATTGCTACCTATGAACTGAAAACTTTGAGGCTGGACTGTCACCTTTAAGAATCCTTCTAATTCAAAACCACTAGCCATCTCAATCCTCTACAGACCAACCAGGGAGAGCTGCTTGTATACCTTTCTATACATTAAGAGTCTGGATGCTCCAAAACTTCTCATCCCTTTTCAGGCCTTTGCCTTCCCAAGGGCTCCCTGGAAAGCCTTCCTTTTGCCTGCCTCCTGAGTCCCCAAGCCCTGCAGGGAGTGTGGGCTGCAGCTTCTTGAAAGCTGCTGCTGTAGACCACCAACCTGGTTGTCAATTTTCAGCTCCATAAGGGTTTCATTCTCTTTCAAAGCATCAATCAGTGCTAGAATCCCAACTCCTGTAATAAAGTTGGATTCCATATTTAAACTCTTCAAATTTTTGTTCACTCTTAGCATATCTGCAAAAGCCTGGAAATTACAGAAAATAATTGGAGATTAGTTTGACAGCACCTGGTACATAAACACTGAACAAGCCTGAAGAAATACACAAATCAATACAGCTGCCTTAATGTTTCTTATTAGATCGTCTAAGCTTGACAGGCCACCTCACAGACCTCACATGGATCTACTTTTCACATGCACTTGGTCACAAGCTTTAAATCTGTTGTCATGTGTAATTCTCTGTCGCTAACTCGCTACTGCTATTCATTCATGCTTCTGCTTCTTGCTTCTTTCTCCCATGTTTCTCAGACTTTCAGTCTCTGTGTAGGAATAACTTCATCAATGTCTCTTTGGAACAAGTTTTCTTACTTGGGTCCTGCTGCAGCTAGGTTACAGTGAAGCCCAAATGAGGGGAAATTATGAACTAACTGTCAAAGCAAGAACCAAAAGGCCACAAATAACTGGAACGGCTAGAGCACAAGAACTATGGAAAAGAAGGGCCTAACTAAACATTCACCACCTCGGAGAACAGTGTCTTGCATCTGCTTGCATTACAATTTCTCACAAGATGTGGCAGTGTTAGGCATTTGACCCAGTGCTTAATAAACACTATATTGAATAATTAACAAAGCCTGTAAGCGAGCAGAGGGGAAAGAGAAGGGCTGGGGAGAGAGAAGAATATGAATGTGAGTTTATTAATACAGCCCTGCAGACAGGTCAAAAGAAAGGCCAAACTCCAGAGAACATGGGGTAAGATCAAACTTAAAGTTGTTAAAGGCAACAGGGGCAGCCACACTATAAAGAACTTGAGGCAGGTATCTACACTCCTGAACTACCTATTAGCAACAACTGACTATGTGACCTCAGGTAAATTCCTTATCCATCCATCCGTACCCACATTTATTAAAATGTTACTAATGGCCTTAGACAGGCAATGCCAAAGAATGCTCAAACTACTGCACAATTACACTCATCTCACACGCTAGTAAAGTAATGCTCAAAATTCTCCAAGCCAGACTTCAGCAATACGTGAACCGTGAACTTCCTGATGTTCAAGCTGGTTTTAGAAAAGGTAGAGGAACCAGAGATCAAATTGCCAATATCCTCTGGATCATCGAAAAACCAAGAGAGTTCCAGAAAAACATCTATTTCTGCTTTATTGACTATGCCAAAGCCTTGGACTGTGTGGATCTCAATAAACTGTGGAAAATTCTGAAAGAGATGGGAATACCAGACCACCTGATCTGCCTCTTAAGAAATCTGTATGCAGGTCAGGAAGCAACAGTTAGAACTGGTCATGGAACAACAGACTGGTTCCAAATAGGAAAAGGAGTACATCAAGGCTGTATACTGTCACCCTGCTTATTTAACTTACATGCAGAGTATATCATGAGAAATGCTGGGCTGGAAGAAACACAAGCTGGAATCAAGACTGCTGGGAGAAATATCAATAACCTCAGATATGCAGATGACACCACCCTTATGGCAGAAAGTGAAGAGGAACTAAAAAGCCTCTTGATGAAGGTGAAAGTGGAGAGTGAAAAAGTTGGCTTAAAGCTCAACATTCAGAAAATGAAGATCATGGCATCTGGTCCCATCACTTCATGGCAAATAGATGGGGAAACAGTGGAAACAGTGTCAGACTTTATTTTTCTGGGCTCAAAAATCACTGCAGATGGTGACTGCAGCCATGAAATTAAAAGATGCTTACTCCTTGGAAGGAAAGTTATGACCAACCTAGACAGCATATTCAAAAGCAGAGATATCACTTTGCCAACAAAGGTCCGTCTAGTCTAGGCTATGGTCTTTCCTGTGGTCATGTATGGATGTGAGAGCTGGACTGTGAAGAAGGCTGAGTGCCGAAGAATTGATGCTTTTGAACTGTGGTGTTGGAGAAGACTCTCGAGAGTCCCTTGGACTGCAAGGAAATCCAGCCAGTCCATTCTGAAGGAGATCAGCCCTGGGATTTCTTTGGAAGGAATGATGCTAAAGCTGAAACTCCAGTATTTTGGCCACCTCATGCGAAGAGTTGACTCATTGGAGAAGACTCTGATGCTGGGAGGGATCGAGGGCAGGAGGAGAAGGGGACGACAGAGGATGAGATGGCTGGATGGCATCACTGACTCAATGGACGTGAGTCTCAGTGAACTCCAGGAGTTGGTAATGGACAGGGAGGCCTGGTGTGCTGCGATTCATGGGGTCACAAAGAGTTGGACACGACTGAGCGACTGAAATGAACTGAATGGCCTATTTTTGATAGGCACTGCTCTATAGATTCTGATGTAAAACACACAAGTCTCTACCTCATGGGACTTACATTTTAGTGCGGGGCCCAGATAATAAATAAGAAAGCAAAACATAATGTCAAATGGTAAAAAGGACTACGCTGCTAAGTTGCTTCAGTCATGTCCGACTCTGTGCGACCCCAGAGACGACAGCCCACCAGGCTCCCCCATCCCTGGGATTCTCCAGGCAAGAACACTGGAGTGGGTTGCCATTTCCTTCTCCAATGCAGGAAAGTGAAAAGTGAAAGTGAAGTCGCTAAGTCGTGTCCGACTCCTAACGACCCCATGGACTGCAGCCTACAAGGCTCCTCCATCCATGGGATTTTCCAGGCAAGAGTACTGGAGTGGGGTGCCATTGCCTTCTCCAAAAGGACTATAGAGGAGGAAAAAAAGGCAAAGCAGGGTAGATGGGGAGTCTTGGGGGGAAAGCTGGCTTGCTATCTTATACAGGGCTCAGGAAAGGCCTCCCCTGGAGGGTGACATCTGAGAAAGGACTCAAATAATTTAGGTGATGAAGTGAAACTATGTGGAGCATCTTTAGGGAGATAGGAGCAAGGAGGCTGTACAGCTGGAATAAAATGAAAAGAAAAACAGCAAGAAAGGAGGTGAGTCTCCTCAGCTAAGGCCTTACTAGGCCACTGAAAGAATCTGATTTGTACTTAGTGTGACAGGGATCTGCTGGAGGCTTCTGAGTATAGGAATGAAATCATTTAAGTTTTAAGAGTCCCTTGTGATGCTATATAAAGAGCTGGCTCTGGGGTGGGTAAGGTGGAAGCATGCAGTTAAGTTAGGAGGCCACTGCAATAATCCAGATTAGAGAAGACAGTGGCTTGGACCAGGGTGGTGGTGGTGAAGATGGTGAGAAGTGGCTGGATATAAAGGAAACATCTGAAGACAGAGTGGGATATACATTTAAGGTTGTGAGAAAGGGAAGTCACTCCATTATTATTATCTTGACTTGAGCAAATGAAAGAATGACATTTCCATTTAGTGAGATAGGGAAGAATGTGAGAGAGGCAGGTATGGGATGGAAGTCAGGAGTCTGGTTTGGGATTTCGGTCTGAGATGTCTGTAGACATCCAAGTAAAGTTGTTAAGGAGAAGCTGAACATGGGTTTGGAGTTCAGGGGAGAGGTATGAACTGGAGAAAATAATGTTGGGAGTCACTGGCATACATGGATAATATATGGGAATGAAACAGAATGAGATCATCCAGAAAGTGAGTGTAGACAAAGAAAAGAACAGGGACTAGGGCCAAGCTCTGAGCCGTTGAGAGGTTCAGATGCTGGGGAGATGAGAAGGAACCAGTTTAGAGACCAGAGGAAGAATGTCCAAGCAGGTAGGAGAAGAATGAAATGGACTGATACCCTCAAAGTCAAGAAGAAAAGGGTTTATATCATGGTCAAGTGGGACTTTCCCCAGAAATGCAAAACTGATTTAACATACAAAAATTAAGCAATGTAATATGTATTAATTGAATAAAGGACAAAACCCACATGATCACTTCAACAGACACATAAAAAGCATTGATAAAAACCCAACACTGTAGATCCATAAATGGAACCCTCTACAGGTTTAAAAGAATGATGTAGAACTTCATATGCTGATAGGAAAAGACCTCTAAGATGTATTAAAGTAAAAAATTTAGTTGCAGAACAGCTTACACTGCATAACTCCATTCATGTTTTAAAATTTTCAAAGAAGGGAAATACATGGAAAAAATAAATATAAAAGGATAGTAAATAATATATTGCCTAATAGTGAGTAATCAGAAATTGAAAAAATTTTTTAAACTGATACTTGCTTTTATTGACTGCTGAACATCATGGTTACTAACAGTAGTTCTTAGAACACAGAATTTTTTAAACTACACTAAAATTATTTATTTTTATTGAAGTATAGTTGAATTTTAAAAGTACATCTTTTCATAAAACCACTTTAATCACCTTTGTAACATATCCTGGTATTACAGTCATAATTTCAATATTATTAGTCACAGCTTACTTACAGTAGCAACAGGGTCATTGCTTCGGGTGGCTGCAAGACTGAAATACTTCACATGTGTGTTGGTTTCCAAAGCCTTCGCAAAATCTTTTAGGGTTGGAATTGGGATATTCTTGAAAGACAAAAATGTGAAACATTATTACCTTTTAGTTTTCAGCAAATTCAGTCCAATAATCAAAGACATCTCTACTTTCTCTTTTGCTTAAAATGTACTCAGAAATTATGTAACATATAACCACTGGCCTACAAATGAAAACTAACAACTCAGCCACCTCATTGCTTTGACTTTTCTAGTACGGTATATCTGTACAAACTGTTGGCATAGAGCAAAGCATACATCACTGCTTTTCTAGCACAAGGTTAAAGAAAATTCTCACTATTCTCTTTTTAATTATTTGTATTATGAGTATTTAAAATGGTTCCATTTTTCTACAAAGAGAAAGATGTGGGAATCTACTTATAGGGATTTCTGAGGCAGATGACATACTGTTCTCAGTCACAAGCTGTAAGGTGTTAAGAGAGATTAACTTGAAATAAGGAAAGAGACAGTTTTAGGGAGACATCTGTTTTTCCTCTTAGTATCAAGATTTCAACTTCCTGTAGCCTGGTTATTTTCAGATCATTACTACTGATTTAGAGACCAAGATACATGAGAACTAAATTAAAAAAAAAAAAAAAGATTAGTGATCAACTAGGCACATTAGCTTTTTCCAAGGCTTTCCTGCCTCCACTCACAGGAAGGAACACCCACAGAAAGAGCACAGAGGTCTAATTCCCTAGGTTCCTGTAATTTCCAGATGTTCTCTCTGCCTTCAATTCAGATAAATTAACATTTAAAATGAGGAATCGGTAACAAGGCTATTATACAATGGCTAATAATATCTAAGAGATCATCTGAGTTTACTCTTTGATAATTAATTATCCCTATGCTCTCCTAACTCATTTCTTCTTTCTTTACTTCATGGAAGAGTTGCATTTTAAAAATCCCAGTAAGATCCCATAAAGCCCACTTCTGGGTGTGTAATCAAGAGAAATGAAAACACATATTCACACAAAACCTTGTATGTGAATATGTATAGTGGCTTTATTTATAATTATCCCAAACTGGAAGCAACTCTTAAGTCTCTTAAGTCTATCAGCTGGTGAATAGACACACAAACCATGGCACATCCAAAGAAATACTGCTCAGCAACACAAAACAGCAAACCACTGAGACATGCAACAGCATGGATGACTCTCACAAACATTATGCTAAGTGAAGAAACCAGATTCAATGGCTACACACTATATGATTCCTGCTGCTGCTACTGCTAAGTCGCTTCAGTCGTGTCCGACTCTGTGCAACCCCATAGACGGCGGCCCACCAGGCTCCCCCCGTCCCTGGATTCTCCAGGCAAGAACACTGGAGTGGGTTGCCATTTCCTTCTCCAATGCATGAAAGTGAAAAGTCAAAGTGAAGTCACTCAGTCGTGTCCGACTCTTAGCGACCCCATGGACTGCAGCCCACCAGGCTCTCCCGTCCATGGAATTTTCCAGGCAAGAGTATTGGAGTGGGGTATGAAATTCTGGAGAAAGCAAAATGATAATGGAAAGAAAACAGATCCATGGTTGTCAGGGGCTGGAGCTGGTGGCAGGATGATGACAAAGGGGTGTGACATGTTCTACATCTGACAGTGGTGGTGGTGGTGGTGCAATTGTATGCATTTGCTTTAACTCACAGAAGTGCACACTAGACAGGGAGAATTTCACAACATCTACATTATATTTCAAGGGACCTGATTAAAAAGACAAAAACTGAAAGACTAAAATGCTCCTATAAGAGCGCAGTACTTCGGAAGCCCAAGAGATATACTGCCATCTGTAGAGTTTATATTTCTATTAATATGTGATAGCCTTTAAAAGTAAATCAGAAAATACTGTTACACCTTAACTTCTAAAATAGAAGAAATCTCTGTCAGCATACTACTAGAAGTAAAAACTTTACCATTAAGTAGAAGGGATCAGCCTATATCAAAACTACCCAGCTCTCAGCCGAGATCCAAAGCAACTCAAAACAGCTTTCTGCCTGCTTATCACACCTACCTTTATATTATTCAAATTAACTTCAACAAGATAAGCATCATTTTCTTTAATCCTCTTTAAACTTTCTTCGACATTGGTTGGATTTGGGGGCTCATCAAATACTGGAAGAATCTTTTCCCCTTTTACCACATCTGCAGTAACAAATGGACAGAGCAAGCATGTCAGTGATCGACACTATTATAGTGAGAGCATATATTAACTTGGAAACACATAGCACAAACACACACACACATTCAGTAGAACTAATTTATAAGTTTCTTTCCCCAAATTTCTAAAAGATCATTTATGTGCTGACACACAAAGCACTGAAATAAAATTTTACTGAATATAAGTACCAAACATTTAATTAATCAACATTTAATTTGCTTGCAATGTATCAGCCTTCAAAAATGAGTATTTTCACCGCCTCTTGCCTTCTGGTGTATTACAAGATATCTTTATCACAAAAATATATTTGCTGATACAAGCTGACACAAATGGTGATCCCATTTACTTTTAGCAACATTCAAGATAAAGTTCTAATGTGATAAAATCTCATAACTCAAAGTTCTAATATGATAAAATCTTAACAACTGTTAAGAGATTAAGAAGAAAAAAAAAAAAAAAAAAAAAGACAACCAAATGCAATGTGTGATCCTTCTGGATCCTGACTTGAACAAACCAGCTGTGCAATGACATTTTTGAGAGAATATGGAAAATCTGAACGTGGACTGGTTATTGGACGACATGGAAGAATTACTCATAATCTTTAAGTTTGATAATGGCATTGTGGTTATGTTACAAGAAGAGCCTTTGTGAGAGATACATATGGAAATGGGTGAAGTAATATAAACAAACAGGATTTGCTTTAAAATATTTCGGGGGAAAAAAAGAATAAAATAAATAAAACAAACAAAAAAATAAATAAAATATTTCGGGGAACAAAGCAGAATGGAGGGCAGGGAGGCAGTCGGTGGATCAAACAGAGCTGGCAAGATGTGAAAAACAGTTGAAGCTGGATAATGGATATGTTATTCCCTCTTCTATTATGTATGCTTGAACATTTCCACAATAAAGAGAAAAAAAAAAAAAAACAACAGGAGAATGGCCAATTATAGAACATTCATAAAATGGAATGTTATAAAGATGTCTGAATGAGGTAAATCTACATGCACTCACTAGGAAATGTGGTATGTTGCTAAGCAATACATTACATAGCATAGAGTAAAATCCTTACCACCGAGTTCATGGGATATTAAAGCTAGTTTCATCATTCTAAAACTTTAGCTCCTTCACAGGCAAATTAGAGATGATAATACTTATTTTATAGAACTATTGTGAGAACTGAGAACAATTTACATTCAAGAGCTGTGCACAGAAGAACATGGCCCATGGTAAGCATTCAAAAAAAAAAAAATTAGCCAGCAGTATTATTACTGAAAACTTAAGTAACAAAAAATACCTCTTGTATGATCCCATTTTTGTAAAAACAAAAAAAAAGAAAGAAAAGATATTTATAACATGTGTACATATATAAGTTTATATAAGCGTAACACAAGTCGGCAAGGATACATTCCAAATCGTTAATAGTCACGGCTGAGGGTGGGGTGGTAGTGCAGGAAGTAGAAGGCAGGATGGCTGTAAATAGAGACATTTACTTCTTGTTCATGTAAGTCATGTTTGAATTTACTACACAGTATGCATTATTTTGGTAGTTTTAAAATGTTTATACATGAATTTTTAAAAAAGCTTTGCTTTAGTCTAACATTGCATCAGACAAAAAGGTTTAGGGTCTGAAGAATTCTTTGCTTTCTCCTGAATCTGATTTTATAATATAGTTTCTTTGTCCGCACTGTTGTAGATTTCCTGAAAATTAGGAACACTGAAAACAAAATGTCAATTAAAGCCAAGTTTGACTGGTTTTTATAGCATTTACCATTAGTATTATTTAGTAAGGTGAGAGTGGTTCCTATTATGTCTGCTGACACATTAAGCATACAATATTTAATATCTATTTTCAATGATTTTCTATTGTCAATACCGTATAACTGGAAACTAGGATTCCAGCACGCATACGTAACATTTGGCATGCAAATGCTGAAGTAGTTACATGGAGGAAACAAAACATAATTAACAAAAGATTAGAATTTACAAAGCATTATAAGTTCTTACTTGAAAAATGTTCTTGGTCGACACCATTACTACTTCCCACTATGTTGCAGAACTGTGTATTTGTTATCAAATTGTGCATCCCAAGAATAGCTATAAATATAGAAAAAGAATGTTACTGTATATCCCCAAATTTCTATCAACGACTTTAATATTCTCTGGACATTTTCATATTCAATTAGACACACATTTTTTAGCCCAAAAAAGGAGACAACATGATTAAAAAAATTCCCTACAATCTCTTTCTTATCAATATCCTTGTACTTTCTCCCCACTTCTCTCCACTTCAGCTGGAGCCAGCTTCACCCTATATGTAAACCTCTGCTTAGCTCCATCTGGTGGCCAAGAGAGAAAATGCAAATGATCTACTGCTATCCATCCACCCTTCTCACAATGTTTCTTCAAACAGAATGAGATAAAAAAATAGATTTTTCAACTTAATCTTGACTCTTAATATTAATTTACATTTGTACTTCAGCTAAGAGCAGAGTACTAAAAAGTACAGTTTAATTCTCACATTTAAGATTAAAATCACATCCCTTAGGACTAGAAATAAATGTGGTTTTGTTTTTGCTGCCCTTTTGCACAAATGAGGCAGAAGCTACTACTGTCCTGGCCCGTTCCATTCTGATGAGTGTACTATTTACAAGTTCATTAGTCCTCAGCTCCCCCAGAGAATAAGATACCTGCTCCAGGTGTGGTACCACACCCTGACTGTGCTTCTCTTGTTAATTCTTGGGGTTATTTGGTACTAAGATCTTCCCAGGCATCATATTTTTCTATCTAGGAAAATGGGTATGTGTGGAGGTAGCTGGGGACAGACAGTGGTCCAGATAAGAAACAGGTAGTGAAAAATCACAGAGAGGTTTGGCGTTCCATCTAACTTCAGAAAAGTTAGGAAAGTGGGATGATAGCTCAGGACTATCTTATCTAATTTCCAGTTACCCACTTCTGGGTCTTCTGATAAAATAGGATACCAGTTGACCTTGGAGATAGCTTTTAGCTGAGCACCGGCTGATGAAAGTCTTTTATAAAGACTTTCAAAGATGGCAAGAAGGGGGAAAAAAAGACATCCAATAATCAATAAATTCCATTAACATTAAAATTTGATCATTAAGAGAATTTAAAGAAACAAAATCCTTTATGTCAGATTTATAGTGTTAAAAACAAAGCCGAATATATGGTCACATATTCAGGAGCACTTCACTAGGCAAAGCCGGCATTTGTGTAGTGAATACAGGTGTGTGTTGGCATTTTCCCCCTCTATTCTCACTCACAAATTAATTTATTTTAGGAGATACCTGCGAGGTCACACAATTCTGTATCAGAAGCACTGGTCAAAGCTTCTTCTAGTTCTGGATCAAGAGATACTTTTTCTTCTGTAAAAGTCTGTACAGGTTTCTGTTTGGGGATAAATATTTTCCCTGTAAAATAAAGCAGTTTGTTAATTTCACTATTACTGCCAGTAACTCATTACCATTTTGTTCTAACAGAAATTATTAGAAGTATGTACAACTGAAGCTGAAATAAAAATCAAGATTAACATCTAAAATATATGTATGTATGGCTGAGTCCCTTTGCTGTTCACCTGAAGCTATCACAGCATTTTTAATCGGTGATACCCCCAAAATAAATACAATTCATTATTAAGAACGCTTAAAAAATAAGGAAAGCAAAAAAAAAAAAAAAAACATCTACAATAACTGTTTCATCTTCAGTGTGTATTTATAAGTTTCCAATGCAATATTCTGGCCATAACAATCAGAACAAAAAAAAAAAAAAATGAACTGAGAAATTTTCCCATTTGTGAAAGTAAAATAGGTTCTTTTTGGAGTAATAATGAGTTATTCTACAAATATTAAAAAAAAAAAACTAAATCATAAAAAAAATCTATAAACAGATTAAGGAAATAAAACAATTCACTTTCTTATTCTTAAGCCAAGAACTGCTAGAGTCCCTGGGGGATGGCAGAGGCAATTCAATTTCAAGAAACTTGGACTTCCCCGGTGGTGCAGTGGTTAAGAATCTGCCTGCCAATGCAGGGAACACGTGTTCAGTGTTGGAGAAGATGCCATGTGAAACAGAGCAGCTAAGCCTGTACACCACAACTACTGAAGCCCTTGAGCCCTAGAGCCTGGGCTCTGCAACAAGAGAAGCCACCACAATGAGAAGCCTGTGCACCAAAGGAAGAGTCGCCCCACTTGCCCCAACTAGAGAGAGCCCTTGCACAGCAAAGAAGATCCAATGCAGCCAAAAATAAATACATTTAACAAAACTTCCAAAAATTTAAGTTCTAATTTTAAAGAGATTTCTGTATGTACTGAGTGGGTCATCTGAAACCTTCTGGCACTGTTCTAAGTTTTGATGGACAGTAACAAGATTAATTAAGAAAATAGTTCTTCTAGAAACCCATAGTTCCTGGTATGTGAAAATTTGATATTTTATTACCATATGTTCAATGAAAAATTTAAAGTGTGAAGGGAATGGAAAATGATAATGATACAACTGCAGCACAAGCTGACCAAACAAAATCTATTTACACACAGTGGGACCAAGTTACCAAGACTGCCTCTCATTTACTTCCCGAGAGGTAAAAATTGTAACTAAGTAATCTAGGAAGGACTTCACAGGTGTGTCTTCACAGAAGTTCAATTATTTTCTTTTCTATCAGGAAAATATGAGGCCATGTGGCCTGGTAAATCTATGCAGTGTTCTATCAAAAGAAATGTTTGTGGGCTTAATAATCAGGGCACAAGAATTGAATAATTCTTGTTCAAGGTAAACAGCAATCAGTGTAACTCATAAGGAAACCTCCCACAATGCACACTGCTCCCAGGAATCTGGCCAAAGCCTGTCAGGTATTTTCAGCTCAGTTCAGTTCAGTTCAGTCGCTCAGTCGTGTCCAACTCTTTGCGACCCCATGAATCGCAGCACGCCAGGCCTCCCTGTCCATCACCAATTCCCGGAGTTCACTCAGACTCACGTCCATTGAGTCAGTGATGCCATCCAGCCATCTCATCCTCTGTTGTCCCCTTTTCCTCCTGCCCCCAATCCCTCCCAGCATCAGAGTCTTCTCCAATGAGTCAACTCTTCGCATGACGTGGCCAAAGTACTGGAGTTTCAGCTTCAGCATCATTCCTTCCAAAGAAATCCCAGGGCTGATCTCCTTCAGAATGGACTGGCTGGATTTCCTTGCAGTCCAAGGGACTCTCAAGAGTCTTCTCCAATAGCACACTTCAAAAGCATTGATTCTTCGGCATTCAGCTTTCTTCACAGTCCAACTCTCACATCCATACGTGACCAGTGGAAAAACTATACCCTTGACTAGACGGACCTTTGTTGGCAAAGTAATGTCTCTGCTTTTGAATATGCTATCTAGGTTGGTCATAACTTTCCTTCCAAGGAGTAAGCATCTTTTAATTTCATGGCTGCAGTCACCATCTGCAGTGATTTTGGAGCCCAAAAAGCCCATCTAAAATATTTTAATTTCTGATATTACATTTCTTATTTTTTAGTATTTCCATTTCTTATTAAAAAAAAAAGTTTTCATGTTTCTGCCAAAATTCCTCATCTGTTGATACATGCGGTGCACCTTGTCCACCAGATCTGGTATTTCTGTCACAAAGTTTCTGACTCATAACACCAATATCTGGATTACCTATGGGTCTTCTATTGATTGTCTTCTTGATTATGGGCCATATGTGTCTTAAGATCTTTGATTTTGTATTGGGCATTTTTGTAGAAAAGTATAGCAGAGACTAAAGGAAATGATATTTGCTCCCAGAAAGGGGCAGGCCCCTCAGGTCAAGACTGAAGTTACATGTTTTACAGTTGAGCTGAACTTGGGCTTTTTGTTGCAACTTTAGTTTGATTCATTTCCTCACTTGAGGAAAGATCAGGACTTAATCTTCAGCAAGGCCTGGGATTAGAGCTCTGGTGAGATTTTGAGAGCTCTGAGATGCCTATGTCTTTCAGCCCTGCTTTCGTGTTGTCTGCTCTACTCTTTGTGAATGTGGAGATGGATGGAAAGGGATTTCTCTCAGTTCTCCTGAGCTAAAACCATGCCTCAGGAATTTTCTCTCAGCTTTGCTTCCCTGCCTTGGTTCTTAGAGTAGGATCCCTAATACTAAATGAAGACCTAAAGGGCAGTGCGGTCTCACTCTGTCTCATGCAATGCACTGTCCAATATGATAGCCACTGGCCATATGTGACTAGGTTTAAATTAATCAAAATTAAAAATTCAGCTTCTCAGTCACACTAGCTACATTTGGCTAGCAGCTACCACACTGGTTAGCACAGATCCTGAACACTTCCATCATGGCAGAAAGTTCTAGTAGACAGATCTTTATAAACTATTTAGTTATATAGACTATAACTTCACTGGTTTATACTCTATCATGTTAGCCCATACACAGCCATTAGAAGTTTAAAAGTTAGGCTGACTTCTCCTTATTCCTCTGTACAGTGGCTTCTGCTTTTTCCCTATATTTCAGTCAGGAAAGAAGGCAGAGAGAGGGTCATTTCTCTTATGGAAGACTTACCACTTTCTGGAGTCACTAAGATCTGTGTCTTCAAGCTCTCTGGTATCTTTTTTTTTTTTTTTTTTAACTGTGATTATGTAGTTTATATTGCTTGTTTTGGTGAGAATAAGAAGTTTCTTGCAACTTCCTACATCTGAATTAGAAGTCTTTTTAGCAAACTATAATGCATTTATATTAGTAAGGAAGCTTTCAATTGCATGTAACAGAATACCCAATTCAAAGTGGTTTAAACTGGTGCTTCTCAAGCTTTAATGTGTATGTCATCCATCTAGTGATCTTATTCAAGTGCAGACTCATGCTGTAGGTCTGATGCAAGTCCTAAGAATCTGTATTTCTAACCAGCCTCCCAGATGACCAATGATCTACAGATCACTCTCAAAGAACCAAGGGTTGGAACAGTAAGTATTTTTATCTCATTTAATAACTCCACAGGGAGGTGGCTGAAGGTTTAGTTCAGTAGCTCAATGCTGACATAAAAAATTCAGACTATATTTTCTCTTTGACTATAACCAGCATGGAGGCCTTTGTTCTCAGGCCATTAGTCTCAAGATGATCTTTGTAACACTACGTATCACATTCTCATGCAGCAAGGTCATGACAGGAAGGAAGGGAACTTTCTCAACTGCTAACTTTTGCTAAGGAAAACTGTCTGACAGATTCGTGCTCTGGTCTCACTGACCAGCACTGGGGCCATGGCTCCCTGCAAGGGTAGCTAGAAAAGCAACATCTGGCCTTTTCAGTCTATTTCAGAGATGGATTCTGCCAGCAAGAAAGGATTTGTGAATGGTTGTTAAACAGAAAACTATCACATTTGTCCCAGTACTGAACCAGATGAAGCACTGTGCTCCCTTAATTCCCTGAACATTTCACTACAGCTACACTTACACATTTGGCATGTTTGGCTGTCCTCTGTGAGCTTTTCAATGCTCTGTTCCATCCCCACATTCTTGCCTTGCTCACAACAGGCAATTCAATTTATTGAATAAATAATTTGGTGATCGCCTCCAGCTCAGTTACCTCACTGTATAAACTATAACCTAAATACCCTGGTTCAAAGTTACACCGCAGAGTGAGCACAAGAACACGGGTTCCCAAACTTTCAACCCAGTAATTTTTCCAATAAACTGGTGGTTTATTAAACTTAACCCTTTAGCAGTGGACATTTCAACTCAAATCCCTATCTATATGGCAGTAGTGAAGTGAAAGTCACTCAGTCGTGTCTGACTCTTGCGACCCCATGGACTGTAGCCCACAAGGTTCCTCTGTCCATGGGATTCTCCAGGCAAGAATACTGGAGTGGGTTGCCATTTCCTTCTCCAGGGGATCTTCCCGATCCAGGAATCAAACCCATGTCTCCTGCATTGCAGGCAGAATCTTTACCGACGGAGCTGGGAGGGAAGCCCCCATCTATACGGTAGAACATAATTAATCTTCTTAGCATCAAATTTTGGAATTCTGGTGATTATTAGATAATCTTTTATCATTAGTTCACAGGCAAAGGCAAATCCAAATCATAACATCCTGATAATTCCATAACACTTTTCACAGTGGCTGATAACAAAGTGGCATACAATTCAGATGGCATGCCTTTAATTGCTATGTCAGGATAATTATATTTTCCTGAGCAAAATCTTATTGGGACTTTCAAATGTCTATCACCATGGCTAATGCTGGCTGCACAGTGGATTCATCTGGACAATTCTGATAAATTCTGACGTCCAAGTCCTAACACCCGACCCCACCCACTGAGATTCTGATTTAATTGGTCTGATGTGCTGCATGGGACATCTGGATTTTCAAAAGCTCTCTAGGAATTCTAATGCATAGCAGCCAATGTCAAGAACCACTGGATTATAGTATTCACTTGGTAAACAAAACTACACAAACTATCAAATAGCTGCCCATGTCTTATTCTAGGGACGAATGGAATCTAAAGTGTTACAAAGCTCTAAAATGTTTATTTTTGTAATCCTTACCTACAAGCCATAAAGGCATTATTCATATCTAATTTTCCCCAAAAAACATTTCCTAATACTTACAAATACAAGATGAATCTAATCAGAAAAAACAATCAAGCAAAACAAAATTTCCAAGAACTTAGGGAAATTCTGTGACAGAATTTTGCTTAATTTATACAGCTGTGAAGTAATTTGATGCCTTCTCTGATACTCCTCTACATAATTCCTCTGTATGTAGAGATCTTTGCTGTAGCAGTATTTATAGTTTTATGCTTTTAACAATACAAAATAATATTGTATTATTTTGTAATAATACAATACAAAACAATACAAAAATAATCACTTCATATTTCTTCATGATTAGTTTAACATGAATACACTGTAAGAATTATACTTTAATGAGTATGTATGAAATCTTATAGAAAACTAAAAGAAAATATTTCTAAAAAGGATAAAACAGGCAGAACTTAAGTTTAGTATTATGAATACAAAACCTAAGGGGTCTTCCCCAAATTGATTTACAGACTTAAACAATCCCTTGAACAAATCTCAGCTATTTGCAGAAAGTGACAAGGTGACACTAAAATTCATGTAGAAATCCAAGGAACCCAGAATAGCCAAATAATCTTGAAAAAGGAGAACAAGGCTAAAGGATTCACACTTCCCAATTGAAAAACTTAATACAGAGTTATTGTAATTAAGATAGTTTTGATGTACGAGGAAAGACATTTACATCAATGAAACAGGGTTCAGAACTCAGAAATAAATTAGTATATTTATGGCCAATTGAATTTCTATCAGTACAAGGATATCAAGACAGTTCAATTGAGCAAGAGCTGTCTTTTCAACAAATGGTTCTGGGACAATAGCAAAAGAAAAAAGCTGGACCCTTATATCTTATACCATACAAAAATAATAATTCAAAATGAACTACAGATCTAAATATCAGAGCTAAAACTATAACACTAAAAAAACAAAAACATAAGAGTAAATCTCCATGATCCTGAATTAGGCGATGATTTTTTAGATATAACACAAAAGTACAAGCAACAAAAGAAAAAAATCAATTGGACTATATAAAAATCTAAAACTTTTGTTGGACAATTGGCACCACCAAGAATGTGAAAAGACAAGCTCTGGAATGAGCTTGAATTACATACATGATAAAAAATCTAGAATATACAAAGAATATTTATCAATAATAAATCAAATATTGACGGACAAAAATCAGGAATAAAAAGACATCAATTTAAAAATAGGCAATGGATGTGAACAAACGCTTATCTAAAGAAGATATCAGATGTCTAAGAGCACATGAAAAAATGCTCAACACCATTAGTCATTAGGATAATGCAAATCAAAACCACAATGAGTGTTATCACTTCACAGCTACAAAGATGGCTATAATCAAAAAGATAATTAAGAGTTGATCAGGATGCAGAGAGATCAGATCAGATTAGATCAGTCGCTCAGTCGTGTCCGACTCTTTGCGACCCCATGAAATGCAGCATGCCAGGCCTCCCTGTCCATCACCAACTCCCGGAGGTCACTCAGACTCACATCCATCGAGTCAGTGATGCCATCCAGCCATCTCATCCTCTGTCGTCCCCTTCTCCTCCTGCCCCCAATCCCTCCCAGCATCAGAGTCTTCTTCAATGAGTCAACTCTTTGCATGATGTGGCCAAAATACTGGAGTTTCAGCTTCAGCATCATTCCTTCCAGAAAAATCCCAGGGCTGATCTCCTTCAGAATGGACTGGCTGGATCTTCTTGCAGTCCAAGGGACTCTCAAGAGTCTTCTCCAACACCACAGTTCAAAAGCATCAATTCTTCGGCGCTCAGCCTTCTTCACAGTCCAGCTCTCACATCCATACATGACCACAGGAAAGACCATAGCCTTGACTAGGCGAACATTTGTTGGCAAAGTAATGTCTCTGCTTTTGAATATGCTATCTAGGTTGGTCATAACTTTCCTTCCAAGGAATAAGCGTCTTTTGATTTCATGGCTGCAGTCACCATCTGCAGTGATTTTGGAGCCCAGAAAAAGAAAGTCTGACACTGTTTCCACTGTTTCTCCATCTATTTCCCATGTAGTGATGGGACCAGATGCCATGGTCTTCGTTTTCTGAATGTTGAGCTTTAAGCCAACCTTTTCACTCTCCACTTTCACTTTCATCAAGAGGCTTTTTAGTTCTTCTTCACTTTCTGCCATAAGGGTGGTGTCATCTGCATATCTGAGGTTATTGATATTTCTCCCGGCAATCTTGATTCCAACTTGTGTTTCTTCCAGTCCAGCATTTCTCATGATGTACTCTGCATATAAGTTAAATAAACATGGTGACAATATACAGCCTTGACGTACTCCTTTTCCTATTTGGAACCAGTCTGTTGTTCCATGACCAGTTCTAACTGTTGCTTCCTGACCTGCATACAGATTTCTCAAGAGGCAGATCAGGTGGTCTGGTATTCCCATCTCTTTCAGAATTTTCCACAGTTTATTGTGATCTACACAGTCAAAGGCTTTGGCATAGTCAAGAAAGCAGAAATAGATGTTTTTCTGGAACTCTCTTGCTTTTTCCATGATCCAGCGGATGTTGGCAATTTGATCTCTGGTTCCTCTGCCTTTTCTAAAACCAGCTTCAACATCAGGAAGTTCACGGTTCACATATTGCTGAAGCCTGGCTTGGAGAATTTTGAGCATTACTTTACTAGCGTGTGAGATGAGTGCAATTGTGTGGTAGTTTGAGCACTCTTTGGCATTGCCTTTCTTTGGGATTGGGATGAAAACCGACCTTTTCCAATCCTGTGGCCACTGCTGAGTTTTCCAAATTTGCTGGCATATTGAGTGCAGCACTTTCACAGCATCATCTTTCAGGATTTGGAATAGCTCCACTGGAATTCCATCACCTCCACTAGCTTTGTTCGTAGTGATGCTTTCCAAGGCCCAGTTGACTTCACATTCCAGGATGTCTGGCTCTAGGTCAGTGATCACGCCATCGTGATTATCTGGGTCGTGAAGCTCTTTTTTGTACAGTTCTTCTGTGTATTCTTGCCACCTCTTCTTAATATCTTCTGCTTCTCTTAGGTCCATACCATTTCTGTCCTTTATCGAGCCCATCTTTGCATGAAATGTTCCTTTGGTATCTCTGATTTTCTTAAAAGAGATCCCTAGTCTTTCCCATTTTGTTGTTTTCCTCTATTTCTTTGCATTGATTGCTGAAGAAGGCTTTCTTATCTCTTCTTGCTATTCTTTGGAACTCTGCATTCAGATGTTTATATCTTTCCTTTTCTCCTTTGCTTTTCACTTCTCTTCTTTTCACAGCTATTTGCAAGGCCTCCCCAGACAGCCATTTTGCTTTTTTGCATTTCTTTTCCATGGGGATGGTCTTGATCCCTGTCTCCTGTACAATGTCACGAACCTCATTCCATAGTTCATCAGGCACTCTATCTATCAGATCTAGGCCCTTAAATCTATTTCTCACTTTTACTGTATAATCATAAGGGATTTGATTTAGGTCATACCTGAATGGTCTAGTGGTTATCCCTACTTTCTTCAATTTCAGTCTGAATTTGGCAATAAGGAGTTCATGGTCTGAGCCACAGTCAGCTCCTGGTTTTGTTTTTGCTGACTGTATAGAGCTTCTCCATCTTTGGCTGCAAAGAATATAATTGATCTGATTTCAGTGTTGACCATCTGGTGATGTCCATGCAGAGAAATCAGAACCCTAATACTGGTGGTGGGAATGTAAAATGGCACAGCCACTTTAGAAAACAATTTTGCAGTTCTTCAAATTGTTAGAAAACAGTCACCATATGACCCAGCAATCTCACTAGTAGGTATAAACAGCAACTTGTACACAGGAAAACGGAAAGCAGGCTGTGTGCTCAGTGGCTCAGTCGTGTCCGACTCTGCGACCGCACGGTTTTCTCAGCAAGAATACTGGAGTGGATTGTCATTTCCTCCTCCAGGGGATCTTCCCACCCAGGGATGGAGCCCGCAGAACTGGCAGGCGGATTCTTTACCAACACGCCACCTGGGAATCACAAATGTTCACAGCAGCATCATTCGTAATAGCTAAAAAGTTGAAACAATCCAAATGTTCATCAACTGATGAACGGATACACAAAGTGTGTGTTTCCATACAACGAAATATTATTGATCCATATAAAAAGGAATGAAGTACTGATGCATACTAAAACACATGAAACTCCCAACCCAAACATCAGGCTAAGTGAAGGAAATCAGTCGGAAACACATATTGTATGATTCCATTTATTTGAAATGTCCAGAACAGGCAAATTTAGAGAAAAAATTGATGACTGGTCTCCTAAGGCTGGAGCGTTACAGTGAGGAGTAGAGACTGGCTGTTCATGGTTAAAGGTTTCTTTCAGGGATAATAAAAAACGTTCTAAACTTAAGACTATGCTGATCGTGACACAACTCTGTGAATGTACTAAAAACCATTGAGTTGTACAGTTTACATGAGTAAATTTTATGATATGGGTTGCATCTTAATAAAGATGTTTTTTAAAAAAACACTAAGGGACTGCAAGGAGATCCAACCAGTCCATCCTAAAGGATATCAGTCCTGGGTGAACTCCAATAGTTTGGCCACCTGATGCAAAGAACTGACTCACTTGAAAAGACCCTGATGCTGGGAAAGATTGAGGGCAGGAGGAGAAGGGGACGACAGAGGATGAGATGGTTGAATGGCATCACCAACTCAATGGACATGGGTTTGGTTAGACTCCGGGAGTTGGTGATGGACAGGGAGGCCTGGCATGCCATGGTTCATGGGGTTGCAAAGAGTTGGACATGACTGAGCAACTGAATTGAACTGAACTGAAGGGGCTGATGTATTAAATAAGGGCTTTTTTTTTTTTTTGGTCATTTTGAGTAAATTTATATTTGGCCCCCTAAATTATAAAGATTAAAAAAAAAAAAAGGTAATTTTCTGAGACACATTCAGCCAGACAGTGTATGTGTCAAAATCAGCTGTTTTCTGAGAAATACATGAAAAAACTGCTTGATCAATTTCATATTAACAGAAAATACCTTTGTAAACATGGGTGTTAATTTAGTCTTATATAAATGAGATTTAAGTTACAAATCTTAATTACTAAGAGATGCTGATAAATAGATCTCCATTATAACAATTAATGTGATATGTACCCTCAACATCTTACAGGATGAGTGAAATGCTCAGCTTTTATTCGATGTACAATTATTATGTAGGGGTGTAAAGGGGTGTGTGTGTGTTTGCAGCAGGTAGGGAAATGCATAAATTTGATACTACTTTTATCCAAAACCATCTGTTAACAAACTTCATTAGTATACTATTTTATTATGATCATCTTCCTTCTGATGTGTTTTTTCAAATCATGGATTGTCAATCTCATTCTGATAAAATGATTTCACACATATAAAACAACTGGTATACAGTAAACACAATAGACCCATGTTAATTCTTTATTCTTATTTTCTCTGGAATTTCTTGCATGTGTATGAGAGAGAGATAGAGAGCATTTTCCAAAAACAGTCCTGGAGTACTAAAAACCATTAAGTCCCAAGTGTCTATATCCATGATTCTTTAATTCAGAAAATGAAGACTGGCTAGGCATGGATATTTTTGAAAATGCTCCCTATATGGTTCTCATTTTTACCTACTCATGTTGATAAAGTGGTAATCCGTATAATTACCACTTAAAAGATTAGGATGAGTAATCTGTACTAATTTTACCTTTTCTCTCCTTGAAGTATGGTTAGAAAGCCCTGACTTCTAACTTTTAATATTTGTATTTATTTGAAATAATACAATGCTAAAAAAAATGGCTATTCACTTCTATTCTTCAGTACACAGCATTCTATCTGACAACTGTAATTTCCTTATTTAACAAAGCAATGTTAAAAACTGAAATTAGAGTTCTTTACATTGTAGCAAAATATGAAAATAAGGAATGATAAGATCATAAAAAATCTTTCACCACTCCCAAATGCAATAAAACAAAAGCAGGGCTATGACTCTTGGTTGCTAAGAATGTTAAAATAGCTCAGTAATGTTTCTGCAACTACAAAATGACAGCTAAGGAAATAGAAGAAACCAAGATTAAATTTATACAATAGTAGCTGAAATGTAGGCATTTATCCAGACTGTGTTTGTGCCAAGAGGAGAAAAGAAAAAAAAGGAATATTTTTGCCAAGACCCTTGTTATTGTTCCAAAAATCAGTAAAATATTATGAACCATATTAACAATTTTATTGCCAGGACCTTTCTTCAAAAGTCCTCATCTCTTCTGCTCTGATATCAAGTTACAACTACCAGAACGTTAAGTATTGTCTTTGTCACGGTCCCATCCTTGCTCAGTATATAAAAAGTACAATAACTAGAAACAGAGTCGTCTCTTAGTTATTTCATTTCTACAGAGAAAGGCCCTAGCTAATTTTACTACGTGTTTGTTGATAAGCCACACTGTTCCAGAAAAGATTTAAGGGAACTCGGCCACTATATTGTCCATTGGGGATTTTGGGACAGCTTTTTGATAGGAAATGTACAAACCTGAAATCAAACAAACCAAAGGACCAGGGGGCAGATTCTGGAGAGGAATTTTTGTTTTGACCCAGTAGCCCCCATGACACCTACTCAATATTACAATATGATCATCAATAAATGCCTCGTTTTTTTGTCATTTAAAAAAATTTTATTTATTTAATTTCTGGCTGTATTGGGCCCCAGTGCACAGACTTCTCATTGTGGTAACTTCTCTTGTTGCAGCGTACAGGCTCTAGGGCGTGCGGGATCAGTAGTTGTGGTGCACAGACTTAGCTGCTCTGCAGCATGAGGGATTTTCCTAGACTAGGGATCAAACTCATGTTCCCTGCACTGGCAGGCAGATTTCCAAACACTGGATCACCAGCGAAGTCCCAATAAATGCCTCTTTATTCAACAAATGCTTAGTGAGCTTGAATAGTCTAGATAATGAGCCAGAAAGACAGCATAAGGAAAATAAGAGATTCTTTACTTTGAGGAGCTTATACTTTAGTTGAGGAAATCATATATCTATAGTATGTGATTCTGGAGTCTTCCATTTCTGGCCAACATGGAGGAATAGGGTCAGGATTTACCCATGATTGCATGCAAAAAAGGGCAAAATATAAGGAAGAAGTTTTGAAGACACTGATCATCGGGTAAAAAAGAACAGTGATTCCTAAGAGGTGAGAAACAGAGTGAGCGCCATGACTGCCCAGGTTACTGCCTGGAGAAGAGAACCCAGGCTGCAGCACAGGGAATAACCCAGGTAGAGCCCGGGGAACTCTCTGAACCAAGGAGACACAGCTGAGGTCCAGAAAGATGAGGGCAGTCAGTGTTTATAGGACAGAGCATCAGACAGGGAAGAGTTACACAGAGAGCACACTCTGGAGATCTACAGACGGCTGCCTTTTAACATTCAGCAGAGTACGGATCAGCACATATGAGTGATGAAGCTACCTTGGGCCAAGGAAAAAAACCATTGAAAAGATTAGAAATAGTGCACAGGCTCATGCAGGGCTGGGCATAGAACGTTCTCCCACTGACCAGCCTGGAAAACCTCATAATTCACAGGGCACTGGGTTCAGTTCAGTTGCTGTCATGTCCAACGCTTTGTGATCCTATGGACTGCAGCACGGCCAGGCCTCCCTGTCCATCACCAACTCCCGGAGTTTACTCAAAGTCAGTGATGCCATCCAGCTATCTCATCTTCTGTTGTCTCCTTCTCTTCCTGCCGCCTTCAATCTTTCCCTGTATCAGGGTCTTTTCAAATGAGTCAATTCTTCACATCAGGTGGCCAATGTATTGGAGTTTCAGCTTCAGCATGAGTCCTTCCAATGAATATTCAGGACTGATTTCCTTTAGGACAGACTGGGTGGATCCCCGTGCTGTCCAAGGGACTCTCAAGAGTCTTCTCCAATACCACAGTTCAAAAGCATTATTTCTTTGGCTCAGTGGGTAGGGAACTCAGAAGGGTCTCCCTTGCCTCAGTAGTGGAGAAACGATGAGCCCTAAACTGAACACAGCTCTAGTCTCACCTAACAAATCATAAAAAGCAAGACCCTAAAGGATCAAATTGTTTCCAAGTAACTTAATCATGTCTCAGAATGAAACTCAAGACCTATTTGTAGGTCAAATATCCTGCAGTCATAAAGTTAAAATTCATAATGTCTGGCATTCAATAAAAATTACCAGCATGCAAAGTAGGGGAATTCAATCCATAAGGAAGAGAAAAAAAATCAATGTGTTAAAACTGACTTGGCAATGACAAATGACAATATTAGCAGGTAAGGATATTAAAACAGTTACTATATTGCATACGTTCATTATGTTCAAAAAGTTATATAGAGACATGGAAGATATGAAACAAAAAAAAAAGAGGAAAAGGAACAAAAACTGACAGGACAAATAGAAAAGGATATACTATGCTAACACTAACCAAAAGAAAGCAATATTGGTTATATTAATATCAGATAAAGTAGATTTCAAAGCAAGAACATTATTACTTAATAATGACAAAGTGGGCAATTCATCAAGAGGATATAACAAACTTAAATCAATTAAGATGAAAAACCTAATATTAGAGCCCCCCAGTGTAAGATTCTAGAACAACAAAAATCAAAATTCTGCAGTATGTAAATTATATATAGACACTTTGGAGGGAAAGGAATATCCACAGCAGGTATGTTTATTCAGGGAAAGTTTTCCACAAAACATGAACGATGAACAGTCCATCAGGCTAACTCCTCACTCCAAAGGAGTAGTGACTGAAATCATTCAAAAGATACAGTGACCAGTCTGCAAAGGGGATACCTGCATCTGCATGACTAATTTAAGTAGCCCAGTCTACTGGGCTGAGAAGACCACTTCCTAGAGGTGTATAAACGACATTTACAACTCACAAAATTTGAGCATAAAAATAGACTCAGTCTTTATTCTGAAGTTAGTGGAAAACAACTGCCCACTGCCAGTTACATAATCCTGCTGATTGATTTAGGCAGTTTATAATTATGATCTTTCTGGTTTAACTAAGGAATCAGATCTGCCTTTTCTCCACAAGGAAATCATGTGCTCAACAAGATGAGAGAAGCATCTTTCAGAAAAGAGTGACTATAGTAAGTTTTCTGGAAGGCTAAGGTAACTGTGAATAAAGAATCTGGGAAGTTTATGAGAAACCCTTAGTTTAAGGCAATCAGTTAAATTCACCTTTAGTAAGTTAAACAGAGTAGGGCATAGGAAACTCTTGAGAAGAAAACCCAACGGCATTCCTTTATCTGGAGAGAAAGGGAAACCACCAGAAAGAAGAGATGTCCACCTTAAGGGCCAACTTAGAGTACAGGCATGCTCTTCAAGGAGAGGAGGAACCCAAACTGTGGGCATCAGTGGCTTTTGAATGGAGGAATTCTTTGATGGTGCACTGGAGTGAGTGTACAAGGTACAGTAGGCTCCAGTCTATGAAATAAAAGAAAATGAGGGGGGAAAAGTCTTAGGCTAGGCTAGATAAGGGGGAAGTGTGATATTAGAAGTGGGGAGGAAGACTCCTACCAAAGCAAAGTGAAGTGAGAGTCAGTAAGAAATATTGAAAACTGGGTTCAAATATTCCTCTAAGTGTCAAATCCACGGCCAGGCTCTAAGCCTTATCTATCCTGGAGACAGAATACTCAATATATATAAAAAGAAGATGAGAAATAATCACCAGTCAAAACTCTGTGTTTCCAACATTCTCAAGAGTGAGAAAGAGCTGGATGAATATTCTCCTTCGCCCCTTAGTCTATGCCTCAGTTACATCTTCTGCGACATTTCAAGGAGAAAGAGGTAAAAAGCTTCCCAACATTTTAACATGTACCTTCAAGTAAAAGGAGAATTATATTACAATTATGCTATTTTCGGAGAACGCAATGGTGCCTCACTCCAGCACTCTTGCCTGGAAAATCCCATGGACGGAGGAGCCTGGTGGGCTGCAGTCCATGAGGTCGCTGAGGGTCGGACACGACTGAGCAACTTCACTTTCACTTTTCACTTTCCTGCATTGGAGAAGGAAATGGCAACCCACCCCAGTGTTCTTGCCTGAAGAATCCCAGGGATGGGGGAGCCTGGTGGTCTGCCGTCTATGGGGTCGCACAGAGTTGGACATGACCAAAGTGACTTAGCAGCAGCAGCAGCAGACTATAGGCCGGAGAAGGCAATGGCACCCCACTCCAGTACTCTTGCCTGGAAAATCCCATGGACGGAGGAGCCTGGAAGGCTGCAGTCCATGGGGTCACTGAGGGTCGGACACAACTGAGCGACTTCATTTCACTTCACTTCACTATGCTGCTTTAATTTTCTTAAATATTTAGTTTCTCAATATCCTGAACATAGTAGGCTCATAAGAAAGATATTTCCATTAATCTTTACCAAAATTACTTGACACCATGACCATTCCTACCTTGAGCTGGTTAGATTTCAGTTAGTTCAGTCACTCAGTAGTGTCCGATCCCATGGACTGCAGCATGTCAGGCTTCCCTGTCCATCACCAACTCCTGGAGCTTTCTCAAACTCATGTCCATAGAGTTGGTGGTGATACCATCTAACCATCTCATCCTCTGTTACCCGCTTCTCCTGCCTCCCATCTCTCCCAGCATTAGGGTCTTTTCCAATGAGTCAGTTCCTTACATCAGGTGGCCAAACTATTGGAGTTTCAGTATCAGTCCTTCCAATGAATATTCAGGACTGATTTCCTTTAAGATGGACTGGTTGGATCTCCTTGCTGTCCAAAGGACACTCAAGAGTCTTCTCCAACACCACAGTTCAAAAGCAGCAATTCTTCAGTGCTCAGCTTTCTTTATAGTCCAACTCTTACATCCATACATGACTACTGGAGAAACCATAGCCTTGACTAGACAGATCTTTGTTGGCAAAGTAATGTCTCTGCTTTTCAATATGCTGTCTAGGTTGCTTTTCTTCCAGGGGGGCAAGCATCTTTTAATTTCGCAGCTGCAGTCACCATCTTCAGTGATTTTGGAGCCCCCCAAAATAAAGGCTGTCACTGTTTCCCCGTCTATTTGCCATGAAGTGGTGGGACCAGATGCCATGATCTTAGTTTTCTGAATGTTGAGTTTTAAGCCAACTTTTTCACTCTCCTCTTTCACTTTCATCAAGAGGCTTTTTAGTTCTTCTTCACTTTCTGCCATGAGGGTGGTGTCATCTGCATATCTGAGGTTACTGATATTTGCCCCAGGAATCTTGATTCCAGCTTGTGCTTCATCCAGCCTGGCATTTTGCATGATGTCTCTGCATATAAGTTAAATAAGCAGGGTTAACAATCAATATACAGGCTCGGCATACTCCTTTCCAAATTTGGAATCAGTCCATTGTTCCATGTCTGGTTCTAACTGTTGCTTCTTGATCTGCATACACATTTCTCAGGAGGCAGGTAAAGTGGTTTGGTATTCCCATCTCTTGAAGAATTTTCCACAGTTTGTTGTGATCCACATAGTCAAAGGCTTTGGCATAAGTCAATAAAGCAGAAGTAGATGTCTTTTTGGAATTCTCTTGCTTTTTCTATGTTCCAGCAGATGTTGGCAATTTGATTTCTGGTCCTTTGCCTTTCCTAAATCCAGCTTAAAATCTGGAAATTCTCAGTTCATGTACCATTGAAGCCTAGCTTGGAGAATTTTGAGCATTACTTTGCTAGCATGTAAGATGAGTGCAATTGTGTGGTAGTTTGAACATTCTTGGGCATTTCCTTTCTTTGGGACTGGAATGAA
The DNA here is from genome assembly GCA_935064755.1 of Tragelaphus eurycerus. Taxonomy (NCBI): domain Eukaryota; kingdom Metazoa; phylum Chordata; class Mammalia; order Artiodactyla; family Bovidae; genus Tragelaphus; species Tragelaphus eurycerus. The sequence continues at coordinate 2,122,332 of CAKXYN010000008.1, forward strand.
AACTGACCTTTTCCAGTCCTGTGGCCACTGCTGAGTTTTCCAAATGTGCTAGCATATTGAGTGCAGCACTTTCACAGCATCATCTTTTAGGATTTGAAATAGCTCGACTGGAATTCTATCACCTTCACTAGCCCATTTGACTTCACTTTCCAGGATCAGCACAAGATGGTTAGATTTAGATGATCTAATAGATGTGTACTGTGGATTCTACCGTAAACAATGCACTTAAAAACAATCTTTAACATATCTTTTGACAGCTATGCCTTATTAGCTGCCTAATACCTTCTTCTTGCTGTCAAAAAAACTACAATTAAAAGAAGAACATTTATTAGTGTAGGATAAAACATTCCTCAAATGCATTGAAGATATAATGCCTTAAAATTCACCTAATTAGGATTAACTCCTCCCTCTCAGATTTTGACCTATGCTTTTAATTTCATAAAATGTACAACTACAATTATTACACAAATCACAAATTGAAATTATTAATTTATTTCTATATAACAACCCTCAAGTATTCTTACTCTGTAGGTCTTTTCAAGGCATTTTCAGATGATCCGGAAAGAGAAATTTGGCATGAGTATACAGTTTTTGTTCATGGTCAAAAAGAAAAATCATGAAATGTCTAATTTTCAATTTTATGGAGATTCCCTTTCGTCACACTAGTTCTGTATAATTTTAGCTCCAGAAAGGAAGTGTGCCTTTAAATGAAAAAGTAACAAGTGTAATTAATCATCATCTAGTCTCAGAATATGAGAAAGTAGTTGGATAACTTTTCCTTTTAGCAGTTTCCAATTTTTTTCTTTAAAAAGAATTGAGTCACCTGATTGATCTTTTAAAATAATTTACAATGAAAGATTCCTATGAGATTTTAGAAAGAGCTGGAAGGAGCTCAAGAAACTGAGTGAATTGCTATAACATTCCCTGGCACAGAAAGCTAATTCTGCCAGTGGGGACTGAACTCTGAGACCAGTCATCTTAGTAAGAAAAATGATTTAGAGACTAATGGCACATTTTATGGATTCTTATCTAGTCTGAGCACAGCAAAAAAGTAAAATGTTTTTATTTCTTAATAGGTTTGCAAAACTGTTTTAAGAAGAACCAGGAGAACCTCTTCTGTCTAGGAAGACATCCTTCATCTGAAAGTCTATCTCCTGTGAAATAAAGCATTAAGAAACCTGGGACTCAACCCAGGTGTTCAGGTAACAGGTCACTGGAGAGGAAGCTTAAAAAAACAAACTTCTGAATTTTCAGAGCTAAGGAGGGGATTCACATTTAGCTTGACTGGAAGGTATGCTAACACGATATAGATAATTTATTCTGAATGTGTCAAGATCTTGGGGATGAGACCCAAAGAAAGGAAGGCAGATTAGTGACTATGGATAACCAAGGCCAACTAACTTAAGGATGAGATCCAGGGTGGCTTTAAAAAGCCTAGAGCCATCTTTTAGCTGTACTTCAAAACAGAGCTCTGTAACCAAAGTTCCCCAAATGATGAAGATAAACTTGTCCTTCCTTAGGTCTAAGACACTTTTAACATGGTTTTTAAGGCTTGGCTCCATCAAGTGTGGGTGGTACTGTTTTCTTCCATCAGATAGAGTGTTGAAACTCAAAAGCTTGGGTTTCCTGATGGTCCAATGGTTAAGAATCCACCTTACAATGCATGGGACACCAGTTCGATTCCTGGTGTGGGAAGATCCCACATACTGTGGAGCAATTAAGTCCATGCACTCAAAACTACTGAGCCCGAGCTCTAGAGCCCATAAGATGCAACTACTGAGCCCATGTGACTCAGAGCTTACACTCTGCAATAAAAGAAGTCACTGCAATGAGAAGTCCACTCACCTCAACTAGAGAGGAGCCCCCATTTGCTGCAATCAGAGAAAGCCTGCATCAGCAATGAAGATCCACCACAGCCAAAATATAAAATAGATCAATAAATCTTTAAAAACATACACACAGACACTTATGTTTGTGGTTCTGAACCACTCCTCCATGACAGAGAATGGAAATCTCTTATTTGGTAACAACACCATATGACCCTGTACAATGATTACACTATAAAAGATTTTTAACACTGATTTTTCACTATATTCATGAACAAATTTGATCCTCTCAAAAACTATATGAAGTAGGCAGGGCAGATATGCAGGTTTTATGAGTCCATCTACACAAATGTCAAAATAAGCAGGACTAATGACTATATTAAAAGTTATGATGGTGGTTGCCTTTGGGAAGAAGAAAGACAAGTGACTGGGAGGAAGCATGAAGGGACTTTCTGGAGGTGCTGATGTCTTGACCTGGCTGGTGATTACATGGGCATGCTCACTATATAGTTCATTGATTTTTATCCTCCTTATTTGTGCATATTCTGTAACCATGTTACACTTCAATAAAAACTTTATTTTTAAAAATGATGTGGTGCTAATCACTGCATCATCAGATCAGATCAGTCGCTCAGTCATGTCTGACTCTTTGCGACCCCATGAACTGCAGCACGCCAGGCCTCCCTGTCCATCACCAACTCCCGGAGGTCACTCAGACTCACATCCATCGAGTCAGTGATGCCATCCAGCCATCTCATCCTCTGTCGTCCCCTTCTCCTCCTGCCCCCAATCCCTCCCAGCATCAGAGTCTTCTCCAATGAGTCAACTCTTCGCATGAGGTGGCCAAAATACTGGAGTTTCAGCTTTAGCATCATTCCTTCCAAAGAAATCCCAGGGCTGATCTCCTTCAGAATGGACTGGTTGGATCTTCTTACAGTCCAAGGGACTCTCAAGAGTCTTCTCCAACACCACAGTTCAAAAGCATCAATTCTTCGGCGCTCAGCCTTCTTCACAGTCCAGCTCTCACATCCATACATGACCACAGGAAAGACCATAGCCTTGACTAGGCGAACCTTTGTTGGTAAAGTAATGTCTCTGCTTTTGAATATGCTATCTAGGTTGGTCATAACTTTCCTTCCAAGGAGTAAGCGTCTTTTAATTTCATGGCTATAAATGGTACTGAACAGACATATATGGTGAAAGAGGCAGTAAAAATACTGAATGTATTATAAAATGAAAACCACTAATTGTGAATGCAAAATTACTTTTTAATTCAGCCAGTTCCATTTATTTCATACCCATTTACAATGCAAAGTAAAAAATAAGAAAAAAGATTATATAAAAGGAAACAAAAACTATTATAGTTAAGGATATAATATTTTTTTCTATCGTCACCATATTCCCCACCTCTATCATTTCTCCCTTTTGATATTTTCTTATTTTCCACAATTCTCCCCCTTCTTTCCTATCTCCTCTAACCCTCCAAGATCTTTTTCAAGATAACTGGAGATGATGACACAAGAGCACACTGGGGAGCTTCCTGGGTCAGCTGAGGACAAATCTTTCTTTCACATCTCTTCTTTTCTCTTCTTGCCCTCAAATTCCATATTTTTCCCACCATATCTTTCTCACATCTCTCCTTTTGTTTCTTACATCCATTCTTCTTCCTCATTATACACCCTGAGTCCACATGAAATGCACGTAATTGTAAAAAGCAGTCTTGTAAAATTATGTTCCTCTATATAAACAGGACTGAAGCTTTAAATAGTGTTACAAGTATGGCTGTACATATGAAAATATAGCCAGCAGTCTTTTCTTTGACAAATGCAAAGAAATTGATGCTTTTTCTGACTTTGTAATTTTCCACACTTCAAAACTAGGCATTGGTTTTCAATGCCTTTTATGGCCCCCAAACACCTGAGGAACATGACATACTCAGCATAACAGCAGTGTGACGGTTAATTTTATATGCCAATTTGGCTGAGCATGGTGCCCAGCTATTTGGTCAAATATTATTCTAGAAGTTTCTGTGAAAGCATTTTTTGGACAAGATTAACATTGAAACCAGTAGTCTTTGAGAAAGCAATAATGTGGTAGGTCTTACTATCAGTTGATGGCCTTAACAGAACAAAGGCTGATCTTCGCTGAGAGCAAGAAGGAATTCTGACAGAAGACTGCCTTTGGGCTGCAACGGTAACTCTTCCCTGGGTCTCCAGCCTGCCAGCCTATTTGGTAGATTTTAGACTTACTAAGCCTCCATAATCACATGAGCCAATTCCTTATGATAAATCTATTTTCACTGAGGAAACAATCTATTATACAACTGCATCAAAGAATAAAATACTTAGGAGCAAACCTGCCTAAGGAGGTAAAAGACCTGTACTCAGAAAACTTTAAGACAATGAGGAAAGATACTGAAGACAACACAAACAGATGGAAAGACATACTATGTTCATGAATTCAAATAATTAATATTGTTAAAATGATCATACTCCCCAACGCTATCTACAGATTCAATGTAATCCCTACCAAAATATCAAAGGCATTTTTTATTTTTTACAGAATTACAACAAATAATTTTAAAATTTATATGGAAACACAAAAGACCCCCTAATAGCTAAAACAATCTTGAGAAAGAAAAATGAAGCTGGAGGAATCAGGCTCCCTTGACTTCAGACTATACTACAAAGTCACAGGTATCAAAACAGCATGGTGTTGGCACAAAAAGAGAAACATAGATCAAATGAAAAGAATAGACAGCCCATAAAAAAACCCATGCACTTATGGTCAAATCTTCTATGATAAAAGAGGCAAGAATATGCAACAGAGAAAAGACAGTCTCTTCAGTAAGTGGTGCTGGGGAAACTAGACAGTTACCTGTAAAATAATGTAATTACAACATTCTCTAACACCATATACAAAAATAAACTCAAAATGGATTAAAGACTTAAATGTCTGACTGGAAACCATAAAAATGCCAGAAGAAAACATACACAGAACACTCTTTGATATAAATCCTAGCAGTGTTTTTTTGGATCTGTCCCCTAAGGCAAAGGAAAAGCAAAAATAAACAAAAGGATGTAGTTAAAAGCTTTTGCACAGCAAAGGAAATCACCAACTAGATGAAAAGACAACCTACTGAATGGGAAAAAATATCTGCAAGTGATATGACTGATAAAGGGTTACTACCCAAAATACATAAATAGCTCATAAAACACAACATCCAAAAAAAAAAAAAAATTAAAAATGGACAAAAGGCCTAAAGAGACATTTTTCCAAATAAGACAAACAGATGGCCAACAGGGACATCTCAACATCATTAATCATCAGAGAAATGCAAATTAAAATCATAATGAGATATCACACCACACCTGTCAGAATGACTATCATCAAAAAAAATACAAATAACAAAAGTTGGTGAGGATGTAGAGAAAAGGGAGCACTTGGTGAGAATGTAAATTGGGGTAGCCACTGTGGAAAATAGTATGGAGGTTCCTCAAAAAACTGCAAACAGAACTACCATATAATCCAGCAATTCTACTCCTGGGTATATATCTGAAAAAAATAAAAATGCTAATCCAAAAAGATACATGCACTCAGTATTCACAGCAGCATTATTTATAACACAACAGCCAAGATATGGAAGCAACCTAAGTGTTCATCAACAGATGAACAGATAAAGAAGTTGTGGTATGTATGCACAACGGAATACTACTCAGCTAAAAAAAAAAAAAAAAAAAAAGAAATCTTGCCATCTGAAACAAAACGGATGAACTAGGATGGTATTATGCTTAGTGAAAAAAGTCAGACAGACAAAGACAAATACTGTATGTTATCACTTACATGTAGAATCTAAAAAAAAATAGAGAATATACTAGTAAATGTAACAAAAAAGAATCAGACTCACAGATGCAGGAGACAAACTAGTGGTTACCAGCAGGAGAAGAAACGGGGAGGGGAAAAATAGGGACAGGGTATTAATAGGCGTAAACTACTATGTGTGGGCTTCCCAGGTGGCTCAGTGGTAAAGCATCTGCCTGCCAACGCAGGAGACTCAAGAGACGTGGGTTTGATTCCTGGGTCGGGAAGGAGACGTGGGTTTGATTCCTGGGTCGGGAAGATCCCCTGGAATAGGAAATGGCAACCCATTCCAGCATTCTTGCCTGAAAAATTTCATAGACAGAGGAGCCTGGTGTGCTATAGTCCATGGGGTTGCAAAGAGGCAGACACAAATGAACACACAGACACATTATGTATAAAATAAACAGGCTACAAGGATATATTGTACAGCACAGGGAATATAGCTAATATTTATTTTTAATAACCAAATATTTAATAATATTTTTAACAACCAAATGAAATATCACCTTTAAAAACGTGCATCACTGTGTTGTATACCTGAAACTTATATTTCGTACATCAACTATACCTCAATTTTCACAAAACAGAATGAATGAACAAATGAATAAATAAATCTCTGTGTCTACACACACACACACACACACACACACACACACCCTTTTGGTTCTCTTTCTCTGTAGAACACTGACAAAACATAAGTATCTAAGTGAGGCACTGATTCTCAACTAGAGATGAGGGAGATGCGGGGTTGATAAAAAGAGCAAAGGAGTTGGGGATAATAGGTAATTTTGAAAAGGCCTGATGCAGACTTTGTGAATACTGATTCAAAAGCCATCCACAACCTTTGTCTATTACAGAGATGAAATGCTAAAATGAATTTTCCCCCTTTGCCTGCAGCTACGGGGTAACCCTGTGACAGAGTTGTGGCCATATTCTTGAGAATGGCTTCCGTCCGGAATACAAAGCGAAAGCCCCACTAGGAGAAAGCACCATGCTCTAGCCATTCTCCCTGCCTGCTCTGCTAGGATTCAGATGTCAGAGCAGGGCCTGGAAGACCTGAAGATCGGCTCTGCTGCTGCCACCATTCCCCAGTGCTCCATGCACAGTATTCTCAACAGAAAGCAAGCAGAATCTGGCTTCTCGGGCCAACTTGTATTGAAAGCTGAGAAACTTAACCTATTTCATGTTAAATATTATTATATAGAGAGCTTTAAAAAATACAGCTGTACTCGTTCTCCACTGAGGCTAGCTAAGGTCAAGATTTTCAGTGGGAAGGACCTGGGCTCGAAGAATTTCCCAAAAGTAATAATTATGAAGCACTGATAATTAAAATTATAATGGTTATGAATCACTGAATTAATAAAGGCGGCTGTAGGGTCTTAAAAAGAGTCTTTGAAAATATGACCTGAATTTTTTTTAATGGCATTCCACTTTAAACATAAGAGGATTGAGTGGCACTTTGACAGCACTGCATTTTGTAATGTAGTATTGCATTTAAAATTTTACCTCAATTAACTTTTAGTATATGTTACAGTTGAGAACTAAAGAATCCCTCAGAGAACTAAAAATCACTATGTAATAAAACCTCACTAACAAATTATTAACAAGGAACTTACGAGCCAAGTTATTGAATGTAAAAGAAATGCCCAAATTACCTAATAATTTTTAAAGTCAACAGTATTATATTTTTGAAGCTATCCATGATTCAGCTTTAAAAATATTTTCTCCAGTTCTACCTATAAGAAAAAAAAAATCAAGTGCTACTGAATCATGTTTTATGCTTCAAAGTTTTGTACTTACCTTTTTTTTCTCCAGTGTAGGGCACATAGTCTTCCCTGTCCTTATGCTCCAAAGCTTCCTTCTCCAGATATGAAAGGAGGTGTTCTCGATCAAATGGCCCTGTGGCAGACTTTGATGTCTGGTTCTTCTGCCGGAACCCTGCAGGCAGAAGGGCGTTCTGCCAAAGAGAATGAATCAGCCATTATGACCAGCAAGAACGCTAATGCAATATGTGTCCAGATATTACCCATCTAAGAAAGAATTATAGACTAGAATGAGATGTAGGCATTAAAGACTTCATTACAGGGTTCAAGGGCAGCAACATAAAAGTATTCCAAACAAAGTTTTTTAAAATTAGGTAAAATTAACTCACACTATTATTTAAATAGGCACATTATCTCTTCTTCAGAGAGTATTCTACTAGCAGGAAACATCCTTTATTTTTCAAGTGTCCTGGGACAGTAATAAAAAATAGTTTGTGATGCTTAATAACAGCTCAACATATATGTATATACAGAAAATTCTGTAACATTCACTGCAAAAGAATGCTAAATGACTATATACATCATAGTACTTCATAATGTCTATTTCATCATAAGATTTTTTTCACAAGAAAACTATGTATACATACAGTATATCTATACAGGATATCAGGCAATTAACATTTACTTGTCTGTGTTTAAATGCAATGTGTTCAACTTCTATGTGTACGTATGTGTATATACATCGGAACTAGGATGTATTTGGAGCAACCACTGTCATTGGGTATTCATGCACTAAGACACTCAGAGATTCTTACGGCAAGAGTTATATCCCTAGGTTTCCATGTGGGTACAGCCTTTTTGAGTGCATGGAGCAACTGACAGTTGGGAGAGAGATGGGAGGCGATGGACTAAAGTTTTCTTTTTTAGGTCCTACTCTGTATTTTCACTAAGCCCAAAAATAACAAGCAGTGACTAGACAATGTGAGGGTCATCCTTTTGCTTGTCAAAAACCAAAGAGGTGATACCACCTTGTCTCACAGTTCTTAAGTATTCTTTGCTTTGAAAATGGGAGGCAGGCAAAAAGTCACATAAAAGGGCCAACTCTGTTCTGAAGTGCCTCCCAATATCTGTGAGGATGTTGAATCTCCTGGCTATTATAAGATCATTTTTCATTGGGGTAATCTTATATGGATAATGATAAAAACAAATTTTCATTGTATAACTAAAAATATGGTATCGCACTTCAACTCTGGCCATTTGCTGAAATCCACAATAATTTTCATAAAATTCATCTTTTGTGTTTTCCTCATATAATGTTGCATGTATTACACAGAAAGTTCATCTTTCAAGATGAAATACAAAAGAGATCTGTTCCTAACTATGCACCAAAAATGTTTCCACAACACAAAACTGTCTATAAGAACAAAAAAAGAAACACAAGATTTCTACCCTCTGGCTTTGAAATCAAGGCAAGAGCTTCACATGAGGAATCCATTCCCAACCAACCATCCTACCATTTTTACTTCCTAAAGAGCTGTCTAACTTTCCTCCATCTCTAACACAATTACTCTGGTCTACACTACGATCCAAGCTGGGATGGAAAATTGCAGAGGCCTCTCAACTGGTCTCCCTGGCTCAGTTGCCAAATACTCATCAACCTTCACTCCCACCCCATCCCCCCACCCAGAGGTTACCCAGCCTCACCTCACACACCCTCTCCATTCCAGCTACATCAGCCCTTGTTCCTCCCTTTTACCTGCCATATACTTCCTTCCCTGGGATGCTCTGTCCATCCTTTTTGTTACTCATTTTTCAGAATGCAGCTTCATCCCTCCACGGAAAGCTTTTCCTAACCTCCCATTATATGCTCTTATATGGCTTGATTATTTGATTAATATCTAACTCCCCCAACTCCTACCAGCCTGTCTCATGAGGGCAAAGACCATACATGTTTAGATCACTCTTGCATCCCTAGTCTTTCCCATTCTGTTGTTTTCCTCTATTTCTTTGCATTGATCACTGAAGAAGGCTTTCTTATCTCTTCTTGCTATTCTTTGGAACTCTGCATTTAGATGTTTATATCTTTCCTTTTCTCCTTTGCTTTTCGCTTCTCTTCTTGCACGATAAAGGACAGAAATGGTATGGACCTAACAGAAGCAGAAAATATTAAAAAGAGGTGGCAAGAATACACAGAAGAACTGTACAAAAAGAGCTTCACGATCCAGATAATCATGATGATGTGATCACTGACCTAGAGCCAGACATCTTGGAATGTGAAGTCAAATGGGCCTTAGAAAGCATCACTATGAACAAAGCTAGTGGAGGTGATGGAATTCCAGTGGAGCTATTCCAAATCCTGAAAGATGATGCTGTGAAAGTGCTGCACTCAATATGCCAGCAAATTTGGAAAACTCAGCAGTGGCCACAAGATTGGAAAAGGTCAGTTTTCATCCCAATCCCAAAGAAAGGCAATGCCAAAGAATGCTCAAACTACCGAACAACTGCACTCATCTCACACGCTAGTAAAGTAATGCTCAAAATTCTCCAAGCCAGGCTTCAGCAATATGTGAACCGTGAACTTCCTGATGTTCAAGCTGGTTTTAGAAAAGGCAGAGGAACCAGAGATCAAATTGCCAACATCTGCTGGATCATGGAAAAAGCAAGAGAGTTCCAGAAAAACATCTATTTCTGCTTTATTGACTATGCCAAAGCCTTTGACTGTGTAGATCACAATAAACTATGGAAAATTCTGAAAGAGATGGGAATACCAGACCACGTGATCTGCCTCTTGAGAAATCTGTATGCAGGTCAGGAAGCAACAGTTAGAACTGGTCATGGAACAACAGACTGGTTCCAAATAGGAAAAGGAGTACGTCAAGGCTGCATATTGTCACCATGTTTATTTAACTTATATGCAGAGTACATCTTGAGAAATGCTGGACTGGAAGAAACAGAAGTTGGAATCAAGATTGCTGGGAGAAATATCAATAACCTCAGATATGCAGATGACACCACTTTTATGGCAGAAAGTGAAGAGGAACTCAAAAGCCTCTTGATGAAAGTGAAAGTGGAGAGTGAAAAGGTTGGCTTAAAGCTCAACATTCAGAAAACGAAGATCATGGCATCTGGTCCCATCACTATATGGGAAATAGATGGAGAAACAGTGGAAACAGTGTCAGACTTTATTTTTCTGGGCTCCAAAATCACTACAGATGGTGACTGCAGCCATGAAATTAAAAGATGCTTACTCCTTGGAAGGAAAGTTATGACCAACCTAGATAGCATATTCAAAAGCAGAGACATTACTTTACCAACAAAGGTTCGCCTAGTCAAGGCTATGGTCTTTCCTGTGGTCATGTATGGATGTGAGAGCTGGACTGTGAAGAAGGCTGAGCGCCGAAGAATTGATGCTTTTGAACTGTGGTGTTGGAGAAGACTCTTGAGAGTCCCTTGGACTGCAAGGAGATCCAACCAGTCCATTCTGAAGGAGATCAGCCCTGGGATTTCTTTGGAAGGAATGATGCTAAAGCTGAAACTCCAGTATTTTGGCCATCTCATGCGAAGAGTTGACTCACTGGAGAAGACTCTGATGCTGGGAGGGATTGAGGGCAGGAGGAGAAGGGGACGACAGAGGATGAGATGGCTGGATGGCGTCACTGACTTGGTGGGTGTGAGTCTGAGTGACCTCCGGGAGCTGGTGATGGACAGGGAGGCCTGGCGTGCTGCGGTTCATGGGGTCGCAAAAGAGTCGGACACGACTGAGCGATTGATCTGATCTGATCTGCATCCCTAAGTCTAGCATAGTACCTGAGATATAAAGGTTGCTTCCCACCCCCAACAGTTATTGAATAAAGACTTTAAAAATGCATTTATTTTATGTATTCATTTGGCTGTGCCAGGTCCCAGTCACAGCACTCGGCACCTCTGGCCTTTGTTGCGGCACATGGGATCTTTAGTTGTGGCATGTGGGACATTTAGCTGCCCCATGTGGGACCTAGTTTCCTGACCAGGGATCGAACCTGTGCCCCTTGCATTGAGAACGTGGAGTCCTAGCCACTGGACCGTCAGGGAAGGCCCTGAATAAGGATTTGAGAATACTTTTTTAAAAAAGATTGTTTTGATGTTGACCATTTTAAAGTCTTTATTGGATTTGCTACAGCATTGCTTCTGTTTTATATTCTGATTCTTTTGGCCTCAAAGTATGTGGAATCTTACTACCGGACAAGGGGTCAAACTCATACCCCCTGCATTGGAAGGCTCAGTCTTAACCACTAGTTCACCAAGGCAATCTCAAGGATATTTTTAAAGAAAAATGCTCATTAAGGCAAATTAATACAAACTACTTCCCTTCACCATCAATAAGACCCTTATACATATACTGCTATTTCATGATGGTAGCAATAGAGTTGCAGTGTTCCACCTGCCTATTCAAGCCCATATTAAACATACAGGTTTTAAATGCTACATTAGCTGGAACCCTGGCTCCTTAAATACAGTTACTGATCACAAAGTAAATGAGAGCTATCTGGCTTTGGAGGCCAAAAGCTAAGCTTTATTAGAAGTACACTTTAATCAAGTAAGTTAATAGATCATAATTACTTAACAGATAAAAATATATTTTATCTATTAATAAATAGATAAAAATCTCATTAAAATTACATTCTTCTCCCTTACAGTGAAATGCTGTTCTAATAATTAATTCCCAGTTTAGAATTGAAAAAATAGCTTTTGCCTAGACTGATTGGCTGTCTTTTGGAGACAGAAGTTTAAAAAAAACAGTTAAGTTAGCAAATGAGTAAACTGAATGTAGCATAAGGAAAGTAAAATGGCCCTCCAAAATATTTATGAGATATCATATTCACACTGCATCAAGCTGTCAATAAACATCACTTCTAGTCTCAACTAATAGTACCAGGGGTGGGGGAGTCTCAACTAGGATTGGGGAGTTTACAAAATACATTCAAAAGTTAGAACTCAAGTCTCTCCATACAAGAAGCATGCCATGGATTTCCAAATAAGAAAATAAAAGCCATCAGCTTTTAGACCTACAGCATAAGGCACAAATTAAAGGGGACTCACTGTCATTTAACAGAAAGACCACCAGACTCTACCAGGCATCAATCAGGTAGTGAAGGATATAGTCTCAGGTCTTTCCACAATTGTAAAACTGAGGCAAGTCACCTAACTTTGTTTTCTATCTGTGAAACAGAGGACAAGAGCTAGATCAATTCTTCTCAACAAAGGGTGTTTTTGTTCCCCAGGGGACAACTGGCAATATCTGGAAATATTTTTGATCGTCACAACTGGTGGGAGAGCATGTTAACCATATTTTAAATTTTCTGTATTTTAGGATGCTTTGACATTGTGGGGGCCTTGCTAATCCTGGAAAGAACGCCCCTCGCAGGGCTAACCAGTTCCTAGGGATAGCAAACAACTCTGTCATCACTGTGCCTTTCATACGAAACCAGAGACTGCATCCGCAATCACCTCTTCTACCTCTCACACACGAAGCCAATACTTGCTCTGCCCTAAATTGGCCCAGGACCAGATACCAGATAACTAGAAGCCACTCCTGTAGCCCAGAGACACTGAAATTATTCAAACTGCCCAATCCTACGCTTGCCCACACTTGCTTACTCTGTCTCACCTATTTTTCCCTTGGAAAGCACAATAAAAGTTCTAGGGCATACTTGCTCCTCATTCCTTCTGACTCCTGGCCAACCCCCTGCTTCCCCTGGCGGCCCTGCGCAGCTTGGTGTGCCTCCTGCTGTTGGGAACTGTAAGTAATAAACTCTTCTTTCAAGTAAGTTATTCTTACATGTCATCTTACCAGACCTGATTAAAACAAAATCCCAGGTACGTTCTAGAACAGGAGGGTGTGCTATTAGTATGTAGTGAGCAGAGGTCTAGGATGCTGCTAAACATCCCATAATGCATCAGACAGCCCACAGCAAAGAATTACCCAGCCCCAAATGTCAACAGTGCCAAGGTTGAGAAACTCTGGACTAGATGAAAGCTTTATGTTCCTACTGTTTGATTCAAATAGGTCTGACAGGTTGAAATGCCTGGGGAAGATTCTGCTGTGACATGCAAAAGAGCACTGTTATTCTGAGTTATCCTACAGACTTAGGTGCACTAAAAAATCTTCCTTATAGTAACAATTATGGTTAAGGGATTTGATCTGTAGTACTGACACATTAACCAAGTGCTGAAGTAATGCTGAGAACAGGAGTGTAATGCTCAATAAAAATTAAAAAATATTTTAGCAGGAAATAAACATGTGGCAGTGACAAGAACACTTTCATAAAACAAACTCTTCCACAATCCATAAAAGGCACTAAAAATCAATGTCTTGGCATAATAAAACATGGTAAAGAAAAGAAGCCCAGCAAACAGTCATTATCTTCAGATTAGGGAGCCATAAACTCAGTGTTCTCCCCTGTCTGCCACTTACCTTCACCCCCCACCCAACTGCTGCTGCCCCCTGAAACATATCAGGGATTAATAATGATTCAAGGATCAAGGATCTCTACCATAGCCTTAAGTAATGTATAAGATAAACAACATGCATTTTGCAAAACAAAACATATTCAGGTCTGCTTTACATGGATTGCAGTACTGCCCAGAGTTTACTTAGATCTATTTTACCAATGACTGAAAACTTTGATCCAGTTTGTTCAGCATCTTTCAGAAAGGTAAGCATTAGATTTAAGGTCATGAAGAACCTTCTAGAGACACTTTCTACACTGCAACCATCCTGATATAGAAGCCCTGAAGAGGCACAGAGGCTGGTATATGTTGTATTTTACCCAAAACATTATTCCCTGCCCAGAGAGAAAAGATCTCTTAAAAGGGAGAAAATTTCGGGATATGTTTGAAAATAAAAACGTTGGAAAAAATGCTTAGACTAGTTATGTTATTAGAGATACAAGGCAAAAATGGGGGAATTGAGAAGGAGGCAAAAGTTCATTTGGATAAAGAGGAGTGGGAGGGCAGTGTCAGGGAAAAGTCATGAAAAAGGTAAGTGCTCGAAGGCAGCTACTTAGTATCAAACGGTTTCAAAAGTTATTTCATTTCTCTTTATGACCTAGCACCTACCTCAGGGTCAAGATCATCCAGAACAGTTTCCAGTTGTTTCAGCTCTACTTCTGACAGATTCCCAAGGAGTTCATCTTCATCCAGGTCCTTGTATTTTTCTAAGTCCTTCCGGAACGACAGTGCCATGGTTTGCAGTAGAGGAAGTCACTTAATTTTTGCTATCCAGTACCGTAAGAAGTGATTTTTTTTTCTCAAAACTATGGAGAGAAAAGAAAAACATTTAAAATGTTATGTCATGTCCACCTTACTTCGATCTATTCTAGGTTAAATGAAATGTAATTTCCATGTATCGTAAATTCTTTGACCATATATCACGCACTACCCTCCTCTTCGAATCATTAAATGCCTTTACCTCTTGTCTTTTGTTGACAAAAAGCAACCAAACGAAAACAGAAAGCCACAACTAGGAATAAAGAGGTGAAGGAGCGAATAAAATTCAAATCCATCAAAACAGCTTCTTGATAGTACTTAGATTTCCCGATAACTGAGTTTTAGGGGGGAAGAATTTATGTATCAAAATATAATTTTTTCCATCAATGGTTTTCAAATGAGTGCTACCAGCATACTTTGTTTAAGCACAGTATGTTTGAGGTATGCTTGTTTTGCTATAAATTGCTTAGAAGAACATTATTTTCTGACTCAATGTAGAGGGGATATTAATATACTTTCCACAGGAGAAGTGGCCGTTGGAAGAAAATGAGAAGGTGCATTTTAAAAATATTTTTGATAAGGCATTTTTTCCTTCTAATTTATATTTTGCTGCATTATGAAAATACATTTATTTGGCAAAGTAATCTAGGTTCCAAGTTGAAATAAAATTCTGAAGAAAGCGTACTGATAATTTTTTAAATATTAAATATTATATATACTCTAAACAATACATACTAACATTCTTATTAGGAAAAGGCATCTTTAAAGGAAAAAAAAAACAACACAGCATTCTGAAAATGCTTTAGAAAAAAACTCAATACTATGCTGCGATATGTCATCCATTGACCGGAAAGATTGGTCAAGTGGGTCTGGTGATAGGAAAGGATCTCACATTTCCTCACCATGTCCATCCCTCCCAAACAGCTCTGAAGTGACTCAAAAAGGAGCATTTTTCCAGATACAGCAGGACTGTACCACAGGAAAAAAATACTTAAAATAAGAACCACAAAAAGTGTGAAATAAAAATGAAGTATTTCTATAAATTCTAGCTACATATGTGGATCATTTGTCTCACAAATGTTTCTGTGTGATTAAGAAATAATCCTGAGACTTAGCGATGTGGCTAAATTTTTCTCAGCTGTAAAACATCCAGTACTTTAAAGCTGGGATACACTTTCTACTCCCATCTCCCAATTTCTCCTAACTTAATATTTTTACTAATACATTTTCCTCCTCAAACTAGCAACACTTTATGGATCCTTTTATGTGTTTTCATCTCCTACGAAGAAAGGAAGGTTCACTACAGGGGTCTGTCAGCTAGCAAACATCTGGGTCCAATAACAAGCAAATAAATGGAGCTGTACTTACACAGATGTTAAATTAGAGGCATTGTGTAAAACAGCCCTAGATGGGTCTGGCTTACACCTGTTCTGCTGGCACCTCATCTGGTTTAGCAGCAACCCTGGATTATTTTTCGCTTTTTTGAACACATAATTATTATCATTATTGTCATTACTAAGCTTGGTAAACCTCCTCTGTACTTCCAACTTTAAGAATACATGCTTACCAAGCATCCAGGGAGTATATCTTCTCAACTAAAAGCAATAAAGTTTGTGGAGACTATTCAATAGAAGGTATCAGCACTTTCAAATATATTAACCATAAAATGCAATTTTAAAGAAGGTGGCAGGTAACTACAGGGGAAAAAATAGAAAACATTTTGAAAAAATACTTCCTTCATTAAAGTATCAGTGATGTATTTGAGACAGATAAGGGTAATAAACTGATAAGTACATGAATATGTACTAAGAGTAATCAATCAGCTTTCGCTATTTTTTAATGTTTGAACAATCAATTCAAAGTCTTTACTGTAGTTTAACATATTTTTGAGGTTTATCAGTTCAGTTCACTTACTCAGTCATATCTGACTCTTTGTGACCCCATGGACTGCAGCACGCCAGGATTCCCTGTCCATCACTAACTCCCAGAGTTTACTCAAACTCATGTCCATCAGTGATGCCATCCAACCATCTCATCCTCTGTCCTCCCCGTCTCCTCCTGCCTTCAGTCTTTCCCAGAATCAGAGTCTTTTCAAATGAGTCAGTTCTTCATATCAGGTGGCCAAAGCATTGGAGTTTCAGCTTCAGCATCAGTTCTTCCAATAAATATTCAGGACTGATTTCCTTTAGGATGGACTGGTTGAATCTCCATGCAGTCCAAAGGACTCTCAAGAGTCTTCTTCAACACCACAGTTCAAAAGCATCAATTCTTTGGTGCTCAGCTTTTTTTATAGTCCAACTCTCACATCCACACATGACTACTGGAAAAACTATAGCTTTGACTAGACAGACCTTTGTTGGCAAAGTAATGTCTCTGCTTTTTAATATGCTGTCTAGGTTGGTCATAGCTTTTCTTCTGAAGAGCAAGCATCTTTTAATTTCATGGCTTCAGTCACCATCTGCAGTGATTTTGTAGCCCCCTAAAATAAAACTGTCAATCGTTTCCCCATCTGTTTGCCATGAGGTTTATAGCATACAATAAAGCCAACACTTTGCTCAATAAATATTTCAAAGAAATAAGTATTAATTATTTTGAGCATCCCCTCACCTTACTCTCAAGTGTTCCAGCTTGGGCCATAAAATAAACAGTCATCCTGTAAAAGTGGGGTTCAGCTGTTCACTGCTTAAAAGCCAATAAAGAAGCAAGGCTGGTGAAAAGGACACTTTGCTTTATTTTGGATGCCCGCAGCTGGGGGTGGGGGGCTGTCCAAAGGTCAACCCCCACTCTCCCGGCCAACAATCAGTGGGCTAGAGCTTTTATAGGCCAAGAGAAGGGGCTACATACAGAAACAGCACAGTCACCTCTGACAGGCATCTGAGATTGGTCATTGGTGGTCTGATCAGCATCATCTTGATATGTTTTAAGTACAGTTAATTTTTAGTTCCAGGGTTGGTTGTTTCCATTTCTTAAGGCCAGCTCTTGGAATTGTGTCAACTTAAGTCTTGGCTACAATCTGGTAATCATGTAACTAACTTCTCCACTGGTGGGGGTTTCAGTAACTATGACAGCTCATAGGACATGGCTCAAAACATTATCTACAACCCTTGTGAGTGTGTCAGTCATGTCTGACCCTTTGCAACCCCATGGACTCTAGCTTGCCAGGCCCCTCTGTTGCTGGAATTTACTGTAGCTTACAGTAAAGAACCTGCCTGCAGTGCAGGAGACCTGGGTTCAATCTCTAGTACAGGAAGATCCCTGGAGAAGGGAATGGCTACCCACTCCAGTATTCCTGCCTGGAGAATTCCAGGGACAGAAGAGCCTGGTGGGCTACAGTCCAAGGGGTAGTAAAGAGTCAGACACAATTGAGTGACTAACATGTACGTACAGCCCTTGAGAGGGAACTGAAAGTCCGTGACTGCTTAATGACTAAACTAGTGTTGTTTGGCCTCCTTTGACTGTTTTCCTTTGCTTCTTCATGTTCGCACTTCTCTGATTAAACTTATTCTTTAGCTAAACAGTTTCAACAGAAAAAAAGCAGGTAGAGGACATGAAGGACAATATCCATAGGGTCCTGCTCCATTTCAATCTTACTAATAAGGTACCGTAATGGGCAATATGATAGGAATGAGGCATTAGGGACAAAGGCAATGTTACATGCCACTCAGGATCTATAGGTTTGGAACATGACATCCCTTAAAGTGACTGAATAGATTACTCCAAGAGATGGCTCCTTATCCCAAAGTAAAATGTGTCACGCAAAGCACTGAATAGTATTGCTTAAAGATTAATAAAATGAACACTATGAGAACATACAACCCAGCCTCAGAAAGAGAACATTACTAGTACTCCCATGTTCCCCTTTCCATCCCTTCCTCTAGAAGTAGTAGCCAGAAGTATTGAATTTTGAGTTAATCATTCTCGTACTTTCTTTAGTTTTACCTCAAATGTACATATCTTTAAACAGTTTTAGTTTTGCTATTTTTGGTACATATACACATGTGGACTTGTACATTACGTATCTTATCTTTTTCCTGATATATTTATTTAATTTAATTTTAAAAATCTCTTACAATGCTGTGTTGCTTTCTGCCATACAACAATGCAAATCATCCATAATTATACAAACATTCCCTCCCTCCCCTCCCCACATCCCATCCCTCCAGGTCACCGCAGAGCGCAAGACTGGGCTCCCTGTGCCACACAGCAACTTCTCACTAGCTATCCAGCCTACACCTGACAGTGGACATATGTTGATGCTTGCTTTATTCATCTCACTCTCCCTCCCCACACCGTGTCCACAAGTATGACTTGCTTTTTATACTCCACATTGCTTTGTGTTCATATTTAAAGCTGAAATTCTTTCCTTTTCATTTCTATATAATATTCCAATGTATAAATGAACATCTGAAGACCTGCAGTCTTTCCTGCTCTATTTTTCTGCTGTGAAATAGACTGCTTGTTGCCATTTACCTGGTATACATGTGCAAGAGTTTCTTGAAGTTGTCCAAAGCTAGGAATGGAATTGCTGGGACAAGGGTATGGTATTACCAACTTTAGTAGGTAATGTTAAACTATTTTCAAAGTGGTTGTACCAATTTAGATTCCTGGAAGATTCAGTGCATGGCAATTCATGTTGTTCATCCTTGCTAACTACTGATATTATCAAAGGTGGGGTATTCACCCACTCTGGTGGATATGAAATGATATTTCATTGTGGTTTTAATTTGCATTTTGCTGAGTTGTGATGAGGCTGTGCATCTTTTTATGTTCTTGGTTTTCATCACTTAGACACAGTGGTGTTCCTTACTCTATGAAGAACCTCTGCCCATTTTTATTTATCTTTAAAAAACAGGATAGATGCTCTTTACCATATTCTGGATACTAATCTTTGTCAGTTATACATTTCAAATCTCGTCTTCCATTTTAACTCTTACTAATTTATTAAGGTATTTCTTGGGGAAAACATATCAAAATGTTTTTCAGTTATCTAAGGAATGTACTTCCTTGGCTTGTTTTTTCCTTTTCAAAGCAATGCAAAGGCATTTCCTTTAAGTTCAGACTATGGAATTTTGCCAAGAGGCAAGAACTTCCAGGTAGTTCATCCTACCTAACGTTGCTCAAAACTCACCAAAAGCGTTCAGATTCCTAACCTGATTGTACCTCTCATCCTTCCCTGAGGATTAGCTGTGTAGTGACAATATGCCAAGCATTAGCAAGAAAAGCTTCGAACTTCTTAGGAAGGGAAGCTCTGGAAGCTGTGCTTAGCTCTGCTTTCTGTCCATGGATAACATGTCCTCTCTTGCTTGCCCTTTGACATCTGTGTATTGGAAGGAGAACAAATGCTAAATGGTTTCAACCAGTGTCCTAGAGGAAGTATCTTAAATCTACACTGGGTCTACAGGAACTTCTTTTAATCGCCAAGCTAATGTAAAACCCATTTCATAAAAATACACTGCACAATTTACACAGTACAGGAATAGATTTTTTTTTTTAACATAATAATCTCATAGTCATTTTTTTTAAAGGTTGTATATAAGCAAAAGTTAGTTTTGCCAATTAGGTAAACTTTCAGGCAGAAGTAGAAAATTTTTAACTTGAAATTCTGGTATGATCAGACTCTTTAATTCTCTCTCCTTGACTCATTTTTTGGAGCAGTAGTTTTCAAGTTTTAGAGTGAATCAGAACCCCCTGGAGGGCTTGTTAGAACGTCACCCTGAGGCCCGATCCCAAGTTTCCTGATTGAGTAGGTCGAGGGGTAGGGCTGAAAAGCTGCATTTTTAACAAGCTGCCAGCTGGTGCTGATGCAGTCGGTCTGGAACCAGGCTTTGAGAGTCACTGCTCTGCTCTGGAGGAGCTGACTATACATTCTGACAGCTGGATGGCTCATCCTCCTGGCAGCTGTCTTGCCCTGCTCACAGGCTGGAAAGCTCTGTTAGAACAGCCCCAAAGTCTAGAGGGGCTGTTGCCAGGATGCGGTTCCCTTTTCACTCCACCACTGCTCCCCTGGATTCAGCTATTGGAAGCAATACCAAGGAACACAAGGAAACTCCTGGAATGTTCCGCCAAAAGCCTTCATTCCATTAACCAACTTCTTTTCAGTTATTACCTGTCTCTAGAATCCTTATCCTTTTACACACATGACTTCCAGATGGATTGTTAGCCATCAACAGGTGTTTTAAATTTTAGCTTTCTATTTAGATTTTTTTTTTAATAGCTATATTCTAGATCTCTGGGATCACTTTAAATGAAGCACTATTATGAGATTCCAGATGCCATATTTACATTTATATTTATCATTGCATTAGCACCAGGTAGAACTGCTTTAATTGTTCTTGTGGAAAATTCTTAAAGAGATGGGAAAACCAGACCACCTGACCTGCCTCCTGAGAAATCTGTATGCAGATCAAGAAGCAACCATTAGAACTGCACATGGAACAACAGACCGGTTCCAAATTGGGAAAGGAGTGGTCAAGGCTGTATATTATCACCCTGCTTATTTAACTTATATTCAGAGTACATCATGAGAAATACAAGAAAATCAAGATTGCTGGGAGAAATATCAATAACCTCAGATATGCAGATGATACCACACATAGAGCAGAAAGCAAAGAAGAACAAAAGAGCCTCTTGATGAAAGTGAAAGAGGAGAGTGAGAATTGGCTTAAAACTCAACATTCAGAAAACTAAGATCATGGCATTGGGTCCCATCACTTCATGGCAAATAGATGGGGAAACAATGGAAACTGTGACAGACTTTACTTTCCTGGGCTCCAAAACCACTGCAGATGGTGTCTGTAGCCATGAAATTAAAAGATGCTTGCTCCTTAGAAGAAAAGTTATGACCAACCTAGAGAGCATATTAAAAAGCAGAGACAGTACTTTGCCAACAAAGGTCCATCTAGTCAAAGCTATAGTTTTTCCCATAGTCATGTAAGGATGTGAGAGTTTGACTATAAAGAAAGCTGAGTGCTGAAGAACTGATGCTTTTGAACTGTGGTGTTGGAGAAGACTCTTGAGAGTCCCTTGGATTCAAGGAGACCCAACTCGTCCATCTTAAAGGAAATCGGTCCTGAATATTCATTGGAAGGGCTGATGCTGAAGCTGAAACTTCAATACTTTGGCCACCTGATGCGAAGAACTGACTCAATGGAAAAGACACTGATGCTGGGAAAGATTGAAGGCAGGAGGAAAAGGGGAAGACCGAGGATGAGATGGTTGGATGGCATCACCAACGCAATGGACATGAGTTTGAGTAAACTCCAGGAGTTGGTGATGGACAGGGAAGCCCGGTGTGCTGCAGTCCATGGGGTCGCAAAGCATTGGACACAACTGAGTGACTGAACTGAACTGAATACACAGGCAGTTTTAATACCTAAATGATGCATTTGCACAAAATGGAGACAAAGTACTATGTAACCAAAGGATTCTCTGAGGTTCAAATACAGAAAAATAGTAGGAAGAATTACATTTACACATGGCAGATAGTTGGAGAGGCATAATGAATTCATATAGAACTTGAAGCAGTCAGTACCATATTCCCATTGACGGCAATTTAGTTTTTACAAAAATAATCAATTAACACTAGGATCCACAATAATTTAAGAGAACTACCTCTCTACTTAACCAGTGTCCAGTTATTTTCCTTTAGTTTCACTTTTTTTCTAAAATAGAGTTAGATCTTGACACTATTTAAAACAACAACTGGTATACAATGGGCAAAGACAGCCTCTTCAAACTGGACAACTACATGTAAAAGAATGAAATTACAATACTTCCTAACACCACAAACAAAGATAAACTCAAAATGAATTAAAGACCTAAATGTAAGACCAGAA
This sequence comes from Tragelaphus eurycerus, assembly GCA_935064755.1. Taxonomy (NCBI): domain Eukaryota; kingdom Metazoa; phylum Chordata; class Mammalia; order Artiodactyla; family Bovidae; genus Tragelaphus; species Tragelaphus eurycerus. The sequence continues at coordinate 2,144,865 of CAKXYN010000008.1, forward strand.
ACTATATAAAACTCTTAAGAGGAAAACATAGGTAGAATACTCGAAGACTAAATCAAAGCAAGATCCTCTATGATCTACCTCCTAGAGTAAGGGAAATAAAAATAAACAAGTGGAACCTCAGTTCAGTTTAGTTGCTCAGTCGTATCTGACTCTTTGCGACCCCATGGACTGCAGCATGCCAGGCTTCCCTGTCCATCACCAACTCCCGGAGTTTACTCAAGCTCATGTCCATTGATTTGGCGATGCCATCCAACCATCTCATCTTCTGTCATCCCCTTCTCCTCCTGCCTTCCATTTTGAGGAGTCAGTTCGTATCAGGTGGCCAAAGTATTCAGCTGAAGTTTCAGCTTCAGCATCAGTCCTTCCACTGAATATTCAGGACTGATTTCCTTTAGGATGGACTGGTTGGATCTCCTTGCAGTCCAAGGGACTGTAACACCACGTTAAGTGGGACCTTATTAAACTTACCTGGAGAAGGAACTGGCAACCCACTCCAGTATTCTTGCCTGGAAAATCCCATGGATGGAGGAGCCTGGTAGACTACAGTCCATGAGGTCGCAAAGAGTCAGACATGACTGAGTTACTTCACTTTCACTTATTAAACTTAAAAGCTTTTGTGTTGAGGTTTGACAGAAAACAACAAAATTCTGTAAAGCAATTATCCTTCAATTAAAAAAAAAATGAATTTTTTTAAAAAAGCCTTTTGCACAGCAAAGGAAACCACAAACAAGGTGAAAAGACAACCCACAGAATGGGAGAAAATAACAGCAAATGAAACAACTGACAAAGGATTAACTCCCAAAATATACAAGTGGCTCATACAAGTCAATACCAGAAAAACAAACAACTCAATCAAAAAGTGGGAAAAAGACCTAAACAGACATTTCTCCAAAGAACACAGAGAGATGGTAACAAACACATGAAAAGATGCTCAACATCACTCATTATTAGAGAAATGCAAATCAAAACTACAATGAGATATTACTTCACACCAGTCAGAATGGCCATCATCAAAAAGTTTATAAACAATAAATGGTGGAGAAGGTGTGGAGAAAAGGGAACCCCTTTGAACTGTTGGTGAGAATATAAATTGATAAGCCACTAAGGAAGACGGTATGGAGATTCCTTAAAAAACTAGGAATAAAACCATGTGACCCAGAAATCCTATTTCTAGGCATATACCCTTAGGAAACCAAAATTCAAGAAGAAACATGTACCCGAATGTTCACCGCAACACTATTTACAACAGCTAGAACATGGAAGCAAACTAGATGTCCACTGACAGATGAATGGATAAAGAAGCTGTGGTACATATATATGAAATATTAGCCATAAAAAGGAACACATTTGAGTCAGTTCTAATGAGTGGATGAACCTAGAGCCTATTGTACAAAGTAAAGTACGTTGGAAAGAGAAAGATAAATATCATATACTAACACACATATATGGAATCTAGAAAGATGGTACTGATGAAATTATTTGCAGGGCAGCAATGGAGACACAGACATAGGGAACAGACTTGCGAACGTGGTGGAGGGAGGGGAGGAAGGTGAGGGGGAGACATATGGAGAAAGTAACATGGAAACTTACATTACCATATGTAAAACGGACAGCCAACAGAAATTTGCTATACAACTCAGAGAACTCAAACAGGGGCTCTGAAACAACCTAGAGAGGTGGGATGGGGAAGGAGGTTCAAGAGGGAGGAGGGGATATATATGTACCTATGGCTGATTCATGTTGATGTTTGGCAGAAACCAACAAAATTCTGTAACGCAATTATCCTTCAATTAAAAAATACATTTAAAAAATTCTTCCAGTAAAAAAAAAAAAACAAAAAACAAACCCACAACTGGAATTACATGATTCAGAGTTACATTCTTTCAATATATGAGAAGTTAACCCTCATTTCATCACTGTTTCAATAGGCAGACTCTGGGTTCGGCCTCTTAGCTTTCTCTCTTTAATGCACACATGTGGTCATGTGCTCTGGTTCAAAAATCTAAGTCTCACAGTATCTTCAATGGGATAAGGTAAAGTACAGGGTCATTTGGCCTGCTGCCTATTTTTGTAAATAACATTTTACTGGAACATACTCGCAGTCACACTCTTATGTATTACCTGTGGTTGCTCTTGTGCTATAATGGCAAAGTTGAGTAAATATAAGAGAGACCCATGTGGTGTGTCAAACCTGAAGTACTTACTATCTGGTCCTTCAAAGAAAACATTTGCCAACTCCCGACCTACCAGATAAAATCCAAACTCCTCAACATGAGATACAAAGTTTACAAACAGATCCCAGCTAGCTTTCCAACATTATCTCTGGCTGCTGACCATCACATAGCCTATATGCCAAATAGTCCCTAAAGTTTTAGGTCTCTATGCCTTTGCTTATTTCCCTATCTCCACAATGAATGCTCTTTCTCATCTTCCTCTGTCCTCAAATCCTTACATATTCTTTAAGGCCTAAGTAAACGTCATACATATCATCCTGGACATTTTCTCTGCTCTCCATTCCCACCCCCAGGAAAGATCTTCAACTGATAAGATCAACATATGAGGATGAAAAGAGAATGTTTCCCAAAAAAGTAGAACAAATGACTCTAGAATGGTAGTAACATAACCACAGAAAGAAGGGGTTGCCATGCAGATATAAGAAAATGGGGTTCATTAAGCAAGATTTGGCCATGTTCATTCAGCACAAGGAAAGCTCAGTGTCCTAATCAGCAGATGTGATTGGCTAGTTCCCAGTGCAGTTATAAGCCTTGTAGGAAGCAGCTCAGATGGCCAATGCTTAATGTCATTCAATACTTACTCAGTTCCCCTTATTGTTCTCTGTGCTCACCAAGTAATCTAATTAAAATTTGGCTATTCACATAGCTTTCCTCACTGTAAATTAATAAACTGATGTTTTGACTGAAGCACCAGTCTCTTATGAGCATGGTTAGTACGGGCCGTTTTTTAAGAAATCAGGCACCTACTGATGGATTGAAGTCAGGTCTCTGCAAAAACAAAGCTGAGGACCACCACATGAAATTCTATCCCAGGGTTGGCTGGCCAACTATTTATAAAGACACCCTCTATCTCAAGTCAAAGCAACAGTGACAGTGTATTCAGTCACTGTCTGTCTGTCTTGCTGGACACTGTGAGTCTCTCGCAGGAGATATTCTCTCCCAGAGCTCATTTCTTACTGGGATGCCATCAAGAGGCACAATACTTGGTTATTCATAGGTAAGACAATTTTGATTTAACTGGATCATGTATCACTCTCCCCTTTCCTTTTTTTGGTAGTCCCTTTCCGTACTGTTCGTGGCATTCTCGAGGCAAGAATACTGAAATGGTTTGCGATTCCCTTCTCCAATGGACCACATTTTGTCAAAACTCTCCCATGACCCATCTGTCTTAGGAGGTGGCCCTGCACAGCATGGTTCATAGCCTCATTGAGTTACACAAGGCTGTGATCCATGTGATCATTTTGTTTAGTTACCTGATGTGAAGAGTCAACACATTGGAAAAGACTTTGATGCTGGGAAAGATTGAGGGTAGGAGGAGAAGGGGGCAACAGAGGATGAGATGGTTGGATGGCACCACTAAATCAATGGACATGAGTTTGAGCAAACACTGGGAGATAGTAAAAGACAGGGAAACCTGGCGTGCTGCAGTCCCTGGGATCCCAAAGAGTCAGACACAATTTAGTGACTGAACAACAACAACTACCTGTCCCAAATATCTACAGTCTCCTTGTTCCCAAATTGGGAAAGGAGTACGTCAAGGCTGTGTATTGTCACCCTGCTTGTTTAACTTATATGCACAGTACATCACATGAAATGCCAGGCTGGATGGATCACAAGCTGCAATCAAGATTGCTGGGAGAAATATCAGCCACCTCAGACTACGCAGATGATACCACGCTAACGGCAGGAAGTAAAGAACTAAAGAGCCTCTTGATGAGGGTGGAAGAGGAAAGTGCAAAAACTGGCTTGAAACTCAGTATTTTAAAAACTAAGAACATGGCATCCAGTCCCATCACTTCATGGCAAATAGAAGGGAAATATGTGGAAGCAGTGACAGATTTTCTTTTATTGGGCTCCAAAAACACTGTGAACAGTGTCTGCAGCCATGAAATTAAAAGACAATTGCTTCTTGGCAGGAAAGCTATGACAAACCTAGACAGTGTTAAAAAGTAAAGACATCACTTTGCCGACAAACGTCCACTATAGTCAAAGCTATGGTTTTTCCAGTAGTCATGTACAGATATGAGAATTGGACCATAAAGAAGGCTGAGCACTGAAGAATTGATGCTTTTTGAACTGTGGTGCTGGAGAAGACTCTTAAGAATCCCTTGGACTGCAGGGAGATCAAACCAGTCAATTTCATTTCCTAAAGGAAATCAACCCTGAATAGTAGTTGGAAGGACTAATGCTGAAGCTGAAGTTCCAATATTTTGGCCACTTGATGAGAAGAGCTGACTCACTGGAAAAGATGCTGATGCTGGGAAAGACTGAAGGCAGAAGGAGAAGGAGAAGGAGGCACCAGAGGATGAGATGGTTGGATAGCATTACTGACTCAATGGACATGAATCTGAGCAAATTCCAGGAGAGAGTGGAAGACAGAGAGCCTAGTGTACTGCAACCCATGGGGTCGCAAAGAGTTGGACACGACTTAGCTACTGAACAACAACAGTCTTTCCCCACTTCTGCTAATTCTTTACAGCCTCTGCACTGGTCATCTTTTCTTTAGTATCAAACCATTCAGAATTCTCTGCTGTCTAATATTCCCCAGTTAATACAAAAGAAAAAACATCTGATTATCAGTGACCAGACCTCTGAAATGAAACACATACCCTGATGAAGATTTGATTTTCTTTTGAGCAAAGAAATGAATATCCTCCTTGCGGAATACCAAGCCTCACTCTTCAGATGTGCTGGGCTTAAGAACTGTGTGTCTTTTCCTCACTGGCTTCTCCTAGGACTCACTGGTACTGAACTAACCTGGTCCACCAGATTAGTAACTTTTTTTTTTTCTGTTTCAAGATTCCCAGATGATTATTTGCTTTCCAATATATTTACTGTTCATTCAACAAATATTTTTGAATATCTCCTGCACCAGAAATTGACTTGTTCCAGACAACAGGCAGGAGTAGTTATACAAGACAACCAAGTGCCTTGCTCCAATTTAGTTTAAAGTTAGCAGAAAGACAAAAACAATGAACAAAAGACCCACAGTAATAATAACATATGATAAGAAAAACCTAGGACAATGCTATAGGTGACGTGAGGGTCAGGAAAGTTACTTTAAGCAGTTCTGATGACTGTTCTGAAAGGTGACTTTTCAGCCAAGATCTAAAAGTCTCTTGCAACTTTCTCAACCTAGGACTCTCCTAACAGTAGTAATCTAGGTGAGAAGCAGTGATGGCTTTGCTTGAATTTATAGCTGTGAAGACAGAAGTAGAAAAAAACATGTAATGTATTTTAGAAGCAAAGTTAAAAGGACTTGTTCATAGACTGGCAGTAAGGAGATAAGGACAAGAGATGCCTGAAGGGCTGACCCCTGTGCTAATTTCAGTTTATATTTAATAAACTTTTTGTTGTTCTATACTTATTTTTCCTGAAGAGCTGAACATGGCCCTGTGCTACCTGTATTTCTAGGTCTGGGGGAAAAAAAAAAGGTTTTTGGTTAATAGCTTCATAATGGTTTGTTTTGAGATCCACATTGTAAATTGTTTTAATAAATTTTCAACAAACTAATAATAATAATAATAACCAACTACCTAACCCAAATAAACCAATTAAAAATTACTAAACAAAACTGGCTATGGCTTGGTGGCCTAGTGATTAGGATTCTGGGCTTTCTCTGCTGTGGCCCAGGTTCAATCCCTGGTCCAGAAAATGAGATCCTGCAAGCTGTGTGGCATGGCTCCTCCATACCCGCCCCTCCCCCCCAAAAGGGAATGACTTTGTTAATACTACTTTTGGCATCATCTTTTGCAAAGAGCTCAGTCTAAAAAGTGAAACAAGCAAATATCTGCCATGATTTAAAAAAAAAAAAAATACTACACAACTACTGCTCCTACCTTACTTTCTCGCCAATATTTTTGACAATTATTGTCAAACTGCTGAGGAAGAGGAGATCATGAATTTGGCACACAGCAATCACTGTGATTTCAAGATCCACACAGCTGACTCTTCCAACACCCAGTCTGAGTTCCTTGACTTTCTTCTGAGGGTCTGGTCCTCTGCCCTATATTAGCTCTACAGTCCCATGGCTGTAACCTAATGCTAATCATTACCAATAATTATATCCCTCCATAACTCAGTTTCTTTGATCTTCAATCTCTCTCAGGAACTCTTTTAGCAAAACCCCCAATCCTAGTTAAAACGCTCTTCCTACCCCTCACCTGTACCAGACTGGAAGATAAAGCATGAAAAAAACACACGAACTGACTAACCATACTTAATATTTATCACCCCACTAACATCAAACTAGTGGGTAATCCCATTGTATTTCCCTGGTCCAGTCACTTTCTCTCACAATCAAATATGACTATTTTACTTATTTTCTTTACTTTCTTATTTTCCCTCAAACCTTTAATATTTCTTACCTATCACTCTCAGATGAAGATTCCACCTTAATATTTCACTAAGAATATTGAAGCAATCATAAAAGGATATGTAAGTTCCCACTGCTACATCTACCAACTGACCTGAATGTGTACCCATAAGTCTACTTTCCTTCTTGTTTTCATAAGCTGTTGAGGCTCTTATTTAAGGCCAATCCCACAGTCCGTGACAAGATCCCATTTATGCTCATATATACATTATTACTCCAATAAATTGACCTTTCTCAACAGGATCATGACCATCAACACACAGATAGGAACATACCTTCCCAAATTAAAAACAAACATTCCTTTGACTTTATATCCCCCTGACACTTCACATCTCCCTCTCAACTATTTCTTGACTCTTTATAGCAAAATTCCTCAAAAGAACTATTTGGTTTTTCTACCTTCTTCAATCTGGTGTTCATTCCTAGCGCTTACTCCACCCAAATTGATCTTGTCAGCAATAACCTGCATGGTGCCAAATCCAACTGTCAATTTTTAAGGCAGCATCTGATAAGAGATCACGCTTTTCATCCCAAAACACTTTTCTCACTTGGCTATGGTGCCATTATTTTCTCTTGGTCTCTTCGTATCTCTTGGCTGCCTCACCTCATTCTCCTTTGCTAGTTTCTCGTCTTCCCTACCTTTAAACAAGGAAGCATCCGTAAGACTTAAATTCTTTGGATAGCCTCTCTTCTATACTTACTCCCCAGGTGACTTCATATACTGACAACTCCTGGATTTGTATCTTCAATTTGGACCTCTCTCCCAAACTCCAGACTTAAAAATTTCTACCTATGTAACATTTCTATTTGAATGGCTTACAGATATCTCAAACACATATATACTAACATGCCGGGGTCCAGCCCCGGTGGATCCAGGGAATTAGAAGCGGGGACGGCGTTGGCGACGATCAGGAAACAATTGCTTAATTAAGTATTAATTAAAGATATAAAGAATAATAGAAATGAGGATAGCTCAGTGAGGAAATTCAGTGAAGACAAGCGGATGAAATAAGGATAGCTCAGTGAGAACATTTTGTGAAGAGAGGAGGCTGAATAATTCAGCCAGAAGGTACGAGAAAGAACGACATGGGGAGACCAAGTTTCGGTGAGTTTCGGTGAACAAGGCCCCGCACTTTATTTTTCAAAGTAGTTTTTATACCTTAAGTATAAATGGGGGAAGGGGTAGAGTCATGCAGTAAGCCAGGCTTTCTTCCTGCAAACTTATCATATGCAAAGTTTAGGTGATTAGTCAGGCACCACCCTTCAAAGGCACTGGAGTTGCATTTCTATAGGGCAAAGGTGTGGTGGGTTATAACAAGAGAAAGAATTGACTCAAGGGTCCAAGGTTACAAACATTAAAGCTACCACTTACATTTCTATAAACCAATTATATCAATCAATACACTGTCAAGGACACAGTAGGTAAGGGATATGGAGACTTAGCAGCAAACATTGGCCCAACAAGTGAAAAATCCTTCACCAATACAATTTCTAATCAGCCCACTAATAGTTTTCTAACTTCTCTAAAGAACCTGTTTTTAGAAGCACATGTGGCCGGACAAGCCTGTCAGGTGGGCTAGAGGACTTCCAAAGGAGTTTGTAGGTAGAAACACTGTCACACCCAGGAATTATTAACTGGAACTGTAAGTTAACTCTTTTTTCAGAGAGAGGTAGTGGGGGACAGCCCCCTGTAAAGTCAGAGGTGTAGGTGAGAACACAAAGCAGACTATGGTTTTTGGGGATAGATGCTCAAGAATTTCCAGAGGGCTCCTAAGGCTCGATCCCGCCCTTGCGTGTGCCAAGCCTCCTTCCTCATGACCTTTGTCATGGGCGGAACGCTGAGCCAAGCCGGCTCCCGACATCAACAGACTCTTAATTTTTTCCCCCCAGACCCACTACTCCCGCCATGTTTTTACCATTTAATAAACAGCAACTCAGTCCACAAATCTTGGAGTTAACTTGGACTTCTCTCACACTCTGCATCTGATCCATCAAACATTTGGCTCTATCTTTAAAACATCATGGACTTACCATCTCCACTGCTTCCACTTTGGTCTAAGTCATCATTATCTGTTTCCTGGGCTATTGCAATCCCCTCCTAACTGGGGCTCCTGTAGGCCCGTATAGCCTGTAGTCTATTTACAGCAAAGGTACCACTGGTACCTTATTCTTTTTAATTGAAGTTTTTATTGAGATATTTATAGATTCACATGCAGTTGAAAGAAGCAACACAGAGGGATCCCTTGAACATGTTGTCTAGTTTTTTCTGACAGTAATATATATATTTATATTACTACATATATTATATATATATATTATACATACATATATATGTATTATACATATATACATACATGTATATACTGTATACATATAATAACTTATATGTAGAGTACATCATGAGAAATGCTGGGCTGGAGGAAGCACAAGCTGGAATCAAGATTCCTGGGGAAAATATCAATAACCTCAGATACGCAGATGATACCACCCTCATGGCAGAAAGTGAAGAAGGACTAAAAAGCCTCTTGATGAAAGTGAAAGAGGAGAGTGAAAAAGTTGGCTTAAAGCTCAACATGCAGAAAACTAAGATAATGGTATTTGGTCCCATCACTTCATGGCAAATAGATGGAGAAACAGTGGAACAGTGGCTGACTTTATTTTGGGGGGGCTCCAAAATCACTGCAGATGGTGACTGTAGCCATGAAATTAAAAGACGCTTGCTCCTTGGAAGGAAAGTTATGACCAACCTAGACAGCATATTCAAAAGCAGAGACATTACTTTGCCAGCAAAGGTCCGTCTAGTCAAGGCTATGGTTTTTCCTGTGGTCATGTATGGATGTGAGAGTTGGACTGTGAAGAAAGCTGAGTGCCAAAGAATTGATGCTTTTGAACTGTGGTGTTAGAGAAGACTCTTGAGAGTCCCTTGGACTGCAAGGAGACCAACCAGTTCATCCTAAAGGAGATCAGTCCTGGATGTTCATTGGTAGGACTGATGTTGAAGCTGAAACTCCAATATTCTGGCCACCTGATGCGAAGAGCTGACTCACTGGAAAAGACCCTGATGCTGGGAAAGACTGAGGACAGGAGGAGAAGGGGACGACAGAGGATGAGATGGTTGGATGGCATCACAGATTCAATGGACATGGGTTTGGGTGGACTCTGGGAGTTGGTGATGGACAGGGAGGCCTGGCGTGTTGCAGTACCTGGGATCACAAAGAGCTGGAAACAACTGAGCTGAACTGAACATTTTGCAAAACTATAGTATATCACAATGAACATACTGACATTGACATAGTCCACTGATCTTAGTCTGATTTTCCAGTTTTACTTATACTCATATTTGTGTATATGTGTATAGTATGTTCCATATAATTTTATTATCTTTCGGTTTGTGTGCCTACCACTACAGTCAAGATACTGAATAGTTTCAACATCACAAAGATCCCCCATGTTGTCCTTTTATAACCACACTCATCTCCTTCTCTTTTTTTTTTTTCCCATCTCCTTCTCTATCAAACAACATTTGATGCCCTCCATTTCTAAAATTAAGAAATGCCCTCCATTTCTAAAATTAAGTCATTTAAAAAAAGGTTATATACATAGAATCACACAATATGCAACCTTAGGGATCTGGCTTTTATTATTAAGCATAAATTCCTAAAGATTCATCCAAGATGCTCTGTATCAATAGTTCACTTTAAAAAGTTATATTCCATGGTATGTATTTTCTGCAGTTTAACCATTCAGATGTTGAAAGACAGTTCTTGACTATTACAAATAAAGTATTTATGAACATTTGTGTATAGGTTCTTGTGTGAACTGGCCAGATCCCATTAACTCTGCTGCTCACATCTTCTAATGTCATCTCATCTCAATCAGAATAAAAACCAAATGGCTTTCCAATGACCCACACAGCTGTACAACATCCCAGCTCCCCCAACCCAAGTCCCAACACATCTCCAACCATTCTTCACTTTGTTCACAGCATTTCAGCAACATTTATCTTCTTGTTCTTCCTCCAACAAACCAGGCGTACTCCTGCCTGAGGGCTTTTCCACTTGATGTTCCTTCTACCTGGAAAAATCTTCCTTAAAATGGCTAAATGACCTGTTGTTTCACTTCTTTAAGATCTCTGCTTAACAAGCAACGAAAGTTTACTGTATTGCATAGGAACTATAGTCAGTATCTTGTAATAATCTATAATGGAAAATAATATATGTGCATATGTGTAACTGATTCACCTTGCTGTGTACCTGAAACACTGTAAGTCAACTATACTTCAATAAAATAAATATTTAAGAAAAAAGTCTCTGCTTAAATATCAACTGATTTGAGAGGAGTTCTCTGTCCACTACATATAAAATAACAACTCCCACAGGCTCCTCCACTACTGTACTAGACATTCTCTACTTTCTTACCCTATATTTCTCTATATATTATTATCTAACGTGCTATGTACAAAAAAGAGCTTCAAGACCCAGATAATCATGATGATGTGATCACTGACCTAGAGCCAGACATCTTGGAATGTGAAGTCAAATGGGCCTTAGAAAGCATCACTACAAACAAAGCTAGTGGAGGTGATGGAATTCCAGTGGAGCTATTCCAAATCCTGAATGATGATGCTGTGAAAGTGCTACACTCAATATGCCAGCAAATTTGGAAAACTCAGCAGTGGCCACAAGATTGGAAAAGGTCAGTTTTCATCCCAATCCCAAAGAAAGGCAATGCCAAGGAGTGCTCAAACTACCGAACAATTGCACTCATCTCACACGCTAGTAAAGTAATGCTGAAAATTCTCCAAGCCAGGCTTCAGCAATATGTGAACCGTGAACTTCCTGACGTTCAAGCTGGTTTTAGAAAAGGCAGAGGAACCAGAGATCAAATTGCCAACATCCGCTGGATCATGGAAAAAGCAAGAGAGTTCCAGAAAAACATCTATTTCTGCTTTGTTGACTATGCCAAAGCCTTTGACTGTGTGGATCACAATAAACTATGGAAAATTCTGAAAGAGATGGGAATACCAGACCACCTGATCTGCCTCTTAAGAAATCTGTATGCAGGTCAGGAAGCAACAGTTAGAACTGGTCATGGAACAACAGACTGGTTCCAAATAGGAAAAGGAGTACGTCAAGGCTGTATATTGTCACCATGTTTATTTAACTTATATGCAGAGTACATCATGAGAAATGCTGGACTGGAAGAAACACAAGTTGGAATCAAGATTGCCGGGAGAAATATCAATAACCTCAGATATGCAGATGACACCACCCTTATGGCAGAAAGTGAAGAGGGGCTAAAAAGCCTCTTGATGAAAGTGAAAGTGGAGAGTGAAAAGGTTGGCTTAAAGCTCAACATTCAGAAAACGAAGATCATGGCATCTGGTCCCATCACTGCATGGGAAATAGATGGGGAAACAGTGGAAACAGTGTCAGACTTTGTTTTCCTGGGCTCCAAGATCACTGCAGATGGTGACTGCAGCCATGAAATTAAAAGACGCTTACTCCTTGGAAGGAAAGTTATGACCAACCTAGATAGCATATTCAAAAGCAGAGACATTACTTTACCAACAAAGGTTCGCCTAGTCAAGGCTATGGTCTTTCCTGTGGTCATGTATGGATGTGAGAGCTGGACTGTGAAGAAGGCTGAGCGCCGAAGAATTGATGCTTTTGAACTGTGGTGTTGGAGAAGACTCTTGAGAGTCCCTTGGACTGCAAGAAGATCCAACCAGTCCATTCTGAAGGAGATCAATCCTGGAATTTCTTTGGAAGGAATGATGCTAAAGCTGAAACTCCAGTATTTTGGCCACCTCATGCGAAGAGTTGACTCATTGGAGAAGACTCTGATGCTGGGAGGGATTGAGGGCAGGAGGAGAAGGGGACGACAGAGGATGAGATGGCTGGATGGCATCACTGACTCGATGGATGCGAGTCTGAGTGACCTCCGGAAGCTGGTGATGGACAGGGAGGCCTGGCGTGCTGCAGTTCATGGGGTCGCAAAGAGTCGGACACGACTGAGCGACTGATCTGATCTGATCTGATCTGAACGTGCTATGTATTATCTATATCTTGTCACTAAAACCTAAACTATATTCCATCAAGGACTTTGCTTTGTTTAGTGCTACATCAAGAATACATCATGGCACAGGCCAAAACTAAAAAATAACAAACATATCTAATCTTAAGACTAAGGATAAACTTACGAAAGTCATGTTAAGTCAACCTGGAGTCATTCAGGATTACTGAAACACTAACCTCTTACCTTTAAAGGACAGTAGCTTTGTTCAGGATGTTTCTTCCTAGATCAAATATAAGTTAAGAAGTTGTTTAAGAAATAAATCAAGGCTTATTTACTAAGAAGCAAATAAATTAAGCTAAAAATTAATAGGAAAATTAACATTTGATTGAGCTAACTCTGTATTTTTAGCTTTTTTTCCTTCAAAATTTGCCTTTTTCACAATACAAGGCAAATACAAGCATAGCCAAAACAAAAAAGAATGACAATACCAAGTACTGTTAAGAATGACAATATCAAATACTGTCAAGGATGTGGAGCAACTGATATGCATAATTTGCTAACAGAATGCAAATTGAGTCAACCAGTTTAGAATACCAATACCACAATGGTGTAGCAATTGCCAGTCTCATAATTCCACTCTTTCCAAAAACTATATATAAGAAATTGGTATCCTTTGCTCAGAGACACTGTTTAGCTAGCATAGCTCTCTCTCTAATTACAGTATGTATTAAATTCAGGTTTGTCTTTTTGTTTTAGGTATGACTATTGGCTGGATGGACAGGGAGGCCTGGCGTGCTGCGGTTCATGGGGTCGCAAAGAGTCGGACACGACTGAGCGACTGATCTGATCTGATCTGACTGGCTGGTAGTCTTATCCTTTTATGCTAAAGAAAATTTAATGACTACACATTTCTTTTTAACCAATAAAAGTATTTCAATGTTGATACATATTAGATAACAGTACTCAGGATCAAAATACTCTCTCTGGATACATATCTATTAGTCTTTTGAATTGAATATGGTTCACCATCCAAAACTTGTTAAGTATCTGATTCAGTATGTTTTGGTTAAAAAAATTCAAATCAACATTCCTTTTTCTTTCTTGTTTGGGCCTGGCTTCAAAAATAACCTGGAAACAATTTTAAAATAAGCTATCTCTAACATTTAAAGCATCTAAATCTGTCCTATTTAGTGTCAGCCCTGAGTTTCAACTCTGCTGGTTTGAGGAACACTCCCTTTGATGGAGAAGGCTGGAGTAAAGAAAGTCCTCTATTCCTGGCATTTGCTAAAGCACAGTAATATCTGTCAGGAATACTGTGCAGCAGATTCCTCAACTGCAAGAGTTTAAAAGTCTCACAGGTCATTTCCTTTTTATGAGCTTATGATTCTAGATAACAGTATAACCAAAAAATGTACTTTGGACACCGTGTCCAAAATACTATGCATACCATATTTATCTTCTAAAAAATAAAAACCATTTTATTTTAGATGTATATGATATATATTACTTTTGTAGTAAATAAGACATTTTTTAAAGAAAATAACTGGATGTTAAATCTTTCTATTCTGTTCACTGCCTCTTTCATACCATGAAGCATAAAAGGCAGGGTGTTAAATAATGATTTTTGTGAAATTCATAGGGTGCTACAGTTGACCTAGATGTGGGTACATCTGAGTGAGGAAGTTGCTCAGCACACAGAAGTTTGAGAAAATGGTAGTTGATTATTCTGTGTAAAAGTTCCATGGAAACTTACCAACCTTCCCTAAGTATGAGATTAGTTAAGCAGCTCTGTCTTTCTTGCCACTGTAACTGATGTTATCTTGATTTCTTTTTTAAAAAAAATGAGGTCTATAGACCCACCCCAAAAGCACAAGGCAAGAATATAAAGTCTGGAAACTGAGGGCAGTCCAGAAAAACTTGTTAGGGCCAGAACAAAAAAGAGATTTAACTGGAAGCAGGTTATCCAGTGTGACCTTAAGGACAAAAGCAACCAGGTCATTTCTGTGACTATTAGCAGAAATACTTCATAGGTTATTCATACCACTTCAAAAACAATCTTTCAACAAGACTCTACTGAGAAACCTTGTGGCTCCCATGGGAGCACCCCCACTTCCTTTTCTGGTTCAAAGTAGCCAAGCCAGCTCCCAGTTGTAGCCCACCTCCTCTCTATCTAATCTTGGTGTAGTTGCAGCATCAGAGATCCAAGGCAAGGTCAGAGAGGAACCCACTCTATTTGGATGAATGCCACATCAACCACGCCCTTAGCAAACCCAGTTTATAAGTACCAAATATTTTTCAGTCTTCTTTTTGGTTTGTTTAATAGACTGGGTAAACGAGGAAATGTTCAAGCTTTTCTAAAAGTTACTGTAAACTCAACAAATCCTTAAAATAGAAATGACATCATAAACAAGTCTCTCAGGGTATTAAGGTTACAGAGTTCTTTATCTCTGTTGGTTAACCTAAAGGATCCTTCTACCAGTCACACTGTGGACAAAACCAAATATGAGGTGACTTGCAGGAAAAGCTTATCAGTGCTCAGCCATCAGTCAAAATGCTGCATTCACTCCAAGTATACAATGGAGAGACTGAGAGTTTTCTCTCTCTCTCCCCAAGGGAAGTATTGCTATGACTCATTCTTCCTCTCGCAAGAATTTTCTTAATACACCAAGTTAGTAAGCAATGAACTAGATACTAAATCCTAAAATAAACTAGGCTAGATCTAAAAGAAATCATGCTGAGATCAAGCTGAGTTTTATGCAGTGAGCAAAAGGTGAATAGCAACATCTTTCCTCAGTCTTACCCTTTTGAATTTCTTGGACTTCAGACCAGATTTTTTCTTCATTCTGAAAAACTCCTTTTCAGCCTTACCAATTTCCCCATCTTCAAATCAGTAAATGTATTTGTATACATTTATTAAGTGCCAATTACATTTAATGTGCAGTCCAGGAGAAGGCACACACTGGACATAAGCAGGTAGGATATAGGGAGAGGAAAAGGACCATGAGAATGAAAGGAAAAGAATATCAGATAATTCCATAAACAGATTGCTATTCTCTCTCCCCATTTTATGTTTCTCAAACTGGAATTTTTAAAAATTAATTTATTTATTTGAATTGGAGGCTAATTACTTTATAATATTGTGGTAGTTTCTGCCATACATTGACATGAATCAGTCACGGATGTACCTGTGTCCCCGCTCCCGAACCCCCTTCCCCATCTCATCCCTCTGGGTTGTCCCAGTGCACTGGCTTTGAGTGCCCTGCTTCATGCATTGAACTTGGACTGGTCATCTATTTCACATATGGTAATATACATGTTTGAATACTATTCTCAAATCATTCCACCCTTGCCTTCTCCCACACAGTCCAAAAGTCCTGTTCTTTACATCTGTGTCTCTTGTGCTATCTCACATATAGGGTCTTCATTACCATCTTTCTAAATTACATATATATGTGTTAATATACTGTATCAGTGTTTTTCTTTCTGACTTATTACTTCACTCTAATAGGCTCCAGTTTCATCCACCTCACTAGAACTGATTCAAATGTGTTCTTCTTAACAGTTGAGTAATATTCCATTGTAAATATGTACCAAAGCTTTCTTATCCATTCGTCTGCTGATGGACATCTAGGTTACTTCCATGTCCTAGCTATTGTAAACAGTGCTGCAATGAACATTGGGGTACACATGTTTCTTTCAATTCTGGTTTCTTTGGTTTGTATGCTCAGCAGTGGGGCTGCTGGGCCGTATGGCAGTTCCATTTCCAGTTTTTTAAGGAATCTCCACACTGTTCTGCATAGTGGCTGTACTAGCTTACATTCCTATCAACAGTGTAAGAGGGTTCCCTTTTCTTCACACCCTCCCAGCAATTATTGTTTGTAGACTTTTTGATAGCAGCCATTCTGACTGGTGTGAAATGGTACCTCATTGTGGCTTTGATTTGCATTTCTCTGATGAGTGATGTTGAGCATCTTTTCATGTGTTTGTTAGCCATCTGTATGTCTTCTCTGGAGAAATGTCTGTTTAGTTCTTCAGCCCATTTTTTGACTGGGTCATTTATTTTTCTGATATTGAGCTGCAAGAGCTGCTTGTATATCAAACTGGATTTTTAAAAAAATTTTATTATTGCAGTATAACTGCTTTACAATGCAGTGTCAGTTTTTGCTGTAAAACAAAGTGAATCAGCGATATGCATACATACATCTCCTCCCTCTTGAGCCTCCCTCCCTCCCACCCCACACCCCACCTTGCTGGGCCATCACAGGGCCCAGGCTGAGCTACCTGTGCTACACAGCATCTCCCCACTAGCTATTCTACACACGGTGGTGCGTATATGTCAGTGATAGTCTCCAAATCTGCCCTGCCCTTTCCTTCCCCTGCTGTGTCCACGTCTTTTCTTCACCTCTGAGTCTCCATTCCTGCCCTGCTAGTAAGTTCATCTGAACCATTTTTCTAGATTCCATGTATATGCATTAATATATAACATTTGTCAAACTGAAATCTAAAGATCATAAGAATTAAAGACATGGCAAAAACAGGGCACAGAGACCATAATATACAACTGCAGATTTAATGATAAATGCAGATTCAAACTCAACACTGTAAAGTTTTCTTCAGATACACTGCTGAGCTCTCTCAATATGTCAATGTGGTGACCAGCAAGCGGGGCACACAGTGAAAGAAAATCTGATTCTCCCTCAGACCCTCTCTTGCCACTTTCCATCCTAAGAGTACAGCCCAGGTGGTACATTAGATGAACCCATCACTGGGATGTCTCTTCCCTTCTCCTTCTCCACTCCCTTTTAACACCCACGGGTATGTACAACCCTATCCTACAGCAATGCTATGTATCAATAATTGTGCCAAAGAAATGGATTAAGAAGTACATCATTCACTGTTTAACTGAAAATGTGTTTCTATAGAAAAATATACTTCTGAATGAGGAAACTATCCTGGGAGAAATCCACTATTCTCAACAAAATGTGACTAAATGAAGATGCATGTAAGTGTTGCTAGCAATACTTGCAGACCTGCTGATTAACATTTTTAATAAGGCATCAAAATACTTTGTGTGAAAGCTGTCTCAGCATTTGTGAGACTTAAAAAAGTGAAGGTTTTGGTAAAACATGGGACAAAGTGCTCTAAGGAATTATTAGAAGTAATCCAAGCCATCAAACTACTGCACAATTGCACTCATCTCACACGCTAATAAAGTAATGCTCAAAATTCTCCAAGCCAGGCTTCAGCAATACGTGAACTGTGAACTTCCTAATGTTCAAACTGGTTTTAGAAAAGGCAGAGGAACCAGAGATCAAATTGCCAACATCCACTGGATCATGGAAAAAGCAAGACAGTTCCAGAAAAGCATCTATTTCTGCTTTATTGACTATGCCAAAGCCTTGGACTGTGTGGATCACAATAAACTGTGGAAAATTCTGAAAGAGATGGGAATACCAGATAACCTTACTTGCCTCTTGAGAAACCTGTATGCAGGTCAGGAAGCAACAGTTCAAACTGGACATGGAACAACAGAATGGTTCCAAATAGGAAAATGAGTATGTCAAGACTGTATATTGTCACCCTGCTTATTTAACTTATATGCAGAGTACATCATGAGAAATGCTGGGCTGGAAGAAGCACAGCTGGAATCAAGATTGCCGAGAGAAATATCAAAAACCTCAGATATGCAGATGACACCACCCTTATGGCAGAAAGTGAAGAGGAACTCAAAAGCCTCTTGATGAAAGTGAAAGTGGAGAGTGAAAAAGTTGGCTCAAAGCTCAACATTCAGAAAACGAAGATCATGGCATCTGGTCCCATCACTTCATGGGAAATAGATAGAGAAACAGTGTCAGATTTTATTTTTGGGGGCTCCAAAATCACTGCAGATGGTGACTGCAGCCATGAAATTAAAAGATGCTTACTCCTTGGAAGGAAAGTTATGACCAACCTAGATAGCATATTCAAAAGCAGAGACATTAATTTGCCAGCAAAGGTCCGTCTGGTCAAGGCTATGATTTTTCCAGTGGCCATGTATGGATGTGAGAGTTGGACTGTGAAGAAAGCTGAGTGCCGAAGAATTGATGCTTTTGAACTGTGGTGTTGGAGAAGACTCTTGAGAGTCCCTTGGACTGCAAGGAGATCCAACCAGTCCTTTCTGAAGGAGATCAGCCCTGGGATTTCTTTGGAAGGAATGATGCTAAGGCTGAAACTCCAGTACTTTGGTCACCTCATGCGAAGAGTTGACTCATTGGAAAAGACTCTGATGCTGGGAGGGATTGGGGGTAGGAGAAGAAGGGGATGACAGAGGATGAGATGGCTGGATGGCATCACTGACTTGATGGACATGAGTCTGAGTGACCTCCGGGAGTTGGTGATGGACAGGGAGGCCTGGCGTGCTGCGATTCATGGGGTGGCAAAGAGTCGGACATGACTGGGCAACAGAACTGAACTGAAGCCATCAAAATAAGCCCATATCCATAACATACATACAGAATACAGCTACTATTGTTATCTGTGTTGTGTACTGTGATACTTGTATCTGTAATTAAAAAATAATGCACAATCTTGCCCAAAATGTCAACTAGTACAGGTGATAAATCTGCTAGTGTTTTAATCCTTCCAGACCAGATTTTGTTTTGAACCAACAATCTCTAATAAAATTCATTCTTTCTAATAAAATTCTACTTTCCCCCGCCTTTTTTGGAGGGTAGGTCTGGTTGTATTGTAATGAGGATAAGATAGCAAGTTTTAAAAGTTTAATAGGAAAACTATTCAGGCTTAAAAATAAATGAAAAGAAAGTTCTCAGTTTTAGCTAGACTATAACTCAAGTCCCCTTTCTTTCCTAGAATGAGGAAAATTTTATTTCTAAACTGCCTGATGAAAACTTCCGAGTCTTTTCTAAAGACACAACAGACAATGACAAATTGAAGTACTGGGTTAGCAAAAAAGTTCCTTGGGTTTTTAAGTAAAAATAAAAGATACATTTTTCATTTTCACCAAGAACCTCATTGAACAACATATTCACCATTTTGCTTCACCACCGTCTGTCATTTTTCAAGGAACTTCATAATTCCATCTTTCTAAAACATTTTATCTTTTTGAGCAAAGAACTGTTCCAGGTACTTTTCACAGTCTTCCAGAGAATTGAGTTTTTTTCCATTTAGAGACTATGGTAAACGCCAAAATTAATGGAATCTGAAGGTACAATGTCTGGTGAATAGAACAAATGAATCAGAACTTCCCAGCCAAGGTGTAATAGTGTTTGCCTAGTCATCTAAGAAGCATGCAGTCTTGCGTTATCTTACAGAAGATTTTGGGTTTTCTGTTGACTAATTCTGGACACTTCTCATAGAGTGCTGCTTTCAGTTGGTGTAACTGGGAGAAGTACTGTTGGAATGAATCGTTTGGTTTTTCAGAAGGAGCTCGTAATAGAGGACTCCCTTCCAATTCCACCATGTACACAATATCAACTTCTTTAGATGAAGACCGGTCTTTGGTGGTGGTTCACTGCATGTCCTCACCATCTGTCCGTTCCACATTATTGTACAGTATCCAGTTTTCATCGCCATCACAATTTGTTTTAAAAACAGAACATTCTCATTATGTTTTAGAGAATCACATGCAGAAATACAATCAAGGTTTTTCACTTAACTTATGTGAAAACCATTAACAAAACCACTGATAAACATAACCAAGCTGGTACAAATGATTCTCAATGCTTGATTTGGATGATTTGAGTATGTTGGCTATCTCCCACATGGTATAATGCTCACTGTTCTATTTGATCACTATCAATGTCAATTGACTAGAGCACTGTTCAGTGAGAAATTTCCACCATGAAACTTCACAAACCACTTTTGACACGTTCAATCATAGTACTTTCTCCATACGCTGCACAAATCTTTTTTCACATTTCAACTGTGTTTTTACCTTTCTTGAAATAATATAGCATAATATGCTGAAAACGCTTTTTTCCTTCCATCTTCAATATTAAAATGGCTACATAAAAACTGACCTATTTTGTTTTTTTTTTAATGCCACACTGATATAACAGCTGTCATAATACAATCTAACAAAACTGTCTTGAGTGAAGTTAAAGACAACTGAGCACAACTAGAGCCATGGTACGGAAAAAAAATAAGCGAACTTTTTGGCCAACCCAATACTTAATAGAATTCACTTATCCCTCAAGGAGAAAAAAACAAACACAAACCAAAAAATCACACCAGATCAGATCAGATCAGTTGTTCAGTCGTGTCCGACTCTTTGCGACCCCATGAACCGCAGCACGCCAGGCCTCCCTGTCCATCACCAGTTCCCGGAGGTCACCCAGACTCACACCCATCAAGTCAGTGATGCCATCCAGCCATCTCATCCTCTGTCGTCCCCTTCTCCTCCTGCCCTCAATCCCTCCCAGCATCAGAGTCTTCTCCAATGAGTCAACTCTTCGCATGAGGTGGCCAAAATACTGGAGTTTCAGCTTTAGCATCATTCCTTCCAAAGAAATTCCAGGATTGATCTCCTTCAGAATGGACTGGTTGGATCTTCTTGCAGTCCAAGGGACTCTCAAGAGTCTTCTCCAACACCACAGTTCAAAAGCATCAATTCTTCAGCGCTCAGCCTTCTTCACAGTCCAGCTCTCACATCCATACATGACCACAGGAAAGACCATAGCCTTGACTAGGCGAACCTTTGTTGGTAAAGTAATGTCTCTGCTTTTGAATATGCTATCTAGGTTGGTCATAATTTTCCTTCCAGGAGTAAGCGTCTTTTAATTTCATGGCTACAGTCACCATCTGCAGTGATTTTGGAGCCCAGAAAAAGAAAGTCTGACACTGTTTCCACTGTTTCCCCATCTATTTCCCATGCAGTAATGGGACCAGATGCCATGATCTTCGTTTTCTGAATGTTGAGCTTTAAGGCAACCTTTTCACTCTCCACTTTCACTTTCATCAAGAGGCTTTTTAGTTCCTCTTCACTTTCTGCCATAAGAGTGGTGTCATCTGCATATCTGAGGTTATTGATATTTCTCCCGGCAATCTTGATTCCAACTTGTGTTTCTTCCAGTCCAGCATTTCTCATGATGTACTCTGCATATAAGTTAAATAAACATGGTGACAATATGCAGCCTTGACGTACTCCTTTTCCTATTTGGAACCAGTCTGTTGTTCCATGACCAGTTCTAACTGTTGCTTCCTGACCTGCATACAGATTTCTCAAGAGGCAGATCAGGTGCTCTGGTATTCCCATCTCTTTCAGAATTTTCCATAGTTTATTGTGATCCACACAGTCAAAGGCTTTGGCATAGTCAACAAAGCAGAAATAGATGTTTTTCTGGAACTCTCTTGCTTTTTCCATGATCCAGCGGATGTTGGCAATTTGATCTCTGGTTCCTCTGCCTTTTCTAAAACCAGCTTGAACATCAGGAAGTTCACGGTTCACATATTGCTGAAGCCTGGCTTGGAGAATTTTGAGCATTACTTTACTAGCGTGTGAGATGAGTGCAATTGTGCGGTAGTTTGAGCATTCTTTGGCATTGCCTTTCTTTGGGATTGGGATGAAAACTGACCTTTTCCAATCTTGTGGCCACTGCTGAGTTTTCCAAATTTGCTGGCATATTGAGTGCAGCACTTTCACAGCATCATCTTTCAGGACTTGGAATAGCTCCACTGGAATTCCATCACCTCCACTAGCTTTGTTCGTAGTGATGCTTTCTAAGGCCCATTTGACTTCACATTCCAAGATGTCTGGCTCTAGGTCAGTGATCACACCATCATGATTATCTGGGTCTTGAAGCTCTTTTTTGTACAGTTCTTCTGTGTATTCCTGCCACCTCTTCTTAATATCTTCTGCTTCTGTTAGGTCCACACCATCTCTGTCCTTTATCGTGCCCATCTTTGCATGAAATGTTCCTTTGGTATCTCTGATTTTCTTGAAAAGATCCCTAGTCTTTCCCATTCTGTTGTTTTCCTCTATTTCTTTGCATTGATCACTGAAGAAGGCTTTCTTATCTCTTCTTGCTATTCTTTGGAACTCTGCATTTAGATGTTTATATCTTTCCTTTTCTCCTTTGCTTTTCGCTTCTCCTCTTTTCACAGCTATTTGTAAGGCCTCCCCAGACAGCCATTTTGCTTTTTTGCATTTCTTTTCCATGGGGATGGTCTTGATCCCTGTCTCCTGTACAATGTCACGAACCTCATTCCATAGTTCATCAGGCACTCTATCTATCAGATCTAGGCCCTTAAATCTATTTCTCACTTCCACTGTATAATCATAAGGGATTTGATTTAGGTCATACCTGAATGGTCTAGTAGTTTTCCCTACTTTCTTCAATTTCAGTCTGAATTTGGCAATAAGGAGCTCACCAAAAAATACAGAAAGAAATCCAGAATTCTTGGGGAGAGAAAAGCTTAGTATTTAGTTCCAAACATTGAGGGTCAGTAGATCCATGGACTTAAGGGCTCTGTGACTTTGAGCAAGTTACTTTCCTTCTCAGTTTTTCAGGCTAGATGAGGAATAACCAAGATATATCTTAGTTCTGACAATAGACTCCTCCAGGTCCAGACACAGCAAATCAAACAGCCTTCTCCCAGTCAGCATAAACTGCCTCAGTCTTCAAGCAGCCACTACCAACAGATGAGAAGTGGCAAAGGGATGAAGCCTATTAACTTCATTCCCAACTCCAATGTCCTTGGGTCTCTTCTAGCTCTAATGTCTGTGGTCTTAAACACTAACCCAGACTTGGGGGAAAAAACAGTAACTTGCCTTTATCGATGTCAAGATGAATAATATAAAAGTAGAAAGTGAAAATATGAGCACTGAATTATGCTAGGTAAGCTCAAAAACCATAAAGTGAAACACTTTAGGAAAGTGACTTGGAAAACAAGAACAGATTAAACAACAAAAAAAGTAAATAACGAAGTCAAACATGGGCTTATGTTGTTATGCACTAGAAGAAGTTAAAGTGGAATGACGATATTAATAAATGCTTTCTTGGAAAGTTGCCAAATAAAGCAAATTTCTACAGATCATTTCCTATTTTCCCAAAATACAATTAGAAATGGTTCTATGAAAACATGAATTCCCAATACATAATAAATCATAAGAATGAATGCAAAAGAATTTATCACAAAATTAAATACAAATTTTATTAATATAGTAAAAATGCTGAAGTATAAAGGAGCATATGCATTTGTGCCTTGTTATTTCATTTTTTCTTTTTAAAATAAATTTATGAGTAACTTCTGTCTCTATTTCAATTAAAATTTAAAACCAAGACACTCAAAAATAGGACAGTACTAGAAGATATTAGGGAAAAGACTTTAGAACAAGGAAAATAGATTGGGAAAACAGATTTAGAATCTAGGAAAGAGGCGTTTGGGAAAGAGGCTTCATAAATGCTTTAGTTTCAGAAGGTCATAGTCTAAGAAATTTTAGAGGAGTCACTCAACCCCATTAATTCATCCATGTCCATTCCTCAAATCTGGCACTTTTCTCTATTACTACAAAAAATACTAATGGTAAACAAATGATCCCTATGGTCTTTCTAAAAGTCTAGGATCACTCAAGTTTTAAAAATAAGGGCCTTGGGACCAACTCTGGAAGGGCTCATAAGAATCAGAGGCAAATCAGAGAACTAAAGAAACAGGGAGAGTGTGCACTAGATCTCCAGTGGTCCCTTTTGGGTTCTGTATCATGCACATGTAATTTTTAATTTAAATAACAAATAAATCATTCATTTTACTTTGCAGTTATGTATGAAAAACAGTGACAAATATTGCCTCTGAGTTTATGCATGCAATAACAAAAAATTTCATTAAAGAGTGTGGTGGATTAATGTTGATATATGGCAAAACCAATACAATATTGTAAAGTTAAAAAATAAAATAAAATAAATTAAAAAAAAAGAGTACTATTAAAAGAATTTCAGAACATTAAGGGGAAAACCTAACAATTTATGGGACCAATAGTAAAAATCATTTAAAGAGATATATAATTATCAATTCTCCAAAGCTCCAGAAGCTTGGGACCAAAGGCCCTATATAATTAAAACTCAAACTGGGAAGGGGCCAGTTTTGGGGTGTTTTTCTCTAAGGAAACATCAAGAGGAATCACTTTAGCTTTCCCAAAGTTCTGTGCAGGTCTTTAAAGACTTCTGTTTCTGGACTCTGCCTCTTCCCAGGAATGGTTTCAGTAACTAGGAAAATTTCTGGAGTCTCATAAAGAGAGGAAGTGAAAACAATGCTTTACCAAGCCCTCTTTCCTAGGGACAAATGAACTTGCCTGACGTAAGCTTTTGCTTTCCTGCTCTAATGATCTTGATCATAGTCACCCAACTACGCTTCCTCAAACAGTGCTTCTACATTACACTTGTTTGCTTAGAATTCATTTTTATTTGTTAATGGTTTGTATTTTGACAGTTTCTTGGATGATTTTCCTAAAACTTCACCTTTCTACTTTTTAACTAAGGATTATTAGGAATCTTCAGCTCTAATCAAGTTGGCTCAAGGTCACACAAATATCCTAAAGTTCACCTTTACATCTGTGGCTCATTTGTTGCCCCAAATGGACTGCACTTTTCTTCAACAATCCTCCCTACCCCAGTGCCAAATTTCACTTCTCCATCCTATCCAAATTTGCATACCCTTCAAAGATTAGCTCAAGTCCATCTTCCTCAAAGCCTTTCCTAGCTCCTCCCAGGCTACTTGGCCTCTTTTCCACTCTGAAGGTTAACAACGCTCAAGATGCACCACACCATTTAGCCCCAGCACTTTCATTAATTCAGGTGTCTGCCCTGTCTGCTATGAACGCATGCTCCCCTTGGACTGTGCCTTACTCCTACATGATGAAGTATTTCATACATAACAATGGAGAAATAGCACACGTGTGACTTTTAGGGATACCACTCATTTTACCCTAATCAATTTCAGGAGACCAGGGACACACCAAGCTTTGCCATAGCAATTAATTTTCAGACTAACATAGAGAAACAGTTATGTTTGAAGAGGCACATGCCTACAATTTATATAATATGTCCTGATGTCTCAAGGGGTAGGAATTAGGGTATAATTCTCATCAGGTGAAGAATACCTGGCAGGAAAGAATGAGTTCCCTCACTTAATGCCAAAAAGGAGCCATTCTTCAAGAAAATAACACTATCCCAACACTTTGACTTTGTGTCCCAAGCATAGAGAACGTCACTGTTAATGAGATACTATGGTATCCCAAGTGAATAACTGAAGCAATGATCAACAGATGGAGACACGTAAGTAACCACTTGGCAACCAGGAGCAAGAGCACACAGCCCACCACAAGTGATCTCAGGAACAAAAAGGGAGAAGGCCAAGATGACTAAAGACAGCACTCAATATTTTTTGAGAAGACAGATTATAGACTAAAGACAGCACTCAATATTTTTTGAGAAGAGAAAGTTATTTGCTGTTACTGAATTGTACACTTAAAGTGGATAAATTTCATGATACATAAATTATGCTTCAGTAAAACTGTTTAAAAAACTTTGGGGTGACTTGAGCTGGCGTACTTGCTTGTGGTGAAGCATCTAACAGTCCCGTAAGGAGAGGGCACCACAGGTTTTTATTGGAATTTCAAAACAGAGGGCACAAAACCTCTGGTGCAAAAGCCGAACATTTTCATCATGTTACGATACTAGAGCTTCCAATAAATAATAAAAATTATCAAAACATAGTCTTTGAGAAATACATATACATACAATAAAAACCAAACCATATAAAACTAATGAGATAGAACTGTGCAGCTAGTGGGGATAGTTGCGGAGAAAGGAGAAACGGAAGGGGTGGTGTGGAAAGAAAAACTAATATTTAAGACTGTTGATAGTTGGAAAAAAGCAGAAGTGATGAAAGAAAGGAAATCTTAGAAATCATTGCTATTGGTCAAGAAGCTTGGTTTACTGTTCCCAAGGTCATAATGTCCGCCTTGGCATACGTTCTTTTAGTAAGGGCTAAGGGACATTTTTCCTTTAACAGCTGCTGCTGCTAAGTTGCTTCAGTTGTGTCCGACTCTGTGCGACCCCAGAGACAACAGCCCACCAGGCTCCCCCATCCCTGGGATTCTCCAGGCAAGAACACTGGAGTGGGTTGCCATTTCCTTTTCCCCTTTAACAGCAAACAAAGGAAATCAAGAAGGCCACATAGACAGGAGTAAAGGCCACTTAATTTAATGCAGAGAAGGGGAGGAGGTTACTAAGAGCTTAGTATAAGACCCAAAACAGGAGTTTAGGATAATATTCAAATGGACACTTGATGCCAACTATAAACTAAAATTTTTAAGTGTTAGAATAAGACTGTATATATCTTTCTCACATCTTAGAAACAAATTTCTTTCATTAATCTGAGTTCTCAGATTAACAAAGAGGCCATATGTCATACTCCAACATAATGAAGAGAAAAATAAAGGAATGATTTTTATTTGCATGTCTGTTATATGTCAGCTACTTTAGCAACTACATCTCCTCATAGCAAAATATTTAAAACATTGCTATCCCCATTTCATAGATGATGAAACTGAGGCTCAGGATAAAGAGCCTGTCGAAGGATACATAACTTCTTCCTCAACAGTGGATGTGAGATTTGAACCTGACCCTAAAATCCGTTTTTTACACTCTATCATGCTGCCTCTATAAAATACCATGTTTTTACTTTTATGTTACTACACACCACTAACAGAAGCAAGTTGCTGAAACGGCAGTAATTGGCAAAAGAAGCCACAGCTGGAGGCAAAGAGAAGGAAAAACCATAAAATAACACAAAAGTGTGGGACAATTTAATATACCTACCCCCAAACTGCCAACAACCTCAGAAGGCAAATCAGTAGCACAGAATAATACCTGATGCACAAGTGTATGCATGTTCAGCTGAACACAATGAACTCTGAATTCTATATCCTCCAAATCATCTTAAAAGAATTTAAGACCAGGAAGAGCTTAATAATGCATTTTACCAAAAATGACATTTAAAAAATAGATTTTTAAAAAGAACTTAGTCTTCTTACAGACAGTTCACTTTGCAAACTTGGGCAAGCTAGTGAGTGACCTTTTGTCTCTGTTTTCTCATCTGTAAAATGGGAATAACAACAGTACCTATCTCAGGCAGCTGATATATTAACTCATCAAATGAATACATCTAAATCAAAACAGTTCTTGACACAGAGCAAATGTTCGATAAATTTTGGTTAATAAAGTCATTATCTTCAAAGTTCATTTTAAAGGAATAGCTTCATTAGTTCATGCTAGGTAAATGAGATATCATACTGAGATCCATATAATCCAAGTAATTAATTGAAAATTCTGGGTGAGAGCAATGAAGACTAAAAAAAGATTATAAAAAAGTGAGAGATGACAAATGTACAAAGAAATCAGTACAAGAGAGATGTTGCTGCTGCTACTGCTGCTAAGTCGCTTCAGTCGTGTCCGACTCTGTGCAACCCCATAGACGGCAGCCCACCAGGCTCCCCCGTCCCTGGGGTTCTCCAGGCAAGAACACTGGAGTGGGCTGCCATTTCCTTCTCCAATGCATGAAAGTGAAAAGTGAAACTGAAGTCACTCAGTCGGGTCCGACTCTTAGCGACCCCATGGACAGCGGCCCACCAGGGACCTCTGTCCATGGGATTTTCCAGGCAAGAGTACTGGGGTGGGGTGCCATTGCCTTCCGCTTTGCCTACACTTCTATCAACATTTATCTCATAAAATAATCAGTTGCTTAATATCTACTTTCTTCATAGCCCAAGAGTCTTTTAAGGGCAGGCATTTATTTTTATATTATCAGCTTAGTACAGGGCTTGCAGCATAGCAGATACTAAATGTATAACAAAATTAGAAGGGAGTGGGACTCAGTAAGATTTGAGAGCTATGATGGGAGGATCTGATTTTACCAGTCCTAACAGGACTGGGGGCAGAGTCAGTAAAAACTTATTATCGGTTTTTATTTAATTGATTATCGATATTCTACTCCTCTATTCCTTCTGAACTAGGAAATACATTTCAAAAATGTTTAAAAAATAGTTAATTTGCTCTAAAATGAGAAATCTTTCAAGTGATGATAAAACAAACTTTGGAAATTTATTTTTAATATTAAAAATACTGCTCTGATTTGCCTGTTATGCCCCAAAGTTAATTCTAACGGTCAGAAAGTGGAAAGTGAAGTTGCTCAGTCGTGTCCGACTCTTTGCAACCCCATGGACTGTAGCCTACCATGTTCCTCTGTCCATGGGATTTTCCAGGCCGGAAATCATAGCAATAAACTGATGCTAAAGAGACACACCCACTTTTTAGTTGTCAATCTGCCAGATGCAGTGCAGATACAAAAACACAATGACCTCTGGTACCAAAGTAAGCATGGCTGGGGATGACCAACCCTAAACCCCCTTGTCTGAGACCTCCCTTACGTCAGGCCTTTTGAAGCACACAGCCATAACAATGCCTCCTTCCTCACGATGTGCAGTACAGGGAGTACCCCGAGCCTAAGAAAGATCAAATCCATCTTCAGGAATCTGAAAAGCTGAGAAACAAAACCTAAGTTGAGAGATCATACACCGTCCAGTCTAGTATGGAGGCAGCCTCATAGCAAGCCAAAGTCACAAATTAAGCTGAAGCTAAGGGGGAAGCAGAAGCCAAAGGAAAACAGAGAAAGTCAGGAGAGGATGGAGCAGGGCTGGGACATTTGCCACAGGTGTAAGATTAAAGAGGGCACCAAGAAACTCGGTTACAAAGACAGACGATATTTTTAAAAATCCAAATTACTGCCCTGGAATGGAGTGGAGGCACAGAAAGAAGCTGAAGAGAGCCCATGCAAACTGTTCAGAGGGAGGAGGACAGGGGCTTTCCAAGTGTCTGCTCTGGGTTCCAGCTGTAGTTCAGTGTAAAGAGCTCAGGCGCCTTAATTGGGTAACACCCACTATAACTCCCAGCCTTTCTGCCATACCTTCGAGTAAGCTAGCTTAAGCGGGTAGTGTTCTGAGACCTAAGAACCCTGATTAATAAACTCTATTTTGGGAAAATGAGACATGCACATAAAGCTTTGGTGTGTGTGTGTTGTTTTTTAAATCAAGGCAATATATAAATAACTGACAAAAGAATGGTACCAGCAATTGGTGCTACAGAAGTTCAGAGATCACTGTGGGTGATCAGGGAAGGATCTTGTATCCAGATAGCAGGGCGGAGCTATATTTGAAGCTAGAAGATCAAAGTACATGTTAAAAAGGGATGGGAGGAGGATGAGAAGGGAGCCAGGGAAAGGAAAGGAAGGAACTTAAAGGGGAAGATGTGATCCTCACACACTCTGTATTACAGCAACAAAGTAAACGTGGTTCCCTGCTCTTCTGCTTCCAGCCCTCGGATATCACTGCTCATTACACCTGAAATGTCCTTTCACCCTCTGCTCACGTTGAGACCCGTTCTTTCAGGGACTGGTTCAAACATTTCTTTGAAGAGGCTCCCCTAGTATCTGATTCAGAAGGAGTTATAAGCCAGAACTCCTATTTAGCAGTGGGAAAAGACAGACAAGAGGAAATGGCAGGTGGGAAGGCTAACTAAGAAGCTGAATGCAGTGACGAAACCTGTACCCTGGTGGAGAGCAAATGATGTCTTAGAGGAGAACAGGAAGTGAGACTCTTTGACAAGGAGGACTAACAGGGGCTCAAAAGTGGCAAAGCTAAAGCAGGTGTAGCTGCACAGACGGCTTGGCAGAGATAAAAATGTGTAAATCCGCCAAGGTCCATTTCTGTGTATGGTTCTACCATCTTCTCTAAGATACTGTAGTTCTTTGGGACAAACAAATGGAGGGGGTTGACTTTTAAATCATACTTTACTGATTTTTCCTAATCATAATAATCTTTCTTCCCTACCTTCCTACTCTCCCATCCCAACCACCCCTCCAATCCCACCTTCAAGCCAAGCAAAGTAGCCCAGGGGCCATTATGACAAAGCTGCTAAGTCACTTCAGTCGTGTCCGACTCTGTGAGACCCCATAGATGGCAGCCCACCAGGCTCCCCCATCTCTGGGATTCTCCAGGCAAGAACACTGGAGTGGGTTGCCATTTCCTTCTCCAATGCATGAAAGTGAAAAGTGAAAGTGAGAGGGGGCAAAAAAAAGAACAGTTCTTTAAAAATACTAACTTGGGCTAATAATCACCCACCATGAACAAAAATAAATCCTGGGGTTATATCAAATCTAAGCTAACTACAACAATCTTACATACAAGTCTATGAAAGTGAAAGTGAAGTCGCTCAGTCATGTCTGACTCTTTGCGACCCCGTGGACTGTAGCCTACCAGGCTCCTCCATCCATGGGATTCTCCAGGCAAGAATACTGGAGCGGGTTGCCACTTCCTTCTCCAGAGGATCTTCCCGACCCAGGGATCGAACTGGGGTCTCCCGCATTGGAGGCAGACGCTTTAACCTCTGAGCCAATATATTGGCACATATTAAATAATACAAACATCAGACGATTGCTACTGTTTTAACAGATTGAAAGTTTCAGGAAGTGTTTTAACACAAGGAGAATATACTTGAAATAAACTCGCCATCAGTTCTCATTCACTCTTGTCCACTCATGCCTCATTTCCTCCCAGCTTATCATATTTTCACCTGTTTTCTCACATGGGCTTTAGGAATTATGTTCACATGTGCGTGCTTGTAGTGATATTAGTGCTTAGATGTGCCCAGATATGACACTGTTATTTTTAAAGAGTAATCTCCATGTAACAATTACCTTAGATTTTAAGTGTGTCTTGGTGTGTTTGTGTTCCTCCTTCAGACAGTAGGTGTTAAGCGTTTGAGCACACACACCCGAGGGAGTCTCTCTCTCTACAGGTCAAAAAGGCTGCATGTCTGTGGAAGAACCTAGCCTGTGATACAATTCTCAAAGTGAATTATTAAAAGGGTGAAATAATAAATAGAAAACAAGCAAAAAGAGAAAAAACAAGAAAAAGTATAAGGGCAAAAGAGGTCTGTCACAAAAGACAATGTATTGTATGATTCCATTTATATGAAATGTCCAGAACAGGCAAATTCATAGACAGAAAGTACAAGTTCCCTATGGCTAGGGGAGTTGGGAGGAAGTGGGTAGTGACTACTAATGGGCACGGGGTTACTTTTTGATGTGATGAGAGTGTTCTAAAATGAACTGTGGTGACGGTTACCCAACTCTATGACTGAAATCCATTGTCTTTTACACTTTAAATAAGTGAACTGTATGCTGTTGTGGGGGAAGGCAATGGCACCCCATCCCAGTACTTCTGCCTGGAAAATCCCATGGACAGAGGAGCCTGGTAGGCTCCAGTCCATGAGGTCGCTAAGAGTCGGACACGACTGAGTGACTTCACTTTCACTTTTCACTTTCATGCATTGGAGAAGGAAATGGCAACCCACTCCAGTATTCTTGCCTGGAAAATCCCAGGGACAGAGCCTAGTGGGCTGCCGTCTATGGGATCGCACAGAGTTGGACACGACTGAAGCAACTTAGCAGCAGCAGCAGCATGCTGTTGTGGTTCAGTTGCTCAGTACTGTCTGACTCTTTTTCGACCTCCTGGACTGCACACAGGCTTCCCTGTCCTTCACTATCTCCCGGAGTTTGCCCAAACTCATGTCCATTGAATTAGTGATGCCATCCAACCATCTCATCCTCTGTCGTCCCCTTCTTCTGCCTTCAATCTTTCCTATCTTCAGGTTCTTTTCCTATAAGTCGGCTATTTGCATCAGGTGAACTGTATATGTGAATTATATTTCAATAAAGCTGTTATACATTAAAAAGTAAAAGAATAAGGAAACCAAAGTTGTCCTGCATTTCCATGGAAGGATAACTCTATCTTCGAAAATCTCAACTGTCTTCTACTTCAATTTCAATCAAGCTTTAGTTTCAAAGTTTCCCACTGCTAAGTCCCCTAGTGGTCTCATCTCCATCTCCAGCTTTATTTGTCTTTACTAACAAGGGTGACCCACATACAGAACACGGTGTCCACTGGTTACCACAGAAAAGGACATGTACACAGTGATTTCAACCACAAAAATATGTATGTGGATGAACAAAGCCTGGAAGGAAATGAGAAAAAACAAAGTAGTTATATTAGAGTAATATGATTAAGGTGATGTTCTTTTTAAAATGTTACTGTATTATCAGTCAATAAAATCTGATAATCTGATAACCAAGAAAAAAGAACCAACCTTAGAAATTGTTTCAAGACAAAGTCAGGAACTGTGTGTCAAAAAGGACTGGACTGAAGTAGTGTAGCAGAAAGATGAAAACTAAAATGCATGGGTGTTATATATATATATGTCTATGTGTATATGTATGTGTCAGTCGCTCAGGGGTGTCCAACTCTTAGCGACCCGGTGGACTGTAGCCCACCAGGCTCCTCTATCCATGGGAATTTCCAGGCAAGAATAATGGAGTGTGTTGCCATTCCATTCTCCAGGGGATCTTCCCAACCGAGGGACTGAACCTGGGTCTCCTGCATTGCAGGCAGATTCTTTAACATCTGAGCCACCAGGGAAGCCTTATACATGTGTGTGTGCACACACATGCTGAACAAAGGCAAGTGCCTTTCTGCTTCCTTCCACAGAAGAGAATATAGAAATTAACAGACCAATCATGTAACTTAAACAGGGGAACTTACTGGTAAGAGTATCAAAACCAATTATGTGTACATGCAGATCCTCTAACTTTATAAAGGCTACACTGGCTTTCCTCACCCTGAAAAGATGGCTGGTCTCAGAACCATTTCTTGACCCCACTGAATGTTTTCTATATTAAAACAATACTAAGGAGCCTCAGGGCTTCCCTGGTGGCTCAGAGGGTAACGCGCCTGCCTGCAATGTGAGAGACCCGGTTCGATCCTTGGGTCAGGAAGATCCCCTGGAAGAGGAAATGGCAATCCATTCTAGTATTCTTGCCTGGCAAATCCCATGGACAGAGGAGCCTCGTGGGCTAAGTCCAGGGGGTGGCAAAGAATCAGACACACTGAGCATGCAAAGCACTCAACATCCTTAATCATCAAAAAAAAAAAAAAAAAAAGGCAAATTAAAACCATAGTGAGGTACCATTTTATATCCTTTAGTATGACTAAAATAAAAAGGGCTGATGGCACTAAAATTTGATGACATTAAAATTTGGCAACATTTAAAATTAAAATTTGGCAACTAGAACTCACATAAACCACTCTGGAGACCTGTTTGGCAACTTTTTAATAAAATTAAACATACATCTTACCCTATGACTCAGTAAATCCACTTTTAGGAACTTATAAAGAGAAAGAAATAAAACACTTATCCACACAAGACTCATAAAACGTTCATAACAACTTTATTCCTAACAACTCAAATCTAGAAATAGCCCAAATATCCATCAAGAGGAAATGAGATACACAAATTGGAGTATGTTCATACAATGGAATACTATCCATCAGTAAAAGACAAACCACTGATACTACCTACCACTGATACACACAACACTGACAAATCTCAGAAACATTATGTTACCATTTATGTCAAGTCCAAGACTAGGCAAAACAAACCTATGGTGTCAGAAATAGGGAGTAAGAAAGTGGTGGCCTTTGGAGAATGTGTAAAGGAAAGGGGCATGAGGGTACTTTCTATGATGATAAAAGTATGTTCTATCTCGTTAGAAGTTACAGTGTATAAACTGGACAGAACTACTTGAACTGGGTATTGAAGATGTGTGCATTCCATCGAATGTGAATTATATCTCAGTAAAAAAAAAAACAAGAAAAAAAGAAATACAATGCAGTACTCTGCTTCAAGACAGAAGTTAATGATTTTGTTTCAAATGAAATTTTAGGATACCACACACACGTTCAATTACTTGCTATTCACCTCTCTATTCCTTCATTATTGTAAACCACCTAATGGGTTACAGATGTCTATAGGTATATAGATCAAAAGTATATGTGTTCATGTTCAGGTTTCATTAATGTCAAATCAACTTTAACTATTCACAAATTTCAATACATGCCTAATGGACTGTGAGAAGTTCAGTAAAATTTTGTTTTCTAATATGATTTTATAGTTGTAATTTTAGAGGGTCTGAAATAAAACTGAGAAAGGAAAAGGCAGCTAAATTGGATGTCAGCAAGGACGGAAGATAGTTTTTTGGCAACTACTACAACCCAAAGAATAAGGCTCTCAACTACTTCAATCAAGACAGAGTCATGTATGTTTAAATTTAAGGAAAACTGAAAAGCATGAAGAATAATTTGTCAGGTAATTTGATCTTTAAAAGATAACATATCCTAAATAACAGCAGCAGTGTACAACACAGACACCTAAAACTCACTGAGACCTTTTCTACTATTATCACTGAGTCCTCCTCTGTGCCTCTATCCAGGTCTGTTTTCATATTCACCACCTCTTACCCTCCACAGGACAGTGCGAAGATCTAACTGATTTTCATAAAGCCACCTCACTCCAGGTTTCAAATAAATAAACTTATGAAGCTGCACTCTATTCTATGTAGATATATCATGGGCTTCCCTGGTGGCTCAGAGGTTAAAGCGTCTGCCTGCAATGCAGCAGACCTGGGTTCGATCCCTGGGTCGGGAAGATCCCCTGAAGAAGGAAATGGCAACCCACTCCAGTATATCTTGCCTGGAGAATCCCGTGGGCGGAGGAGCCTGGTGGCATTCAAACAGTATAGAGAGTATATAGCCTAGGGGAATGCAGATGACCACTTTGTGGGAAAAAGATGACTTCATTTGTTACCTACTCCCATGACTGTTGAAGATCTCTCCCTCTGAACTCCTACAGCATGTTTTTATTCCCTACAGACAAGATTACAGTGCTCTGAACTATAAACAAGTACACATGCCTAATCTCGGAGACAGCAGACTCTCAGACAAAAAAAAAAAAAAAAAAAAATCTTCTATGTCTGTATTCACCAGAAGCCTAAGACAGGGTCTTGTACAGGTGGGGGCAAAACACATGTTGAATCACTGAATTACCGAATTAATGTGAGTGAAAACATGTGAGGGTGAAAGAGGAAGAGAGATGGGAAAAAAAAGATGAGAGAATACAACAAAGAGAAAGGAGAAGGGAAGGAGCAAAAGAGAAAAAAATAAAGGGAGAAACCTTGGGAAG
This sequence comes from Tragelaphus eurycerus, assembly GCA_935064755.1. Lineage (NCBI taxonomy): Eukaryota > Metazoa > Chordata > Mammalia > Artiodactyla > Bovidae > Tragelaphus > Tragelaphus eurycerus. The sequence continues at coordinate 2,180,618 of CAKXYN010000008.1, forward strand.
GAAATTATTTTTGTTAGAGAGAAGGATTATTATTTTTTTTAATAATGAAAAAGGGTTGGAAAAAGCCATTGCTACGCATCTCATATCACAGCTATCAGCACTGGTCTTTAAACTGTCATTATAAACACCCTAAAACATCTCTCAGACCTTTGTATCCCTAGTGTCATCTCCCAATGCAACTACAGTATTCCCAATCTGACCGGAAGATACAAAGGCCCCACTTCAAACCTACCAGACACTGGGTAATTTATGGTGAGAAGCATTACTCTACCCCATTCAAGTCCTTTCTGTTGTGATGAATCTGTGTTTCATTTAAATAAACCAGCAGCTGAAAGTTGAAAAATCTGATTAGAGGAATCTGAGCACTGTAACTGGATTTGACCTGTAAGTATTTAACTTTAGGTGAAGTTACTCACTGCAGAGTAATTTGACCTGGAAGATACACCACAAAACTTTGGAATTAGTCATAACAACACACACACAAATTGAGCATTAGGTCAGTGACATCCTACAGAACTATTTTTGTTCCTTCATACCTAGTACAAGGGCTTGGAATGACAGGTGTGCCCAATGTTTCCTGAATGAATAAAATGAATGTTTAAAGTCAGGTATTTAGGGCTGATAATCTTGGGGTCATCTGGCCGAACAACGTCATTTTAAAGATGAGCAAACTAGAAATCCTGAGAGCTTTGAAAGCAAGCAAGCTAAACAAGCCAAAATATACCGCATCTGATATTTTCCCTTTTTCTCCCTTTCCTAGAAATGTGTTAAGTGATTCTAAGTATTCTAATAAAATAACTGGCTCTTAAAGAAGTGAGAGGGTTAAAAAAAAAAAAAAAAAAAAAAGGTGCCAGAGGACTTCCCTGGTGCTACAGTGGATGAGAGTCCGTCTCCCAAGGCAGGGGAAACAGGTGGTTAAGATTCCACCAGCGGTGTGTAACTAAGCCTGAGAGCCACAAATACTGAGCCTGTGTGCTGCAAAGTCGCTTGGCCTTTTAACTTGTGTCGCCGAAATGAGAAGTCCTCGCACCCAAGGAAGAATAACAGCCCCCCAGCCCCCTTTTGCCCCAACTAGAGAAAGCCTGCCTGAGGCAATGAAGATCCAGAACAATCAAATAAATAAAACTTTTAAAGGTGCCTAGGACTAGGAAGGAGAGACTAGCAGAGGTAAATGAGGTTGAAGAAAATTATTTTTCTAAGCCTAATATATTTTTGGACAGGCCAATTAATTAATCAATTTAATCTGAAAAATTAATCTGATGGAATTCTCAGAAAAAAGAAACACGAGGTGCATGAAAATGTTACAAACCAAGGGAGACCGCACATAACTAGCTTAAATCTCCACAGGCTTATTTCCTGTTCAAGTACGACCTCCTGGGATTACGTTTTACTGCAATGTTCATTACCAGATGACTTTTGGTTTTAAGAGAAGCCAAGGGCAAGTTGGAAATGCGATTCTTAACTAAACATAAAAAACCCCCCAAACCAAACCAAACAAACAAACAAAAAAAACCCCTATGTCTGTTCTCACTTGTTTGTAATCAGAATGCAGGCTTGCAGAGGTAACACCCCAATTTCTGTAAGCAAAAATATAACGACCCAGTCACGTCCTCAAAACAAATCAACATACAAACTTCACAGCCGGATCCAGCTGTCCTGCATGGGAGCCAGGAACTTATTCTAAGAGCAAATAGATCAAAAGGGGGAACGCAAGACAAGCCAGATTTCAATCAAAAAGGAAAGGGTGTGCCCTGCTTTTTTTTTTTTCTTTCCAACTTTCACCAAGCAGAAATCTTTGAAGGAGTCTTGGTAAAAAAAAAAAAAAAAAACCTTTAGACGCTAGTCCCCAGAGCTACACCCCGGCGAGGGGGAAGGAGCAGGCACCTCGAGCTCTCACGACAGCGGCCCGCGCTAGCTCCAGCCCGGCGGGGAAGGGGCCGGTCCCGAACCCCACGAGGCCGGGCCCCCGAGTGATTCATCAGCAACTCGGGGTTCGCGCGCCTCCACCGCGGGCGACGCCCCAGCACGTCCCACGGCTGCTACCCGGGCCCGTCAGCTCTGAAGCAGCCCCCAGCGTCCCCTCGCTCCCCGAGTGGGATCGGTAGGGAAGGAGATCGCAAGCCGGGCGGCTGGAAAGCAGCAACCTCTCCCGCCTCAGCCACCATGGCCGGTGCGACTCCCTGCCCGCACCCGCAGACGGCCTTCCTGGAAAGCACCGGGCTGGGCTTACCTGACTGGCGTCCGCTGCAGCCACCGACCTCCTTCACAAACCTGCTGGGACTGCCTGCCGCTCGGTTCCCAGTACCCGCCCGTCCGCCTGCGTCCGCCTCCCAGGGAGTGGTCGGATCCACCCGCCGGCGTTCCCCCAACTCGACGGCGCTGGTTCCCACTCCGCCCCCAGACGCGCGTGCGCACTCCCAAGTCGAGCAGGCATCCTGGGAGTTGTAGTCCGAGCGAGCAGGGCGCGACTCGGCGAAACCCTGGTATTTTCTATTTGGTGGACGTTGAAAGAGGCTGCGAATACCAAGACTTAACACCAGCCCGAGGAAACGTCCTCTGCTCGTGGAATTATCTACCTTGGACCCTTTGGGAGCTATAAACAGAAGCTAACGGCTCGTTAGTATAGATTTCCTTTTTTTGACTTTTAGTCAAGAGGGACTCAACGGCAGGACTTGAATGCTTGATTGCTAATGTGAGGACATGACTTTGAATCCTCTAAATTTTTCGTGAAAAATTGATAGAAAAGGAAACAAAGGCCAAGACACGAGAGAGACATAAATAAGGAGATGTCACCTTAAGGGCATTGTGACCCTAGTGAGTTCCTTAGGTATGAAACCAGGGATGATGTTGCAGAGATCAGTTTCAGCCCCATCCCGACCTCTCATTTTAGCTACAAGCTGTACACCAGGCAGTGGGACTGAAGTGATGGAAGTGGGAGAAAAAATAGAGGAGCTGCTTAGCTGGGAGCTGGGGCAGGTAGACACTCTGAAGGCGAAGAGGAATACTTTAGAAGACAGCTCCATGGTGGCCTATGAAATGGCTGCCTTTTGTCTTGTGCTCTGAGGAGAGGAAATAGCCATGACCTTGCATTCATTAATCACTCGCCAGTAATTTTCCTGGTCTGCCCTTCAGGAATAAACCATTCCTCGGAGCAAGCTCCTCTTTGATACGCCTTCTTAAAAACAAAACAAAACAAATGCATCCAGATAGAGGACTGAAGTTTCTGCTTGAGATACATTCCAGCTACACCCAGTATCAGTTCAGTTCGGTTGCTCAGTTGTGTCCGACTCTTTGCAACCCCATGAACCGCAGCACACCAGGCCTCCCTGTCCATCACCAACTCCCAGAGTCCACCCAAACCCATGTCCATCGAGTCGGTGATGCCATCCGGCCATCTCATCCTCTGTGGTCCCCTTCTCCTCCTGCCCTCAATCTTTCCTAGAATCAGGGTCTTTTCAAATGAGTCAGCTCTTTGCAGGAGGTGGCCAAAGTATTGGAATTTCAGCTTCAACATCAGTCCTTCCAATGAACACCCAGGACTGATCTCCTTTAGGATGAACTGGTTGGATCTCCTTGCAGTCCAAGGGACTCTCAAGAGTCTTCTCCAACACCACAGTTGAAAAGCATCAATTCTTTGGCACTCAGCTTTCTTCACAGTCCAACTCTCACATCCATACATGACCACTGGAAAAACCATAGCCTTGACTAGATGGACCTTTGTTGGCAAAGTAATGTCTCTGCTTTTGAATATGCTGTCTAGGTTGGTCATAACTTTCCTTCCAAGGAGTAAGTGTCTTTTAATTTCATGGCTGCAGTCACCATCTGCAGTGATTTTGGAGCCCTCCAAAATAAAGTCAGCCATGAAGTTTCCACTGTTTCCCCATCTATTTGCCATGAAGTGATGAGACCGGATGCCATGATCTTAGTTTTCTGAACGTTGAGCTTTAAGCCAACTTTTTCACTCTCCTCTTTCACTTTCATCAAGAGGCTCTTTAGTTCTTCTTCACTTTCTGCCATAAGGGTGGTGTCATCTGCATATCTGAGGTTATTGATATTTCTCCCGGCAATCTTGATTCCAGCTTGTGCTTCCTCCAGTCCAGCATTTCTCATGATGATGGTTAAGCACCTTCTGGCATTTACTTCCAGAAGCGCCTGGGTAAACACCCTGGAATTTCATGCAGTTAGCATCTGCTAATTTAACAATAAAGATCACTAATGATTTGGGGGTTTTCAGAAGAAGAAAAAGAAAATAAAAACAGTTCCAAAATGCAAATACTCTTATAAGGCTATTAACATGAAATCGTGTACCACTGCATCTTATTTTTTATAACATATTAGTGGGAATCAGTTTCTCAAATATTCTTGGAGATAATAACTGAGAGCAATGTCCTACAGAATTGAGAATTCAGGTTCAACTAATATTTATTGAATACTTAACCCACACCAAGAATTGTGCCAACACTCCCTTAATAATATATCATCCAATCCTCTAAATAACCTACAAAGACTATATTAGTATCCTCTGTTTCTACATATGAGAAAACTAAGACTCAGAAAATTTAAATAATCTGTGCAAGGTCACACAGTCAGTAATTGTGTGAGATCCAGAAATGAAGTACAAGGTAGCCTGACTCAAATTCTAGCATGCTTTCCACCGTTGATCAGACTGTCTCCTAAATCTCATCAAATTCTTTAAGATAATCCGTGACTACATCTTAGTTCAGTTTAGTTCGGTCGCTCAGTCATGTCTGACTCTTTGGGACCCCATGGACTGCAGCACACCAGGCCTCCCTGTCCATCACCAACTCCTGGAGTTTCCTCAAACTCATGTCCACTGAGTCAGTGATGCCATCCAACCATCTTGTCCTCTGTCATCCCCTTCTCAATCTTTCCCAGCACCAGGGTCTTTTCAAATGAGTCAGCTCTTCGAATCAGGTGGCCAAAGTATTGGAGTTTCAGCTTCAACATCAGTCCTTCCAATGAACATTCAGGACTGATTTCCTTTAGGGTGGACTGGTTGGATCTCCTTGCTGTGACCACATCTAAGGTACATTAAAAAATTTTCTAATACAGTCCAGGAAGATGATGCTCTTACTGGAAGAGCTGAATATCTGGATTCATTTAATAGTTCTATATTTCATTATAAGTTAATATATAGGTATTGTGGCTAACCAGAAAGTCTCTTGTGAGTTCATGCTACACCTCGGGGAAACTGACAAACCAGAGTGTCTGAAAAAGCAAGGGAGCAGGGTTATCCAGATATAGTTTATTTTAAGGACTTTGCAGTAATAAAGCAGAGAGGGCTTTTAATTCATTATCTGAGTGATTTAAAGATGACACATTTCCTCCCTGACCTTCCAATACAGGGTATTGCTATGCTATGCTAAGTCACTTCAGTCGTGTCCGACTCTGTGTGACCCCACAGACGGCAGCCCACCAGGCTTCCCCGTCCCTGGGATTCTCCAGGCAAGAACACTGGAGCGGGTTGCCATTTCCTTCTCCAATGCATGAAAGTGAAAAGAGAAAGTGAAGTCGCTCAGTCATGTCCGACTCTTAGCAACCCCACGGACTGCAGCCTACCAGGCTCCTCCGTCCGTGGGATTTTCCAGGCAAAAGTACTGGAGTGGGGTGCCATCGCCTTCTCCGAATACAGGGTATTAGGCATACACTAAATATATTTTCTTTTTTAGCTCTTTAACTTGTCCCTAACAAATGTCTTCATCTTTTGAAAATAAAATGATTTGGTGAGGGATTCTTTTCCTTTCTTCAGACAAGTGTTATCATATTATAATGACAAGGCTGACAAATATGAATCTTCTAAACCCACATACATTAAATATCACAAATGGGGCCAGAGGCATTAATAATTACATTTGAGTATTGGATAAAACTGTAAAAGCAAAACAAAACCCAGAATCTTCCTTACTGCTTTCTCTCTCTAACTATAATCTATTTCTCTATACAAGTGCCAAAATGGGTCTTTTTAAAACAAATCAGATCATGTCACCCCCTGCTCCAAACCACTTAGGGCTTCCCCAAATAGTGCCAATACAATCCAAAGTTACCACCCCCACCAGTCCTTACGTGATTATTTTATTTCCTACCACACACACACTCTTTCTCTCTGCTCCAGTCACTTCAAGTTCTTTCTAGTATACTGGAGAATGCATTCCTCCCAAATACTCCTGGCTCATGCCCTCATTTTCATGAAGGTTCTGTTCAAATGTCACCTTTGAAATGTCTTCTCTGATCATCTTACCCTTTCTCCCCTTTACTTTGTCTTCTTAGCACCCTGTTGCTACCTAACATCTTGCTTGATATACTAATCTAAGCTCCAGGAGTTCACATCATTTACCCCTCTCTCCCTAGCATCTGCAACAATGCCTGACATATAGTAGGTATTCAATAAATACGTGAAATAAATAACCTTCTCTCCCCCTCCTGCACATGAGTGGGACACAGAACCACAGGGTTCATGGTAAAGACCAGTCAAGGTTCTGATACAGCCATAAACACCAGCTGTGAGAGGATCTGGCAAGATCCAGTGAAACTCATCCTGAAATGGAGACAGAGCTCTCTTTTTAAAGGACTACACTATATGAGTTGCAATTATTAGCTTACAGTTCGAAAAGCACGATTGTGGAAGAGGGGAAAAAAAAGTAAAACCTGAAAATTATATTTACATAATTAAGTGGAAAGGGTAATCTAACTAAAAGGTTAATCTGACTAAATAATCTCACTAAATGGCAGATTTCAATATTGTTCCCAATTATTTGCTCTCCTGTAAAGACTGCTTTACCCACTGTCATATGATTTGGAGTGCCTCCCTGTCTATATTTTCAGGTTTCTTTTCCTTCTTTCTTCACACAAATGTTTTTATATCATCATCGCAAAACTTATAAACGTGAATTTGCTTTGGCCAGTAAAATGAGTGGAAGTGACGATAAGACATCTTTGGGTGGAGGCTATAAGAGTGCTATTTCCACCCATGTGCTTACTCTTTCCTTTTCCCAGGAGGATGGCATGTCTCAGATGGAGTCTTGTCCTTCTGCCTAGGTTTTAGAACAGGTCACATGGAATCAGAGCTTTGGCCAAAAGCAGGTGGTGACATGTAACGCGAGCAGGAAGTAAACTGAGAATTAGGTTTGTTTGTTACTATAGACTGACCTAGCAAAGCTGACTACTGCAGTGCCTATTCCATGAAAGGCAAGCCTCTGAAATAGAAGTGGTATTGCACCCCTCCCCCATGCATTTAGCCCCACTTCAAGTAATTGAAGTAACTTTCATTAAGTTTAACATACAGAAGAGAACAAATCTGAGGCTGTTAGGTAAAATATTTGAGTAAGGCACAGAGTACACTTCCTGTTTTCAGGGTTTAGTGAGAGTGAAAGTGATTTATACAGTGACACAGTAACTTTACTTAATATATTACAAGCCTAATGAGTGTTATCTTTAAATTTCCAGCCAGAGTAACTCATAAAGCCTGTTGCACTGAATCATCATTTGCAAATTAATGCCAGCAGCAATTTTCTTGTTATCAAAAGTTTCCTTTAGGAAATAGTTTCCTTGATATAATTATTTTTTTTAATGTATTTTATAGCCCAGCAGAGAAAACGTAAGCTGAAGACATCAAGTTGTAACAAAAAGGGTAAAGATTTCATTCCTGGGAGCCTGGAGTTGGTTAAAGCAGTGGGAGGTAGGAATCAGAGAAGACAGACACCATAGCTGGTGTGTATGATTTTAAAGGAAGGATTTAAGCCTTTAGCTTGAAATATCCTTCCTTAGCACTCCCATGTCTGCTTGTTAGAAGCTTCCTCATGTTTCATTGTGCATCTCAAATGCCTGTTTCTCACTCAAACTTCCCCTAATGCCATCAGCTGGAATTAATTTTGCCATTCCTCACATTTTCATATCCTATTGTGCCTCCACTGGAGGTGCACTAAATATACCCACCTTTCAGCCAGATAACAAAGGGCTAATTCAAATCTTCAGCCAAAGCCGAAGTTGCTCATAAATGTCACTATCAAAAAATAAATTTCTAGGATACACAAATAAACCTAAAAACTGATGCCAAAATTTAACTTACTGTTTTAATATTAGTTAAAGTATTAGTGCTTAAATAGTTAAGCTTAACATAGCATAGGAATAATAATTTCCAAGCTCTGTGAGCTGGAAGACTCATACAGTCACTGGAGAGAGTCATATTTCAGCTGAGGTGAGTAGATGAACAGAGCCATGTCCTAAATGTAACTAAGTAAGAATTAAATTCTTGTTTTAAATTATATCTTCTAGGTACACCAAAGATTTCCACAAAGAATAGAGTCATAATATAATCTCTTCTTATCCTTCCTTGTATCATTACTTAAAGTTTTAAAAACATTTATTGAATAAAAAAGATATACTTGTTATTTCTAAGGTATCTAGCTAATGCAGTCTGTATTTGTAGTAGCTATCAACCTATTTCTCTACTTAACCGCTTGAAAGTTCTTAATAATTTTTGAGTTGATTTCTTTTTAATTGATGTTGAACACAAAATGAAGGAATTACCACAGATTTTACTTAGCCAATCAGCAATATAATTTAATATTGCAACAATATTGCAATTGATAGAATTGCAACAAATAACAGAGATTTCTCACTAGATTAAATCTAGAATACCTGCCTATATCTAAAAATGAACATTCATAAAATAATCAGATCAGATCAGTCGCTCACTGTGTCCGACTCTTTGCGACCCCATGAATCGCAGCACGCCAGGCCTCCCTGTCCATCACCAACTCCCGGAGTTCACCCAGACTCACGTCCATCAAGTTAGTGATGTCATCCAGCCATCTCATCCTCTGTCGTCTCCTTCTCCTCTTGCCCCTTATCCTGCCCAGCATCAGAGTCTTTTCCAATGAGTCAACTCTTCGCATGAGGTGGCCAAAGGACTGGAGTTTCAGTTTTAGCATCATTCCTTCCAAAGAAATCCCAGGGCTGATCTCCTTCAGAATGGACTGGTTGGATCTCCTTGCAGTCCAAGGGACTCTCAAGAGTCTTCTCCAACACCACAGTTCAAAAGCATCAATTCTTTGGCGCTCAGCCTTCTTCACAGTCCAGCTCTCACATCCATACATGACCACAGGAAAGACCATAGCCTTGACTAGGCGAACCTTTGTTGGCAAAGTGATGTCTCTGCTTTTGAATATGCTACCTAGGTTGGTCATAACTTTCCTTCCAAGGAGTAAGCGTCTTTTAATTTCATGGCTACAGTCACCATCTGCAGTGATTTTGGAGCCCCAAAAAATAAAGTCTGACACTGTTTCCACTGTTTCCCCATGTATTTCCCATGAAGTGATGGAACCAGATGCCATGATCTTCGTTTTCTGAATGTTGAGCTTTAAGCCAACCTTTTCACTCTCCACTTTCACTTTCATCAAGAGGCTTTTTAGCCCCTCTTCACTTTCTGCTATAAGGGTGGTGTCATCTGCATATCTGAGGTTATTGATATTTCTCCCAGCAATCTTGATTCCAACTTGTGTTTCTTCCAGTCCAGCATTTCTCATGATGTACTCTGCATACAAGTTAAATAAACAGGGTGACAATATACAGCCTTGACATACTCCTTTTCCTATTTGGAACCAGTCTGTTGTTCCATGTCCAGTTCTAACTGTTGCTTCCTGACCTGCATACAGATTTCTCAAGAGGCAGATCAGGTGGTCTGGTATTCCCATCTCTTTCAGAATTTTCCACAGTTTATTGTGATCCACACAGTCAAAGGCTTTTTCATAGTCAATAAAGCAGAAATAGATGTTTTTCTGGAACTCTCTCGCTTTTTCCATGATCCAGCGGATGTTGGCAATTTGATCTCTGGTTCCTCTGCCTTTTCTAAAACCAGCTTGAACATCAGGAAATTCATGGTTCACATATTGCTGAAGCCTGGCTTGGAGAATTTTCAGCATTACTTTACTAGCATGTGAGATGAGTGCAATTGTGCGGTAGTTTGAGCATTCTTTGGCATTGCCTTTCTTTGGGATTGGGATGAAAACTGACCTTTTCCAATCTTGTGGCCACTGCTGAGTTTTCCAAATTTGCTGGCATATTGAGTGCAGCAAAGGTTGCCAACAAAGGTTCGCCTAGTCAAGGCTATGGTCTTTCCTGTGTTCATGTATGGATGTGAGAGCTGGACTGTGAAGAAGGCTGAGCGCCGAAGAATTGATGCTTTTGAACTGTGGTGTTGGAGAAGACTCTTGAGAGTCCCTTGGACTGCAAGGAGATCCAACCGGTCCATTCTGAAGGAGATCAGCCCTGGGATTTCTTTGGAAGGAATGATGCTCAAGCTGAAACTCCAGTATTTTGGCCACCTCATGCGAAGAGTTGACTCATTGGAGAAGACTCTGATGCTGGGAGTGATTGAGGGCAGGAGGAGAAGGGGACGACAGAGGATGAGATGGCTGGATGGCGTCACTGACTCGATGGATGTGAGTCTGGGTGACCTCCGAGAGCTGGTGATGGATAGGGAGGCCTGGCGTGCTGCGGTTCATGGGGTCGCGAAGAGTCGGACACGACTGAGCGACTGATCTGATCTGATCTGAGTGCAGCACTTTCACAGCATCATCTTTCAGGATTTGGAATAGCTCCACTGGAATTCCATCACCTCCACTAGCTTTGTTCCTAGTGATGCTTTCTAAGGCCCACTTGACTTCACATTCCAGGATATCTGGCTCTAGGTCAGTGATCACGCCATCGTGATTATCTGGGTCGTGAAGCTCTTTTTTGTACAGTTCTTCTGTGTATTCTTGCCACCTCTTCTTAATATCTTCTGCTTCTGTTAGGTCCATACCATTTCTGTCCTTTATCGAGCCCATCTTTGCATGAAATGTTCCTTTGGTATCTCTGATTTTCTTGAAGAGATCCCTAGTCTTTCCCATTCTGTTGTTTTCCTCTATTTCTTTGCACTGATAACTGAAGAAGGCTTTCTTATCTCTTCTTGCTATTCTTTGGAACCATGCATTCAGATGCTTATATCTTTCGTTTTCTCCTTTGCTTTTCGCTTCTCTTCTTTTCACAGCTATTTGTAAGGCCTCCCCAGACAGCCATTTTGCTTTTTTGCATTTCTTTTCCATGGGGATGGTCTTGATCCCTGTCTCCTGTACAATGTCACGAACCTCATTCCATAGTTCATCAGGCACTCTATCTATCAGATCTAGGCCCTTAAATCTATTTCTCACTTCCACTGTATAATCATAAGGGATTTGATTTAGGTCATAACTGAATGGTCTAGTGGTTTTCCCTACTTTCTTCAATTTCAGTCTGAATTTGGCAATAAGGAGTTCATGGTCTGAGCCACAGTCAGCTCCTGGTCTTGTTTTTGCTGATTGTATAGAGCTTCTCCATCTTTGGCTGCAAAGAATATAATCGATGTGATTTCGGTGTTGACCATCTGGTGATGTCCACGTATAGAGTCTTCTCTTGTGTTGTTGGAAGAGGGTGTTTGCTATGACCAGTGCATTTTCTTGGCAAAACTCTGTTAGTCTTTGCCCTGCTTCATTCTGTGTTCCAAGGCCAAATTTGCCTGTTACTCCAGGTGTTTCTTGACTTCCTACTTTTGCATTCCAGTCCCCTATAATGAAAAGGACATCTTTTTTGGGTGTTAGTTCTAAAAGGTCTTGTAGGTCTTCATAGAACCGTTCAACTTTAGCTTCTTCAGCGTTACTGGTTGGGGCAATGACTTGGATTACTGTGACATTGAATGGTTTGCCTTGGAAACGAACAGAGATCATTCTGTCGTTTTTGAGATTGCATCCAAGTACTGCATTTCAGACTCATAAAATAATAGCAAATCTAAATGACACACTTTGTTATCAGTGACACTGTTGACTGATTAGATATAAGAATAACCTTTAAAAACATATAAACATGAATCATTACAAAGTTCAAGGATGACGGAAATAATAGTGAAGTGAAAGTGTAAGTGAAGTCACTCAGTGATGTCTGACTCTTTGTGACCCCATGGAGTGTAGCCTATCAGGCTCGTCCATCCATGGGATTCTCCAGGCAGGAATACTGGATCAGATTAGATCAGAACAGTTGCTCACTGTGTCCGACTCTTTGCGACCCCATGAATCACAGCATGCCATCACCAACTCCCGGAGTTCACCCAGACTCACGTCCATCAAGTTAGTGATGTCATCCAGCCATCTCATCCTCTGTCGTCTCCTTCTCCTCTTGCCCCTAATCCTGCCCAGCATCAGAGTCTTTTCCAATGAGTCAACTCTTCGCATGAGGTGGCCAAAGGACTGGAGTTTCAGTTTTAGCATCATTCCTTCCAAAGAAATCCCAGGGCTGATCTCCTTCAGAATGGACTGGTTGGATCTCCTTGCAGTCCAAGGGACTCTCAAGAGTCTTCTCCAACACCACAGTTCAAAAGCATCAATTCTTTGGCGCTCAGCCTTCTTCACAGTCCAGCTCTCACATCCATACATGACCACTGGAAAGACCATAGCCTTGACTAGATGGACCTTTGTTGGCAAAGTGATGTCTCTGCTTTTGAATATGCTACCTAGGTTGGTCATAACTTTCCTTCCAAGGAGCAAGCGTCTTTTAATTTCGTGGCTGCAGTCACCATCTGCAGTGATTTTAGAGCCCAGAAAAATAAAGTCTGACATTGTTTCCACTGTTTCCCCATCTATTTCCCATGAAGTGATGGAACCAGATGCCATGATCTTCATTTTCTGAATGTTGAGCTTTAAGCCAACCTTTTCACTCTCCACTTTCACTTTCATCAAGAGGCTTTTTAGTTCCTCTTCACTTTCTGCCATAAGGGTGGTGTCATCTGCATATCTGAGGTTATTGATATTTCTCCCAGCAATCTTAATTCCAGCTTGTGTTTCTTCCAGTCCAGCATTTCTCATGATGTACTCTGCATACAAGTTAAATAAACAGGGGGACAATATACAGCCTTGACGTACTCCTTTTCCTATTTGGAACCAGTCTGTTGTTCCATGTCCAGTTCTAACTGTTGCTTCCTGTCCTGCATACAAATTTCTCAAGAGGCAGATCAGGTGGTCAGGTATTTCCATCTCTTCAGAATTTTCCACAGTTGATTGTGATCCACACAGTCAAAGGCTTTTTCATAGTCAATAAAGGAGAAATAGATGCTTTTCCATCTATTTTCTCTTGCTTTTTCCATGATCCAGCGGATGTTGGCAATTTGATCTCTGGTTCCTCTGCCTTTTCTAAAACCAGCTTGAACATCAGGAAATTCACGGTTCACATATTGCTGAAGCCTGGCTTGGAGAATTTTCAGCATTACTTTACTAGCATGTGAGATGAGTGCAATTGTGCAGTAGTTTGTGCATTCTTTGGCATTGCCTTTCTTTGGGATTGGGATGAAAACTGACCTTTTCCAATCTTGTGGCCACTGCTGAGTTTTCCAGATTTGCTGGCATATTGAGTGTAGCACTTTCACAGCATCATCTTTCAGGATTTGGAATAGCTCCACTGGAATTCCATCACCTCCACTAGCTTTGTTCGTAGTGATGCTTTCTAAGGCCCACTTGACTTCACATTCCAGGATGTCTGGCTCTAGGTCAGTGATCACACCATCGTGAATATCTGGGTCGTGAAGATCTTTTTTGTACAGTTCTTCTGTGTATTCTTGCCATCTTTTCTTAATATCTTCTGCTTCTGTTAGGTCCATACCATTTCTGTCCTTTATCGAGCCCATCTTTGCATGAAATGTTCCTTTGGTATCTCTGATTTTCTTGAAGAGATCCCTAGTCTTTCCCATTCTGTTGTTTTCCTCTATTTCTTTGCATTGATCACTGAAGAAGGCTTTCTTATCTCTTCTTGCTATTCTTTGGAACTCTGCATTCAGATGTTTATATCTTTCCTTTTCTCCTTTGCTTTTCACTTCTCTTCTTTTCACAGCTATTTGTAAGGCCTCCCCAGACAGCCATGGGCATGCTAAAGCACAGATGGCTGCGACGGAATACTGGAGTGGGTTGCTATTTCCTTCTCCAGGAGATCTTCCCAACCCTGGGATTGAATCCAGGTCGCAAAGACTATGACACGACTGAGCCACTTCACCTTCACTTTCACTTCACTATTATTTCTGTTATCCTTGAACTTTGTCATTTAACTTAACTTTGTCAGTCAAGATTTGTTAGTTAAGATGCTAAATCTAGATAGCATATTGAAAAGCAGAGACATTACTTTGCCAACAAAGGTCCATCTAGTCAAGGCTATGGTTTTACCAGTGGTCATGTATGGATGTGAGAGTTGGACTGTCAAGAAAGCTGAGTGCTGAAGAATTGATGCTTTTGAAATGTTGTATTGGAGAAGACTCTTGAGAGTCCCTTAGACTGCAAGGGGATCCAACCAGTCCATTCTAAAGGAGATCAACTCTGGGTCTTCTTTGGAAGGAATGATGCTAAAGCTGAAACTCCAGTACTTTGGTCACCTTATGCGAAGAGTTGACTCACTGGAAAAGACTGATGCTGGGAGGGATTGGGGGCAGGAGGAGAATGGGATGACAGAGGATGAGATGGCTGGATGGCATCACCAACTCGATGGACGTAAGTTTGAGTGAACTCCAGGAGATGGTAATGGACAGAGAGGCCTGGCATGCTGCAATTCATGGTTGCAAAGAGTCGGACACGACTGAGCAACTGAACTGAACTGAAAGTCTTTATCCACACAGATGGTAATTAAGTCACATTTTTTCCATTCTATCTTTTGTAGTTGGTTTTTGGATTAAGAGTAGAAAACTGTACTGTTGTTTCTATACAACTTTATCTGTTTAGATACAGGCATAGACTTTGGCCTGTCCAGATAGTTTTGAACCTGTCAAAGTATTCCTTGTCTATCCTGGAGCCAATGAGCTAAAGATTCAATCTACAGTCTATAAGTATCACATCCAAATTACTGATGAACTGCTAACTAAAACTCACCAAGGAAATAGCTGTGTAGTGGCTAAGCCCTTCTGGTTGAAATTCTTCCATTCATCAGCCTTTACTTATGATCATGAATTAAAAAGACTGTTTAAACCAGCCATTTAATTACTTTGAGGAATTGTTGTGCAGCCCATGTTTTTCAAGGATACGTGAGACTTTCTCAAATGTCTCAATGAGATCTAAATACTGTATGTTCTTTGGACGGTACTCTTACGATTTCCTACCATTTTTTTTATGTGAACCTATGCTGCCTCTTGGAGAAGGCAATGGCACCCCACTCCAGTACTTTTGCCTGGAAAATCCCATGGATGGAGGAGCCTGGTGGGCTGCAGTCCATGGGATTGCTAAGAGGCGGACACGACTGAGCGACTTCACTTTGACTTTTCCCTTTCATGCACTGGAGAAGGAAATGGCAACTCACTCCAGTGTTCTTGCCTGGAGAATCCCAGGGACGGTGGAGCCTGGTGGGCTGTAGTCTATAGGGTCGCACAGAGTCAGACACGACTGAAGTGACTTAGCAGCATGCTGCCTCTTTGGAGAAGGCAATGGCACCCCACTCCAGTACTCTTGCCTGGAAAATCCCATGGGTGGAAGAGCCTGGTAGGCTGCAGTCCATGGGGTCGCTAAGAGCAGGACATGACTGAGCAACTTCACTTTCACTTTCACTTTTCACTTTTCACTTTCATGCATTGGAGAAGGAAATGACAACTCACTCCAGTGTTCTTGCCTGGAGAATCCCAGGGACGGTGGAGCCTGGTGGGCTGTAGTCTATAGGGTTGCACAGAGTCAGACACAACTGAAGTGACTTAGCAGCAGCAGCATGCTGCCTCTTAGAGATCACTGCTTCACTTCTAAGTGCTTACAAACCACTAAAGTGGATAATACACTTTTCTAAAATGTTGCTCAGGACCAATAAGTTCAGTGGTCTACAGTTTGGAGAACTCTCCCATCTCTGCCCAGCTTCCACCTCCACCGCCAAACCTTTTGAGTCATGCATTGATTCTCCTACAGCATTGCATTTCTTAGGTTGGTTGGGCCCAAAGTGTAGCCTGCCTCAGTAAAGCACGCATACACCTAGTTCCTATGAAGGCCATGTGACATGCGGGACACTTGCAGGACGCTGTGGGCATCTGACTGTGTTCCCTGACTGGTAGGACTGAGAAGTTAGTTGGAAGCAGGGCAGAGAGGGTGTAGGGCACCACTTCCTACAGCCCCAGAGAAAGGTTGTATGATCATACCAAGAGAAGGTGTCCATAAAAAAATCAAGCATAACATACAACTGACCCAAAATCAAGGAGTCACTCCTGAGGCCAGACTGCCAAATCCAAAGGAGGGCACCCAGAAAGCAGGGCAAATGCAAGCAGGGTGAAACGTCAGGGGATTCACGAAAAGCTAAGTGAGGGGGTGGGTCAGGAGTAACTCCTGAGTCAGCTCTATCTTACTCATATTTGATGTAAGTGATGGGGGAGGACCTATCTGACAGAAAGGGGATGGACGATGAAAACACAAAAACTAGTAAGATTCAGTCCTTCTTAAATTCCTAACACTGTCAGCATAAAATGGAGAACTTTTTTGTTGTTAATATCCATGGATATTTATTTAGAATTTTTCTAATATCTAAATGCCTTCTATATGCCAGGGACTGCTCTAAATGTTTACATGTGCATCCTCATGATAGCCCTAATGGGAAGCTGGGTTGTGATTCTTATTTTAGAAGTGAAGAAACTGAGGCTGGGTAATTTGCAGAAGCTCACACAACTAACAGAAGTCAGATTCTGATCCCAAAGTGCACACCTGTAATGCCTATTCATTACAGCCCCATAGACTGGAAGAGAATTCTTCAAATAATTACTATACTTCCTTGACCATGAAAAGGTGTGAGACAGCAAATTCAGAAACTCGACACAGGCCTTCTATACTTCTTCTTGGACTTTGTCATCAGTCCAAGTGACAAAGAGTTTGAGCACAGTTCAACAGGGCAGCAGAAAGAATAGGTTTTCCTGTTTTTGCAGGACAAGCCTTTAAAATGTAACTTTATTATTTTTAGTGTTCCCTGTTTTGAATTCCAGCATACTTTACAAATAAAGCAATTCCAAAGTTTATATAAAAAAATCAAGGTAAAACACTTAACCTCTTTGAGTTACCTGTGTTCTTGTTCCCATTTATTGTAACAAATATGAACTATTTAGCTGAATGTTTGAGTGTGCGTATTTTCATTTTGATAATAGCATCTTTTTTTTCCTCTGGCTACTTCTGGTTGTCTGTCTACTTATCTTCTTCATAATAGGGACACTGTAAGGTCCTTTCTGCTTTATTGACTATGCCAAAGCCTTGGACTGTGTGGATCTCAATAAACTGTGGAAAATTCTGAAAGAGATGGGAATACCAGACCACCTGACCTGCCTCTTGAGAAACCTGTATGCAGGTCAGGAAGCAACAGTTCAAACTGAACATGGAACAACAGACTGGTTCAAAATAGGAAAAGGAGTACGTCAAGGCTGTATATTGTCACCCTGCTTGTTTAACTTCTATGCAGAGTACATCATGAGAAATGCTGGGCTGGAAGAAGCACAGCTGGAATCAAGATTGCTGAGAGAAATATCAAAAACCTCAGATATGCAGATGACACTACTCTTATGGCAAAAAGTGAAGAGGAACTAAAAAGCCTCTTGATGAAAGTGAAAGTGGAGAGTGAAAAAGTTGGCTTAAAACTCAACATTCAGAAAACGAAGATCATGGCATCCGGTCTCATCACTTCATGGCAAATAGATGGAGAAACAGTGGAAACAGTGTCAGACTTTATCTTTTTGGGGCTCCAAAATCACTGGAGATGGTGACTGCAGCCATGAAATTAAAAGATGCTTACTCCTTGGAAGGAAAGTTATGACCAACCTAGGTAGCATATTGAAAAGCAGAGACATTACTTTGCCAACAAAGGTCCATCTAGTCAAGGCTATGGTTTTTCCAGTGGTCATGTATGGATATGAGAGTTGGACTGTGAAGAAAGCTGAGTGCCAAAGAATTGATGCTTTTGAACTGTGTTGTTGGAGAAGACTCTTGAGAGTCCCCTGGACTGCAAGATCCAACCGGTCCATTCTGAAGGAGATCAGCCCTGGGATTTCTTTGGAAGGAATGATTCTAAAGCTGAAACTCCAGTACTTTGGCCACCTCATGCGAAGAGTTGACTCATTGGAGAAGACTCTGATGCTGGGAGGGATTGAGGGCAGGAGGAGAAGGGGACGACAGAGGATGAGATGGCTGGATGGCATCACTGACTCTATGGATGTGAGTCTGAGTGACCTCCGGGAGTTGGTGATGGAGAGGGAGGCCTGGCATGCTGCAATTCATGGGGTTGCAAAGAGTTGGACATGACTGAGTGACTGAACTGAACTGAAGGTCCTTTCTAGCAAATGTACTTTTCTAATATGAGAACATGGTACCAACCATTTATTTTAAAAAGATCAGATGTCTTAACATTATCCAGATTAAATCAGTCCTTGCTTTCATTTTTAAAAAGAAAAGTTTATTAATTCCTAGTGTTATGTACATTTTCACTTGGAAATTTCATTCCAGACACAAATGAATACATTATCTTTAAAAGCAGAAAGATATTGATTAATTAAAACAGTATATATTTACCTTAGCGTTAGATCAGGCTGGCAAATTCCAAAGAGTCAAACACTGCATCTATTTATGCCACCTGGGATCCTTATTAATTATCATGGGAAAAGTACTTCATGCTTCACACATTTTGCTTTTTCACACATTTCCCACAAAATGTTCAGTTTCACATTTAAAAGGCAAATTAGTCTTCAATTCCTTAATGAATATAATCAATATCTACCTTTGGAAAGTTTCAAAGTGAAAAACGAAACTATGTGCATTTTCCAATAACCACTTAGCCAAATAAATATTGCCATTATAAGTTTAAACAGCTTACAAAGTATTATTTCCTTTGTTCTCTTCAAAATAATACAGGGACACATAAAGTCACATATTACAAGCATCTGAACTGGGAAAGTATTACACACTGGTGACATGCAAGTATTTTACATTTTTTAATGCAATGAAAAATGGTCTTGTTTTCTTTAAATAGATAAAACAGAATTAAGATAAAGTTTTAATTAAAATATAAATATTATTCCATGAATATAATGGGTTTTTTTAAAAAGCAAAGTGGCAGAGATGAGAATTTTAGTTCGGAAGAATTTCTTTCTTAACTAAAGATTGTCACTGGCAAAATTTGGTACTAAAATAAAATGTCCTTTAAAAGTACACCTTCTATCCATCTCACCATATGGCCAATTCTTATCTATCCACATTTAGATTATCCATGGGAAAGTGTTAATCCTGGACAAGCTTCTCTGAGTCGCACAGTGAACTGTGTGATTGGCTTCTATTATCCAGTCCATATGTGCTCAGACTCTCTCCGTCTTTAAATAAAAATCTATGAAAAACATGCCACGTTTACTGTGCTCAGTTTCTTTACATTTTATTCTTTCTTTCGCTACTAATTTTGAGGAGAAAATATATTTTAAAATGTCCTTTTTGAACAGGCTGCTCCTCTAAAACTATTCTGAAGACAGTAAAAACCACTGAAGGGGAAGATATAGCTCTGTGGAATGTTCAGACCCCTTCCTCTGAACAAAGCCTATGGAGGAGAGAAGGAGCCACAAGGGAGGCACAGAGCACCCATGTTCACAGGTGACGGAAACATTTAGAACCACAGGATTGTACCATTTGGGAGCTGGAAGGGACCTTAGACAGCATCTAATCCACTCACTCATTTTATAAAGGAAATGAAGATTAGATGAAAGACCTGCCCAAAGTCAGACGTAGTGAAAAAAGTGAGAGTGTTAGTTGCTCAATTGTCTCACTCTTTGTGACCCCATGGACTATAGCCCGCCAGGCTCCTCTGCCCATGCAATTCTCCAGGCAAGAATAATGGAATGGGCGGCCATCCCCTTCTCAGGGGATCTTCCCAATCCAGGGATCGAACAGGTTCTTTACCGCCTGAGCCACCAGGGAAGCCACACGGAGCTGACCTTGAAATCAGTACTATTTTCCAAAAGTATCACATGGTGGCAAATGGAGCATGATGCTTGCGGGGCTGGAGGACATTTCGATTCAAGCAACATTTATTAAGCACCTGTTATGTACAAGGCACCTTACTAGATGCTACTGAAGGATGCAAAGATTCATGAGACAGTCCCTGCCTCCCAGTGCTTATGAAAGTCCCTTGAGGCTATGTTTCAATATCTTTGCAGAAAATAATACTGATCAGGGCTAAGGTTGCTGGTGATAACAAAGCAGCTGATGCCTGGGAGAGCTGACCTCACAAGTGATACTTTCTCCCCTTTGCTATTAGGGCTCAAGCCTGCTACAGAGCTGCTGGGGCCCTGACGACAGTCTTCTTTCCTAGGCCTCCAATCACACCTCAAGCCTTAGCCGAACCCACCCCCTGAGTAGCGACAGAGCTCACTGGAGAGCAGCGGTGCTCCAGACCCTCCCCTCAGTTCTTAATTACTGTTTGTTTCCCCCTGTGTCCAGCCTTAGGCTCTCTGCAAGGGTCCTGACCATATCCCAGGGTGCTATCAAAATGGCCCAGGAAAATGCACCCCCACACACACACACTTCACTGGTATGTCTAACACCCACAGCACCTATCTACCACTTCTCCGACTTCTATGTTGAAAGTAAAATAACTCCAGTCCCCGACATCATACCCATGCTTCAATTCCCCATATTCAAAAAGACTTCTGAAAGATGTAATTGTTGCTTAGAAGAAAAGAAAACAGATTCAAGAGGCAGTGGAAAACAGTAGTGAATAGATAATAAAAAATGATCTCCCACTTTTGTATAGCCCTTTCCAGTATAGTGTTTTCATCCCAATAGCTGATTATATTCTCACCACAACTCTGTGAGGTAGTTAGTGAAGATTATTCCCATTATAGTATAACTGAAGAACCTTAGGTTTGAGAGACTGAGTGACTTGCCCCATAGTCTCCCAGCTAAGAAAGTATGGAGCCAAGTGTCCAAGTATCTTGACTCCAAATCCAGTGCTCTTCCCCCTATATAGTCTATAATTGTCAGGCAATTGAATGAATTGCCCATGATCATATACCTGCTAAGTGTTGGTGATGGGATTAGGAGTCAGTCTCCAAATCTGTTAGTATGGTGCCCTTCCACCATACCAACTAGCAGAGCCAATGTGCTCAGAATGACTACCATGGAAGATGTCAGAGAAAAGTCTAGTCTCCTTCACCCTCCTCCAAGTCAACGATGCATCACAGAACTGGGATAACCTCTGATATGTGTACAACCTTCCTAGAACAGGCAGGTTATAAATTCAAACCTTGCCACTCCTCCTCCATCCATCTTCTGAATGTTTAATCATAGCTGTTATGGGCAGAGGAGAACGAGGTAAGCTGAGCAGAGCTTACTTCTACCCTTAGGCAAGTGAAAAACATTAATTTCCATCTACCTTCTCCACAGCACCTAGCCCCTCCACACTACTAAACTCCTGAACCACAAAACAAAACTTGATCTGACCTAGAGTTGGGAGCAAGAACAGTGACTACATCCTTGAAGTTCTGGGTCCTTTTCTCTCTCCAGCTTGTCACCAGGGGCCTGATGATGTGATTTTCGTCCAGAGGGCACGCCTGATGCTCCCAAGCATTCTCACACCTTCCCTTCGCATGTGTCTCTATCCTTGAGTCTTGAGGATGGCACAGTGAGTGGCAGGGATGTTTTAAATTAGGAGCAATAAGGGGAAACTTACTGTTACTGGAAGGCAAAGCTAAAATATTTCTTAGTTCTCTGTTCATTACAATGAATATAGCTATCATTCCTTCATTAGTGGAAGAGAAGAAGGAAGCTACAGAATAATGATTTCAAACCCAACTCTAGAAACAGTTTTCCTGGGGATAGGTAACACAGCACAGAACCCAGTGTTCACAGCTCCCTGCTCCCTGCTAGTTTTTGCATATGCAATCAATACTTGAGCTAAAAAATGGTATCTACTTTCCAAAAGGGCACTCTACCCCAAAACCCAGAAGCACAGGTCAAATTATAATAATCTTACACTTCCTGTCTCCTTCACAGTGCCTAGAAGAGGGCTAAGTACATCATGACCACAAAAAAGGAAAATATCCTCAAACTCTTGGAACTTTTAAAGGGCTATCTTACACTTAAAGCATGTTGATGCTTAAATCGGTTTCAGGATTGACTGAAATGTTCTCATGGCAGTTATTCAGAACACACTGGTTTCCTTAATGCTGGTGCCCTGCCAGGGGCCACATTTCTGTCTGGAAGGGAAGCAGCCGTTCTTTTGATTTGATGTGCAGGGCTTCCCTTACGGAAATTGTTTTGAGGAATATAGGCATTGGGATGCTTTGTGAGTTTTTAAATGGAGATGGGCTTGTATTGTAAGATGAAGTGCGTGCTTTAAGATGGTTGAGTTGCACGAGCCCCTCCAGGTTAGCGATTCTCTACCTAACCTAGGCCCACATCAACTCTGAGAGAGGAGAGAGGAGAGGAACTGGGAGACAGCATCTCCCTTCACTCAGGAGTCCAGCTTTGGCCAAATACCTCCTTTATAGTATTTGGCAATCTTTAATGTACAAAATATTTATATACAATATATCCTACAAAAATGGAAGCAAGGGGCCTAAGCATGTTGATGGAGATGAAAGCACTTTCACTCATACACTTTAGGCATATGGAGAGGTTTGGTGCTGGAACAATGAAATGATTTCCAGGCTTCCCTAAGAGTTAGCTTCCATAGTGCTATGAAATTTGGTGGTTGGTGACCTAAGCTGTGATTTCTAGGGAATGATTTCATATTTAACCTGGGCCTAAAGCAGCTCTAAAAAGAACAAGGGAAATGGGGCTGGGGAGAGAGTATCTCCCTTCAATCAGTGGTCCAGATGCAGCCAAATACCCAGGTAGATATTTGGCAACACACACACACACTCACACGACATTTATTTACATTATGCCCTACTAAGATGAAAGGCAGGAATTTAATCGTGCTGATGAGGATAAAGCAGCTTTCATTACACACTTCTGGCAGATGGGGAGATGTACTGGACTAATGACATGATCTCTCTAGACTTCCAGAATATCTCCTAAAAGTTATCTTCCACATATGCTGGGATAGGTGTTGGTGACAGTAGCCTGTAAGTCCAGGTGAATGATTTTACACTTAGGGTGGGCCTGTACAAGTCTAACAGGGGAAAGGAGGTAGATTGGGGAAAGATGACCTCCTTTCAATCAATTGTCCAGATGCTGCCAAATATCTTGACATAATATTTGACAAAATGCATATGCATAAAGATATTGTATATACATTATGCTTCACCATGATGGATGGTAAGGGATTAACCATGCTCAGGATCACGAAGGAACTTTTACTTACATACACTGCGGAGACAGGGAAATGAAGTCCTAGGTTAATTAAATGATATATAGGCCCTCTAAATTTATCTTCTAATAGTTAAGTGAATACTCATGGAAATGCCACCTTTAAAGCTACTTCAAAAACACAGGTAATGATAAGTTGATTAGTAATAAATATTTGATTTAATAGATTCTATATACATTTGACCTATTTTGTAAGCTAAAAACCGTGCTAAATTTTGACAATATCCCATTATTTTGCTTTAATACTATCAACAACTGCGGCACAGTCACTATCAAGTCCTGACCTTTTTCCTTCTTCCTGCCAGGGTTTGCCAAGAACTGCTTTAGCCCTGGGTCTGCAGTATCTTGGGGCTGCAGGGAATACTCTGTGTAGGATCCAAGATTTCTTAGGGGAGAAGGCAAGAAAGAGAGTAAGTGAGAGCAGAAAGGAAAAAGCCTTACTTAGCGGGGCATGTCAGGGACTCTGCACTTGAATGTATTTGCAACAAATTTGAAGGGAAAGGAAAAAGACAACTAAGCAACAGAAGTGTTCTTCCCTTTGGCAACACGGTAACCAAAACATGTATACAAAAAGCAAAAAAAAGAAGAAAACTGTATACATTTTACCCAGTGCTATGCTGATGGTAGATGCATGAACCAGCAACCTGGGGACAGGTGAGATAGGGGAAAGTCTCGATTTATAACATTTATCAATTTCCATGCCATGATCAATTTCAAACTACCAATAAGAAGAACGAACTTCTTAGTGGGGAAGAACTAGCGAGCTGGGGAGAGATGTATAATAGCATACCACGATATAGGATTTCTGCCAAAAAAAATTTGTGCCAAAAACACGATAGGCGCAAATAATCTCAAGAGTACGAAATGGCAAAATGTATTTTTGAGTATTACTTTTGTTTTTTTGATATAATTATTTAATTGTAAGTGCATGCCATTTAATTTTTAATAATGGTTGTGCTTAGCAACCAGTTTGCAAGATTCTTGATAATTTAATAATGGTGAAACCTATATGAGTTGGCTCCAACATACCATACCTAAAAGGGAAAGAAAAAAAAATCAAATAGTAGTTACTACTTTTTTTTTTTAATAGATAGGGAAATCTAGCAGAAAACTAAAGAATCTTTGTGGTTTCCAAAATTCAATATGCTCTGCTCATTATTCCCTCAAAAAGTATAATAAAATATTCTTACATCTTAAAGGATTTTATTTTGTTTTCTTCTTCTTCTTTTTTTTTTTCTTTTTTCAAAAGATTTTAGAGCTAGAGATGTGGGCACTTACAAGTAAATATCTACTTTTATTGGGTTGGTCAAAAAGTTCATTTAAAGGTCAAAAAAGTTGGTCGAAAAGATATTACAGAAAAACCCAACAGACTTTTGTGGCTAAAGAAAGGACTTTCTCTCCAGTTTCTGTGCCTTTTATAAACTAACTAGAATAATGTATGAGTTGTTTTCCCATTTATTTGTTTTATTGCTATCAAGCTACTCAGGAACACTCAATTACTTAGTGAATTCCTCTGCCTGAGTCAGCAACTCCTTTAGCTCCAGGTGTCATCAAGACGAAGGACACCACCTTTACAAGACTCAGAATTACAGAGAAGAAAGAGAATGAACTGGAAGGAAAGGAGGGGGAAGAGGAGGGAGAGGAGCCTAAGGCAATGTCAGAGGGCCATTAATTCTAGCCTTAGGCATGTCAGTTATCAAAGAGCTGGTGCCAGAGGCTGCAGTCACAAATGTCCTTAGCTTAACATGACACTGTAGGCTGCTGGATGAAAAGATTCAAGCATCTATCAGCCAGTCATCGCAGCTGTACTTCCACAGGCTTTGTCCTTGAAATGACAAACTCTGGATAAATAATAATTCACATTTTTTCCTGATGTTTGCAAATGTCTGGATGGATAATGCCATGTGGACAAAATCCACATAATTATCTTGAACGTTCATATCTCATCCTGTGATCTTGTTGCCCTAAAGACAAAGCAATAAATGTTTCTAAAATCTGCCAAAATAATGTAATCGTGTGTAACAGATAACCTTGAAGTGCAATTATTACTGTTTTATTTAGGAATGTACTACTTGAAAAGCTTTCCTCTTACTAAAATTTAAAAATTTCCCATTATGGCTGGAAAACGTTAAAAGTTTTGAAATGTTATCCATAGAGTGATGTTAAAGATCGAAGGTATGTGGAATAATCAGTAAAAGTAGCTAATTCATTTTGCTACACATGAGTCTGGCTTAAAGCTATATTTGTGGGTGAATAAATATTTCATACTTATTTGCTAAAGCTGTGTGTATGTATCATAATGCTGTCTTCTTTTTATGAGGATGACACCACTGATCTTCAACCAGCAGGGCATTTGCATTTAGTGACTTTTCTGGAACTAAGGGAGAATTTGTGCTAAGCTGGTCACAGTTTCTCACTCAGTGAAAGATTGGCAATACTAACTTCTTATGTCGTCAGGAGAACACTTCTGATGTATTTAGCCTAACTCAAAGCTATGCATGTAAACAGAGATAGGCCTCTATCTTAATCACAGTTACAAACACATTTATATATTAAGTTCCTTTCAATGGTTAAAAAAAAAAGTTCACATAAGAAAGCAAGATAACCCAATATGAAAATGGTTAAATCATTTTTGATTACTGTCACCGACTAAGATCTGCATAAATCCATTGGTGCAAGTCTCCAGAGATGTCCAGGGACAAATAAAGCAGTTGCATATGTTAAAAAACAAAAGATAAATATGTAGCACTAAAAAAGAATAACAGTTAAATTATTAGTTGCTTGGTTAATGGAAATGAACAACCTTTGATAAAATGGTCCCAGTGAAGGAGGAGAAGAGCTTCTGTTTTTAAATTGCTGCCGTGGGGAAACTTCGCCTCTTTTTGTGGAAGTTTACCTTCTGTCTCCTTCAACTCGCTTTTTACGAACTAGATGAGAAAGAGAAAAAGGTTTGAAAAGACAAAATGAAGGAGAAGGAATATTCCTTAAATTTCAGACAAACAACAATAATCACACACAATAAGCAATCCCAGACGCTTGAGGACAGTTATCAAAAATTTCAATAATTATCCATGGCAACACATGGAAATGATCGAATAGCCCAGTGCTTTGTGGAATTTATATTTAAATAAAGCTATGTCTGATAGTTGGGAACGTGAATCTCAGAGCTTTCCAATTTCAACGGGGTAGAAGTCTGAAACAAACCCCTGAGACAGTGAACCTCTCATGTTTACTTATCCACAGCACATCTTCTCAGCTTCTGTGTAACTCAGACACCAACTGGCTAAAACTAACAGAAGTTTAAAGTTTCTAAACCTGTTTTGAATGGAAACTTCAAAATAGCAACCTCCAAGGAAGGTGTGCTGAAGAAGGGAATGGCTACCCACTCCAATATTCTTGCCTGGAGAATTCCATGGACAGAGGAGCCTGGCGGGCTACAGTCCACGGGGTCACAAAGAGTGGGACACAACTGAGCAAAACAACAACAAGGAAGGTGTTATTCAGGTGTCAGCAAACTCAGAGATTAAGGTTCATTTAATCCAGTGTGAGTGCGTGAGTGCTCAAGTCGCTTCAGCCTCTTTGCGACTCTATGGACTGTAGCCCACCAGGTTCCTCCAGTCCCCTCTGTCCATAGGATTCTCCAGGCAAGAATATTGGATTGGATTGCCATGCCTTCCTCCAGGGGATTTTTTCAATCCAGGGATCGAACCCACATCTCCTGTGTCACAGGCAGATTCTTGACCCACTGAGCCACCTGGGAAGCCCCCTGTAATCTGGTACTTAGTATCAAAGGAACTGGCCTGACTGCCTTTCCCAACTTCTACAGTCTTCTTCCCCCTTTCACATCCCTACCTGCAGGCTCCTCTGGTGGACAGGAAGAGGACTGCTCTAATCTTTCTGGATTTGGCAAAAAAAAAAAAAAAGTGCCCTGGGCTGTGCCCTATCTCATTTCCTCACTTTACATAACCCAGACAGCTCCTGCCTCAGATGCAGAAAATCTGACAAAAGATATTCCCGTGACTGCTGCTCTTGGGCTCAGAATCCCCTCTCCATTTACTCTAAACCTCCAGTTTTGCCTATTTTTCTTTGTTCAGATGAGGACCTACGTATTTTCCCAGGTTATCTTCTGACTGCTGCTCTAATCATTCCCGTTTCCTGCCCACTACGCCTCACCCTTTGCACCTTGGAGGTAAGCACTGTGGTATGCCCAGCCACTCTCTGGGTGCCATTCACTGCACCTTGGCTGGGCTTCAGGGTTGTGGGTAAGCACGTGTGGGCAGGGAACTGCACACCAACGTTCACCTGCCTTCTTACAGTTCTAACCCTTAGCTTCCACTTTGTCTACCATCTGAACCCTCCCCAAGGTCAGCAATGTACTTGGTGGGACACCTTGTCCAGTTTCTCTAAGGCCTGGCATTCTGCACCGTACCTCTATTGAGGACTGAAGCCTGTTATTGGCAGGTTACTTGCCAAGTGGACTGCTGGTACCTGGATGGTCTTTTCCCACACTGTTTCAGGTGGCTAGGATGTCCCCAGATCAAGCCTTCCCAATCGGTGCCATTCTTTTTCACTGTGGTTGACCAGGACATTCCCCATCTCATTCTAACATAAGTCACAAAAGAGTGGGTAGCAGGAAAGATAAAAGAGGGACTAACTGAAAAAGCTACTTCTGAGTTTAACCATTAAAAGACATAGCTCTATTAGGTCATTTCACATGTAAATCACCAAGGTATCAGACATAACCATACTTAAACACAAGTACAAAAACACAGGAGTCAAACATAAATGAACTGGGAATTTCCATGTCACTGTGTCCACTTTCCAGTGTAGATTAACAACAGAGGGTGGTTACACATAAGAAGTAAGTAAAGGAGAAATAAATATACAAAGGAAACCAAGCAAAAATCAAAGGCTGCTTGGGAAAAAAATTTTCTCTTGAAAGAATGCCACGATAAAACGTAAACACTGTAAAGATAATGTGGATTCCTATGACCATGTAATAATATACTTCTGATGAAAGGGCTGACACCAAAGGCCAGTGGAATGGTTATCTGTGAGATGTTATATCTGAAGTAGAGAAATGAAAGGTCATCCTGCTCTTGTAATTATTAACAGCACATATTATGCCTGCATTACCCAGGTCATTATTCTTTGTGATGGCAGCTGCCACTCTTGTTCGTGGTCCTTGCTTGGTAAACTGATATCCAAACTTGAGGATCCTGGAATTCTCCTCCAGCATCTGGGCAATTTCCATCTCCACGGCTGTTCCCAACTGCTGTCTCTGATTGCAGATGTGGACACAAACAGAGGATGGCCAAGAAAGAAGATGGAATAGTTACTCACATTAACTATGCACGGAAAGATGTACAGCTATTTGTTGGACAAAAAGGCAAAAGTCTCAATTTGAAACAAAGTCACTTGAGATATTTTCTCTCATACACCTGTTCCTTGTTTAAAAGCAAAATCCAAGAGGCGGCTGAATCTGCTGGCATGTTAAATTGAAAAGACTAGGCAAATTATTTATGAAGGAAATGACAATTCCAGATATAAAATTAAAGCAAAATTAACACGTGGTGTTTCCACTTTACCCCAGTATCTGTTGTTTAAACAAAGGATTTTTTAATAGTGACACAGTCTTATAGCAATCAATCCAGTTACAAAATCTTCTATTCTGGGATCCATATCCAAAGATATCTGAAGATCATCAACTAGATGGGTGGCCATTCTCTCACTAGAAGATCCTTAAGAGGTTTTATTAGTGTGGTTTGAATCATGGCCAGGTGAATTATCAAACACTAAATGAGTTATTGGGCTACAGAAAATTCTGTTTTTTTTAAGTGGTGGAAAGAGTATTTTTGCTTTTTTTGCTTGTTTTTTTGAGAAATAGAACAATAATTTTAAAAGTAGGGTTAAAAATGGGGGCTTGTAAATACAGGAATCCACAGATAAATTTAAGGAACATAGTACATTATTTCCATACTCTATCATTAATTTTTTTAAAAACTACAAAGAAAAGACAAAAAAAGTATATAAAATAAAAACCTCCCTTCCTCCAGACTCCCAATTCCCATGAAGAAAGTCAGTTGGGCATGTAGTCTTGAAACATTTTCTGTGCATTCATGTCCATGTAATCACACGTAATGTCTATGTTTTCTTCTTATAAATGGATTATACTAGAATATTTTTCTGGGTTTCCCTGGTGGCTCAAATAGTAAAGAATCCACCTTCAATGTGGGAGACCTGGGTTCAGTCCCTGGGTTGGGAAATCCCCTGGAGAAAGGAATGGCTACCCACTCTAGTATTCTGGACTAGAGAATTTCACTGACAGAGGAACCTGGCAGGCGACCCACAAAGAGTTAGACTCGACTGAGCGACTTTCACTTTTAGCATATTATTCTAGGGTTTTTTATTTTTCATTTGAGAACATCATTTCATGTAGGTAAATATATGTTTCCCTCATCCTTGTGAACAACTGCATAGCATTTCATTGTAGTAAGTGATCATATTTGATTTAGCTATATCCTACTGACTTACACTGCTTTCCATCCCTACAGTTCCAAACAAGGCTGTGGTGAACTTCCCTTGCACACAAAGAACCAATATGTCCTGGGGCATTTCTGCCAGTGTGCTGTAGGGTACATGATAGTTGGCTCCAAGAGGAAGCATTTTTCAAATTTTGATAAATGATTGACTTACCCTCAAAGGTTATGACAATTTGTACTCCTGCTGATAGGTTCAGAAAGTTAGTTTTCCCTACTCTAGCCAACATGGAATATTATGAATCTTTTTCATCTTTTTCAATCCAAGGGGTAAAAATGTATTTCACTTATATTTAATTGCTTTAACTTGCACTTCTCAAATTATGACTAAGAACAATTAATTTTCTTATGCATTTGTATTTCTTTGGAAACTACCAATCTGTAATTTGTATATTTTTCTACCAGCTTGTGGTTCCTATTTTTAAAATTTATACATTAGGAAATTAACTTTTTGTCAAAAATGATGAAAAAAATTTGCTCAGTTTGTCTTTTGACTTTCCTTTTTGATTACAAGACCATTTTTCATTTTCATATGGTCAAATCTGTGTTTCTTAGATTCTATATCATGCTGAGGAAACCTCTCCATTTTTGGTTTCTTTCATTTGTTTTATGATTTCATATATTTTAATATTTAAATCTTCATTTTACCTGGAATGAATTTTAGCAGAAAAATTAAGATATAGCCCCAATGTCATTTTGTTCCAAAATGCTGGAGAGTCACGTTGTAAATCAACTATACTCCAATAAAATTTTTTTTTAAATGCTAGTGAGTAGTCCCACCATCTTTAACTTAATTTGTTCCCCTACTGAGTTAAAATGCTACCTTGCTGCAAAATTCTCAGGTGTACTAGGCTGTGTTTCTGGACCCTATAGTTCTGCCAAGTCTCTGTCTGTGCCTGACTCATGCAATTTTGATTAAATATATTAAATTACATATCAGTTAAATACATTAAATTATATATTATTATAACTTTTAAATATAATACATATATTGAAACATATATTTTAATATATATATACCTTTTAAATTTGGAAAATTTAAGTACTGAGTACATGAGGAAGAAAAGTTAGTGAAGGAATTTCTATGTCCTAGGCAAGTTCTAAGGATTAACTATGCTCCTCTTTTTCATCCAGCAACCTGTCAAACGAGTTTTTCCTCAAGAAAAGAACAAAATGTGATATTTCCAGTCAGACAATAACAATTCTGGATATCCACAGCATAGAGATTAGTGTGCTCAGCAATCAGCAATATAGGGTTATGGGAGGAAAACGCAGCAAAAATGTTAGAGATACTGACCTCAACGCTTCATGAACAACTTTAGCTCATGACACGACCCCATGAACGGTAGCCCACCAGGCTCCTCTGTCCAAGGGATTCTCTGGGCAAGAATACTGGAGCCGGTTGCCATGCCCTCCTCCAGGGGATCTTCCCAACCCAGGGATCGAAGACCCAGGTCTCCTGCATTATACAGGTGGGTTATTTACCATCTGAGCCACCAGGGAAACCCACACTTTGGAAAAGCAGGACTGGACTAGGAGTTGAGATCTGAGCTAAGGTCAGGGCTGCCGTAGTTATGACTTATGTCCCCGGGGTGCGCCACAGGTGCTAAGTGTGGAGGTAGCTGACCAAGGTGGGGTGACATAAAGTCCCTCTATTTCCCTTCACAAAGCTTAGGCATCTGGAGTCCTAGATTTGGGTAACACACAGGTTGGGCATGTGATGGTGGATATAAAGGACATAAGATCTGAAGACAATTATATTGGGAAAAGGGCATATAAAAGAAGGTGAGGAAGTAATACAGCATGGAGCATCTTTCTTAGCCTGAGTCTTTTTTTTTCTTTTTTGAGATGTTTTGTGTTGTATAAACCTAGGGCAATAAATGGGCGCCAAAATTTCTTATAATTTGGATATATTTCTCTTTTTTTAAGTCACTAAATACAAAGAAAAATAAACAAAATTTAAGCATATGGTTCTTCAGATCACTTTTTTTGAAGTGACCATTTTTCTCTACGCAGATTTATTTCAGCAGTTACCCATCTGTTTCACTAATACGCATCACTGATTGTTCTTCTCACAGGGGCACCTGATTCAATCACAGCTTGTTTACCTGGATCCTAGCCACGGCAGCCACCCCAGTGCAGGATTCTCTGCAGGCCTTAGCTTTGGTGCAGCTGCCTGCTGCAACGGTGCTAAATTGGTCTCAGCTGCTGCTCCTACCTGAGACACTGTCTGAGAGATCATTTTATTTCAGACCCTTCATTATACAGATAAGGAAACTGAGGTCTGCTTCTAACAGTCTATGTGCCACTGCTGCTAAGTCGCTTCAGTCGTGTCCGACTTGTGCAACCCCACAGATGGCAGCCCACCAGGCTCCCCCGTCCCCGGGATTCTCCAGGCAAGAACACTGTGAGTCAACAAGAAAATCTGGATGGAAGACAGGTTCTGACTCTGAATTTCCTCTTTCTGGGAATAAAGCAAATAATTTTTCCAGTTGCTCTAGAACTTAATCCTCTTGTCACAAGTGAAAAGAAGCCATTTCAGAGGCAAATTAGGGGATGAAAGTTGAAAAAGGACACAAATCCCTTCTGAGCTGACTAAGGAGGAGGTGGAGGTTGATGCTTCAGTGCAAGTTTGGACATTGTATGTCAGGGTCTTCTTCACATGCATTAAAAAAACACCTTTTATTTATTTATTTATTCTGGCTGTGCTGGGTCTTTGTTGGTGTGGGCTTTCCTCTGGTTGTGGTGAGTAGAGAGGGGCTATTCTCTATTGTGGAGCACAGGCTTCTCATTGGAGTGGCTTCTCCTGTGGAGCACTCTAGAGTGGCTCTAGAGTGTGCAGGCTTCAGCAGCTGTGGCACATGGCCTCAGGAGTTGTGGCTCACGGGCTCCAGAGCACAGGGGCAGTAGCTGTGGCACAAGGGCTTAGTTTTTCTGTGGCAAGTGGGCTCTTCTTGGACTAGGGATCGAACCCACGTCTCCTGCATTGTCAGGCGGATTCTTTACCACTGAGCCACCAGGGAAACCCCCACATGCATTCTTAAAAGGTACTCTACTCTAAATTTTCAGGATTTTAGCTCATTTACTAGGTATAAAGTTTCTAGATTTAGCAAATAAAAATACAGGACATGTGGTTAAATTTGAATTTCATAAAATAACAATTTTTCAGTTATGAGTACATCCCAAATAGTTCATGGGACACACTTGTATTAAAAACTCTTCATTGTTTATCTGAAATTCTAATTTAACTATATTTTATCTGGCAACCCTAACTACTACTACTAAGTCACTTCAGTCGTGTCCGACTCTGTGCGATCCATAGACAGCAGCCCACCAGGCTCCCCCGTCCCTGGGATTCTCCAAGCAAGAACACTGGAGTGGGTTGCCATTTCCTTCTCCAGTGCATGAAAGTGAAAAATGAAAGTGAAGTCGCTCAGTCGTATCTGACTCTTAGCGACCCCATGGACTGCAGCCTACCAGGATTTTAGTATTAAATATCTTAAGAGAAACTATAAACAGTATCTGGGACATTATTTCAGACGAGGGGTTTCATAATGGCCTAAACCAACACAGAAAGTTCAACCTGCTTTGGAACAAGGTATCCACTTCTGTCTTAGCTCTCCTGGAAACATTTACCAGGAGTCCTCTTAACTTCTTCCTGATACTAGTCTATTTGACACATATCCCTGAACCATCACTCCTTTTTACTCCCTTCCTATTTCCCTCTTGCTTGTCTTCCTACTCTCCACTCCTTCATGCTTCTCTTAATTGCCTAGCAGCTGGACACATATCAAGATACAAGGAGTGAGCTTCCTGAGTGGGCACGGCCACATGTGCACATTCCTGAGGACTCAGTCCACATCGCTGCAGAGGAAAGCTGTTTTGATGATGCAGCCCTCTGCGGAGGGTGAGACTGAAAGGGTGCTTGTCTTCTGGTGGGGCTCCCCTGCTCCCCTGGCAACAAGCCTCAGGAGGAGTCTAGGAATAGATTAACCTACCTCTAATTAATTAATTCAAATTAAATTTGAATTTCAACTAGATAATGAATAATTTTTAGTACAAGTATATTTCAAGAAATATTTGGGATGTACTCATATAGCACTGCGGAGAAGGCAATTGCACCCCACTCCAGTACTCTTGCCTGGAAAATCCCATGGACGGAGGAGCCTGGTGGGCTGCAGATCATGACGGGGTCGCTAAAAGTCGGACACGACTGAAGCGACCTAGCAGCAGCAGCAGCAGCAGCAGCATATAGCACTGAAACAGCCCATGTGTCCTGGAGCCAAATTAAGGAGAGAAGAGCTATTCATGGGTCTGCCTTGGCTTTCCAGGCTTAGGTGATAGTTTCGGGTGGGGTCTAGACCAGGGATTTTCCCCAGACATGCAGAGGACACTCCCCCCACTGTCCCTTCCCATCACCCCACAGAGGGGATGCTTGAAGCACTAGTCTCCTTGTTTGCTCTTTCTGGTCCATTCCAGGGTTCTTTATTCCAACTATACTATGTCTAGACCTTTCAGATTTCCTGAATCCCATAGCAGACACAACTCTGCAGCCAAAGGGACAGGGCACGACATCATGCTGAGAACGGAGAGTTGTTGCTTGCAGGCAGGAGCCAGCTGAAGCCAGTAGAGCAACTCCAGAGACTCTGTAGGCTGAGGCTGGGAAAAGAGGTCTTCGTGTACAGGAGGAGGTGTCTCCAGGGAAAAGCAGCTTACTTTGGCTGCTGGGACCTCAAGAAGCACTGCAGTAGAGCTGAGATTGTGATCACACTGTAGGTGTGGCCTGTCACTCTAAACCAGACCGTCTTCTAGAATCCCAACTCCTTTAAATAGGCTCTATGGTCAGCACCAGACAACACCAGGAGCCTGGGATTGCTGCCTGGCTCTGACAGCCTCCAACCCAGGGCAGGGAGGCTGTTTCTGGGTGTGGCCACTCTGCTTTTTTTCCATAGTCCCAGTAAGAGGCAACAGCAAGACTGGGGCAGGACTGCGCCAAGGTTCCTACTAACAGGCAAGGGTGATGAAGGCCAAACAAAGCTGCTGTCAACACCTCTGCCAGTCTCCTCTCTCTTTCCTCTGGTGCCTGACCAGCCCAGGGCTGGGGGAGGGCTGGCTCTTTCCATCCCAGGCTGCCCCACTAGACATTGTTTAATTATTAAAACGTTCTCCCACTCACCCTTCACAGGCCAGAAGCTGTCCTAATTACCAGGAAGCCAGAATATCAAATTAAACTTTTTCACAGAACTTTGTCTTTTAACTCCCTCCATTATGGTACTCCTCCCTTTCACATGTACCCTGTGAGTTAACTCACCTGGTTGTCGATCTTGATCTCAATCAACGTGTCATTTTCCTTTAGTGCTTCTACAAGGGCCAGGATCCCAGCACCAGTGATGAAATTGGATTCTATGTTTAGACTTTTCAAGGTCTTGTTTACTTTTAGCATATCTGCAAAGGCCTTATGATGTGAAAATGAAATAACCATTAGGGTTTCTAAAGATTTATTTACCAAACTTCTCACCACCACATTAAATTTTTTTTTACAGTACTTAAAGAAAACCTTAGTTAAATCATACCTTCACCTTCAAGTAACAAAGATAATAATTTAAAAATGCAATAAAAATAGTTTGGTTCAGCAGCTCAGACTTATAAATTCCACATACTTGCAAAATTAAAAAAAAACACAAAGATTGTTGTTGTTTAGTTGCTAAGTTGTGTCCAAGTATTTTCGACCCCATAGACTGTAGCCCTCCATGTTCCTTCGTCCATGGAATTTTCCAGGCAAGAATACTGGACTGGGTGGCCATTTCCTTCTCCAGGGGAGCTTCCCAACCCAGGGATCGAACCTGAGTCTCCTGCATTGGCAGGTGAGTTCTTTACCACTGAGTCACTAAGGAAGCCCCCCCTAAAAAGACACTGACACAGAATTACCAATTTTGTTTTATTAGGTAAGGACATTAAAAAACCCACAGCCATCTGTTATCATTGTTAATTTTTTTGAGAAAAGGCATTTTTAACATTAGGGAAAAAAAATGTAGAAAGGCTTAATGTCAGAATTATTTCATTTTTCTCCTTTTACTATGAATGGATAAAGATTTTTATCATTGACTAGCATTTGGGCACTACTAATTTAGTCATATTATTTCAGGGCATCTGTAAATCAGGATTTTTCAAAGACAACTTTCGGAACAAAATCACCACTCAGAGTGGCAGAACCACTAAAGACTCCCAGATCAAGACAGTAGATGGCACACATGCTCCTGTTTGTTCCCTCTATTCCCAAAGTTTCCCGCTGTCATAAAGAAAAGGTATAATTTTTAAGTGGCTGGAACTCCTACAGTGCAAGAAAACAAAAACAGAGGGCCATTATCTTGAAGAGTTGCTAAAATACAGAAAACAGAAAGATTGGTGGAAAAACGACCACAAAATTGCCTGAGATGCCCGAGCTAAGTCACAACGGTGTGCGTGTGTGCTAACTTGTCTCAGTCGTGTCCAGCTCTTTGCGACCCTAAGGACTGTAGCCCCCCACATGCCTCTGTCCATGGAATTCTCCAGGCAAGAATACTGGAGAGGGTTGCTATGCCCTTCTCCAGGGGATCTTCCCGATTCAGGGATCGAACCCACATCTCTTAAGTATTCTGCTCTGGCAAATGGGTTCTGTGCCACCTGGGAAGTCCCAGTTAGGGTGTCTCACAACAAAGCTGCCTTAGGAACAGGTGGATCAGCCAGAGCTCTTCCTGAGACTTCCCTGAAAAAGAGCAACTGCCTGCACAGCCATCAGTGAGAAATCTCCCAGGAAGGGGCTCGGTGAGGGTGCTGGGTCGCGAGAGTGAAGAAGTGCAGAAACGGAGGCACCCCCAGATCTTCCACCAGATTCAGAGTGGGAGAAGGGACAATGCCCAGGATGGAAATACACTGAACCGTGTCCCTCCCAGAGGGAAGCCCTCCTGACTTGAGCAGTTGCCGAGGCCTCCCCTGTTGCCTGCTAGCTTCTCATACACACACTACAGAGAAGGCTGCTCATCAACTCATCTGCCTGCTTACAAAAGCACTCACTCATTCATTCACTTATTCACTCATTCACTTAGAAAAGATTATGTGTCAGGCTTCTGCTTTGTGCTAGCTGTAGAGAAAACAAAATTCCTGTTTTAGGGAGCTTATATTTCAGCAGGAGAGGCAGAGTCAATAATTACTAAATAAAAGGTATGGTCTGCCAGATGGTAACACATGGAGAAATATAAAGGGGCTTCCCTTTTAAGGGATAGGTCTTTTGGTGAACCAGATCTACATAACTGCAGTGAAAATAGTCCCAGTTTACACAAATCAATTTTGTTCTCTATTTGGAACTATGAACAGGCAAACAATGACTGCTAGACCTAACAGGAAAACCAACATCAGGAGAGAAAAGTTGAGTTCACAAAACAGGTCAGCATGCTATGCAGGGAACACAGAATATTCAGAGAACAGAAATATGTAAAACTTCTAAATGTTATCAACTCTCTCCACCTTGTGCCACTTCAAAAAAAGAAAGAAAGAAAATAGAGAAAGAAAAAACACTGTAATCTACTCACAGAGAAACAAGAATCACACTGCCATTAGTCACTAGACTTTAAGGCCCATAGAACAGAGGCTTTAATATATTTATACAGCCAGATAATTGTAAATGTTGGTGATAAGTTCTAATTTTTTTGGTGTCAATCTATACACCTAACTGGATATAATGAGATTAAAATGTATAAAGCTCCAATGTGTGAAACAATAGAAAAACTACAATTTAGAACTAGAAAAGGAAGATGAAGTAGAAAGAAGAGAGAGTACAGAGTTGCCCAATCTTTTCTAATGGAGAATCAAAAACTATCTGAGATAATAAATCAAAAATAAAAGTGCATATGTATTAGTGCATTTCTCCCTGGTTGCACACTAGAATGACCTGGATGCTTTAAAAAATATACCAATGCTTGGGCCCCACCCCAGATGAATTAAATCAGAATCTCAGACTGTAGGCTAGACAGCTGCTTTGTTTGTTTTGTTTTTATTATTGAAATATAGTTGGTTTACGACTGCATTTTTAAAAAATTCTTCAGCGACTAATGTTCAGCCAGGATTCAAAATCACTTTAATTGAAATCATATAGACAACAATGAAAGGAATGGAAAACAAACTGCTAACTGTGATTGCTCTCGGGAGAAGAACAAGGAACTAATGGACTCTTTTGTTTTTATGGCAGAAAGGACAAGAAGAAGGAAGAGAAGGATTTCAACTTGGGACAAGAACAGGTTTTCCAACCTCGAGACTATCGACATCTGAGGCTGGAGAATTCTTTGTTGTGGGAGGTATCCTGTGTCTTGTGGGAGGTTTAGCAGCCTCTGAGACCCACAAAATGTCAACAGTACCCTCCCAGTCATGACAACCAAAAATATCTCCAGACATTGCCAAATGTTCCCTGGAGGGCAGAATCACCCTGAGTTGAGAGCCACTGGACTAGAAGAATAATCCTGTGTATTAGTCAAGCACTTGTTTGAACTACAAGGAAAGCTCAAGGGTTTGCACTGATGTTAGTGTACACCATGTAAATTAAAGTGTATTTATTCAGTGCTAGGTCTTTAATTAGAAGTAAATGTACACATTTTAATTAGAGCCCCAAAAAGGAATGCATCAGGCCTTTCCTTATGGATTCTCCAAGCTTTGGGATTTACTTCTGCTATTAGAATAACAAAATGTCAGAGCAATTAGGCCTTTATAAAAAACTTGCAGGACCTACGGGCAAGTAGCCACGATCTTGCCAATTTCTTTTAAACTGGAGAAAACACTTTTCTTATACTGAACAAAACAGGGAAAAGAGACCCAGCCAAACACAACCCTGGGCTCCAGGCCCAGGTTCACTGCAGTTCAGCAAATATTTGAGCATCTATTACATGTGCTGGGGATAATAACATTAGTGAAACCAAGACTAGATTTCTTAAAGGTTATATAAATAGTGTAGAAATACATTTTTAAAGAGAAGGTTTTGCTTTCTGTACTTTACAGTATTGTGTGGAAACTGCAGTTTCCCGCACTGTCCAAACCTGTACCCTGGCAGGCGGTAGCCACAGCACTCACGTGGCTATGGAGGCCTTGAAAAGTGCCTCATATGAGCTGAGATGTGTGTAAATATTAAAATGCATTGGATTTCAAAGATGTAGTATGGAAAAAATACTGCCAAGGACCTAATTACATATACATTTTGAAATGATGGTATTTTGGATATGGTGGTTTAAATAAAATATATTATTACATTTAATTCCACCCATTTTTTAAATGTGGTTACTGGAAAATTTAAAGGTCTATGTGCAAAAAAGCAAAATGGCTGTCTGGGGAGGCCTTACAAATAGCTGTGAAAAGAAGAGAAGCGAAAAGCAAAGGAGAAAAGGAAAGATATAAACATCTGAATGCAGAGTTCCAAAGAATGGCAAGAAGAGATAAGAAAGCCTTCTTCAGTGATCAATGCAAAGAAATAGAGGAAAACAACAGAATGGGAAAGACTAGGGATCTCTTCAAGAAAATCAGAGATACCAAAGGAACATTTCATGCAAAGATGGGCACGATAAAGGACAGAGATGGTGTGGACCTAACAGAAGCAAAAGATATTAAGAAGAGGTGGGAAGAATACACAGAAGAACTGTACAAAAAAGAGCTTCAAGACCTAGATAATCATGATGATGTGATCACTGACCTAGAGCCAGACATCTTGGAATGTGAAGTCAAATGGGCCTTAGAAAGCATCACTACGAACAAAGCTAGTGGATGTGATGGAATTCCAGTGGAGCTATTCCAAGTCCTGAAAGATGATGCTGTGAAAGTGCTGCACTCAATATGCCAGCAAATTTGGAAAACTCAGCAGTGGCCACAAGATTGGAAAAGGTCAGTTTTCATCCCAATCCCAAAGAAAGGCAATGCCAAGGAGTGCTCAAAGTACCGCACAATTGCACTCATCTCACACGCTAGTAAAGTAATGCTCAAAATTCTCCAAGCCAGGCTTCAGCAATATGTGAACCGTGAACTTCCTGATGTTCAAGCTGGTTTTAGAAAAGGCAGAGGAACCAGAGATCAAATTGCCAATATCCACTGGATCATGGAAAAAGCAAGAGAGTTCCAGAAAAACATCTATTTCTGCTTTATTGACTATGCCAAAGCCTTTGACTGTGTGGATCACAATAAACTATGGAAAATTCTGAAAGAGATGGGAATACCAGACCACCTGATCTGCCTCTTAAGAAATCTGTATGCAGGTCAGGAAGCAACAGTTAGAACTGGTCATGGAACAACAGACTGGTTCCAAATAGGAAAAGGAGTACGTCAAGGCTGCATATTGTCACCATGTTTGTTTAACTTATATGCAGAGTACATCATGAGAAATGCTGGACTGGAAGAAACAGAAGTTGGAATCAAGATTGCCGGGAGAAATATCAATAACCTCAGATATGCAGATGACACCACTCTTATGGCAGAAAGTGAAGAGGGGCTAAAAAGCCTCTTGATGAAAGTGAAAGTGGAGAGTGAAAAGGTTGCCTTAAAGCTCAACATTCAGAAAACGAAGATCATGGCATCTGGTCCCATCACTTCATGGGAAATAGATGGGGAAACAGTGGAAACAGTGTCAGACTTTGTTTTTCTGGGCTCCAAAATCACTGCAGATGGTGACTGCAGCCATGAAATTAAAAGACGCTTGCTCCTTGGAAGGAAGGTTATGACCAACCTAGATAGCATATTCAAAAGCAGAGACATTACTTTACCAACAAAGGTTCGCCTAGTCAAGGCTATGGTCTTTCCTGTGGTCATGTATGGATGTGAGAGCTGGACTGTGAAGAAGGCTGAGCGCTGAAGAATTGATGCTTTTGAACTGTGGTGTTGGAGAAGACTCTTGAGAGTCCCTTGGACTGCAAGAAGATCCAACCAGTCCATTTTGAAGGAGATCAATCCTGGAATTTCTTTAGAAGGAATGATGCTAAAGCTGAAACTCCAGTATTTTGGCCACCTCATGCGAAGAGTTGACTCATTGGAGAAGACTCTGATGCTGGGAGGGATTGAGGGCAGGAGGAGAAGGGGACGACAGAGGATGAGATGGCTGGATGGCGTCACTGACTTGATGGGTGTGAGTCTGAGTGACCTCCGGGAGCTGGTGATGGACAGGGAGGCCTGGCGTGCTGCGGTTCATGGGGTCGCAAAGAGTCGGACACGACTGAGCGACTGATCTGATCTGATCTGTATAGCTTACATTTGTGGTTCTCATTTTTATTTGATAGTGCTGTCCTAAACTTCTGATTTTTATGTGGCATTCCTGTTAATAACAGCATTTTAAAATAACATATTTGAAAAAAAAAAAAAAAATAAAATAACATATTTGGACCTTTTCTCTACATTGGCATTCATTAGTGTGGCAAGTTTCATTAACACTCCCTGCTATAGGTGTGATTATATGGAAGTACTTGGAGCATGTAAACTGAATTTGATTACAGATCACTTAAATTTGCTTCCTGGCTTGGTCACAAGCTGGGTAATCTTAGTTAAGACACTCCAACTCTGAGCCTCAGTTGCCACATCTGTAAAATGGGGATAATGTCATCTCACATCCACATAGCTTGTCTGTATTCACTATAATCCCACAAGTATTTTGTAGAGTCTATTTCTGAACCTTACATAGAAAAGAGTCTCCAAGCTCTTGCTTTAATGCTGATCTGTAATTCTCAACAGTGAGTTGTTCAACCATAATCACAGTCTGAATATCTCTGCTGCCTGTGGGATAATCAACCAATCTTCAACCTGTAGAAAAGTTCTTTCCTGATGATAGCATAGCTGAAAGGGGAACCATCTGGGATCAGCCAGGTGAGGGCTGGACCATGTGAAGCCATCCAGGCATAAGGCTAGGAGAGGCTTTTCTTTTCACTCTAAAGGATAACAGTTATTCCTTGCAGTTGTATGGTGTGCTTGTCACAAGGCGTACACGCAATACATAGTTGTTGGATTGAAAACTATATCAAGCAGATTATTATATTTGATATAATAATATATATCTTGATATATCATTAATACATTTGGGGCTATATTATATTTTATATAATAATATATAATATAAATACATTATAGATATAATGTGTGTTAATGTATACTATTAACATGTTGGGCTGTGTAATGGATATATATATTATATTAGTCCATTTAGCAAGTTATCTATTTGACCTAGAGTAGAAGTTAGATTCGGGGAAGGCAATGGCACCCCACCCCAGTACTTTTGCCTGGAAAATCCCATGGATGGAGGAGCCTGGTAGGTTCCAGTCCATGGGGTCGCTAAGAGTCAGACACGACTGAGCGACTTCACTTTCACTTTTCACTTTCATGCATTGGAGAAGGAAATGGCAACCCACTCCAGTGTTCTTGCCTGGAGAATCCCAGGGACAGGGGAGCCTGGTGGGCTGCCGTCTATGGGGTCCCACAGAGTCGGACACGACTGAAGTGACTTAGCAGTAGTAGTAGCAGAAGTTAGATTATTTACTAGTAGTGCTGACAGTAAACTATGAACTAGTTGCATCCCTGCCATTTACTGTAAATATTATATTAAACATAAATTACAAATCATTTCTTTATTTATCCCCTTATTTATTTACATATAAAATGCACTGTGAATATTTTTGCTTAACTGAAAACAAATCTAGTAAAGGGCAGAGATTATACACAAAATCATACACAGATAAGAACCCCTAAATTGCTAACTTCACCTCGCCAATGATCTAGTTCTGTTCTTTTTCTATTTCAATGATAGGCTTCAAATTCAAAACTGCTTTCAACCTACAAATTTAGACATGTAATAATTGCTAGTGAAAACATCAGTTCTGTAGCTTAGCCCCTCTCTTACATGAGTGCTTACTTCACATTTGCTGTCGTCACCATGGAAATACTGCCTATTGCTCAGAGGTTAGAGGGCACATCCATTCACTCATTTAACAAGTATTTTTCAACACTTGTTTTTCAACATGTACTCTGCACCAGCACCGTGGTGGGTAGCATTACTTTTTTGCCGTCC
The DNA here is from genome assembly GCA_935064755.1 of Tragelaphus eurycerus. NCBI lineage: Eukaryota > Metazoa > Chordata > Mammalia > Artiodactyla > Bovidae > Tragelaphus > Tragelaphus eurycerus. The sequence goes on from CAKXYN010000008.1 coordinate 2,223,571, forward strand.
CTTTTTAATGCTATTTTAAATCTTCCAAAAGACATGTTACTTTAAATCACATCATCAAGTCAAGAAACTTATTTTTCAAGTGCTGAGCATCAGATCCTGTAGAACCATTGATGTGGCCTAATGCTCAGGCTTCTGACAACTGGCACAGTTTAGCAAACATACAACAGTGCTGCTGCTGCTGCTGCTAAATCGCTTTAGTCGTGTCCGACTCTGTGCAACCCCAGAGATGGAAGCCCACCAGGTTCCCCCGTCCTTGGGATTCTCCAGGCAAGAACACTGGAGTGGGTTGCCATTTCCTTCTCCAATGCATGAAAGTGAAAAGTAAAAGGGAAGTCGCTCAGTCATGTCTGACTCTTAGCGACCCCATGGACTGCAGCCTACCAGGCTCTTCCATCCATGGGATTCTCCAGGCAAGAGTGCTGGAGTGGGGTGTCATTGCCTTCTCCGAATATATTTAAATATAGCATAGCTGGGTGGTTAGGCATTTTGATTGTGGAACCAGGACCTGGTGGTGAATCCTGGCTCTGTCCTTTGCTGATTGGGTTACTTTGGAAAAGTTACTTAACCTTTCTGAGCCTCACACTGCCCATATGTTAGAGTAGGAACTAATAACAGTGCACACCTCATTGTGTGTACTGAGGATTCAGTGAGATGACCTAGCAAAGGACAGGGATCAGAGCTGGCAGTTACTAATTGCTCAAGAAATGTGAGCTATTAATCAGAGGAATAACAGTAGTATTAATGTAATAACAGTAGTAGTATATACTTGGGCTCAGCTCAGGGGTTTCCTTATTTACCTGAATCAACTAAAGTGCACAGAAGGAATAGACCTTTTTGCTTTTTTTTCATCTTCTGGTTAACAATATCAAACAAAAATGTTTTAAGATTTGGTTGTTTAAAATATTTTTGAGACATATGAATCCACTTAAAAGATTAAAATGAAATATATGTTAACATTTTTTCTATGTGCTGAAGGCTTCTTATAGGCTTTCATGGAGGAGGGGGTCTCATATCCATTTATTGTGATGGAATGCTACTGCAGGTACAAATGTTTCAGAAAATTTGTACTAAGAATAGAACAAAATCTAAATATTTATTTAGCTAGATGCCTAATCTAATCTTATATCTTTCTCCTAAAAGTGTAGTGTTAACAAAATTCTAGTGAATTCAAAGTGCCTGACTTGTGGGTTCTTGTTTTACTGTCTCATTATAACTAATTTTGTTTATTAATTATACAGAAAATAAATTGACCAGATCTGGACATTGTTAATTGATAAAACAAATTACAAATAGCTTCTACTGAATTAAATATCTGAGGGCCATATTTCTAGGGATTTTACTCACAATTGCTACAGGGTCATTGCTGCGGGTTGCGGCCAGACTGAACTTTTTCACGTGAGTGTTGGTCTCCAGAGCCTTTGCAAATTCCTTCAGGGTTGGAATTGGAATGTTCTATGAGAAAGACACAGACTGTTGATGAATCCTTCTATAGCACCTTCACCCTAAGCTCAGGAGCCACAGCTTTTACATACAGCAGGTCCCGGACCTACGCATGAGTTTCATTCTAAAAGCACATTCCCAGGTCCAGTGTGTAAGTAACTCCAACAAAGTTAGCCTAGGTACTCAACTAACATAATCAACTAGATAATACTGTACTGTAACAGGTGTATAATACTTTTCACACAAATAATACATACATAAAAAACAAACACAAAAAACAAATGTTTTTAATCTTACAGTACAGTACCTTGAAAAGTGCAATAGTGCAGTACAACAGCTGGCATACAGGGGCTGGCACGTACGTTTGCATCTTTGAAAGCTCACAATTTTAAGGTTCGTATTTTGGTGACTTAGATGTCCCTTAGATTTTATCCTCTCTAAAAGACTTTGATCGTCCATCTCTAGCAACCAACCTATCCAGAGCCAATAGCACCACTTAGTGTCCAATAAGGGAATCTAACACAGTGTGACACTCTGGCATCACTTCTGCTTACCCTCTGAATTATGCACACACTACCCTTCCCTCTTTTTCTCTTTCATTCTCTATATTCTAGCCAGACTAGAATTAAACTAGCTCTAATTCCTACTCATCTTTCAAGACTCAGCAGAAATATCACCTCCTTTGTTTATTGGTTCTCTTAGGCAGAATCAACTTCCCTTACCTGCAATTCCGCAGAATTTGGGGGCTTACCACATCACGTTATAATTACCTGCTTAGTGTTTTTCTCCTAATTTAAGTTCTTCAGAATCGAGACTGAATGAATCTTACTCCCCCTTCCATAGCACTTAGCACAGTCCTGAGCACCGGAGAGGCAGGCAGTACGGGGCACAGCTAGAGGCTACCATGAGTGCATGGAGCATTACATGCCAGCTCTGTGACTGGGGACACCTGAATCTTTTAAAGTCCCACTAAGGATTAAATGCGATAATGAGTTTCAAGTATTTAGCAAAGTATATGGCACATAGCTAGTAGTCAATAAAAATCAGTTAATATTATTAAATGCTAGAAATTGGCCTAATAAGAAGGAACACAAAAGGTGTCAGCTAGTGTTTTCTCTTTCTCTCATTCTTTCTCTCTCTCTCTCTCACACACAACATAATTTCTCCTCCCTTTGAGAGTGCTAAGACATTGTCAAAGCAGAAGTGACATCAGAGAATAGGCCATAAAAGACACTGTGGCTTTCAGTTCACTCTCTTTTTCTCTTGGGTCATTTTTGTCATGATGTGAAGATATGTTGGCAGCCCTATTAAGAGGTCCACGTGCTGGGGAAACTGAGGCTCCTGCCAACAGTCACATGAGTGTGCCATCTTGCAAATGGAGCCCCAGGCCCTGGCCAAGCCTTGAGACGACTGCAGCTCTGGCTGACAGCTTTACTACAGCCTCATCTGAGACCCTGAGCCACAGCTACCCGGCCAAGCCACTCGCAGATTCCTGACACTGTGAAATAATAAACTGTTGTTTTAAGCCTCTAAGTTTTGGGGTAATTTGTTCCTCAGTAGTAGATAACTAATAACACTTGTTTAACACAAGTACTATAATTCTTTTCAAAGAATTCTAGAAATAATTCTTTTTTTTAAACCTACTTCTTTATTTAAAACATTTATTATTTTTTTAACTTTTTATTTTATATATTAGAGAAGAGCCAATTAACAATGTTGTGATAGCTTCAGGTGGACAGCGAAGGGACTTAGCAATACATACACATGCATTCATTCTCCCCCAAACTCCCTTCCCATCCAGGATGCCACACAGCATTGAGCAAATAAACCCACTCCTGAATAGGATATTTTGCCTCAAAATCAGCGACCACAAAGGATTTAGAACATGTGTAAAGGCAGGCAGTCATCTCCAGTACGTTTTCTGACTGAACGATAAATCAAGTGACTGGCAACAATCATAATGAAATACCTTAATGTTGTTGAGGTTGACTTCTTGCAAGCTGGGATCATTGGCTTTCATCTGCTGCAGACTCACTTCCACATTTGTGGGATTGGGTGGTTCCTCAAATACTGGCTTGACCTTTTCACCTTTGACCACATCTAAGACACAAGTTTTAATTTTAAAAATAAAATGTAAGGTCTCTCCCATAAAAATCAGAGACAACTTCCTCCCAAATGACCTTCTTTTCATATGTGGTGATTCCAATAATATTCTAATATCAGTGACAGCAAGCTTATTCTCAACTCAGCAAGCAGAGGAGTGGTGTGGCTCTGAGTTACAGCCTCCCAAGTTGGTGTTTTAAGCTGCAATGAGAAGTCTCAGCGGTTGATGCTCCATGGAGCCAAAAGTGCAGGAGGCTCTACAGCAAACTCAAACTCCTAAAAGAATATCCACAAGTAGTTATAGCTGCTCCATATGGACCTCTTTCAAACTGTAATAACCAAACCAAAGAATCTAAGATGCACAAAAATGAGTTCCTTTATTTTCCAAACCTTAATTCTCCCCTGGCCCATCCTCTGATTTCCATCTTAGAGCTTTAATTTTGAGGATGGTATAGGAAGAGAAAGGAATAGAAAAGAAGAAGTAGAAGAATTCTCAAAAGCAGTTAACAGAAAATGTTTGCAATGTATGTAACACACGAAGGGTTCATATCTCAATATACACAGAGCTTCTACAGGCAGTAAGATAACCCAGTGGAAAATGAACAGCTAATGATCAGAGGACTCTCTACCAGTCAACCAAAAAAATATAAAAAGTAATTAAATTCTGAGAAATTTAAAAATGAGATACCATTTGATTTGCCAAAAAATGTAAAAAGATAATATTCAGAGTCAGCAACAATGTGGAGGAAAAAGCATCTTCATATATTGTTAGTGGGAAGGAGAGATATTCCATGTACAGAAATATTCAGTGTTGTCAAGATGTCAGTTCTTCCCAAATGCAATGCAATCCCAATCAAAATCTCAGAAATTTATTTTGCAGATATTAAAAAATGATTATAAAGTTTATATAAAGAGGAAAAATACACAGAATAGCCAAAACAATATTGAAAGAGAAAAACAAATCCAGCAATTCAACTTAAAGAAGACTTAAAGCTATAGGAAGGAAGATAGTGATATCAGTGAAAATATACAAATAGATCAGTGGAACAGAACAGAGAGCCCACAAATAGACCCACATAAATACAATCAATTGATCTTTGACAAAGCAGCAAAGGTAATATAGTGGAGAAAAAAGGAGTCTTTTCAACAAATGGTGCTGGAACAACTGGACATCTACATGAAAGAAAAAATAAAAGAATCTAGATACAGACCTTATGGGCTTCCCAGGTTGTGCTAGTGGTAAAGAACCCACCTACCAATGCAGATGTAAGAGCTGGTTCAAGCCACAGGTTGGGAAGATCCCCTGGAGGAGGGCATGGCAACCCACTCCAGTATTCTTGCTGGGGAATTCCATGGACAGAGAAGCCTGGCAGGCTACCTACCATCCATAGGGTTGCAAAGAGTTGGACACGACTGAAGTGACTTAGTACGCACACACACACCTTACACTCTTCACAAAAACTAACTCAAAACAGATCATAGACCTAAATTTAAATGCAAAACTATAGAACTCCTAGGAGATAACAGAGGATAAAATCTAGATGACCATGGGTTTGAAGATGAAGTTTTAGATACAGCCCTAAAGGCCTAATCCTTCTAAGGAAGAATTGATAAACTGACATACATTCAAATTAAACATTTATACTCTGCAGAAAATACTCTCATGAGCAATGGGGAGATAAAGCACAGACTGGGAGAAAACATTTGCAAAAGACACATCTGATATACTCACAGATATAGAGAAAAAACTAGTGGTTACCAGTGGGGAAGAGGAGGAGGGGAGGGACACATATGGGTATAGTGAAAAAAAGGGTTGTTATGGGATGATTTGAAATCATGTGTGTGAGTACATTGTCTCCCTGTTTATTTAACTTATATGCAGAGTACATCATGTGGAATGTCAGGCTGGATGAAGCACAGTTGGAATCAAGAATGCCAGCAGAAACATCAATAACCTCAGATATGCAGATGATACCATTGTTATGGCAGAAAGCGAAAAGGAACTAAAGAGCCTCTTGATGAAAGTGAAAGAGGAGAGTGGAAAAGCTGGCTTAAAACTCAACATTCAAAAAACTAAGATAATGGCATCTGGTCCCATCACTTCATGGCAAATAGATGGGGAAACGATGGAAACAGTGACAAACTTTATTTTCGGGGGCTCCAAAATCACTGCAGATGGTGTCTGAGCCATGAAATTAAAAGATGCTTGTTCTTTGGAAGAAAAGCTATGACCAACCTAGACAGCATATTAAAAAGCAGAGACATTACTTTGCTGACAAAGGTCTATCTAGTCAAAGCGATGGTTTTTCCAGTAATCATGTATGGATGTGAGAGTTGGACTATAAAGAAAGCTGAGCACAGAAGAATTGATGCTTTTGAACTGTGGTGTTGGAAAAGACGCTTGAGAGTCCTTTGAGCTGCAAGGAGATCAAACCAGTCAATCCTAAAGGAAATCAATCCTGAATATTCATTGGAAGGACTGATGCTGAAGCTGAAGTTCCAATACTTTGACCACCTGATGCAAAGAAGTTACTCATTGGGAAAGACCCTGATGCTGGGAAAGATTGAAGACAGGAGGAGAAGGGGACGACAGAGGATGAGGTGGTTGGATGGCATCACCAACTCAATGGACATGAGTTTGAGTAAGCTCTGGGAGTTGGTGATGGACAGGGAAGCCTGGCGTGTTGCAGTCCATGGGCTTGCAAAAAGTTGGACAGGACTGAGCCACTGAACTGAACTGTGTGAAACTTTTGCAATTTGTAAAACATTATATAATTTTAAAAATCTTTGATTCATTTAAAAAATCAGAAAAAAGACACATATGATAAAGCACTTATCCAATATACAAAGAACTCTTAAAACTCAATGATAAGGAAACAACATGATTTTAAAAATAAGCCAAAAAAGTTAACAGATATCACACCAAAGAAGATATACAAATGAAAAATAAGCATATGAAAAGATGCTCCACATCATATCTTATTAGGGAAATGCAAATTAAAATAGTGACATACCACTACTCACCTATTGGAATGACCAAATTCTGGAACACTGACAAAACCAAACGCTGGTGAGGATGTGGAGCAACAGAAATTCTCATTCATTGCTCATATAATTCAAAACCAAACATCTTACCATAAGATTCAGCAATCATGCTCCTTTATGTTTATCCAAAGGAGTTTAAAATTTATGTCCAAAATCTGAACACGGATATTTGTAGCAGCTTTATTCTTAATTTCTAAAATTTGGAAGCAACTAAGATGTCCTTCAGTAGGTGATCTGATAAACTGTGGTATATCCAAATAATGGAACATTATTCAGTGTTAAAAAGAAATGATCTATCACTGCCACATGATTTAGCAATTCCACTCCTGGGCATATGTATAAAATAAGCAAAAACACTAATTGGAAAAGACACATGCATCCCCATGTTCACAGAAGTATCATTTACAATTGCCAAGATATGGAAGCAGTCTAAACACATATCAACTGATGAATGTATAATATATACACATATGTACAAACAAATATGGGGTACTACTCAACCATGATAAAGAATGAAATTTTACCATTTACAACAACATGGATTAACTTGGAAGTGAGGTAAGTCAGAGAGAGAAAGATAACTACTTTAAGATGTCACTTATATGTGAATCTTAAAAAAACAAATTAGTGAATATAACAAAAAGGAAGTAAACTCACAGATATAGAGAACAAACTGGTGGTTACCAGTGGGGAGAGGAAAGGGGGAGGAGCAAGACAGAATTAAGAATTATCTTAATTAGAGAATTCTCTTAATAGAGAATTAAGAAGTTACCAATTCTTATGAGTAAAATAAACTATAGGGATATATTATATAACATAGGGACTATAGCCAACTCTACAATAATATATAATAACTATTAATGGAGTATAACCTTTAAAAACTGAATCACTATGCTGTACACTTATAACATATAATATTGTACATCAACTGTTACTCCCAATTAAAAAAAAAGAAAGGCTTTATCAAATCTTGAAAAGACACAGAGGAACCTTAAATGCATATCACTAAGTGAAAGAAACCAGTCTGAATAGGCTACATACTATATGATTCCAATTATATGACATTCTGGAAAAGGCATAATGATGCTGCTGCTGCTGCTAAGTCGCTTCAGTCGTGTCCGACTCTGTGCGACCCCATAGACGGAAGCTCACCAGGCTCCCCTGTCCCTGGGATTCTCCAGGCAAGAACACTGGAGTGGGTTGCCATTTCCTTCTCCAATGCATGAAAGTGAAAAGTGAAAGTGAAGTCGCTCAGTCGTGTCCGACTCTTAGTGACCCCACGGACTGGAGCCTACCAGGCTCCTCCGTCCATGGGATTTTCCAGGCAAAAGTACTGGTGTGGGGTGCCATTGCCTTCCCCGGGCATAATGATAGAGACAGCTAAAAGATAGTGGGGAAGGAGAGATGGGCAGGCAGAGCACAGAGAAGTCTCAGGACAGTGAAACCACTCTGCCTGATACTGTAGTGGTAGAAACCTGTCATTGTACATTTATGCAAACCCACAGAATGTACAAACCCAGCAGTGAGCCCTGTTGTAAACTTTGGGCTCAGAGTGATAATGATGTGTCAGTGTAGGTTCATAAATTGTAACAAATGCACCACTCTGTGCAGGATATAGCTAAGTGGAGAGGCTGTGCATATGGAACAGCATATCTCTTTCTCTCAATTTTGCAGTGAACACAAAACTGCTCTAAAAAAATAGTATTTTAAAAAGTTAATGATATGTGTGTATGCGTATGTATAAAAGCCCAGTAGGCTATGCACCAGACTTTTTTTTTTCATAACAAACATGTTGTCAGAATGTTACATTTTGGTATTGCGATTAAAAGGATGAATATTTTTCATTTGTATGCATAAGAAACCAGAAGGAAAATAAAAGGAATATTGCTCACTGTCTGGGTAAATTACCCAGTATAAATGGTGGTTGACAGACACATTGATGAGACTAGAAAGCATTGCCAAAGTCACTATCAGAGAGAATAAAATATAATTTTATTAAGAAAAGCTGTGATCTTCTGTGAGTTTTCATAACAGCTGGATCACACTGTACTGAAATTATTTGATTATCGATCTGTCCCTCCCACAGATAGATAAGTTCCTTTGGGCAGGCACCATCTTTTTTACCTTTGTACCTAAGCCTAGAACGTTCCTGACACAGTAAATATTTAGTAAATGACTGATGAATGAGTAAGTGAGAGAGGCTAATGAAGAGTACATTTCTCCAGAAAATGGTGACAAAGAAGAGAGTGGTCTAGAATGTTCTGTGGCAAATACACACCAGTGTGTCTTTCTTGCTCTCTGGGGGAAGTAGGTACTCAAATTCTAATGACAAACATCCATTATTGAGACAAAGAGGCACTCAAACAGAGAAGGAAATTTATCTAAAATACTACAGAAAATCAACTCTGAATATTCTTTGGAAGGACTGATGCTAAAGCTGAAGCTCCAATACTTTGACCACCTGATACGAAGAGCTGACTCATTGGAAAAGACCCTGATGTGGGGAAAGATTCAGGGCAAGAAGAAAAGAGGGCAACGGAGGATGAAATGATTGGATGGCATTGCCCACTCAATGGATATGAGTTTGAGCAAACTCTGGAAGACAGGCAAGTCTGGCATGCTGCAGTCCATGGAGTTGCAAAGAGTCAGACAGAATTTGGCGACTGAACAACAGCAACAATCACAAACATCCATAATTAAGACAAAAAGACGTTTCTCAAATAGAGAAGGAAAACTTAGCTAAGATATTATAGCTAATTAAAGCGTCATTATGACATAAAACTCTCCTTTCTGTGCTAAGCAAACCTTTTTATCTGTCATTTCCTCCTTTGACTGAACCTATCAGGAGAGAATTTGCCTGCAATGCAGGAGATCATGGTTTGATTCCTGGGTTGGGAAGATCCCCTGCAGAAGGGATGCATAGGCTACCCACTCCAGTGTTCTTGGGCTTCCCTTGTGGCTCAGCTGGTAAAGAATCTGCCTGCAATGTGGGAGACCTGGGTTGGGAAGATCCCCTGGAGAAGGGAAAGGCTACCCACTCCAGTATTCTGGCCTAGAGAATTCCATAGACTGTATAGTCCATGGGGTTGCGAAGAGTCGGACACGACTGAGTGACTTTCACTTTCACCCGGAGTGTGTTCTGGGCAACACACACTGATCGGTACTAGTCGCACTGCCAGACAGCGTACCCAGTGCTGGCCACTTATTCTGATCTCATTGCTCACAGCCCAGTGATCCTTGGTGAACTGACAAAATCCACCTTCAAGGCCTAAAATAATTCCAGACTCCCCGGGGGCCCAATCAACAAGCCCTTCTCCTATCAGCAACACCCGGAGGCTCCCAGGCTTCATAAAACCACGGATTTCATGTCAACTTACTTCTCACAGGCCCTTTGCCGCCTTTCGTGTTGGTCGTTTCTTCATCAAACTTGGGATTGTTGAGCAAATTGTGTACTCCAAGAACAGCTGAAAAGCAAAAATAATCTGTGAATAAAACTTAAGTTTGAGAAATTTTGTTAAGATGTCCACATTGTTAATTTTCCCTTTGCAGGACAATTCTTCATACCATAAAGGTAAGTCTCTTGACCTCACTTGCCTTGCAAAGTGTGTGACACATGTATAGTATTAAATAAGCTTTTTTTTTTTTTTTTAATCCCTCCTGCTAAGATCACTAGCATTCTTCACGTCTTTCTACATCTATATATGTGGAGTCGTGTAGGATCTGAGGGACAATGGTCTAGTGAAAATGAAATGAGCAAATGAAAATCTGCTTAGATCTCCTAGTTAAGTAGATTCATCCCTTATGTTTTCTCATCTGTAAAATTTGAACGTGGGACTGAGTCTAATGATATTTTAAGCTCTAACATTATATAGACTATAGTATGTAGTTTTTCTGGAGACAAAGGGCTGAAAGACCATGGCCCTCTTTCAGTGTAAGCCTCCCCATTGCTTTCATCTCTCAGTACCCGAAAGAGTGGTTCTTTTCCCTTCTAGAGCATCCCAGGGTGGGAAATAAGAGATGTCAGCAATAAAGGTGAGGCAACCCACTCCAGTAGCTGGAAAATCCATGGACAGAGGAGCCTGATAGGCTGCAGTCCATGGGATTGGAGAGTCGGATATGACTGAGCCTCACTTTCACTTTTCACTTTCATGCATTGGAGGAGGAAATGGCAACCCACCAGTGTTCTTGCCTGGAGAATCCCAGGGACGGAGGGCCTGGGGGCTGCCGTCTATGGGGTCACCAGAGTTGGACACGACTGAAGTGACAGCAGCAGCAGCAAGCGGGCTGAGATTTTGTACCCAGAGCCAGAGGGCAGTGCAGTATGCAGGAGACAGCACCGGCAGTAACTGAACACGGAGCAGGCACTAACTGCCACTGCCCACCCAGCCTTCCCTTCTTTAATGAAAACTCCAGGTGTGAAATTCCAGGAGGCCTACTGGGGAAGGATCCCAGAATAATCTGCCAATGGTGGCAGGGGGCCACCTCTGAGCTCCTCATCCGCTGTAGCCAACAAAGGGTAAATGTTCAGAGCCAGCGAGTGTAGGGGTTTAGGGGCAGTCAGCCTGAGTTTAAATCCTGACTCTGGTATGTACTATCTGTATGGCTTGAGAAGTCATTAAATGCCGCTGAGCCTCAGTTTCCCCATCTGTAAAACAGGGACAATCATTACACTTTACCTATTACAAGGGTTAAATGACTTCCTATGTGTTACGCACCGTTCTAAGTGCTTTACAAATTCTTGTTAAATAAATAAGAATTTGTCACTGTGTTTTTGGCCTTGTCTAGGGAGAATAAACACAGGACACTGAGACCATCCAACAAGCATATCTTGCTTTGGCCCCATATTCACTAAGCAACTTATGATTATAATTTCACTCCCCTTGTCAAGTATTAATTTTAGAATAAGGCAGAGTTGGTTCTCCTGGGAGGAAGGAGATTATTATTACTCATGTCTTCCAATGGAATAACAATGTGAAAATTCTTGCCAAAGCTGTGGACTGTTTTTCAAAGCACTTCTATCCTGTGGGGACCTAATGACCCTAATAATGCAAATTTCCATCCAATTAGCACACAAATACGTGGATACATGCATGGAATCTTTTTCAAAGGAAATTCAAGAAACGGGCAGAAGCTTATATAATTCATTACATATTATTTTGTGCTATTTGGCTTTTTTCTTTTTTTAAAAAAAAAAACTTTTTACTTTACATTGGAGTATAGCCAATTAACCAGAGAAGGCAATGGCAGCCCACTCTAGTATTCTTGTCTGGAAAATCCCATGGATGGAGGAGTCTGGTGGGCTGCAGTCCATGGGGTCGCGAAGAGTCGGACACGACTGAGCGACTTCACTTTCACTTTTCACTTTTATGCACTGGAGAAGGAAATGGCAACCCACTCCAGTGTTCTTGCCTGGAGAATCCCAGGGACGGGGGAGCCTGGTGGGCTGCCGTCTATGGGGTCGCACAGAGTCGGACACGACTGAAGTGACTGAGCAGCGGCAGCAGCGGCGGCGGCGGCGGCAGAGCCAATTAACAACGTTGTGGCAGTTTCAGGTGCACAGCAGTGACTTAGCCACACGTACACATGTATCCATTCTCCCCCCAAACTCCTCTCCCATCCAGGCTGCCACGTAACACCCTGTGCTATACAGCAGGTCCTTGTTGATTATCCATTTTAAATATAGCAATGTGTACATTTGATCCCAAATTCCCTAACTATCCCTTCCCTGGGTTTTTTCTATCTGTATGTATAACCAATTCACAGTTCACATATAATAATTATAATTATTATACTGTTGCTATTGTTAAGAAAATTAGAAAAAATGAGCAGACTGGGCTGAATATGGATGTACTTTATCGGGGAAATATAAGAGGAAAATGGGTTCTGCTCTATGGTTAGGTTAATATAACTAAGTGGGAATCAAAAACAGTGACTGTGGGAAAGAACAAGAAATTTTGCGATGGAAATGGAAATTTTGTAATTATAAAATGCCAAATGTGAAGCTCTTTTGAAGGCATAAGGGCTGTTATTTTATTGTTTAAATTCTCAACACTCCTTCATATTTCTTCTCTTTGACTTCTCACTGTAACTCTTGGATTTTGTAGGATAGGCGTTACTGTGGGTGCTTTTCAACTGAAATATGATTTTACATTTTATAGCTGAGATACAGTGAAATGTTTGCTCAGAGAGCTTAGGTGACCTGCATCCAGCCTCTCAGCTGCCTAATGGCTGAAGTCAACTTGATACTATAGTAACAATCAACAGTGACAGAGGGGCTCAGAGGCTGCTTCCAGGGGGTCAGTGTATGTCTGGAGGTCACAGAGCTAGACAGAAAAGCTTCCCAGAGCTGAGGACTAACCTGCAAGGTCATAGAGTTCAGTGTCAGAGGCGCTGGCCAAAGCTTCTTCCAGTTCTGGGTCCAGGGTCACCTTTTCTTCTTTATGAGTTTCTATGGGCTTTTCTTTGGGGATAAAGACTCTTCCTTTAAATCAGAAGAAAAACAAAACCATTGTGTGCTGCTGCCTTTTTATAGGGGAAGTGAACTAACCAGAGAACGTACGGCTCTGGTCATTAAGAGCTGAAGCATTAAACCAATGCAGGTCTAACCAGGATTAGTGGGTTAGTGACATTGGCATCATCTCAGAAATTAAGGAATCCTGGTTAGACATGCTCCTGGGTCACTGGAGGTCTTCCTGGGGCCCTGTGCACACCTCACTCTGATCTTTCCACTCTTTCTGGAAAACTTGTTCTCTGCTCCTTTAACCCAATCATGTGGCTTCTCCTAAGCTCCTCTGAGCAGCTGTCCACCCCGTCTGGACCCCTATTTAACACTCTGACTGCTCCTGGACACGTAACCCCCTAAGAACCATCTGCAGATTAATCTGGATCAGGAGTTAATTCACCATAGCTGCTCCCCAGACCTCTGCTCCGAGAACAGAAGACGACAGCTTTCCTCTTTTATTCTCTCGCTACCCTAATACTGCAAGTTAATTGGCCTTTTATTGAAGAGTTGACATCACAATTTATTTTTTCCTTCACAATTAGTCTAACAATAACCATGCTGCCATAGAAACAGCTCCATGTTTCTACTGCAAACCTTGGTTATTTGCCCAATTTGTCACTGCCCAACCTTACTTTCTTAATAAAATGACACCATCAGTGGTTCACGGGGCATTGGATGCACATGGTTCAGAGCAGCCATGACACTGCATAGGGAAGGCAGCAGCCAAGGAGCTGGTACTCCTGCTTCCGTGGTCCCAGCACAGAAGCTCAGAGATGGCATTCATTCTAATCCATGTTGTCCAGTGCCTGCCCCCTGCCAGTTTCTGTGCCAGGATGCAAGAGAGACACAGTCCCACTGTGGATCTCAGGTTCATGCGACACACACACAAAGCTGGAAGTAAACAAAAGGATGAATGCTGTCACAGTGCTATGGGAGCAATAGAAGGGTGTCACGATGGAAGGGGCGTGTTTTAGACAGTGAGGTCAGGGAAAGCTGGAGGCCCTGACATTTAAGCTGGGACTCTCAGGAGGTAAAAAATGGGGAGGCAGGTCAGAGAGAAGAAGACCTTGGGGTGGGAAAAGAACTTGGCAGGTTTGGGGAATGGAGTGAGGACAGTGGGGCTGAGCTTAGTGAGGGGAGGGGAGACGCAGTCAGAGAGGTGGGCCGGGTGAGCTCTCCATGACTCTGAGCGCTGTGGCAATGGTTTGAGACAGTAAGCAGGGAATGACATGGTCGGATCTGTGTTTTAAAAAGACAATGGATGCCACAAGGTTATCAGCAATTCCAGTCGTATTTTGGGGACTAAGTCACTGTTTACAGCTGAGACACCTGGATAGGGGATTGGTAGCCACTTTTCCTCCAAAGGGGAGCTCAGGGTGGGGAGCTAGGGAGGAGGATTTTCCTGTCTTAGTTCAGAGCTCACTCCCTGCTGAAGGAACATCCTCTTACTCCTCAGGGCCCTTCCAGGTCTATCGGAATGTTTCTCACTAGACCACATGCTCTCGGAGGGCAGGGCAGGGTCTGCTCTGTGGTCCCAGCACCTGGCACAGGGCTCTGAGGCCAGGAGGTGGCTGGTAGGTGCTAGAGGAACAGATGATTAAGTGCACTGGCCTCTAGTGGAAGCATCTAACAAACAGAGGCAGACCTGGGCAGACACCTGCAACTGGGACAGTCCCCGGTTAGGAGGAACACGCCAGTGCTTGATGCTGCTTTACGCTTCTGAAACTGCTTCTTTGGGGCTTAAATTTTTTTTTACTGCAACGAATTTGAATGCCATTACACTCTAAGTATTCAGTTCATTTTGGGCTTCCCAAGTGGTGCTAGAGGTAAAGAACCCACCTGCCAAAGCAGGAGACTTAAGGGATGTGAGTTCGATCCCTGGGTGGGGAAGATCCCCTGGAGGAGGGCATGGCAACCCACTTCAGTATCCTTGCCTGGAGAATTCTATGGACAGAGGAGCCTAGTGGGCTACTGTCTATAGGGCTGCAAAGAGTCGGACACAACTGAAGCAATTTAGCACAGCACAGCACATTCAGTTAATTAGGCTATGGGTTCCTTTTTCTGCACCCTTACTCAAGCAGATTATTACTTTTTTTGGCTAAGAAGATTTTTTTTTAATTTTTATAAATTATGGTTACCTGTGTGGGTTTCAGAAGCCAGATTCACACTTTTCTAATGACAATATTCTCTCTTTTGAACTGGCAGCTTCTTTTGTTGTTCTTGCTGTCCAGATCTTTAATTTCTCTGCACATTAGTCTGTATTTTTTAAAATTTTATTGAAGTATAATCAATTTACAATATTATATCCGTTTTAGGTAAACAACAGAGTGATTCAATATTTTATAAATTAATTATATTTAAAACTATCACAAAAGAATGTTTATGTTTTCCTGTGCTGTACAATACATCCTTGGTACTTACTTACTTACACATAGTAGTTTGTGTTTCTTAGTCCCATACCTCTACTCACCCTTCCTTTCCTTTCTTTCCCTTCTGGTAACGACTAGTCTGTTCTCTGTTTGTAGCCTAAATCTTCTTCCATGGTTCTTTTTTTTTTTTTTTTAATTAATAGACTTTATTTTTTGGAGCAGCTTTAGGTTAGCATTGGAAGGTACAGACAGTTCCCATGTCTGCCCTGCCCCTCAATCTCCCCTCTAATGACAGCCCACAGCACAGTGTGTACTTGTTACAACTGCTGAACCTGACACTGATCATTGTCACCCCCAAATCTACAGTTTATATTAGTGTTCACTCTTCTTTTAAAAAGTTGGGGTATAGTTGCTTTACAACATTGTACAACAAAGTGAATTAGCAATGGCACCCCACTCCAGTACTCTTGCCTGGAAAATCCCATGGACAGAGGAGCCTGGTAGGCTGCAGTCCATAGGGTCTCGAAGAGTCAGAAACGACTGAGCGACTTCACTTTCACTTTTCACTTTCCTGCATTGGAGAAGGAAATGGCAACTCACTCCAGCATTCTTGCCTGGAGAATCCCAGGGATGGCGGAGCCTGGTGCGCTGCAATCTATGGGGTCACACAGAGTCGGACACGACTGAAGCGACTTAGCAGCAGCAGCAGCATACATATATATATCTCCTTCCTCTTTGCCCTTCCTCCAACCTGTCCCTCGTCCTACCCATCTAAGTCACCACAGAGCACCGAGCTAAGCTCCCTGTACTATGCAGCAGGTTCCCAGTGGCTATCTCTTTACACATGGCAGTGCACACATGTCAATCCCAATATCCCAATTCATCCCACCTCCCTCCCAGGCCATGCCCACATGTCCATTCTCTATGTCTATCTCTATTCCTGCCCTGCAAATAGGTTCATTTGTCTCTGTTTTCTATATACATATTAATATATGATACTTGTTTTTCTCTTTCTGACTCACTTCACTCCACCTAAATATCCATCAACAGATGAACAGATAAAGAAGATGTGGACTATATATAATGGAATATTGCTCAGCCATAAAAAGGAACACAATTGGGTCATTTGTAGAGACATGGAGGGCTCACCCTTGGTGGTGTACGGTCTGTGGGTCTGGACATGTGTACACACACACATGTCCACCAGCCACGATGCTTTTTAATCCTACTGAATCCAGTTCAGGCTTAGTTCCCACTGTCAAGCCAGTTCCCGACCCTCCACAACAACACACTGGGGTACTTATGTTGTCAGACTCCACCTGTGGTCCTCACCTTTCTTTTCTCCAGTGAAGGGCACAAAGTCTTCTCTGTCTTTCTGCTCCAAAGCCTCCTTCTCCAGGTACATAAGGAGGTGCTCGCGGTCAAACGGGCCCGTGGCTGCTTTCTGTGTCTGGTCTTTCTGTCGAAATCCAGCTGGCAGCAGTGCACTCTGATGAGACAGAGGAATGAGCAGGAAAGGGAGTGTCTGATATGTTTTCCCTCCCTGACCCCGGCTATGTAGGGGGAACTTGGGCAGAGCACACCTGGCAGAGATGAGGGCTGGAGCTCTGGCATATCTTTGAGGCCCTATTCACTCTCACATTCTGTGTTGTCAGCGGGTGTTCCCAAAGAGCTCAGGCAGAACTCAGGTAGCTGAAACAGCCTCAGACTGCTGCAGCTGCCTTCCAGAACACGGTGGCAAAAGGCCAGCCACTCTTCACAGCCTCTTTCCTTATAGATCCCACTTAGGTCTGTCCAGCAGTGCTCCCAGGCACGCATATGGAAGAGCCAATATGACCACACTCTCTTATTTCTTTTTTTTAAAAAGCTTTTTTTTTGGCTGTGTTGGGTCTTCATTGTCTCGTGGGCTTCTCTAGGTGTGGCACTCAGGCTTAGTTCTTCTGAGTCATGTGGGATCTTAAGTTTCCCATCCAGGGATCGAACCCATCTCCCTTGCATTGGAAGGTGGATTCTCAACCACTGGACCACCAGGGAAGTCCCTACACTCATTTCTAATCTCTCCTGGGAAACATCCAAGCTGGTAAGTGAACATTATGATAGCTATTGATACCTGCTTGATTAAACGTAGAGGTGTTTTTTTTTAAGTTTAAAAAGCAAAAAAAGATACTTGCATTTTTTTTTAAGTAAAAACAATATCCAAATTATCTGGCATTATAGAAGAATATCATATAAATATTTTAGTGGATGTTTTTATTTATAGTAAAATCACTATTTTAGATGCCTCTGCCTCTAAGTTTGAGATAATACTAGCAGGGCTGAAGAAAGTGCTTGATAAACAAACATTATAACAAGCTGTTTACCTTTGTAAGAGCTCATAAAAACATGAGATGCTCCATTTAAATTTATTTGATATTACAGTTACAGTTATTCTAATATATTTATTATTGTGAGATTACCAAGATTTTAACTTGTTTATATATATTAAAGAAATGAGATATTAAAAATATCTGCTTTGGGGGCTAAAGATTTGGTTTAAATACCATCTCTGACATTTACCAGGTTACTAGTATGGGACCTTATGTAAATTACTTTTCCTGGTCTTTCCCCTTATTTATGAAAAGGGAATAATATAATTTAAGTCAAGGACTTTTGGGCCCAGCAGAATACATGACTCAGAAGAAACTTGGTCATGTTTCTTTCCTCTTTCTTTTTCCATAAGTCAGTCTAGTCCTTCTTGGAGTCAATGGAAAATATTTTCTGGCATTTACATTAAACTGGTTTTTGAGAAATGAAATTGCCATATCAAACACGTGGCTATTGAGGTTCTCCATGGTTTATAAAAAAAGTAAGTGATTCAGAACCAATTAGGGAAGAACACAGAATCTGCATTTGGAGCTCAGGGATTCCTATACTATTGTTTAAGGACATGCTATATCATTCATCCCACCTTATCACTAACCACTTGCTTCAGTTCCAGGTCACTAACCTCAGGATCTAGGTCATCAAGAACATTTTCCAACTGTTTCAGTTCCTCTTCTGAGAGTTTGCCAAGAAGCTCATCTTCATCAATGTTCTTGTATTTCTCCAGCTCTTTTTGAAAAGGGAGTGCCATGGTTTCTTATATGCCTTTCTCATGGGCCACGGACATTTAACTGTGCCAGCTTCCTACGACTTCAGAATACTAATAAGAAGAAAGAAAGACTGTTATCTCCTTTTGATAAATAGGACTTATTAGCAGGAGACAGAGCTATGCTATCTGCCCATGGAGTCTTTCCACTGGATGAAATAGTCAATAAAATAAGTAGTATTATCTTCATGGCAGCCTGTCTGCTTACAAAGTATATTCATGCATATTATCTCCCTTATTTAGATTTTTACAATGACGTGGAAATGAAGCCTGGACAGATATAGATATTACATTTTACAGATGAATATTTTGAGGCCAAGTGAAACATGAGGCAAGGGGGCAGGGCACAACTTTTAAAAGAATGACATAGCCATGCTGCTGCTAAGTCACTTCAGTCATGTCTGACTCTGTGTGACCCCATAGACGGAAGCTCACCAGGCTCCCCCGCCCCTGGGATTCTCCAGGCAAGAACACTGGAGTGGGTTGCCATTTCCTTCTCCAATGCATGAAAGTGAAAAGTGAAAGTGAAGTCGCTCAGTCGTGTCCGACTCTTAGCGACCCCATGGACTGGAGCCTACTAGGCTCCTTCATCCATGGGACTTTCTAGGCAAAAGTACTGGGGTGGGGTGCCATTGCCTTCCCCGGACATAGCCATAGGACATGACAAAAATTGGTTAGAACCAACAAGGTCCATTGGAGAAGACTCTTGAGAGTCCCTTGGACTGCAAGGAGATCCAACCGGTCCATTCTGAAGGAGATCAGCCCTGGGATTTCTTTGGAAGGAATGATGCTAAAGCTGAAACTCCAGTATTTTGGCCACCTCATGCGAAGAGTTGACTCATTGGAGAAGACTCTGATGCTGGGAGGGATTGAGGGCAGGAGGAGAAGGGGACGACAGAGGATGAGATGGCTGGATGGCATCATTGACTCGATGAATGTGAGTCTGAGTGACCTCCGGGAGCTGGTGATGGATAGGGAGGCCTGGCGTGCTGCAGTTCATGGGGTCGCAAAGAGTCGGACATGACTGAGCGACTGATCTGATCTGAACAAGGTCCAAGGTGGCAGAAGATGTGACTTCCAGTAAACATTGAGCCTTATTATATGCTCTCTGTAACACATTAGCATCTAAATGACACACCCACAGGAGCCAGGACAGTTCTGAGATCAACCAGCAAAGGCCAAAAAGTGGGCAGTGGCCCATTTCCTGGAAATCTCCACCCTTTTCCCTAAACAGCTGGAATACTCCTCCCCCTTATTCAGTTTCAGCTTAAGTTCGGTCACGACTCTTTGTGATCCCATGGACTGCAGCATGCCAGGCTTCTCTGTTCTTCACAATGTCCCGGAGTTTGATCAAGCTCATGTCCATTGAGTCAGTGATGCCATCCAACCATCTCATCCTCTGTCATCCTCTTCTCCTTCCGCCTTCAATCTTTCCCAGTGTCAGGGTCTTTTCAAATGAGTCAGCTCTTCGCATCAGGTGGCCAAAGGATTAGAGTTTCAGCTTCAACATCAGTCCTTCCAATGGTGTTCCTAAGAACACTTAGGACTGATCTCCTTTAGGATGAACTGGTTGGATCTCCTTGCAGTACAAGGGACTCTCAAGAGTCTTCTCCAGCACCACAGTTCAAAGGCATCAGTTCTTCGGTGCTCAGCTTTCTTTATAGTCCAACTCTCACATCCATTCATGACTAAGGGAAAAACCATAGCTTTGACTAGGTGGACCTTTGTTGGCAAAGTAATGTCTCTGCTTTTTAATATGCTCTCTAGGTTGGTCATAACTTTTTTCCCAAGGAGCAAGCGTCTTCTAATTTCATGGCTGTAGTCACCATCTACAGTGATTTTGGAGCCCAAATAAAGTCTGTAACAGTTTCCATTGTTTCCCCATCTATTTGCCATGAAGTAATGGGACCAGATGCCATGATCTTCGTTTTCTGAATGTTGAGCTTTAAGCCAACCTTTTCACTCTCCTCTTTCACTTTCATCAAGAGGCTCTTTAGTTCCTCTTTGCTTTCTGCCGTAAGGGTGGTGTCATCTGCATATCTGAGGTTATTGATATTTGTCCTGGCAATCTTGATTCCAGCTGTGCTTCATCCAGTCCAGCATTTCTCGTGATGTACTCTGCATATAACTTAAATAAGCAGGGTGACAATATACAGCCTTGAACACTTCTTTCCCAATTTGGAACCAGTCTCTTGTTCCATGTCCAGTTCTAACTGTTGCTTCTTGACCTGCATACAGATTTCTCAGGAGGCAGGTTAGGTGGTTTGGTATTCCTATCTCTTTAAGAATTTCCCACAGTTTGTTGTGATCCACACAGTCAAAGGCTTTGGTGTAGTTAATATAGCAGAAGTAGACGTTTTTCTGACACTCTCTTGCTTTTTCGATGATCTAGTGGATGTTGGCAATTTGATCTCTGGCTCCTCTGCCTTTTCTAAATCCAGCGTGAACATCTGGAATTTCACAGTTCAAGAAATTTCCAGTTGAAGCCTGGCTTGGAAAATTTTGAGCATCACTTTGCTAGCATGTGAGATGAGTGGAGTTGTGTGGTAGTTTGAGCATTCTTTGGCATTGCCTTTCTTTGGGATTGGAATGAAAACTGACCTTTTCCAGTCCTGTGGCCACTGCTGAGTTTTCCAAATTTGCTGGCATATTGAGTGTGGCATTTTCATAGCATCATCTTTTAGGATTTGAAATAGCTCAACTGGAATTCCATCACCTCCACTGGCTTTGTTCATAGAGATGCTTCCTAAGGCCCACTTGCCCCCCTCCCCCTCATCAGCCTGTGAAATTACCCACTGCTATAAAAACTGACAACCCCATACCCTGGTGCTGCTCTAGCCTCCCGGCATGGCCCACACTGTGTCTGTGAAGTGTGTTTCTAAATAAATCTACTTCGTAACTATAACTTTGGAGAAGGCAATGGCACCCCACTCCAGTACTCTTGCCTGGAAAATCCCATGGACAGAAGAGCCTGGTAGGCTGAAGTCCATGGGATCACTAAGAGTTGGACATGACTAAGCAACTTAGCAGTAGTAGCAGCAGCAACCTATAACTTTGTCTCTCACTGAAATCATTCTGCAATGAGACATCAAGAACCCAAGCTTCATTAAGTCCTGAGACCAGGTGTGTGCTCTCAGTTAAAAGATCGCAGGTTCAAACCTCAGTCAGAGTTGTATGGTTTATGCAAGAGACTGAGCGCCTTGCTTGAGGTCTCAGAGCTGGGATGTGCCAGGCCTGCGGAGTCCCCGTGGAGTGAATGCCTTCCCACCAGATTACTTTGCCTCCTTCAGCTTTCCACAGAGAACAACAATGAAAAACAATGCACTAATTGTAAGGCAGTTGTAAGGAGCAGACTTGTCTTTTCAGAGGGAGAGTGATGTGAAGAATACAAAATGGGGCTCATTCAGGAAAGAGAGTTTGAACCATCCATGTGAGAAAGCATTGTCAAGAAACTCCCCTGCAAGTAAACTAAGACAGAGTTTAAAATTCTGGCTACTCTCTCCACTCTTCTCCCTTCTTTTCTTCTTTCTCCACCTCCCATTCTCTTTCTAGTCTCATTTTCTTTTGTTTCTAAAGCCATTCTCCCCAATTCTTTGTGCATGCTAAGTCACTCCAGTCGTGTTCAATTCTTTGCAATCCCATGGACTGTAGCCCACCAGGCTCCTCTGTCCGTGGGATTCTCCAGGGAAGAATACTGGAGTGTGTTGCCATGTCCCCCTTCAGGGGATCTTCTTGACCCAGGGAATGAACCCACATCTCTTATATCTCCTACATTGGCAAGCACGTTCTTTGCCACCTGGTACCACCTGGAAAGCTGCAATTCTTTGTACCCCTAGACTATTCTTTTTTCAACTTTCTCTTTTTATACTACCTCCCTCCTAAACTTCCACTCAAAGTGAAAATTTTCTCCAATCCCTTATTTTTGGCAGAGGGACTTTACCAATCTCCTCTAGAAAGATAATGTTGCATTCAGGAAATAGCAATGTGCTTAACTGACTGTGTTTTTCCTTTGGCAGTATTAATATCAAGCAGATATTTCAAGGCAATAAATACTTGCATAAATCTACTGTTTGCCAGGCATGGTTGTGAAAAACAGGAATACACAGATAAATAAGCCATGACCCCTTCCCCAAGGAGATCACAGCTCAGTGATCTATACGTGTGTGTGTGTATGTGTGTGTGTATGCATATATATGTACATATGTATAGGATGTCTTCCCTATATGTCTTGCCAAAGAACCAGGGCTTTATTCTGTTCTAGATGGGGGGTTACTATACATTTTTCAAGGGACATATAACCTTTGATATATAGGCTGCAAAGCATGTTACAGCCCTCAGCCACTGCAGCCTGCTCAACGGCGCACCCTGAGGGGACTCAGGATAGGAAAGAACAGAATACTAGCCCTAGATAAGGTGCATATCAAAGGAATGATTTCAGTGAGCCCAGTCTTTTGCAGCTCCCCACACATAAAAAAGTGCTAAATTCATTAACTTGAGATGTTTGGTTTTCATTAATTAATAGTAATCTTTTGATGGTCTGATTCCCTGGTTTTTGTAGCAAAAAACCCTATATATACAGGTTCCTAGCATACCTCTCAGAGTTATCTGAGAGACTTCTGACCAGGTTTGAGTCCTCGGAAAGTCCACTGAATAAAACACAATTCTCAGCTTTGAGGTTGTGCATTTTTTTTTTCCAGTTGACAAGCGTTATAACAGAAGTCATGAACATAGTAGGATGGGGTGGGGGAGTTGAGTGGAAACTGTGAAAAAAGTTGTGTTTGAGTCTTGAAGGAAAAGGTCCTAAGGCGGATGATGTATGCAGGGAAAGGCAACAGCATAAACAAAGGTTCAGGATACGGCAGTACATGAGGGACTCCCCTGTGGTTCAGTGGCTGAGACCTTGCACTTGGACTGCTGGGGACTCTGGTTCGATAGCTGGTTGGGAAACAAAGATCCCATATGTTGCAAGGTGTGGCCAGAAAAACAAAAATAAAACAAAGACAAACAGAAAAGAAAGTACATGATGCTTGGTGAATAGCTGGTGTGGCTAGAAGGGAGGAGCAGGGGGGAGAGGAAACAAGAAAAGACAAGGTGGGGACGCTGAGAAGGGCCTTCCTGATACATCTTGCCAAAATCTGGGCTTTATTCTGTTCCAGACGGGGAGTCACTTCACATTTTTCAAGTAGAGGAGTTGGTCTGAGAAGACTTGTTTTCAATAAGGTAATTCAAATGGTAAGAATGAAAAACAGGTTGTTATAGAAAGAGATCGGATGTGGGTGGGCCACTTAAGAACTATTGGAATATTGTTCCTCTCTCCTTATTTCTACTGTTTACCATGTACCAGTTTCTGGTTTTCTATTTTGGTATCTTTTCCATATCCAATGTAACTCTCTTTCCCTTCTATCAGCCTACCTTCTTTTAAACTTCAATTGCAATATTCCAGTAAAAAAAAACAAAACCAAAACAAACCAGAAAAACCCTATCCTACTAAAGTCAGAGAAACCAACTGGACTGTATACACTGTTTTCTGGTCCCAACTACCATTAATTTATTATGTGAGTCTGGACAAGAATCTCAGCCTGCCACTCTCTTAGCTATCAAATGAAATGGTTGAACTACCCTATGGAATAGATTCTAAGACACACGGTTTCTCACATTTAACACTTGGAAATTGAGGACTGTCCCACAACTGATGGTCCTACAATTACTCGTGACCTAGCAGTGGTCAAGAAGTCATATCTGCCATGCCTATATATATATAAATATGAAAAACAACAGCTAAAAGCTAGCAAAAGGGGTGTCAGAGATTTGCAAAATGTCCCAGGGACTTTTTAAAAGAGTGAAATACACTTTTAAAACTTATCATAAGGTTTAAGAGCCAATATCAAAGGCTTTTAGATCTTTTACAGGTTTTTAAAATTTAATTTAAATAATTTACCATTTATTTAAAATTAAAAAAATTACTACTCTTTATGGCACGGAGGAGATATTGTGTGGAAAAGAGCAGTGATTCAGAAAGTTGGAATCTGAACATGAAGAAGGTTTAAGACTATTAACCAATTCATTTCCATTTTCCCTTTTTATGTATGCACAGAGGTGATATATATTTTTTTTAAACTATGCATATTCATGGACGCTTATTTGTAATAGCCAAAACCGTAAATAACCTGAATGATCATTAGTAGGAGAGTAGATAAACAAATTGTGGTACATCCACCTAATGGAATTGAGAAGTAGAATATTTCCTGCCATATCAGTAAACAAAGGATCTCACAGTCATCAGTGATTGCAGCCACCATCAATGCTGAGCCCCGAAGGAACTCGGGAAGGAAAGAATACCTGCCATCTAGCAGCCATCAGTACTCTTGCCTGGAAAATCCCATGGACAGAGGAGCCTGGTGGGCTGCAGTCCATGGGGTCACTAGGAGTCGGACACGACTGAGCAACTTCACTTTCACTTTTCACTTTCATCCATTGGAGAAGGAAATGGCAACCCACTCTAGTATTCTTGCCTGGAGAATCCCAGGGATGGGGGAGCCTGGTGGGCTGCCGTCTATGGGGTCACAGAGTCGAACACGACTGAAGTGACTTAGCAGCAGCAGCAGCAGCAGCAGCCATCAGACCACAGTCATGCTCTACAGTAAGCCTTGAGGAAAGTCAAGATGTGAAAACACAGGATACTGGCCCCAGAGAAGTGAGGTATATATCAAATGAATGATTTCAGTGAACCCAGACTCCTGCATCTTCCCATACATAGAAAACCACTGAGTTCCTTAATTTGAGGTATCTGGTTTCCCTTTAATTAACAATAATCTTTTGATGTTCAGATCACTTGCCCTTGGTTGCAAAACTATATAATATGCCACCCCCATTTGCCTCCTCAAAGTGGTCTCTCAGGATTACTTGAGATGCTGTCTCCCAGGCTTGATATCCTAAAAATTCCCACTGAATATAACATAACTCTCAACTTTTAGATTGTGAATATTTTTTAAGTCAAAAGAATCTACTCAGAAATAAAAAGTAATGAACTATTGATACACACAACAACATAGATGAATCTCAAAACAATTATACTGAATGAAAGAAGCCACACCAAAAAGAATGTATGTGGCATGGTTCCATTTGTCTAAAATTCTAGAAAATGTAAACTGATCTATATGACAGCAAGCATATCAGTAGTTGCTTAGGGATGGAAGAGAGGTAGGGAGGGGAAGAGGAGTATGAAGGGGCATGAGGAAATTTGGTGGGTTTGTCATAATGGCTTCACAGGTGTAAGCATTTGTCAAAACTCATCAAACTTTTGCTTCAAATATGTGCAATTTGTTGAATGTCAATTCAAAAAACTATGTGTAAATCTAAAACAGCTCTTCAATAAAATAAAAAATACATTTTTAAGAAGGGTCACTTTTCTTTTTGGTAATGCTGCGTGCCTTTCAGGATCTTAGTTCCCTGGCCAGGGACTGAACCCAGACCCCAACAGTTAAATAACCAAATCCTAACCACTGGACCACCAGGGAATTCCCAAGAAGGGTCACATTTTAATTGGTAGAGTGGGCACTTCCCTAGCGGGGCACTCCTTAACAGTGGTTAAGACTTCATGTTTCCAATGCAGGGCGTGCTAGTTTGATCCCTGACGGGGGGTGGGGCGGAGGGAAAAAGATCCCACATGCTGTGAGATTCAGACAAATGATGAAAAGAAATAAAGACAATAATTGGCAGAATTTTTCTTCACAGTGCTATGTAAAATATTGGTATATTTTCTGACTGATGGTATCTTAGATAAGATTCTGTTTGTAGTTCTGGTCCAGAATTCTACAAGTATACCCCAACTTGATCATACCATTAATTTACCAATCACGCGTACGTGTTTGTGTGACTGCTCAGTCGTGTCCGACTTTTTGTGACCCTGTGGACTATAGTCTGCCAGGCTCCTCTGTCAATGGGATTCTCCAGGCAAGTATACTGGAGTGGGTTGCCATTTCCTCCTTTAGGGGATCTTCCCTGCCCAAGGATTGAACCCTCATTTCCTGCATCTCCTGCACTGGCAGGCAGACTCTTTACCACGGAGCCACTTGGGAAGCTGAATCTACCAGCCATTTCCAAAACTCTGATCAGCTGAATTTCCTCCCTTTCCACCCTTGTCTCACTGGTTACCACTTCCACTGAATTCTTACTGCATGATACTTTTCACATCATCCTTTTCTGTCAGTCTTGTTTTAGATCTTTGTTCCTTTGGACTTGGAGTACCCTCATTGCATTTTTAAGAATTCTATTCTTCCCTCTAAGCCACCAGAGTACCATAGTTAGATCATCTTTCTTCACACTGCAAACAAGCCACTTACCTGATTAAGGACTTACAATGGCTCCCTTTTGTCTACAGAATGAAATTTACACAACCTAGCATCCCAAGCTCCCACTATTTGGCTTTGATCTGCACTTTGCATTTTCTGTCTTCATAACTTTCCTAAGGGAGCCCTCCAATCCAGCCAAAATGGTTTATTCACTCTCTGTGGTAGGCAGAATAATGGTGCCCTAAAGATGCCCACATGCTAATCCCCAGAATCTGGGATGTTACTTTACATGGCAAAAAGGACTGGGTGTGATTAAATCAAGGATCGTAAACTAGGGAGACTATCCTGGATTATCTGGGTGGGCCCACTGTAATCACAAAGGCTCTTAAAAGATGGGAGAGGAAGGTAGAAGAGTCAGAGAATGAGATGTGATGACAGAAGCAGAGGGACAGAGTGATGCAATTGCTGGCTTTGAAGACAGAGGAAGGGGCCAAGAGCCAAGAAATGTGTGCGGCCTCTAGAAGCTGGAAAAGGTCTGGGAATGAATTCTCCCCAGAGCCTTCAGAAAGAAATGCAGCCCTGCTGACATGCTGATCTTAACCCAGTGAAACCTGCTTTGGACTTTCCACCCCCTAAGCAATGCCATAATAAATTTGTGCTGTTTTAGGCACCTGCATTTGTGACAGCAGCGATCGGAAACTAATATACTCCCTTAATCATGGACTTGCATTTTTCAGATAATTTTTCTGGACACTTGTTTGCCCCTCCCCTCCCCATTCACTCCCGGCACTGCTCTGTGCCCCATGAAGGTGATGTGTTTACGCAGCATCATCAGGCTTCCTTGCTCTCTGACTCGTTTGGCAAACAGGAGGCACCAGCAGGAAACTGGAGGGAGGCTGGTGCAGAAGGCAACACGGCCCACTAGCGAGTCTTCCCTGTAGGGCTGCCCCAACCCCTGTCTTGCTGACTTGAGGCCTGGGGGTGATGAAGGGTCCCTGTGTGGCTGGTGCCAGATTTCCACCTTGTTGGACTCCTTACACCCTCCCTACAGCTCTGTAAGTAGGATCTTCATTTAAATTCCCTCAAATTACTCAGTTGAGCGTGTCCTCTGTTTCTTGTTGGGACCTTGGCTGATGCTGTAATGTCACTTGGAATGCTGTTCTCTGTTCTCATGGCCTATCCATGAGCGCTGCTTTGGAGACCTGGCTCAGGTCCCAGCTCTGCGGACCACAGAGTGTCAGGGCTGAGTGAGGCCTGAAAGGTCATCCAGTCCAGCAACACAGATGGTTTTTTTCCTACTTCTCTGACTACTTCTTCTTGGTCTCCTTTGGCAATTCTTCCTCTGCCTTAAGTACTGGCATGTTACAAGATCCTTTCTTACCATTTCTTTTCTTACACTGCACATTCTCCCTGGGAGAAACTCGTCCCCTCCAAAATTTTCATTATAATCCACATCCTGAGGACCCTCAAATCTTTGATTAAGACTTTGTTCCTTGAGGACTAGATCCATGTATTCCCACTGCTGAACCAAAATCTCCACTTCACTGAATCAGGCATCTCAAATGGTAGAAGTACTTGCATCATCTTTCCTGCCAAATAGCTTTTCCTCCTCTGGAACTTCAAATTTCAGAAATTTGGCCAAGGAAGCAGGGAACCATCCTTGACATCTCTTCCTTGTCTCCTCCCCATTCATCAATCCAGTCCTTAAACCTAAACAGGTTGAGGATCCATCTGCTTCACTCATCTGCACTTCCACATCCAGTCTTAGTCCATTTTGATCAATTCTTCAAACAAATGGCCAAAGTGATCTTTTTAAACAATTCTGCCCTGGTTACTTAAAATCCTCCTGTGGCTTCCCTTTGCCTTGAGGATAAGGTTCAGACTCACAGTCTGACCTCTGTCAACCTCATCAGCCTCATCCTGCACTGCACCCCCCAGCTTCCCCTGGCTCCAGCCTCCTGGACTGCCTCCAATTCCTGGATCACGCCTTATGTTGTTTCTGTTTCCTCTGCTCAGATCACTCTTACCCCTTCTTCCTCTGGCTGA
The DNA here is from genome assembly GCA_935064755.1 of Tragelaphus eurycerus. Classification (NCBI taxonomy): domain Eukaryota; kingdom Metazoa; phylum Chordata; class Mammalia; order Artiodactyla; family Bovidae; genus Tragelaphus; species Tragelaphus eurycerus. The sequence goes on from CAKXYN010000008.1 coordinate 2,252,494, forward strand.
CTGCTAGCCAGCTCAGCTCATCTTCCAGTCTCAATGTAAGCTTCACTCAGTTTGGTGCTCTGTAATAACCTAGAGGAGTGGGATGGGGGGAGAGTGGGAGGGAGGCTCAACAGGGAGGCGAGGTGATACACGTATACATATAGCTGATTCGCATCATTGTACAGCAGAAACTAACATGACACTGTAAAGCAATTATACTCCAATTAAAAAATAAGTATGAATGTAAGCTTCAATTCCTCAAAGTTGCCTTGTGTGTAATCCCAGGCAGGTCTGAGTCATTCCCCACCCCAAGACACACCCCTTGTTCAGAGCTCTTCCTGACTATTACAACTGCTTGTTTTATCTTTGTCTTTTTTGCTAAGCTCTGTGAGGGTGGGGACCGTATCTGTTTTAGTCACTGTTATGGTCCTGGCTCCCAGCACAGGTCTTGACCCAGGATAGGCATCCAACAAATATCAAATGAAGGAAATGAGCTCAGAAAGGTGAAGTGACCTGTTGGTTCAAAACTCATTCCACCATATCCACAGCCTTCACTTTCTGTCATGGAACTTTCTGAGGCCACCTAAGCACAGAACTGTTGCTCTGTTCCCTAAATTCAACTACACCGCCAAATCCTAGTGGACAGGGATGATGTCATGATTCTTCTATTCCTGGGCCTCTTGTAGATTCATTCAACAAATATCTACAGACAGGCCACCTTTTTTCACTGCTGGGACAAGAGCAGTGAGCAAAACAGATGATATCTCGTACTGGAGCTGAGCTTACAGTCTGGCAGTAGGAGAGACATTAATTAAGTAGTTACAATAACATGTTAATACTATGTAACAGGCCCTGTTAAAACAAACTGCATATGTTGCACTAGTGCATCAGGAGGGTGTGAAAGCCAGAGGAGAAAAAAAAATAATGCACCCTCCTGAAGCACAGCTTGGAAGATTTGGAGGAAAGCTGGTTTTATTTTTAATAACAAATATAGATGTATGTGGACATATTATTCACATAGCTTTTAAAGTCAAATCACAGATTTCTGACTCAAGGATGGCCTGCTTTAGCCCCTACTCAGGGCCCCGAGTGTTCACACTTGCCCTCTCCTCCTGTTAGTGATGCCGCAGTGGAAAGCTTCCAAACATCACTGCAGTCTCACCTCTGGCAGAGTGCTTGTCCCATGGCGAGCTCTCAACATGCAGCAAGAGACTAATGGGCACCCTGGAGTGAAGCAAGTGCCAAGCAGCGCTTTCAGGAGTCCAGGTGCACACGCATACCAGGAAGGTTAGAAAACAGAACACAGGAGCAAGGACTGGAGCTAAAGGAAGGACAACTTGGGCCCTTCAATAACTCTCCCCATCAAAGACATGAACCCTGAGAAGGAGAGCAAGGAGTGTGGCTTTCTTTACTTCTTCTTCCACTCCCTTACTTGTATATGTATTTCATAATTGGTATGAAAGAGGAAAATCAGATACAACAGAAAGTACCCAAACTTTGGCCTCACCTCCATGCAGACCTGGAATCAAACCCAAAACATTCAGCCCTATTTAATAAGCCTGCTCCAAACCAAAGACCCATTTTTACAGAAGAGTAACAAAAAATACTTGTAAAACCTAGTGAAAAGTTTTTTAAACGAGTAAAACTGCTATGAATTGTTTAGGAGTACATATGTATCTGGGAAAGCTACAAAGGACAACACATGGAAAGGACTGACATCTCAGAAAGAGGGGCGGGGGATCTGATTGGGAAAGGATGACCTGACCTTCCACCTCACTGATGATGATTTCATCCCAAGAGGGGAAGTCAGTATGTGAGAAGTTATTATTCTTGGGAGAGTAAGTATGTGAGAAGTTATTATTCTTTATTATGTATGTATCTTCAATATTTTATAATAATCTTTAAACAATGAGTGAACCAGTTTGCACAAGACAGCCAAATCTACATTTTCTAAAACTAATAGATTAGAAAAAAAATCAGCTTAGCAATATATCCTCCAACAAAACAAAACAGGAATTTTTAAATTGGAGTATAATTGCTTTACAGTTTGTGTCCATTTCTGTTGAACAACAAAATGAATCGGCTACATGTATACATATATCCCCTTCTTCACCCCCCAACCTTACCCCACTAGGTCATCACAGAGCACCAAGCTGAGCTGCCTGTGTTATAAAGTAGCTTCCCACTAGGTATCAAAACAGGAAGTAATCCTATATATCTAATTTCTTTCTAGCTGCAGGCGAATACAAAGATGCGTACAAAATATATAGCCTGTGTTTTGGAATCTAGCTATTTCAAGATGGCTCTTTTGAGTCTGTTTTTTTAAATTTTTTAAATAACCAAGTGGCTCCTGCCATAGCCTCAGAAATCTGTGCAGGAGATGCAGGACAGAGAATGGGGTGTGATAAGGTGGAATTTCAGGCAAAAAATATGAGAAAGCAATTGGAAGGAGCAAGCTGAATGGAGAATGAGGAATAGATCTTACCAGAGTGGAAAGCTGTCCTATATCACAACACAAATGTGGCTATAGCTTAAACTGCTCAAAGCAGTCTCCTTTTAAAACAGTGTGCCCACCAGTAACCACTCCCTCCAGGTTCAGAAGAGAACAGAAGACAAAAAGCATAGGCTTTGGAGTCAACTAGCCCTGGATCTGATGGTTACAATCCATGTGCGAGTGACAGCCTCTCCGAGCCTCTGTCTCATCCTCGGTGAAACAGGCAGAGCAGTTCTTATCTCAGAGGGTGGAGGTGATGTTTAATGTGGTGACGTATGTACCAGGAACAGCTGCTGACACATGCGGGCCCTCAGTCAAAACCATTTCTCTTTTGTCCTTGGGTGCAGTCTTCTACGTGGGGTATTTGTTCCCTCCATTATCCTTGTCAGGATCTGTTGAACGTGGAGAGGCAGCACCCTATAGGAACCCTGGGTCAGCGCTGCCAGGTATAGAGAGCTGCTATGGGGAGGCTGGCCAAAGTATGAGATAGGTTTCCACCTGGGCAGGAAGTTGCCAAGAAGCTTCCTGGCGGGGGCAGAAGGGCTCTAGCATGGAAATCTCACTGTCTGCTCAGACCGCCACCTGGTGTCTAATTCTCCTGGCAGGTCCTACTCCCTGTCGCTGCCCTATCCCTTTGTCTGGCCCTATTCTCTGCTTTCTAAGGAGTTCCTGTTTCTGGACTTCTGTGTACCTCCTTGCCTTCCACTTGGGTGTCTGGGTCTCCAGCTGTCTAGTGGTTCTAGCTATGTCCCCTCATCTTGGCTTTGGGAAGTTATGGGCTTCTCACTTCCTGACTGGCACCAAGGGTTCCCTACTGTTTGTTGACAAAAGCTGGCTTCTGTCTGCTTATGAATCTTTGACTCACCTATCTTCTCTCCCTCTCTGGCATCTGTCTCCCAGTTTGGTTTTGATCAAAGCTTTGTTAAGGGTTCCAGGTGCTATGTGCGCTTTGACTCATGACTGCTTATCAAGATGATATGCAAAATATTTAATAACTGGTGTGAAATGGGCATTGGCCATCAGAATGGATGTCGGCTATAAACAAGAGGGGTGGCTGACCCTGCATATATTGGCTGAACAGTAGCAGCCCAGCTCTCTAAACTCTGGACCCCTCCCTCTGCTCTGACAAGAGGCCTCCTGGTTCTTTCACTGGACTGAAACCTCAGATTTGCTCCTCACTCCTCACATCCTGGCTTGCTGCAGCTGGTCTTGTACCTTGTTTCATGAGCTCCTATTACCCACAGTCCTAGGGCTGACCTTCTCATCCCCTCTCTATTCAGCTATTACCAGGGAAACCCAGGAATACGGATGATACACATGAAAGAGATGGGCAAGCCTTGGTGCCAAACCAGGAGGGCAAAACATAAAAGCATATGTGTGTAGGAAAATATCCTTGTAGCAAAAGATTCAGTATAAAATTAAAGTGTTATATCTTAAGAATTGGTTCTGTTTTCTTAGTCTGGTAATAGGAAATCTCTTCTGCACTTGCCTTCTATGAGCTCCGCTGATCCACTTATAGTCTATAAGGAAACATTTGGTTGTAATTCACAAATAAAGCGAACAAGAGGAAATCTTCGAACTTCTGTCAGAAAGCTGGGTCTGTTTTTCCTCCAATGTTCCCCTAATTCAAAATAAAAAGAACCAGCACCTAGAACTTTCTGCTATAGAGGCGCAGATCTTGACCTCAGAAAGAAAAGGGACAACGCTTTCAGGATGGTTTGTGGGGAGGGCAAGAAATTCTAAGGTATGGGAATTTCAGAATTTGAGGTTGGAATTAGGGGGTGGGGTGTCTTAAGAATAAACGATTGATAGTAGTTAAGACAAAGCAAGAAAGAGAACTTCCCCTGACCCCACTCACTCCTCCAACAGGACTGAAGTCTTGAGTGAGCGCGGTGAGACACAGACATCCACACTGTCCTCCGCAATCCTTTCCCTTTGTCTGCTTATCTATTTGATCGATCACCCCAATTTTCAATTTAAAAAGTTCAAATCTACAGAAAAGCTAAAAGAACAGAACACCTATATACCATTCTCTTTGATTCACTGTCATCATTTTGCTACATTCTCCAGCTTCCTCCCCAACCCTTTACTCCCCTCTACCCTGAACCAGCTGAAAGTTGCAGATGTCATGCTGTTTTGCCTCTAATGCCTGCATCTCAAAAGAAAATGACAGTGTCCCACATGACCACCATACCATCGCTGCACCTAAGGAAGTGAAAAGTAATTCCATTTATCTAATATGTAGTTCATATTCAAATCTCTCCAACTGTCTCCAACTCATCAATCATAGCTTTTTCTTTTTTCTGATTTAGGAATCCAAAGTTCACACATCCCAATTTACCGTTAAGTCAGTTGAATATTTTAATCTACAATACCTTGCCCCCACCATATTTTTGGCAGGAACATTACACAGGTGAAGTTATGACCACCTTATTGCATAACCCAACAGGAGACTCATGGTACGTGTTGGTATGCTTGATCATTCAGCTGAGGTGATGACTTTCTCATCTCTCTATTGTAAGGACACATTTCCCCTAGGTAATATGTGGCAAGATACTTTGAAATAATGTCAAAATCCTCTTCCCCAACAACCTCTGGCTCAAAGGTTTTGTCATCTGTGGATGAATCCTTGCCTGAATCAGTTACATTAGAGTTGCAGAGTGCTGGTTTTCTGACTCTCTCATTCCTTCTATTGTGTATTTATTATTCAAACAATGACCCATCAGTACCCATCCTCTCTATCCTCAGTGTCTGAACTCTCTGGTTACTTTCTCTGCGGTTCCTCCCCTTCTTCTTGCTCACCACCTCTGAGGGCTCCTGCCTAGCCCTGGGGAGCCATTTACATTTCCCTTTACCTGATGATCCCATCAGTTCACCTTCAGCCAATTAAAAACAAACACAGAAAATCCACAGCATGTTGTTGTCTACATATTTATAGTAATCCACAAAAATTAAAACAGTTGTAATGCATGATTTATTGGATTAGACTGCAGGGAGTAGAGAAAACCAGTTCTATTTTTGAAAAAAATCAAGTTGCCCAAACCCTGAAAAATCTTTCTTCCTCACTAGGTAAAACCTCCTGTTCTGTCAGTGTCAGGCTTTCTATAATGGTGTTGAACAGACGCACCCTCCTCTCCATAGTTTCTTGATATGAGAGCCTTGGAAGAACAGAGGTTTAGAAATCATTTAGGCGGAATACCCCGTTTTACATGGAGAAAGAGGTTAAAAGAGGCGAAGAGACTTGCCCAGGGTCCCTCAGCTCCTTAATGGCAGAGCTAGGGAAATGGGTTTTTATGATACCTGCTCCGATCTTCTTTTCATTACCTTCCCAAGGACCTGGTGATCCCGATGTTTAATAGGCAAGAGGAAGCCCGTAGCATTCACAGCCTTCGTTGCTAATTCGCATTTTGCCTGCATCACCTTCCCATCCTTGAATACTTCAAAAATTCCCATTAGGAGCCATTATTGTCATTGTTATTATTAAAAACCAATTTTCACTTCTGCAGGTCAACAAGGAAAATTTAGGAAGACTCAAGGGAGCACATGCTAACATTACTTAAACCAGAGAGAAAAAAAAAAAAAAAAAGAGTCTCACGACCTGCATCAGGCCGCTCTCAGAACGCTGCTTTCTCGGAGGCTGAAACACCCTGCGGGTGACAGTTCCAGCCGGAGTCCACCCTTCCCCGCCGCCCGATCTAACGCTGCAGTGACAGGCATTAGGCTCCAGGAGCTTGTCAAACGTTCACAGGAGAGAAGTGGGGAACAAAGCCCAGGGTGGAAACACTCGGCCCCGCAGCTCAGGGAGGACAGAGACCGCGCCCTCCCTGCGGCGGCCGGGGGATGCAGAGACTGCGGATCCGCAGTGCAGCGCGTGGGACCCACACCCGCTGGGCGCCTCCCTCCCGCGCAGCCCTCCACCGAGCTTTCCTCCGCGCCGCGGGCCGAGCCGAGGAGGCCAGAGGCGGTGCCGGCTCCGCGCGCCCTCCCGGCTGAGAGACGACCCCGCAGAGCATCCTCCCGCGGGCAGGGAGGGCGCGGCCGCCCCGCGCTGCTGGCCTGGGGGCTGCAGACGGCACCTCTCCCGGGGGGGCCCCCACCCATCCCCGGCGCGCTCACCCGTGCGTGCGCCCATCCCGGAGCGGGCGGTGCGGGCCGTCAGTCCGTCTGCCCCGAGGTAGCGGGGCCGGCGAGCAGGGCGGCGCCGTGGCCCGGGAGAGCGCGGCGATCAACAGGCGGCTCCCGGCCGGGCGCGGCGCCGGGGCGCGCGGCTGCCTCGGAGCAGGCTGGGAAGCGTAGTTCGGAGCGGCGAGCGGCGGCCGCGCGGAGGCTGGACCCCCTGTCCCGTGGCTGTCACCCCGGGCTTCCCCACCCTCCACTGCAGGTGTCCTCGCCCGGAATCTGAGTCCCGACCCTGTAAGCGCTGTGCGGGCGAACAGGACCTCAGCCTTGGGACCAGGCTGTGACGGGCTCTCTTGAGAAGCCCGGGGCTACGGATAGGGTGGGTGGCAAAGGCTCTCCGAGCTTGTGAGGAGCAGCTGGGTGAGTGAGCACGGTTACTCCGAAGCCGTGGGAACACCGGCCTAGACACCGACGAGGCCTGTCCTGGGTTTTCCTGGCTTTACGCCGGCCTCGGGCGGAGCGTGGGGAGTAGTGGCTGGGGCACATGCCTGGGGGTAGGGAGGTGGAGTGTGGCGAGGCTGATCTAAAGTTTGTGGGTGAGGATGTTCGCCAGCCCACGCACACGCGGTGGCTTCACTGAGGAGAGCCTCCGCATCCTCCTCTGTAAAGTATAGACTTAAAGCTTGCAGGTAAGTTGTGAGGACCAAATGCATTTTAGGTGCGTACGCGAAAGCCCCTGTGGTCAGGCCCGTAGCACGTAGCCAATAACGTTCCTCAGGAGTTACAGGGAGACCGGGGCTTTCTGATCTTGAAAGCCCTGTGTATAATGCTAAGCTAAAGATAGTTGGCCTCGTTGGGCTGGATAAATAAAGGATAAAGCCCACCGGGTTTGCTGTTGTCAGCTATTTAGCCGGCTCACTTCACCCGGAATATGTACCGTGTGATGTGTCCTCTATGCCAGGTTCTTGGGAGCTACAAAGACAGAGAAAATACTGTCTGGTCTGTGAAGCATGGAAGCGGGGGTTGGGGGTGGGGGCGGGGGGTGGTGCGACCTAGGACAAAGATTGAAATTATGAAAATACCTGGCATAATAGGGTTACCTTCCAACAGCATTTTCTACCGCATGTGACATCTCTCCTTTTTGAACTCTTGCTGCATACTTTCAATGCAATATTTCATGTTATAGTGGGATCTGCATTTTCCAGATGTGGTGGAAGGAAAATGAACCAAAGGGATGGATGCAGCATTGCTGGCATAATCTCTGAAATAGGCAAAGAGTGAATGGATGTGAAACAGCATCATAATCTGGCAATGACCTGTGCAGTGGTCATGTGACCTCCCCCAAAAAATGCTGCATAGAAAATTCCATGTTTGAAAATAGTAGCATCACTTTGCCTTTGTGGAAGTACATTCCTATCCATGTTCTCATTTGACTCTTCCAACAACCTTGTGAGATGCAGGGTGAGGATTTTCTTCAGTCAGAGTTCCAAGAGGCACAGAGAGGTGATATGAGTTATTCAAGGCCATCTAGCTGGTCACTAAGCCTTCTTCTCTCCTTCTGTCCTGGCCTTCTCTGAAGAGGCACCCTCAGTGCTGTCTTTTATTTGTACATTTCAAAACAGGGCCATGCTTTCCCCAGGAAGAGGGCTGAATCAGAAAATAAAGTTAATTCTTAAAGGCTCTTGGAACTATAAGCTAAAACAATGGCACCCGGTAGTTGCTGACCGAGAGACCAGTGTTGTGTCCACTAGCAGCCCTATAGTGATGGACTACAGCTTCTGTCACTACACTGTAGTGATGGACTACAGATTCTGGTGAACCTCCTCCCCAGAATGGCAAATCTGCAAGAGAAGGAGTGAAATGAAAGGGAGGTGTGGCCACATCAATTTAAATTACATTCCCATGTTTTCCTGTATTTTTCTAATTCAAAATGTCCTATGTAACAGACCAGATGCCTTTGACTTTTTTTATGTTGTACATTTGTCACAAATTATAGCTTTCTGTTAAATAAGAATAGGACTGCTTACAGATCAAGCTAGTAGCTTCCCCAGAGAAAGCTGGTGGTAGGCATAAGGTGAAAATAACAAAGCAACTTTATTCAGATTGTAAGAAAGGGTAGCAAATGTTTAATATAGCAGAGATGCTTTATTGTTGTCGTTCAGTCACTAAGTCATGTCCAACTCTTTGCGACCCCATGACCTGCAGCACGCCAGGCTTCTCTGTCCTTCACCATCTCCCTGAGTTTGCTCAAACTCAGGTCCATTGAGTCAGTGATGCTATCCAACCATCTCATCCCCTGTTGTCCCCTTCTCTTCTTGCCCTCAATCTTTCCCAGCATCAGAGTGTTTTCCAGTGAGTCAGCTCTCCATATCAAGTGGCCAAAATATTGGAGCTTCAGCTTCAGCATCAGTCTTTCCTATGAATATTCAGGGTTAATTTCATTTAGGATTGACTGGTTTGATCTTGCTGTTCAAGGGATTCTCAAGAGTCTTCCCCAACACCATAGTTCAAAAGCATCAATTTTTCAGTGCTCAGCCTTCTTTATGGTCCATCTCTCACATCTATACATGACTACTGGAAAAACCATAGCTTCGACTATACAGACCTTTGTTGGCAAAGTGATGTCTCTGCTTTTTAATACACTATTTAGGTTTGTCGTAGCTATTCTTCCAAGGAGCAAGTGTTTTTTAATTTCATGGCTGCAGTCACCATCCGCATTGATTTTGGAACCCAAGAAAATGAAATCTGACACTGTTTCCACATTTCCCCCATCTATTTGCCATGAAGTAATAGGACCAGATGCCATGATCTTAGTTTTTTGAATGTTGAGTTTTAAGCCAGGTTTTTCACTCCCCTCTTTCACCTTTATCAAGAGGATCTTTAGTTCTTCATTTTCTGCCATTAAAGTGGTATATTATCTGCATATCTGAGGTGAGGTGGTTGATATTTCTGCCAGCAATCTTGATTCCAGCTTGTGATTCATCCAGCTCTGCATTTCATGATGTACTCTGCATATAAGTTAAATAAACAGGGTGACAGTATACAGCCTTGACATACTTCTTTCACAATTTTGAACCAGTCCATTGTTCCATGTCCATTTCTAACTGTTGCTTCGTGTCCTGCATACAGGTTTCTCAGGAGGCAGGTAATGTAGTCTGGTATTCCCATTTCATTAAGAATATTCCATAGTTTGTTGTGATACACAAAGACTTTAGCACAGTCAATGAAGCAAAAGTAGATGTTTTTTTTGGAATTCCCTTGCTTTTTCTATGATCCAGTGTTTGTTGGCAATTTGATCTCTGGTTCCTCTGCCTTTTCTAATCCAGCTTGAACATCTGGAAGTTCTTGGTTCATGTATTGCTGAAGCCCAGCTTGAAGGATTTTGAGCATAATCTTGCTGGCATGTGAAATAAGTGCAATTGTATGGTAATTTGAACATTCTTTGGCCTTGCCTTTCTTTGGGATTGGAATGAAAACTGACCTTTCCAGTCCTGTGGCCTTTCTTAGTTCTGCTGTTTTCCAAATTAGCTGGCATTAATAAGTGCAGCACTTTAACAGAATCATCTAAGATTTGAAATAGCTCGGCTGGAATTTCATCACCTCCACTAGTTTTGTTCATAGTAATGCTTCCTAAGGCCCACTTGACTTCACACTCCAGGATATCTGTCTCCAAGTGGTGAGTGACCACATCTTTATTGTTATCTGGGTCATTAAGAGCTTTTTGTACAGTTTGGTGTACTCTCTCTCTCACTGGCTTCCTTGTGTTTTAGTAGTAAGTGTTGCCCACTCTTACTACTGTTGTCCAATAAACTTTTGGAAGTCCTAGCCATGGCAATCTGGAGAAGGAAATGGCAACCCACTCCAGTAGTCTTGCCAGAATCCCATGGATGGAGGAGCCTGGTGGGCTGCAGTCCATGGGGTCGCTAAGAGTCAGACACGACTGAGCGACTTCACTTTCACTTTTCACTTTCATGCATTGGAGAAGGAAATGGCAACCCACTCCAGTGTTCTTGCCTGGAGAATCCCAGGGATGGGGGAGTCTGGTGGGCTGCCGTCTATGGGGTCATACACAAGGAAAATGTCTGCATGTGATGAGATGAATGAAGCACTGTTTCAGTTGAAGACTGTGAAAGAAAGCTGGCAAACAAATGATTTCATAGGTTAAAGTCATAGTTGGCAGTCAAAGCAGAGATACAAGAGCTATCCAACAGTCCCAGCCCCATTTATATGAAAATGCAAAATTGAAACACAATTCCTAGAGCTGGAAGGGACCTTACAGATCATCTTGTCTCGTCTCTTCTTCATGCAGTGAGGAGGCTGATACATCAACAGTAAATTCTCAATGGAATATATAGCATACCTCACTGAGAACACACAGAAGATACTGTTGCTTGCCTACTCATCATCCATTCCCCTCTCTTCCTTCTTTACAGAAGCCTGTTCAGATGTTTGTCTATTGGGGAACATGATGCTATTACTATCCCATACCAACCTATCATGGGTACGGGGAATAGAATCCTCTTGAGTGGCCTTTCAGAGATTAGGGTGGGCATGTGACCCAGTTCTGGCCTGTGAGACCTAAGGAGGGGTTTCCTGAAGGCCTTCTGGGAAAGGTTTTCTTGCTCTTAAATAGAGACATACAGAGAAATATGCCACCATCGTTGTTGCATCTGGCTGTGTTCCCTGAAACTGGAATAGCCATCTTAGAGCTATCAGAGGTTCCAAGCTTGGGACAAAGCCAACACACTGATGATGGCAGACTAAAGGGAATGAACTTGGGTCTGTGATGCTGTTGTTGAGTCAGTAAACCAATCAGCCCTGGTGCTGCCCAGCTTCTGGATTTCTTGTAATACGAGATAATAAATATCCTTATTGTTGAGACCATTTGAGATAGAGTTTTCTGTTACTTGAAGCTGAAAGAATCCTAAGTGTTGCAGATGAAATGTGAAAACAAGTTCTTTGGATGGAATGAAGTTGATAAAAACAAACAACAACCTCAATCCAAGGCAAAGAATAGGGATATTATCACCTTATGGATAGAAGCATGCATTTTAACTATGGTTAAATTATGGTTTCCAATCCAGACAGATCTGGGTTGAACCCATTTATTTACTGCTTGCTTGACTGTGGTCACATTTATTTAACCTTTCTAAGCCTCATTTTCTTCACTCCTATATTGGGAATATTAATACTTACTACATGGGGCTGTTGTGAAGATGAAATGAGATGTTTGTGTCAGGTAGGTTACAAAGGGTGTGGTGCTCAGTAAGCACTAAAGGAGTGATGACTATCTTGATGAAGTATGAATTATCTTATTTATAGTGTAATAAATAACACCATAACAACAAGCATCTAAAAATGAACCACTGTATAATACTGATCATGTTAAATGACACCACAAGGATGCAATCAGCAAAATCCAGAATGTAGGAAACTCTATGTAACAACCCAGTTCTTCGATAAATAAATTGCAAGAAAAATAAAAGATGGAGAGCTTATGGATACACAGAAATAGAAGAGACAAATAACCAAATGCAATGTGTTGATATTGATTTGAACAAAGCAGTTGTTTGGTTATCTTATGGTATTAATTTAAAATTGTTTGCATGTGATAGTAATATCATTATTTTTTAAAGAGTCCTTATCTTTTGAAATTTGGCAATAAGGAGTTCATGGTCCGAGCCACAGTCAGCTCCTGGTCTTGTTTTTGCTGATTGTATAGAGCTTCTCCATCTTTGGCTGCAAAGAATATAATCGATCTGATTTCAGTGTTGACCATCTGGTGATGTCCATGTATAGAGTCTTCTCTTGTGTTGTTGGAAGAGGGTATTTGCTATGACCAGTGCATTTTCTTGGCAAAACTCTATTAGTCTTTGCCCTGCTTCATTCCGTATTCCAAGGCCAAATTTGCCTGTTACTCCAGGTGTTTCTTGACTTCCTACTTTTGCATTCCAGTCCCCTATAATGAAAAGGACATCTTTTTTGGGTGTTAGTTCTAAAAGGTCTTGTAGGTCTTCATAGAACCTTTCAACTTCAGCTTCTTCGGCGTTACTGGTTGGGGCATAGATTTGGATTACTGTGACATTGAATGGTTTGCCTTGGATACGAACAGAGATCATTCTGTCATTTTTGAGATTGCATCCAAGTACCGCATTTCGGACCCTTTTGTTGACCATGATGGCCACTCCATTTCTTCTGAGGGATTCCTGCCCACAGTAGTAGATATAATGGTCATCCGAGTTAAATTCACCCATTCCAGTCCATTTTAGTTCGCTAATTCCTAGAATGTCGACATTCACTCTTGCCATCTCTTGTTTGACAACTTCCAATTTGCCTTGATTCATGGACCTGACATTCCAGGTTCCTATGCAATATTGCTCTTTACAGCATCGGACTGAAATTGAAGAAAGTAGGGAAAACTACTAGACCATTCAGGTATGACCTAAATCAAATCCCTTATAAGTATACAGTGGAAGTGAGAAATAGATTTAAGGGCCTAGATCTGATAGATAGAGTGCCTGATGAACTATGGAATGAGGTTCGTGACATTGTACAGGAGACAGGGATCAAGACCATCCCCATGGAAAAGAAATGCAAAAAAGCAAAATGGCTGTCTGGGGAGGCCTTACAAATAGCTGTGAAAAGAAGAGAAGCGAAAAGCAAAGGAGAAAAGGAAAGATATAAACATCTAAATGCAGAGTTCCAAAGAATAGCAAGAAGAGATAAGAAAGCCTTCTTCAGTGATCAATGCAAAGAAATAGAGGAAAACAACAGAATGGGAAAGACTAGGGATCTCTTCAAGAAAATCAGAGATACCAAAGGAACATTTCATGCAAAGATGGGCACGATAAAGGACAGAGATGGTGTGGACCTAACAGAAGCAGAAGATATTAAGAAGAGGTGGCAAGAATACACAGAAGAACTGTACAAAAAAGAGCTTCAAGACCTAGACAATCATGATGATGTGATCACTGACCTAGAGCCAGACATCTTGGAATGTGAAGTCAAATGGGCCTTAGAAAGCATCACTACGAACAAAGCTAGTGGAGGTGATGGAAATTCCAGTGGAACTATTCCAAGTCCTGAAAGATGATGCTGTGAAAGTGCTACACTCAATATGTCAGCAAATTTGGAAAACTCAGCAGTGGCCACAGGACTGGAAAAGGTCAGTTTTCATCCCAATCCCAAGAAAGAAGAAAGGCAATGCCAAGGAGTGCTCAAACTACCGAACAATTGCTCTCATCTCACACGCTAGTAAAGTAATGCTCAAAATTCTCCAAGCCAGGCTTCAGCAATATGTGAACCGTGAACTTCCTGATGTTGAAGCTGGTTTTAGAAAAGGCAGAGGAACCAGAGATCAAATTGCCAACATCCGCTGGATCATGGAAAAAGCAAGAGAGTTCCAGAAAAACATCTATTTCTGCTTTCTTGACTATGCCAAAGCCTTTGACTGTGTGGATCACAATAAACTATGGAAAATTCTGAAAGAGATGGGAATACCAGACCACCTGATCTGCCTCTTAAGAAATCTGTATGCAGGTCAGGAAGCAGCAGTTAGAACTGGTCATGGAACAACAGACTGGTTCCAAATAGGAAAAGGAGTACGTCAAGGCTGTATATTGTCACCATGTTTATTTAACTTATATGCAGAGTACATCATGAGAAATGCTGGACTGGAAGAAACAGAAGTTGGAATCAAGATTGCCGGGAGAAATATCAATAACCTCAGATATGCAGATGACACCACTCTTATGGCAGAAAGTGAAGAGGGGCTAAAAAGGCTCTTGATGAAAGTGAAAGTGGAGAGTGAAAGGGTTGGCTTAAAGCTCAACATTCAGAAAACGAAGATCATGGCATCTGGTCCCATCACTGCATGGGAAATAGATGGGGAAACAGGGGAAACAGTGTCAGACTTTGTTTTTCTGGGCTCCAAAATCACTGCAGATGGTGACTGCAGCCATGAAATTAAAAGACGCTTACTCCTTGGAAGGAAAGTTATGAGCAACCTAGATAGCATATTCAAAAGCAGAGACATTACTTTACCAACAAAGGTTCGCCTAGTCAAGGCTATGGTCTTTCCTGTGGTCATGTATGGATGTGAGAGCTGGACTGTGAGGAAGGCTGAACGCCGAAGAATTGATGCTTTTGAACTGTGGTGTTGGAGAAGACTCTTGAGAGTCCCTTGGACTGCAAGAAGATCCAACCAGTCCATTCTGAAGGAGATCAATCCTGGAATTTCTTTAGAAGGAATGATGCTAAAGCTGAAACTCCAGTATTTTGGCCACCTCATGCGAAGAGTTGACTCATTGGAGAAGACTCTGATGCTGGGAGGGATTGAGGGCAGGAGGAGAAGGGGACGACAGAGGATGAGATGGCTGGATGGCATCACTGACTCGATGGATGCGAGTCTGAGTGACCTCCGGGAGCTGGTGATGGACAGGGAGGCCTGGCGTGCTGCGGTTCATGGGGTCGCAAAGAGTCGGACACGACTGAGCGACTGATCTGATCTGATCTGATCTATCTTTTGAAAAGATATTACTGAATATTACTGAAAAAAATGCTGAATATTTACAGAAGAAATAATATCTGAGATTTTTCTTTTCAAATAAATCCAGCATGAAACAAGATAGGCCATGAGTTGATAATGGTTGAAACTGAGTAATGGAGCTTTATTAAACCATTCTTTTCACATATTCTGGGTACCTTTTGACCCCTTTCTTATGGATGAGAACTTTTAAGGTCTATTGTCTTAGCAACTTTTGAATATGCAATACAGTATTAAACTAGAGTCACCATGTTGTACATTATATCCCCATCACTGGTTCATTTTATAACTGGGAGTTTGTATCTTTTGTCCCCCTGCACCCGTTTCACTCAGTCCCCGATCCTTGTCTCTGGCCACCACTAATCTGTTATCTGTATCTAGAAGCCTGGTTTTGGTTTTTGTTTTAGAGTACACACGTAAGTGAGATTATACAGGATTTGTCTTTCTCTTCTGACTTATTTCGCTTAGCATAATGCTCTCATGTTGTCGCAAATGGCAAGCTTTCATTCTTTTTTGTGGCTAAATATCTCTGTATTTTTAAAATACAGCTTCCCTGAGGTAGATTTTGCATATCATAGATTTACCCTTTTAAAGTGTACACTTCAATGGTTTTTAGTATATTCACAAAGTTATATAATTGTTACCCAATCTGACTTTAGAATATTTTCAAAATCCCAAAAAGAAGCCCCATATTATATATCAGCAGTCACTCCCTCTTCGCCTAACACTCCCAGACTCTGACAAATACTAATCTATTTTTTTGTCTTCTCTGGATTTGCTTATTCTGGGTATTTCATATAAATGGAATCATACAACATGTGGTCTTTTGTGACTGCCTTCTTTCACTTAGCATAATGTTTTCAAGGCTTATGAATGTTGTAACATGTATCATTACTTAACATTTTTATGATCAGTTCAGTAATACTCCACGGAAAAGGCAATGGCACCCCACTCCAGTACTCTTGCCTGGAAAATCCCATGGATGGAGGAGCCTGATGGGCTGCAGTCCATGGGATCGCTAAGAGTCGAACACGACTGAGTGACTTCACTTTCATTTTTCACTCTCATGCATTGGAGAAGGAAATGGCAACCCACTCCAGTATTCTTGCCTGGAGAATCCCAGGGACGGGGGAGCGTGGTGGGCTGCCGTCTATGGGGTCGCACAGAGTCGGACATGACTGAAGTGACTTAGCAGCAGCAGCAGCAGCATTGGTATATCACATTTTCTTTATTTTTCAGTTGATGGACATTTAGTTTAATTCCACCTTTTGGCTATTAAGAATAATGCTGCTATGCACATTTGTGCACAGGTTTTCAAAAAATTTTATTTATTTATTTTAAAAGAAACAAAGATGAATATTTTTAATGATAAAAGTTACAATTCACAAAGAAGATAGACATCATAAACTATTAGACACCTTAACAACAAAGAAGCAAAGATAATAAAGCAAAAATCAGAAGAAATAAAAGGGAAAAGAAAAAATATATAATCATAGTGAGACATACTAACATTTCTCTGATAATATTTTTATCAAGTGCAGAAAAAATAAGAATAGGAGTATCTTGAATGATGTCATTAATAATTTAAATATATTTCTATTTAATTTATATTAATCATATACCATACAAATATATTTAAAACTTTATATCTCATACATTGTTATTAGCTGTCCATAGGACATTTAGAAAAACTGGCAAAAAGATAGACATTACTGAGTTTCAAAAAGTAGAATTTTTTGTGTGTGTGTGATTCAGTTATACACATATGTTATTTTTGAAATTATTTTCCATTATGGGTTACTACAAGACATTGACTATATATAGTTCCCTGTGTGCACAGGTTTTTGTATAGACATATGTTTTTATTTCTCTTGGAAATTGATAGAATTGATAGATTGATGGAAATTCCATCAATCATGGAATTGATAGGTCATATGGTAACTTTGGGCTTCCCTGGTGGCTCAGATGGTAAAGTGTCTGCCTGCAATGCAGGAGACCCAGGTTCGATCCCTGGGTGGGAAGATCCCCTGGAGAAGGAAATGGCAACCACTCCAGTACTCTTGCCTGGAAAATTCCATGGACAGAGGAGCCTTGTAGACTACAGTCCATGGGGTCACAAAGTCGGACACGACTGAGGGACTTCACTTCACTTCACTTCACTTCATGGTAACTTTATGTTTAGCATCACTATGTTTAGCGTTTTGAGAAACTGCCAAACTGTTTTCCAAAGTAGCTGCACCATTTTATATTCTTACCAGTAATGTGTGAGCATTCCAATTTTTCCACATCTTTGTCAACACTTGTTGATGTGTCTTTTTAAAAATAATTATTATAGCCATCCCATTTAGTGTGAAGTGATATCACATTGTGGTTTTGATGTGCATTTCTTCAGTGCCTAATCATATTGAACAATTTTTTCATGGGCTTACAGATCATTTTTATATTTTCTTCAAAGAAATGTCTATTCAAATGTTTTGTCTACTTTTTAAAAACAGTTTATGTTTTAATTTATTTTTGGTTGCGCTGGGTCTTGGTTGCTGCACGCAAGCTTTCTCTAGTTGCAGTGAGGGGCTACTTTCCAGTTTGGTACGTGGGCTTCTCATTGTGGTGGCTTCTCTTGTTGAGGAGCACAGGCTCTAGGGCACACGGGCCTCAGTAGCTGCAGTTCGTGGGTTCACTAGTTGTTGCGTATGGACTTAGTTGCTCCACGGCCTGTGGAATCTTTCCTTACCAGGGATCAAACCCATGTCCCCTGCATTGGCAGGCAGATTCTTAACTATTGGACCACCAGGGAAGTCCACTTTTAATTGGGTTATTTGTCTTTTTATTACTGATCTATAAACCTTTTCCATATGTTCTGATTGTGAATTCCTTATCAGACATATTATTTGCACATATTTTTCTCATTCTGTGAATTGTTCTTTTTTTCTATTAATAATTTTTTGATGGTATCCTTTGGTAAATACTCTTTATCAGTTTTAATAAATTCCTGTCTATTCCTTCTTGGTTCAATCAATGCTTTTATCATGAAAGGGTATTGGATTGCATCAAAGACTTTTTCCAGTCTATTAAGATGATCGTGTAGATTTTTTTCATTTATTCTATTAATATGGTATATTACATTTATTTTCAGACCTTAATGAATTATTTATTCCTGAGATAAATCCTACTTGATCATGGTGTATAGTCCTCTTTATAATCATTGCATTTAGTTTGCTAGTATTTTGTTGAAAACTTTTTTCATATTCATAGGAGATATTGGTCAGTGATTTTCTTATCTTCTGATGTGTTGACTAGTTTTGGTATCAGAGTAATTCTAGCCTTATAGAATGAGTTAGAAGTGTTGCTTCCTCTTCTATTTTGGGGAAGCATTGATGAAGGATTGATATTAATTCTTTAGATGTTTGGTAGAATTTACCAATGAAACCATCTGGGCCTTGGCTTTTCTTTACTAGAAATTTGAAAATTACTAATTCAATCTTTTTGGTTGAATTCAGATTATGTATTTCTTTTTGAGTCAGTTTTGTTAGTTTGTGTCTTTCTAGGAGTGTATCCATTTCATCTAAGTTTTGTAGTTTCTTGGCAAACAGTTGTTCATAATATTTGTTTATTATCCTTTTTATTTTTGTTATATCAATATTGATGTTCCCCCCGTTCATTCCTAATTTTAGTATATGCATTTCTCTGTTTTTTCTTATGGTCAGTCTAGCTAAAGGTTTGTCAATTTTGTTGATCTTTTCAAAGAACCAAGTTTTGGTTTTGTTGATTTACTCTATTTTTTTCTAGTCTCTATTTCAGTTATTTTGCGTATAAACCTTATTAACTTTAATTATGGCCAAGATGAATTCTACCAAGAATTTGAGGAAGAAATACCTATTCTCCATAATTTCTTCCCAGAAAATAGAAGCAGAAGAAACACTTCCTAACTCTTTCTATGAGGCCAATATTATCCTAATACCAATACCAGACAAAGATATTACAAGAAAGAAAAATTACAGGTCAATATCTCTTATAAAAATAGATGTAAAAGTCTTCAACAAAGTATTAACAGAGTCCAGCAATATATAAAGAAGTTTACATTACTAGCAAGTGGGGTTTATTCCCAGTATACAAGGCTGGTTCAAACATTCAACAAATCAGTGAATATAAAATTAATATAATCCATCACATCAACAGGCTAAAGAAGAAAAGAATCCTATGACTGTATCAATAGATATAGAAAAGGCATCGACAAAATCCAACATTCATTCATGATGAAAAGCTCTCAAAAAGGTTCCCCCTTTTCTAGAGGGGACCATCCTCAACATGATAAACAAGATGTATAAAAAAACTACAGCTGACATAACTAATGGCAAAAAACTAGATGCTTTCCCTCTAAGATCAGAAACAAAATGAGGATGTCTCCTCTCACTGTTCTGATTCAACATCATACTGACTGTAGCAAGACTAGGAGAAGGAAGGTATGTATAGATTGGGAAAGAAGAAATAAAAGTCTTTGTTCATAGATGACATGATTGTCTATGTAGAAAATACCAAAGAATTATTTTAAAAACTTTCTGGAACTGAACTATGTATATTACCGTATGTGAAATAGATCACCAGTCCAACTTCGATGCATAAAACAGGGCACTCAAAGCTGGTGCACTGGGACAACCCAGAAGGATGGGATGGGGAGGGAGGTGGGAGAGGGGTTTGGGTGGGGGACACATGTATACCTGTGGCTGATTCATGTCAATGTATGGCAAAACTACCACAATATTGTAAAGTAATTAGCCTCCAATTCAAATAAATTTAAAAAGTAAAAGTTGAGAGATACACATACATATATATGTATATATATCGTATATATCATACATATCATATCATATATATAACATGCATATCATATATATATCACATAGAATTTACAAGTCATTCCAAAAAATTATTTAATCTCATATTTCTAACTGAATACACATGCAAAGGAAATGCTTATCATTAACTATACTGTTAAGTTGTAACATTAGTACTTTTATTCTCAGATTGTTGTATATGTAATATTCAATAAAACAAACCAGAAACCCTGTTATCTCAAAAAATAAAAAACCTTCTAGAACCAATATGTGATTATAACAAGGTTGCAGATTACAAAGTCAATATACAAAGGCAATTGCTTTCTTGTAATTATAATTTGAAATTAAAAACACAATATCATTTGTTAGTACCCAAAAAATGCAGAAAGAAAAAGATATTTAGGTAGATGTATAATATCTATATGATTAACAAAACTCTGATGAAAGGAATCAAAGATTTAAATGGTGAAGTGTTTTAAGTTTATATAGAGAAAATCTTCATGCTGTTAGGCTGCCAATTCTTTCCAACATGATTTATAGATTCAGTGCTGCTAAGCTAAGTCGCTTCAGTCGTGTCCGACTCTGTGTGACCCCATAGACAGAAGCTCACCAGGCTCCCCCGTCCCTGGGATTCTCCAGGCAAGAATACTGGAGTGGGTTGCCATTTCCCTCTCCAATGCATGAAAGTGAAAAGTGAAAGTGAAGTCGCTCAGTCGTGTCCGACTCTTAGCGATCCCATGGACTGGAGCCTACCAGGCTCCTCTGTCCATGGGATTTTCCAGGCAAAAGTACTGGGGTGGGGTGCCATTGCCTTCCCCGATAGATTCAGTGCAATCTCAGTTAAAATCTGAGCAAGTTATTTTGTAGACGGTGGTGGTTTAGTTGCTAAGTCGCTAAGTCCAACTCTTGTGACCCCATGGACTGTAGCCCACCAGGCTCCTCTGTACATTGGATTTACCAGGCAAGAACACTGGAGTGGGTTGCCATTTCCTTCTCCAGGGGAATCTTCCCAACCCAGGGGTTGAACTGGGATCTCCTGCAGTGCAGTCAGATTCTTTATCAACTGAGCCAACAGGGAAGCTTATTTTGTAGATATCAACCAACTAATTATAAAGTTTATATGAAAAGGTGAAAGACCTAGACTGGTCAATGCAATACTGAAGAGGAAGAACAAAGTCAAAGGACTTAACGCTACTAAATTTCAGGATTTACTATAAAGCTACATTAATCATAACAGTGTGATACTGATGAAAAAATAAGCAAATAGATCAATGGAACAGAATAGAGAGCCCAGAAATAGACTCACACAAATAGAGTTAACTTACCTTTGACAAAAAACAAGGCCAACTCAGTGGATAAATGATAGTCTTTTTGACTAATGGTGCTTAGTAACTCGAGAAGGCAATGGCACCCCACTCCAGTACTCTTGCCTGGAAAATCCCATGCACAGAAGAGCCTGGAGGGCTGCAGTCCATGGGGTCGCTGAGGGTCTGACAAGACTGACTGACTTCACTTTCACTTTTCAGTTTCATGCACTGGAGAAGGAAATGGCAGCCCACTCCAGTGTTCTTGCCTGGAGAATCCCAGGGACGGGGGTAGCCTGGTGGGCTGCCATCTATGGGGTCACACAGAGTCGGACACGACTGAAGTGACTTAGCAGCAGCAGCTTAGTAACTGGACATCCACATTGCAAAAGAATAAATTTAAATACAGAGTTCTCACCATTCACAAATATTAACTCAAGATGGAACATAGATCTAAGTTCCAAACACAAAGCTATGGCAAATAAAAAACAACTTTGGAGAAAATCCAGGTGACTCTGGATTTGATGATGACTTTTTAGATGCATCAGAAAGAAAGAAAGAGAAAATTGATGAGTTGGGCTTTATTAAAGTTGAAATTTTCTACTCCGAGAAAGACACTGTTAAAAGAATGAAAAGGCAAGTCAAAGGCTGGGAAGTATTATTTGTCGGCAAAGTTGTGGAGAAATTGGAACCTTTGTACATTGCAGCAAGTTGGAATGTGAAACCATACAACTGCTATGGAAAATAGTTTGGTGTTTCTCAAAAAGGTAAACATATGACCCAGAAATTTCAGTCCTAGGTATCTACCCAAAGAAAAATAAAATAAGGACTTGAATAGATACTTATAAAATGCCAATGTTTATTGTAGCATTATTTACAATCGCTAAAAGGTAGAAACAACCCAAGTGTCCATCAGAAGATGAATGGACAAACAAAATGTGATATATCTATATTATGAAGTATTATTCAACCATAAAGAGGACTGAAGTTCTGACACATGTTACAACATGGATGAACCTTGAGGACATTATGCTAAGTGAAACAAGTCATACATAAAAGGACAAATACTGTAAGTTTCTATTTATATGAAATGTCTAGAATAGATAAATTCATAGAGATAGAGGTTACCAGGGGCTGGAGAAAGCAGAAATAGGAAGTTACTGCTTAGTGATTATAGTTTTTGTTTGGAGTGATGGAAAAGTTTTGGAAATACACAGTGTTGTGATGGTTGCACAACATTGTAATTGGTTGCCACTGTACTTAAAAATGGTTCAAGTGGTTAATTTTGCTATATATGTATATGTATTTTTTACCACAAATAAAAAACTAATAATGTACTATGAATGTAAAATACTTTATATGGGTGAGTTGTATATGTGAATTATTTCACAATAAGGCAGTTAAAAATATGCAATTATGTAAATATAGCACAATTTGGAGAAGGCAATGGCACCCTACTCCAGTACTCTTGCCTGGAAAATCCCATGGACAGAGGAGCCTAGAAGGCTGCAGTCCATGGGGTTGCTGAGGGTTGGACACAACTGAGTGACTTCATTTTCATTTTTCAGTTTCATGCATTGGAGAAGGAAATGGCAACCCACTCCAGTGTTCTTGCCTGGAGAATCCCAGGGATGGGGGAGCCTAGTGGGCTGCCATCTATGGGATTGCACAGAGTCAGACACGACTGAAGCGACTTAGTAGCAGCACAATTTACTTATCTGTTCTGCTGCTGAATAATTGATTGTTTCCAGTTTTTGTTACTATGAATGATGGTACTGTGTATTTTTTCACAACTTATCTCCTGGTGTACAGGTATGAGATTTTCAACAGGGGATATACAGTGTCTAGTATTGGAATTTCTCATTTGTAGGGAAGGCACATGTACAATTTTATAATTTTGCTTATCTTAGCGAGTGTTTTTCAAAGTGGCTGTATCAAATTATACTCTTCCCAGCAATGAATAGAATTCCTATCTTCACTGGTCACTGGTCTTGCCAAACTTAGATTTTGTCAATCTGGTGAGTGCAAAGGGTTACTCTTTCCTCTTAATGTAAATTTTTCTGATTTTAATGAGATTGAGCATCTTTTCATATGTTTATTCACAATTAGGATTTTTTTCTTCTGTAAAATTCTAGTTATGCCCTTGGAATATGTCTTTTTTTATTGTTATATAGGAAGTAACTCTTTAAATATTCTGGATACTAATCTTTGATTGATTGCATATGTTAAAAATAAAACGTTCCTTACTATCAACATTTATGCAGTTTCTGACTTCAGATAGCCAGATTTCAAATAATGAAGAACACCTAGTTTTCAGATCTATTTGGTTTTTGCTTTTCATGTAAAAACTAACTAGAATTTGGATACTGAGGGAGGGATAATTCAACATTTTATTAAAATACTTTTGGTTCCTAGGACACATGTCTCACTTTCTAATTTGTCTTTTTGTTTTCCTTAAAGAATCATCTTGTTAGCAGAAGTTCTCAATTTTAATGTTGTCATGCTTATTAATCATTTATGAATAAAACTTTTTTTTAGTCTATCTAAAGAAATCTTGTCTTGAGAACATAAAGATATTTTTCTCTATATTCTTCTAAAAGGTTTGAAGTTTTATCTTTCACATTTCAGTCTGTAATTCAGCTGAAATTGAATTTTGTGTATGGTAGGAAGTAGAATCTACCATGTAGATAGCTAATTGTCCTGATGTCCTGTGTTTTACAGACCATTTCCCAATGTCTGCTGCCTTTGTCATAGACGAAGTTCTCCTACATTTGTGATTCTGTTTCTGGTTACATTACTCTTATCGGCTGGTTTCCCAGCATCAAAATCATCCTGTTTTAACTATTATAGCTTTATAGTAACTCTTGATATCTGGTAGAGCAGTTTCCTTTTCCTTATTCTTCAGAAATATCTTGGTTGTCTGTGAGTCTTTGCTTTTCCATATCAACTTTATAATTAGCTTGTCATATTTCTTGCAATTGTTATTGCAAGAATATACAGATCAAGTTTTAGAATATTGAAATTTTATATGATAGAGTCTTCCTGTCTGTGAACATAGCATAGTTTTTCTGTTTATTTAAACTGTCTTTAATGTATTTTTGGGCTTCCCAGGTGGTTCAGTGATAAAGAATCTGCCTGCCAATGGGGGTTTGATCTCTGGACAGGGACAATCCCCTGGAGAAAGAAATGGCAACTCACTCTAGTACTCTTGCCCGGGAAATCTCATGCACAGAGGAGTGGGGAGGGCTACAGTGCATGGGTTGCAACGAGTTGGACACGAGTTAGTGACTAAACCCCCAATGTATTTTCATAAATTAAAAACTTACTTTATAAAGGTCTTGCTCATCCTTTATTAGACTAATTCTTTGATTCTGTCACTTAATCTATTAATGTCAATATTAAGGCACTCTTGAGTTTCTGGGATAGTCATCTTGTTTATGATGGATTACTTTTTGTATGCACTGCTAGGTTTGGCTTAATGATATTTTAAGATTTTTATATCTTTCTTTATAAGTGTGATACTTCCTCAGCTGGTTTTGGTTATGGCTATACCATGATAAATATGGTTATATTATGATCTGATTTGAAGATAGTTCCTGCTACATCTGAAAGAGTTTACGTTAAGATTGGATTGATGTGTTCTTTGAAAGGTTGATAGAATCTTCCAATAAGATCTTCTGATGCTAATATTTTTTTTTGCTAACAAGATTTTAAACTCTAGTACTGATTCAGTTTCTTTAATGGTTATAGAACCATTCAGACTTTCTATTTCTTCATGTATTAGTTTTAGACAAGTTGTTTTTGGTTCTAGCTTTCAAATTCCTCTTGTTTTGATACATGAGGCTGTCTCTTATTGCTGGCTCAATTATGAATTTCATTAAAAATTAAATTATAAATACTTGTGTTAGGAGGACTTCAAATTAGTTTAGACTTCCAGTTTGCCAGAATCAGAACCAGATATGAATGCTTCAATTTTACTAGACATGGTCCCATAGCTCTTCAAAGTGGTCGCACTGGTTTATACTGCCACTATGGCAACCCACTCCAGTGTTCTTGCCTGGAGAATCCCAGGGACAGGGGACCCTGGTGGGCTGCCGTCTATGGGGTCGCACAGAGTTGGACACGACTGAAGCGACTTAGCAGCAGCAGCAGCAACACTATTTGAGAATTTCTGTTGTTCAATAGGAATCTTATCAATACTTTAATTGTCCAGTTCTTCTATTTTTTGTTAATCTCATGCCTATGAAATTATAGTTTTAAATGGTATTTCTCTGCTTATTGGTGAGTCTGTGCATCTTTTCATTGGGCACTTGAGTTTTATTTTCTGTAAATTGTCTATTCATATCTTTTAATCATTTTTCAGTGGATGTTTTTCTTATAATAACTTGTAGGAATTTTAATATATTCTGGATAGTAATTCTTTGCCAGTTATATGCATTCAGATATATTTCCCCAATTTTATGCCTTGTCTACTCAAAATTTTAAGGTGCATTTTCAGGACAGAGGTTTTTATGTGTATAATTTGCCAGTTTTTTTCTTTGTAGTTTGTATTTTTGGTATCTTGTTTAAAAAATTCTTTGCTATCCCAAGGTATAAAGATATTATAAATGTTTTAAAGTTTGCTTTTTCCAATTATATGTTTACTCAATGTACAACTAATTTTGGCGTATGGTATAAGGAAGAGATCTAATTTTTTTCCACAAGGATAATTAATTGTGGCAGCAGCATTTTTGGACATAGGTTCATTTCTCTGATGTGTGGGTCTGCTTCTGGGATTTTTTTTTGATGTCCCTTTGTTACAGTGGTCTTTCCCAGCATCACTACTGTAATGGTTTAGTTCTCATCCCTTTGTTATAACTCTTGATGATTGTGAAGTTAAGTCTCCCTTCCTCATTCTTCTTCAGGAAAGTCTTGGCTCTTCTTAACCCTTTATCTTCTATATGAACTTTAAGATAAGCCTGCCATGCCCTTTGAAGAATCCTATAGGAATTTTGGTTGGAATTTCAAAGTATTTATGTATTAGTTTGGGAAGGAAATGAAATTTTTCATTATTTTGTATCTTCCCATCCATAAGCGTGGAATATCTGTTTTTGTTTACATCTTATTTTATGTCCTTTAATAAAATGTAATACTTTTTTCCATATAAAGCTTGCTTCTCTTTTATTAAGTTTATTCCTAAAATTTCTTTTGGTATCTAAAAAGATCTCTTTCCACAATTATATTTTCTGATTGTTTGATTCAATTGGTAATTGCATAATGATCTGTGTCTTATAGTTTGAACAGTTCCAATTTTAGACATTATCTGTATTACCTGTAAATATTTTAGTATTGTTTATTATCAGTAAATAACAGTTTATTCTTTTTCAATCTTCATTTCCCTTTCTCCCTCTTTTTTTATTGCATTGGCTAGGATTTCCAGAACAAAATTAAACAGAAGCAGTGACAGAAGCCTTCCTTTTCTTGTTCTCAAAGGAAGTACTTCTAATGTTTCACCACTAGTGGTGAGGTTTATTCTGTGTTGTAGGCAGATATACATAAAACTAATTTTGAAGTTCTAGTTGAAGAAGGAAAAAAAAAGTATATATATATATATATATACAAAAAATTCAGTCTGAGCTGCAAATGTAGATGTTTAACTTTGGATTAGGGAGAAATCAGTATAAAATTCACAGGAAGACTAGTTATTTGGAAACAGTGCAAATCTATGTAGGAAAAAACAACTCACAAAGAACTCTAACCAAATAATATTTTTAAAAAGTATTGATTCAAGCTGATTAATTTCTGAGAACTAGAGGAAACTTCTAGAGGGGCTTCTAGAAGAGACTTGTAGCTAAAGGGGCTTCCCTAGTGGCTCAGCTTGTAAGAATCTGCCTGAAATGAGGGAGATCTGGGTTCAATTTCTAGATTGGGAAGATCTCCTGGAGAAGGGAAGGGCTACCCACTCCAGTATTCTGCCCTGGAGAATTCCATAGACTATACCGTCCCTGGGATCGCAAAAAGTTGGACACAACTGAGCAACTTTCACTTTCAGTTTAAGAGGAAACTCTAGCTTTTTGATCACAAAAAGGAATCATGGAGAAAATCCTGAGAATTGTGTTGAATTTATTTCAGACCATTTTACAACTGTTTTGAAGGTGTTTTATGACTTGGGATTTCTTAAGGCTGGAGAAATTGAAAATAACTAGGGACAGCTTAGAAATTAGTCCTGATAAGAGAGAAGTGGGATGGCTTATGAATTTTTGTACATTTTTGGTGTTAACTTTTCCCCTGCCCTTATACAGAAGACTTGGTCATTTTATGAAGCAATTCAGTGATCATTTTCTGCCCCTTTATGTGTACTGTTCCATCTTTTGGGAATCTCTGATTCTCAAAGTCATTTTCCTGTTTCCTTATTTAGGCCTGTCTTTCCCCACTTTATATGAGCACTTCCAAAACTGTAGAAATTCTGAGGGAAAAAAGGGGTTCCATGGTCAAATGAGTTTGAGAAGTACAGTGTCAAGCAAAATTCTATCGCTTATTTTACTACAGGACCTTCTAGAGCCTTCAGTATTCTAATGTGCATTGTGACTCTCCAAAAGGCAAATAGAGATTGCAGTGTTTCCTCAAGTAATTAATCATGGAACCCTTTCCAAAGAACATCTAATAATACTGATAGAACCCAGTTCATTAATCTTCAAATAAAGACTTCCAGTTCTTTGGTAAACTTTTCTTTAGTGGAAGATATGCTCTATGCTGCCTCTCTACTAGACTTCAACTCGGAGGTCAATTTCTCCTGTTTTCTTGAAATATTACCTGATCTCCTTTCTATTTTGGA
The DNA here is from genome assembly GCA_935064755.1 of Tragelaphus eurycerus. Classification (NCBI taxonomy): domain Eukaryota; kingdom Metazoa; phylum Chordata; class Mammalia; order Artiodactyla; family Bovidae; genus Tragelaphus; species Tragelaphus eurycerus. Next base: position 2,280,581 of record CAKXYN010000008.1, read on the forward strand.
ACACTTTGATCTCCTTTACATTCTGCTTCTTTCTTAGGTCCTGGGATGGGCACTCTGGAAAGCACCCAAGAGTTCAAGTTCATCCATAGAAGACTTTTGCTAAATAACCTAAAACAGCTTTCAGTATCTTTTTACTCCACCTTAATTCAACTATCAGTACTTTTGATACTTTATTCAAGGCACTGAACTAAGTACACACTGCTGAAGCTAAAAAGGATAAATAAGATCTAGTTTTACCTCTCAAGAGTATGTACAGAAGAAATAAGACAAGTGTAGGGCACAAAACGCAAGTTAAATGCTAAGCAAGAGGTACAAACCACCTTGGAGTTCAGTGGAGAAACAATAACAAGTGGGCATTTGGGGGGCAGGTACAGGTGGGAAGAATCAGGAAAGATCTCATTTTGGAATGTATCATTTGGGATGGACCATAGATTTTTCTTAAATGTGGACAGAGAGACTGGAGAAGGGTTACAAGCATAGGGTATAGCATATGCCAGGCATGAAGGTAAGAAGGAGGGGCAAGATCAAGTACTTCTGCCTGGAGGGAGCATATGGAGTTTGCAGGATGAGTTGTAGATGGGGTATGGCCGGAGCGTGAACAATAAAAATGGAAAAAAGGAGTTGAATGCCAGTGTGAGTTATATAAATACTGTTGTCCATAGGAAACCATTGAAGAATTTTTGAGTGGGATGGTGATTCGGGGACCACTTGTTCCTCGCCATCTCTTATCCTGTCTTCTGAAATCTAGTTCCTTTGTCTCTGTCCAGCACAGCCACATATCGAAACTTCAGCCAATGAATCAAATCTCCAGTTTCCTAATCTGCCAATAGGGTACCTCCTCTTGAAGAGCTGTCCAGAGTACAACAGAATCCCGAGTGCTAGATTCTAATAAACGTCCACCCACTCTGTGTAGAATACTATCAGAAGGCAGAAAGTTGAGGAGAGGGTGTTCAGATAAAGAATACAGATAAGAGGTGAAGTTAATGATAAAATTTTGGAGAGTCATGATTTCAGGGTATTAAGGAGGAAAATGATAAGAAAAAACAGGGGACAGGTGGTAAATTCTAAGTAGTGAGCCAAGAGAATGGACTGTAGCTAGGCAGACTTGCAAGGCAGCGCAGGACTAAAATTGGCACTGGTGTGCAGTGAAGAGTGAAACCAAAACGCGTGAGGGGTTTAGAGGTCACACCAGGCCTTAGAAGCACTATCCTCCCCGGAGTGTTGAGGGCACCGAACCCTGAAAGGCTGTTGAGATGGGCCTGGAGAAATTATCTTTCTGTGAGGTCCTGGGGTAATGGGGGCTGGGAGAAGTTGAAGATATAAGAAAGCTGAAGCCTGCTATGGAATCAATAAAGGAGCAGAGCAAAGCTTTGGTGTTTTGCTTTGGGCAGAGTGGGGCTCTGTCGGCCCGGCGCGGGATTCCGCTCCGGGACCGAGGGCGTCTATGGGGCCCCAGTGGCTACACTGCCGGGAGCCTTAGCGCTCTCCGCCTGTCGCACCGCGGGGCCAGTCGGGTGGGCAGGGTGGAGCCGAGCGGTCCGCGGGGCAGCAGCTGGAGCTCGTTTCACTCTCCCTCCTGCAGGTGCGCCTGGAAAGGCGGACGCGGAGGAGCGGGCGGCCACCATGGCGGGCCCGTATCTTCCCACCGAGGCCTCCAGCCCGCCGCCCCCGCGGAACGGCCCTCCGCAGCCCCTGTGAGGAGGAAGAGGAGGTAGCGGCGGACGAGGCGCCGCCCCTTTGGCGAGCTTCCCGACCCGGCGGCCTCCGCAGGACCCATGGCGGATTCCTCGCCCGCTCCGTCCCCGCGGGCAGGCGGCCCCCGTGCGCCCCGGCCCTCGGCCCCCTCGCCGCCGCCGCCGCACTCGCGTTCGGGCTCCGAGGCCGAGGAGGCCGAGCTGTCGCTGAGCCTGGCACGCACCAAGACCCGCTCGTACGGTAGCACGGCCAGCGTGCGGGCGCCGCTGGGCGCCAGCGTCATCGAGCGCCATGTGGAGCACCGGGTCCGCGCCGGCGACACGCTGCAGGGCATCGCGCTCAAGTACGGAGTCTCGGTGAGCAGGGCTGGCGGCCGCGGGCGGGGGCGCAGCGGCTCGGGGCGGGGCGCGCGAGGAGCCGGGCGTCGAGCAGCAGCCAGCGGCCCCCCTGCTGCTCGGCCTCGAGCCGCTCGCCCAGTGTGCGCTGCCGGGACAGCGACGGAAGGCTCTCCCGGGTGGGCGCATCGAGTTCCCGATGCCCTGCCCACACTCGGATAGGACCCGCCGCGCGAGGAAGGCCAAAGAGGTCCAGGGCATCAGCACCACCTGGACTCAGATTCGCCCGATTTGCATTCCGGGTCATACTGCTATGTAATATTTCCTGAATGCCTGCCGAACTGATGTGTGGATTTGGGCAGAGAATTTTGTTTTCTGGGTAAACAAGCACTGTGATGAGTCAGGAAGGGTACAGTTGTTCCCGCCGGATGGTTCTGGTTCTATTGATTATGCTTCTTTATTTAGAAGTGAAATTACACTCCTGGGCTCACTGGCAACTGTGAATGTGACACCTGTCGCTAAGCAGTGGCCAAGAATGTGGTCCAGGTGAGCTGGAGAGCTGTGTTTATTATAAATTTATAAGTGCAGGTGTGCCTGTGCCTTGGGCCTATTGCATTACACCTCTGGGAAGAACATTGAAACCCGAGGGAGCATATTTTTCATTAAAATTACTTATAATTAACTCTAAACTATGTGATAGCCTTTTTACATATGAGTTCTGTATCAGTTTTCAATGTTCTTCCCTGAAGCACCCTAGACAGCAATAGGAAGAAAGGTGATCTTGTCTTCATCTTTCACTGCAAGTGAAACTCTTTCTGGCTCTTCACCAGTGACAGAGACTGAGTCATCTCGTTTGCACACCCAAGCTGGTGTGTGTTTACCTGGCAGGTCCTACTGTCATTTAAACAGTCTAAGAGCAGGGATCTTGCCGTGCAGACACGTACGGAGGATTTCGTGCCACGGTTTGTCCTAGAAACTCCCGCTTGGGAGTTTCTAAATGTGAACATAGAACTTCAGTCCTTATATTTGCATTCATGGGGACTGGTTTGAGTCAGAGCCAGAAGAAGCAGTTAAGAAGTTATCAGCTACACCTTCTGCTGAGTGCCTGCTGTGTGCCAGGCATTGCATTTGTCCTGTACCATCTTGTTCTTACTCAGTTTGATTTTCCCACTAAGGCTTCGAGATAGGTGTAATTAATCTCCTTCTTACAGATGAGACGTAAGGATATTTTCCAGTATTCCATTCCAGTATTCTAATGCTTATTCATTGAGATTAGCTTGAATTAGCACAGTGATAAAGCATTTGCTTTGCTCTAGGTATTACTTCTAATTTCCATCCTTATTTTTATCCTAGTCTTATCAAGAGCTATCTTTCTCATTTTGATTCCTCCAGAAGGACAGTCTTTTCTCTGTGGTTTCTGTGCATCTTTTCTATTCAATACTAGGCCAGGCTCACTGTACCTAGGAATCCATGATATCCAGAGAGTGTCATTTCCCTGGCCCCTACCCACAGCAGTCTCTCTGCTCCTCATTGTCCTCCATGATTCCATTTGGGTTGCTCAGAGCTCCTGAACATCTGTTCACTGCAGTTCTCCACCTTTGATCAAATGCTTTCTAATCCCTGTTTTCGCTGATGTAGATCCTGTTCTTGCATCGCTTCTCATTAAAGTATAAGTCAGATTTTTTATTACCTTTATAAAGACTTAATTGTATAATGTTAAGCTCAAATATAGTGAATTGGGAACTATAATCTGTAACCACAATCTATTTTAGTGTTTCTCAGCTGCACCCCTATAGATACTAGGGACTGGATAATTCTTTGTCTCAGGGGACTGTTCTGTGCATTGTAGGATGTTTAGCAGTGTCTCTGTTCTCTGCCCAGTAAATGCCACTAGCATCCCCTCCCCCCACTCCCATCTAGAAATTCATCGACATATTCCCTGAGAAACCCTCCCTCTTGGTTGAGTACCAATGGTTCTCATTTATTTTGGACTTTGAACTCCAGTTGATGAAATTTTTAGAGACTCTTCCCACTGGTTAAACAGAACTAGTATAAGTGCAGATACTCACCATAACATTGAAGTGATATTATTGCCATTATTAACTACAGACGTTAATTGGATTTATTCATTGAAAATTGGTTTTATGTGGAAGTTAAAAAGGCAGAAAGGTTTTTCATTCCTCAATTAAACAGAAAGAAGTTGAGTTAGTTAAGTTTCTCATATTGATTGCTAAGATCACCCACGTCGTATTTAAATTAAATTGCTTAAAGGAGTAGGTGATGAGAAATTGGAGATTTAGAGCTTACCTCAAACCTACTGGATCAGAATATCCAGTAAAGGAGCCCAGAAATGTTCCTGTTTTATAAGCATGGCCTCTTTTCTCATTCAAAATGCACTGTCCGTTCTTGGGATCTTTGAACTTGCTGTTCCATCCATCTGTGGGGAGCGCTTTCCCTGATAGCTATGTGCAGGGGCAGTCACATAAACCCCACGCTTAGAGGAATCCTGCAGTTAATGCTCTGCTGTTGCTGTCTTTAAATGTTTAATAATTTGTTAACAGTGGCCCCACATTTTCACTTTCCTTGTGCGTGTGTGCTGTTGCTTCAGTCGTGTCAGACTCTGCAACTCTGTGGACTGTGGTCTGCCAGACTCCTCAGTCCATGGGATTCTCCAGGCAAGAATATTGGAAGTGCCATCTTCCCAGTGCAGGAATCGAACCCACGTTTCCTGCATTGCAGGTGAATTCTTTACCAGCTAAGCCGCCTTGGGACCTGCAGATCATGTGGCTGATATTGGCTTTGTGACCTGCTCTCTCACTGCCTTCAAGTCTTTGTTTAAATATCTCCTCCTTGAGGCCTTCCAGGCCACTCCATGTCAAATTGCAACCTTCCTTCACCCCAGTGCCCTTCCTGTTTCGCTTTCTCAACAGTGTTTATCATTCATCAGATTTTTTTTTCTCCAGCTTCTACCTTTCTGGTGATACACTAGTGAATAACTAAAAGTTCTTACCCTCATGGAGCTTATATTTTAGTCAGTGGAGACAGTAAATAAACAAAGTATATTATATGTCAGGTACTGACAAGCAAAATGAAAAAAAAAAAATTAAGCAGGGAAAGGAGATTAGGCTGATGGCTGTGGCTGCAATTTTAAATGGTGTGGCCATGGAAGACCTCAGTGAGGGAAGCTGAAACTACTGGGGGTGAATCGAGAAGCTATTAAATATAGTTCAGATCTCAGACGGACTTGCTGGGGCTGGAATTTCCCAGGCTGTGCTTGTGTGCACTGAGACATTAAGTCCCTTCCCCTAACCCAGTATTCTATATTTTGCTACAGCTTTTTCGGTGATGCCAGTTCCTTTCATTGGGGGCAAGCCTGTGAAGGGAACTGACCAATCGGGCAGCTGCTGGGAACTTTTTGTTTAGAAGCCCTGTGTATAACTAAAAAGTGAGTGAGGGGCAGCAAGGGAAGCTATTATTGCACACACTTTGTCTTTTTTGTTTACCCCCTCACAACTTCCCTGACCTCTACCCTCTCCAGACAGTTGTGCCAACTCCCCACCCTGTGTCCAGAGTCACTTCATGTCCAGTTTTATTCCTAGGGTCTTCTCTTTGTCATCCAATGAGCTGTTGAGCCCACTTGCTTTTTCACACTTCTCCTATCAGATGTCACCTTGCTGAGAAAAGGTGAAATGATTTTCATTTTAGGGGGAACAAGTGTGGTGAGTTAGAAATGTAAGTGTATGTAAATCTTTTGTGTTTATAACTTTAGCCCCTTCTGCTGTTACTGGAAATTGTTGACTTTGCTGGTCAAAGGGGAGAGAACCATAAATAAATGGTATTGCCTGTTGTAAGAGGTATGGTACTAAGGTAGCCCTTAGTAGCTTTAGGATTTAATAGATTCTCATGCCTTTATTTAAAACCAACTTTATCAAAGTATAATTTATAAACTATAGAATTCACCCATCTTAAGCGTACAATTCAAGGATTTTTCAAGAGTTGTGCAGCTGATCTGGGGTGGCCTCAGCCTGCAGTGGCTTGGAGTAGGGCTTAGGTTCCCAGTCAGAGATTGAGGCCAGGTCACAGCAGTGAAGGCACCAGACCTTAGCTACTAGACCAGTGGTCAGTGACAAGGGCTTTGCAGAAAAGAATTTCCATGGAGACAGAAAGTACTGAGGCAAGTAAAGTATTTATTAGGAGAGAAAAAAAAAGTACAGTATGTGTGGATAGACACACGGGCAGATTCAGAGGGAGAGTCCCTGAGTTGTGCCTTCGTGGCAGTTTAAATTATTTTTGGGGGCCTTTTCTCCAGTTTTCCTTTGGCCAATCATTTTGATCTGCCTGGTTCACAATCCATATTTGGTGTATCTCAGGATGCACCCGTGTGTGTGCACACATCGCTTAGCCAGGATGGATTCTGCCCAAAAGGTGTCTGGGTAGAACATTCCTTGACAATTCTCCTCTGGCCTCCACGGAGCCTTTCTGCGCATGTATGGTCAGGGAAGTCTCCTGACTTCGAGAAGTATGTGGTCTGAGCATATTTCTGGCTGCAGTCCATGGGGTCGCTAAGAGTCTGACACGACTTCACTTTTACTTTCACTTTTCACTTTCATGCATTAGAGAAGGAAATGGCAACCCACTTACTCCTCCCCTTAATTGTCCGGCTATTCTTGTCTTCGAGTTTCCATCAATACAGAATGAATCTCCAATTGCTTTACTCTGGGGGGCCCATCTGCTTCTGGCCTTCCAGCCCTCACCACAGTCCAATTTTAGAACATTTCCATCACCTTGCAAAGATCCCTTACTCCTTGTTCCCTTCCGTCATCCCAGATAACCATGAGTCTGCTTTCTAATCTTTAGGTTTGCCTTTTCTGGACATTTCATAAATGGGATCTCATATATTATTCTGAGATAACATGGAGAAGAAATAAATTCTTTTCCTTATTAGCACATGGCAAAGGAGAAGTCTGATCATCACTAACCCTTAGAATTTAGTAGGAGACAGCCAGGTGAGGAGGTTGAATCCAGCACTCATTAGGAAATGATCTTGAGAGAATCCTTAAACATTTAAGTCTTGTTTTCCTATAATGATAATAATAATCAAATGAGAGTTGAGTGTATATGAAAATATTCCATAAATGACACAGTGCTGTGTTAAATGTTTATTATATATCCTGAAATGTTTTGGGAGGTTTTTTTTTTTTTTTTCTTTTAAATGAATGGAGAGGAAGAAAAATAAGCTTTGAATATTGCATCTCCAGTTAGGTAGGTGGCTTGATGAAGCTGATCCAAAATAGCCTTTGGGGAGAGTTCTTATTCAGGCCCAACAGCAGCTACTGAGATCACTTTTCAGGAGACATTTTGTGAATTCTGAGTGAATTCACCTTTGCACCGTGTATTTACAGAGGAGTCATTTTAAACAAGTTGTTGATAGATTTGTTCCATCTGATTTTACCACAGTGGTCCTTGGGGCTGTCCTGTCAGCTCTTACTCGATTATTCCATAATCTGTTTCTTAGTGAGCAGATGGTAAATTTCACTGAGTCATGCTACTCAGTCCTGATTAGGAAAGACTTTTAAAATGAAAACCTTTGGCTGCTGTGTCTCCCGCTCCTAGTCATCTGCCCTCAGGAAACAAAGGGTTGTTCTGCATTACTCTGAAAAGGTCACACTTTCTATTTTCAGCGCTCATTGGGTAGTTGGAAATACTGAAGGAGGGCAGGTGGGAAAGGTGTAGAGTTTTTCAGCTCTTCTTGGATTGGATTGTGACTTTTCTTAGTTTTATGTGAGGTGAAATTCCAAGAACCTTGGACCCATCTAAATCCAGATGAACGTATAAAACATTCCAAAGCAAATTAAAATATTTCACTGTTTGGGATTATTTATATCCCTTGTCTGTGCTACTGCAGTTTCTTCTATAACTGGTTTCCTGTTGCAACTAACGCCTCTTTCTTACCAACCCATTTTCCATAAAGTGGGATGATCTTCAAATCATTCCACTCACTTCCTCCACACACCCTCCAATGGCTTCCCATCACATTTAAAATCAAATCCAAATTTTATTTCTTAAATGAGTGGCCTACAGCTTGCTCTTTACTCTCTACATTTCAGCCATGAAATTTCAGCTGGGGCCTTGTAACTACTCTCTCTGGCAAGAATCCTGTTTTGTTTCCCCTGACTTTTTGCCTGGCTGGTTTCATTCCTTAACTTGACTATTGGTTACGGAGTTTGGAGCCTATACTTGTAAAAAAGAACAAGTTAAGATCAAATTAAATACCTTTTAAAAAGAAAAAAAACTTAATGCTGTTACCTCGGGGCAGAGACAACATGTTATTCATCTGGGATTGTTTATATGAAATTTTCTTTATATATTTTTACTTTGTGGGAGAAATATTTTTTATTGAGAGAAAATTCCTACCTCCTTTTCATTTGCTGAATACATGTTAGGATCTGCCCTTACTTGTTGCTTTCTCAGTTTTAACCAAATTTAATGATAGTTGCTAGCATTTTAAGTGCTTCCTGTATACCATGCATTGTTGTAAATGTTTTACATGAATTAATCCATTTAATTGTCATAATATTCATATTGTATAGAAAGTACTATTATTTTCCTTAATTTACAGAAAAGAAAACAGACATAGGGAATGATTAGAAAATGGTAAAGCCAGAGCCCTTGTTTCTGCTTGCAACCTTATATTAACCTCATTTACCTGTTTTCACCTTCAGTTTCAAATCTGCCTGTCCTTAGATTGGTTCCCACCTTGATGCCAACTGTGGGTATTGCTAATGTTCTTGATGCTGGCCTCTGTGTGTCATCTTAGAATCTAGATCATCAGACTCAACATATAACTTAAATACTTGCTAGCAATGCTGAAATCGAGGTGAAGCAGTCCCTGACCTGGAGAAGCTCATAGACTTGTTAAATGAGGCAGTTCTATTGTTGCATCAGTGGTACAGTGGCATGCACGAGAGTTGGGGGCCCAGCCCTCACTCCCTGGGGACTCCCTGGCTTTACCCAGCTGTGGACTCCCTTGTTTGTGCTTCCTGTCATCAGCCCCGCCCGATGATGGCCTTCTGCTCTAAGGAAGATGTATCAGAGTCCCCAAAGACCACAGCTACCTCCCTCCTCGGGGCTCCCCCCCCTGTGGACTCAGTCCCTTGTCTTGTGCTTCCTGTCATCAGCCCCTTGCCTGGCTATGATGGCCTTTCTTGCTCTAAGTGATAGATGTATCAGAGTCCCCAAAGACCACAGCTAGTGTACTCCAAGTGTGTGGCCCTTGAGGGTTTAATTCAGAGACATTTGTAGAAGTGGGAATAGGATTAAGGGATTAAGGGATGGTGAACACATCACCTGCAACAGCAGGGAGACATTACGCCTAGACCTGAGGGCTGGGGGAAGGAGTGTGGTACCCGAAACTGAGGAGAGTGGGAGGAGTGGACAATGGGGCTCCAGGCAGGAACTCTGCCACAGAGGGATGCAGGCACCAGAGTCATGGTGTGGCCATGCTGCTGGTGGCCTTCTTTTGGAACACCGACTGGAATTCTAAGAACAAGGGGCCTTGGGAAGTACAGTTCCCAAGTACAGTTCCTGATGAGGTCAGCCTCCTGGGGTCAGAACAGGCTCAAGAAGACTGGGGTATGGATTGGAAGCTGAGGGTGGGTTTAAAGGGAGAAAAACCAACACAATAGGTAACTTACTACTGCTTTCTGGTTACTTCTCTGGGTTAATCTTTTAAGCCTATTTCTCTGCACACGGGCGTGCATGGTTAGTCATGTCCGACTTTTTGGGACCCCATGGACTGTGTAACCCACCAGGCTCCTCTGTCCATGGAATTCTCTAGGCAAGAATATGGGAGTGGGTTGCCATTTCATCCTCCAATTTCTCTGACCTATGTTAATTATTAATCCATCCATCCTAAGCACTTAGTGTATATATCTTTGCTCGACCTGGGAAGCTGTAGAAATAACAGGTCTTGTCCTGAAGGAATTCGCAGTTTATGGTTGATGTTCCCAGCCCATCCTCAACAACCAGATCCTGGTGTTCCCAGCTGTTTCTGTCTTCTATCATTGTTTTCAGATCACAGTGACTATTAGCAATTGTAGGCCTCTGCCAATAAGTATTTCAAAGGGCACTGTATCAGTGAGGGTTCTTGCATTTATAAGTGACAGAAAACTCAAATTGAACTAAGCAAAACAAAACAAAACCCCAAAATGTGACATTTACTGGCTTATTACCGGAACTGAAGGGCATGAGGGTATTAGAGGCTTTGGTTCAGCGCTCTAATGGATCTCCTTCAAGGTCACCTTGTAGTTAAGTTCCTTGTGGTAAAGGATGGCTGCCAGCAGCTCCAGACCCATCTCTTTCTTGAAGGAAAAATAGAAGTCCTTCCCCTCCCAGACCCAGCAGAAGTCTCCTTGCATCTCTGAATTGTTCTGAGGTGGCAGTGTGACCTGTCAGGACAGCTTGGGCACTGTGATGCTTCAAAGGGCAGGAATGAGTCATGTGTTCACCCTGGAGCCAGGAGAGGGCTCAGTGTCCTCCGAAGCCCTTGTACTAAGAGAGATGGAGGACATGGTGAAAACAAGAGGCCCTAAAGGCAGACTAAGATATACCTGAACCTGCTCTGGACACATTTTCAAGTTCTTTAAGTGCCTCAAATCTAAGCCTAAACTAGATCAGAGACACTTAATGATTCTGAGATTTTAATTTTGTCTCTAAAATGTATCTGCATATGTTCTTTCTCACCCTTGCCTTCTCTCCTTCAGCTAGAAACTAGAACATAAACGACCATCCTACACAAAAAATAAAAGATAGCATTGAATGTGCTATTTTGTGGATTCAGCTTATAGTTAGAAAGCAGGAGGAACAGGGTGTATTTTATTTGACTTATTTTTTCAGGCTCTTTGAAGTAGAAATCTAATTTTTTCACTCAATCGATTTGGCATTAAAGGATCCCAGAATTGGGTTCCATTAGTCGTGTACTTTAATCTTGGTGTTGTATGGACTTCAGAGTCAGACAGAAATTCTGGCTGATACAGAACCATGTATACTTGGTCAGATTGGTCATCCCTTGTGCCTTAATTTCTTCATAGGAAAATGGAAAGTAAGTACCATTTACTGCTAAATTGTCTCTCCCTTTCACATCTATGTCTTTACCTCTGTGTCTCTATCCTGTATGCATATAAACTCCCATTTAATCCCTCCAACTACCCTGTGAAGGGTAGATGATACCTGTTTTATACACGAGGAAATAGGCATAATGAGAGAAGTAACAAATTTATGTTCAGACAGATTGTGTTGGTGAAGCTGGATTTGAAACCAGATCTGTCACATCCCCAAGCCTGTGTGCTTAGCTATTATTACAAGCTGTCTTGTTGACATATCTTACAAGATCAGATGGTGTAGTCCATGCAAAGAGCTCACTAGCATGGTGCAAGTTCCCAGGCTAGTTGGCTGGAGAAGTCTGCAGATGCATGATAGTGTGGTGTGATGAACCTAAGCAGGTACTTCCCTGACAGTTCAGCACCAGCACAGCCAAGGATGCTGTCTGCACTTACCTGCATTTGGGGACCTAGGCATGCCACTTCAATGTCTTGAGTCTCCCTTTCCCCATTTGTAAAAGAGGAGATGATAATATTGCAGAACGGTTAGGAAGGTTAAATGAGGTAACACATACAAATTCCATTTCCCCTTTCATCCCTACCTTACATCTCCATTTCTTTGGTTTGGAGGAATTCACAGGCTGTGAAAGAGTTTGAAGTTTTGAAACCTGTATAAAATTTGGCTTCTGCATCTCCCCATTGCATGATGATTCCATGGCATATAATTTCCTTATTTTGTTTCTTTTATTTGTAAAGTGGATTTTCAAGTACCTAATCCATAAGGTAGAGAAAATAAGATACTCCATGTAAAGAGCTCCCTACCTCTTTCCCTACCTGTCCCACTTCTACTCATTCTTCAAGCCCCCATCTAAAGTTAAAATCGGAGTCAAAATCGGAACCCCACCTTCTCTGTGAGGCCTTAATGACTGCAGTCCCAGCCTACACCATTCTTCCTAATTTTTGTGCTTTCTTCCTTTACCGCCTTCTGTGTCCATTAAATTTACCAAACACAATTCTAGAGATGGGAAGCACTCCATAAAGAAAATCACTGCACTGGGAAGTTTGTTTAAATCAGATAATAGAAATGTTAAAATATGATTGAAATGTATTAAATAATTGCTAAATAGTCTACATTTTTTAACTTCAGGGATTTAAATTGCTTGGTAAAAGCTGCCTTAGAGGGGAAATAATATAACTGGGGAAAAGTTAGTCTTTCTTCTTAGAAAATTGTGAAAGAGAATTTTCTGGCATCTCTTGAAATAACTGGGGGTGTCTGGGAATCAAGAATCTCAAATCCAGAGAAAGCATATTTTGCTCATGAGTATTTTTAGCTTATGTTGTGTAATAAGCCCTACTTTTGGATTTATTTATATGTAACTTTTTTTTTTTTTTAAAAACATTTTAGATGGAACAAATTAAAAGGGCAAATAAACTGTTTACCAATGATTGTATATTTCTGAAGAAAACTTTGAACATCCCAGTTAAATCAGAGAAGCCTTTGCTGTTTAATGGACTTAACTCGGTAGATTCTCCAGAAAATGAAACTGTTGATAGTTTTTCTCATGAAGAGGAGCTGGTAGCGGCTGCGGAAGATGTCTCTCCTTCCAGCCCTCAAGAATTGGATGTTCAGCCCATGCAGTCTGAGGAAGTATCAGCCAGAGATTTTCTGCAGAGGCTGGACTTGCAGATTAAGTTATCAACACAGGCAGCCAAGAAACTCAAAGAAGAGAGCAGGTAAATATACCCTGGAAAAATGTCAGAGGCTGAGTAAATTACTCTTAAGATGTCCTTGCTTGTTCAACTTGTCTTTTTTTGCCTTTAAAACTAGATTTTAATGCTAGAAAGACATTTTTAATGTATAAAGTGTAAACAGAGCTACTGCATTCTGTATAAAGCATTGTTGTTGCAGTGCTTTTGTTTGTGGTACTTAGAAAAAATTTACTTCTCTGCTTTAATAGCATAACTATCCAGCTAAGCAATTCTGGAGAGTGTCCAAGTAGACCTCTAGTTGATACCATCAGAGGAAGCAGTGTCCTAGAGAATGCTTGTAAAATCCTGTTCTTTATGAAACTTGTCAAGGACATTGTCTATATTGGTTACCAGATGTTTCCTAAATAAGGTCTCCTGTGAACTTTTCCCTTTGTTCTTTAATTTGGTACTAAGGCAAAACTTTCTCTTATAGAATTGATTTCCTTCTTCCTTTATGATTCCTAGAATGACACAACTTACTGTGTTTTCTTTTTTGTGTTTTCTTCCTGGCTACCAGCAAGCTTGCAGCCAAACTGGGCCTCAGTTCAACTAACCATTGCTGATGGTTAATGTGTTTTGTTGTTGTTAAGTTGCTCAGTCGTGTCCAACTTCTTGTGACCCCATGGACTGTAGCCCACCAGGTTCCTCTGTCCATGGATTTCCCAGGCAAGAATACTGGAGTGGGTTGCCATTTCCTTCTCCAGGCGATCTTCCTGACCCATGGATTGAACCTGAGTCACCTGCTGGGCAGGCGGATTCTTTACCACTGAGCCCCCCTGGGAAGCCCTTAATATATTTTATCCTTCTCCTTTCCATAGTCCTGATTTTTAATTTCTGTTTTACCCATCTTATTGTATATATATATGCCTTTTGTTGTAGGTACCTCAAATCCTTTTGACAAAGAGTTAGACTATTAAAGATACAAATATAAATGTGAGTTTAATTAATTTATAATTTAATATAAATTTATATAGTATAAACAAACACGAATATATGACAAATACTATTCTTTATTCCAATAACTGAGACAGCAGTAAAATGAGGACAATGAAGTATACCTTAGTGTTTGCATTTTGTACAACTTTCAAGACATGCGTGATGTTATAAATTGATATAACTCCTACCCTGGATATTAAGTTGTACAATGAATATATGTATTTTCTGAGTACAATTTTTAAACACTGATTTATGCTGTTTCTTTTTTTTCAGAGATGAAGAAAGTCTCTATACAGCTTCCCTTTATCACAGTTAGATGATCAGGGGGCATAATCTAACCTGGTTAAGAGATGGCTGGATCATAAAGAAACCAACAACAGATGATTCAAAAGCATCCTTTTGGATTCTCATAGCAATGGCACCCCACTCTAGTACTTTTGCCTGGAAAATCCCATGGACAGAGGAGCTTGGTAGGCTGCAGTCCATGGGATTGCTAAGAGTCGGATATGACTGAGCGACTTCACTTTCACTTTTCACTTTCATGAATTGGAGAGGGAAATGGCAACCCACTCCAGTGTTCTTGCCTGGAGAATCCCAGGGACAGAGGAGCCTGGTGGGCTGCGTCTATGGGGTTGCATAGAGTTGGACACCAGTGAAGCGACTTAGCAGCAGTAGCAGCAGCAGCATACATCTTTAAATCACAATTAATTAGTTCCAGCTACGGCAGTTGCAGTGAAGTCACTAGTTTCCTCAGGCTTTCTATGATTTTCAGTCTTTATTATGGCATGATAGCAAAACTGTGTCTTAATGCTCATCACTTTTGCAGGTGGTGATAGTTTTTAGACTAGCTTTTGTAAATACTAGCTGACATAAAGCCTCAAAGACTATTTACATATTCAAGCTGAAACAATGTTTATCTCCTGAGAAATCCTAATTATGTGAAAAACATGGTTGCTGTTTAAGTGATGCTGATTTTGCTATGTGTTTATAACTTAAGTGCTATATATATATATATTTCGATATGTATGACTATAAAGCAAATTTTGTCTGCTATTTTGTAAAAATAAACTACAGAAGTCTGAATGAGAAAATAAACTATGTTTTCATAATTGCGTCTTCAGTTTTTTCCAACAAATGGGAATATTAGATTTTTAAATTACAGTTTTAAATGGTAACAGCTTCTCTAATGATCTTTATTGTTATAATCACAATTTTGAAAAAGGTTTCAAAAATCTAAAAACAAATAAATTGCAATTACCAGTAACTTTTGCATCTCAGTAATATCTGACTTGTGTTTCAGATATAGTGAAAACATGGGATATATCAAAGAAGAAGTAAACAACACCATGACTAGACACACTGGTAAATTCTAGCTTAAATTTCATTGATAAGTCATGTTATAGAATGTTGCACAGTCACTGTTGCTCATTTGAAGGACTAAGGACTTAGTTAGCTTTTTGGTAACATAATTTGTCTTTTATATATGTGTGAGTTACAGCAGTGAACTTTAAGCAATGTATTATTTATAATTAAATATTTTTTATTGGAGTATGATTGCTTTACAGTGTTACATCAGTTTCTGCTATACAATGAAATAAATCAGTGATATATGTACATATATCTCCTCCCTCTTGGGTCTCCCTCCTACTCATCTCCCCATCTTACCCCTCTAGGTCAGTATCACAAAGCACCGAGCTCAGCTCCCTGCGCTACGCAGCAGGTTCCCACTCCTTACCTATCTTATATATGGTAGTGTATGTATATATGTCAATCCTAATCCCCCAGTTGGCCCCACTCTCCCCTTCCACTACTCCCGGGTCCACACACCCATTCTCTCTGTCTGCGCCTCTATTCCTGCCCTGCACATATGTTCATCTGTACCATTTTTGTAGATTCCACATATATGCCTTAATATATGACACTTGTTTTTTCTCTTTCTGACTTACTTCACTGTGTATGACAGAACTCTAGGTTCATCCATCTCACTACAGCTGACTCAGTTTTGTTCCTTCACGTGGCTGAGTAATATTCCATACTATTAAATATTTTTTTTCAATGTCTATTCAGGAATCAGGTTAAATAAATCTTTCAGCTTCCACAAAAAGTCCTTGTATTTATCCCTCCTAAAAGAAGTCTTCTTTCTTCTTTCTGTGAGGCAGGAAGGACCTTTTTATCCTCCTCCCTCTTTTCTCTTTGCTCATTTTCTTCTCCATCTGGCTCCTCCAGGTGTTTCATGAAAATGGAAACAAGTGCCCTTGGGGGTTACTGCAACAGAACGTGCAGTACCAGAATTGCACAGACTCACCCCTTAAGGCTGACCAACAGTGGCTGCCTTAAGGCTGACCAACAGGGTATATTGTCACCCTGCCTATTTAATTTATATTCAGAGTACATCATGAGAAATGCTGGACTGGATGAAGCACAAGCTGGAATCAAGATTGCCGGGAGAATTATCAATAACCTCAGATATGCAGATGACACCACCCTTATGGGAGAAAGTGAAGAACTAAAGAGCCACCTGATGAAAGTGAAAGAGGAGAGTGAAAAAGTTGGCTTAAAGCTCAACATTTAGAAAGCTAAGATCATAGCATCTGATCCTATCACTTCATGTCAAATGGATGGGAAACAGTGTCAGACTTTATTTTGAGGGGGCTCCAAAATTGCTGCAGATGGTGACTGCAGCCATGAAATTAAAAGATGCTTGCTCTTTGGAAGAAAAGCTATAATAAACCTAGACAGCATATTAAAAAGCAGAGACATTACTTTGCCAACAAAGGTCCGTCTAGTCAAAGCTATGGTTTTTCCAGGAGTCATGTATGGATGTGAGAGTTCAACTATAAAGAAAGCTGAGCGCTGAAGAATTGATGCTTTTGAACTGTGGTGTTGGAGAAGACTCTTGGGAGTCCCTTGGACTGCAAGGAGTCCATCCTAAAGGAGATCAGTCCTGAATATTCATTGGAAGGATTCATGCTGAAGCTGAAACTCCAATGCTTTGGCCACCTGATGTGAAGAACTGACTCATTTGAAAAGCCCCTGATGCTGGGAAGGATTGAAGGCAGGAGGAAAAGGGAATGACAGAGGATGAGATTGTTGGATGGCATCATTGACTCGATGGACATGAGTTTGAGCAAGCTTGGGGAGTTGGTGATGGACAGGGAGGCCTGGCATGCTGCCATCCAGGGGTCGCAGAGTCAGACACGACTGAGCGACTGAACCGAACTGAACAGGGGCATGAATGGAAAGCAGCTGTTTGCCCTTGTCTTAAATTTCTCACTTGTTCATAATGTACATAATTCCTTGTGTTTTGGGTTTTGTCCCCTAATTTTTTCTCGTGCTTTTTCTCATGATAACTGCTCATTTTTTTCTCACACTATTATTATTATTGCTATATGGTTATCTCTTGATCATGCTTTGCTATTTTCTTGTAGCCACTACTACCTGCATTATAGAGAGGGAGTTGAAAAAGCAGAAAAGTAAAAGAAAAAAAAATTAGGAAGGAAAACAGTCATGTATGTAAGGAAGGGTCAAGGCCTCCTTAAAAAAAAAAAAAGTCCAGGAATTATTTTTAATGTAAAGAGTTTTTATGATAAAATAATATGAAATTTGAGAGTAATCCAAAAGATGCAAACCCAAAAATGCTATCCAGAAGAAAAATTGGAAACGAAGGGCACAATCTCAGGAACATTTTTCTGAGTATTTTATTTTTGCCTAAGGTCTCTCTGAGCAATTTCTAGCCAAAACATCTCTTCCCTCATCTTCAAGATACTGAAAACTGAATTCACCAAGGCCACGGTCAAACTGTGCTGGACTAGAGTCCTTTAGTCACTGCCTTGCACACAGAAGCACTGTGGAGGAGGAACCGAGACAAGAATCTGGGTTCTAATTCTGGCTTTATCATTTCTTGGCCATCAGAGTTTGGGTATGTCCAGTGCCCTTTCTGTGAACCAGTTTCCTCATGTATAAAACAGGACTGACAATTTCCTTCTGTCTTGTTTTTCAATAGGAGCTAATGAATGTCAGTGTGCTCTGAAGGCTACAATGAACTCCCCTAGTAAATCCCTTATTTTAAAAATACTGCATAGATATTTAGGTAAACTATTAGACAAGTGAATGGAGAAAATGCTTGGGTCACAATCAGTTAATTCTAATGTAGAAGCAGCATTTTTGGACTACAGGCCATGGTGAAATCGAGTCATTTATCAAAGATGAGTCATTTGAATGATCTGACTCATGGTGCTTTGGCAAGGACAGCTCAGGCAGAGATGTTTTAGTTCCTTCTCACTATTCACCAGTGGGCACTGGCTTTTCTAAAACATTATGAGTTTTGTTTCTCTGTGTGTCAGGCTGTGGTTTTTGTTTTTGCAACTCTAGAGAAGGTGGGGAGAAGCAGCAATGGTCTCCTCTCTGTGAAAACACCATTTGTAGCTTCTCTGTATGTCCCCCATTCCTCACCAAAAACTGAATATGAGGTAGGGGTGTTCAAGACAGGTAGCAGAAGCCATCTGAAGAAAGATAGCTGATATACAAAACATTATGTTATTTTTATGATTTTCAACTGAAATATATAGAAAATATATAATTAATTTATACTGAATAATACATTTTAAAAGCATTCTTTGGTTTGTTAATTCAAAGCATTAACACTTCAGGAGGAAGCATCACTGTGTGTTGTTTCTTGACTGTGTCTGTGGTGGTGGTTGAGGAAGAGGCATTGCAAGGATCTAACATTCGTTAACCTTGTCCTCCAGGGAAGCTCATCTTCAAGCTTTGGTTCACAGGGAAGGGAATGATTTTTTTTTTTAAAAAAAACTTTTTATTTTATATTGGAGTGTAGCTGATTAACAACACTGTGATAGTTTCAGGTGGATAGCAAAGGGGCTCAGCCATACATATACATGTGTCCATGGTCCCCCAAAGGAAGGGAATGATTTTTATCTTTATATTTACCCTTTCAAGCTTCCCAAATGGCGCTAGTGGTAAAGAATCTGCCTGCCAATGCAGGAGATGTAAGAGATATGGGTTCCATCCCTGGGTCAGGAAGATTCCCTAAAGGAGGAAATAGCAACCTGCTCCAGTATTCTTGTCTGGACAATTCCATGGACAGAGGAGTCTGGCAGGCTACAGTCCATGGAGTTGCTAAGAGTCAAGAACACACATCTATCTACTCCACTCCCTAGTCCTCTTGCTCTCTGTTGAGAAACCTTGATGCTGCTAAGTCACTTCAGTCGTGTCCAACTCTGTGCGACCCCATAGACGGCAGCCCACCAGGCTCCCCCGTCCCTGGGATTCTCCAGGCAAGAACACTGGAGTGGGTTGCCATTTCCTTCTCCAATGCATGAAAGTTAAAAGTGGAAGTGAAGTCGCTCAGTCGTGTCCGACCCTTAGTGACCCCACGGACTGCAGCCTACCAGGCTCCTCCTTGGCTTGGATCAAATTCAGTTTGGATAACTTGAGTCTGGCATCAATTTTTACCTTGCTTTATGTAGTATTTTATGACCTCATTTGTCTTCTTGGAGAGTACAGAGTTCAGTATCCCTCTTAAGAGAAAAACCTAATTTCTGAAATCCCACTAATAGGAAATGTTGAGAGTGGGGAGAAATAGTTAATAAATCCAGCA
Organism: Tragelaphus eurycerus; assembly: GCA_935064755.1. NCBI lineage: Eukaryota > Metazoa > Chordata > Mammalia > Artiodactyla > Bovidae > Tragelaphus > Tragelaphus eurycerus. The sequence continues at coordinate 2,300,011 of CAKXYN010000008.1, forward strand.
AATCCTATGCCTATTTTTTCAGTTTCCTTTTTGTGCCGTTGGGCCTGATAAAGAGCCAGCAGGGGTAGCCAAAAAAGCTGATAGCTACACGTTAAGCTCTAGAGGCTTTGAGGAAATATGAATTTATTTCAGCTCCCCAAAAGGAAGAGGTACAGAAGTGACATCTTGTAACAGATAGTCTATGAGGTGCTTTGGTACCCAGCATGCCTTGAAAACAGCCCCCTAATTCTTCAAGGGGGGTATTTGTATGTGTGACACAGTGGAATGAGGGTTCAGCTTTAAGTTCACTCCATTACAGGCTTTTCCAAAGCAACATATATCTAGTTATAAAATGTAAATCTATAAGGAAATAAGAATTCTATATACAAACTCTCAGCTTACATACAACTTTACTTTTCAGATAGTATTTATGGCAAGAAAGCTATTGTTTTAACCACTTTTAAGAGTAACTACTGTAAATTCAGCACTTTCTAATAATCGTTGGGTCAAAATAACTTTAATCACAGAATTAGAAGTGTTTTAAACTACACTACGTTTTCTGAAACAGTTAAAAGACTCCTGGGTCGTTTGCCATTTTTACAGGCTACTGTAAATACGCTTAATAGCATCGGCTTCTTCTTTATCAAGGATGCCTTTCTCCACATAAGCATCAGCTTGTTGGTTGATGAAGTCCCTCATCTTTGAAAGGTCATAATCTGGAAAATATCATTCGAGTATCATGAGCAAAGATCAGGAAAGCACAGTCCATTACACTGATTACTACTGGTGAAGCATTTTGTGCAACGCAGTTACCATGCCCATCTTTCACAATGGAAGGCGTTTTCGTTCTTGGCATTGTTGCAGTAGTTTGCAGCTTCAAATCATGTTTATATGCATTATATTATCCCATCTGCTTTTCATCACAACATTTTGAGGCATTCAAGTGGGGAGAATAGCCCTCATTTGACCAGAAAGGGAACAGGTTCATAAACCAGGGCTTCACAAACTTTAATGTTTATATCAATCATCTGGGGCTCTTGGGAACTTGCAGATCTGTGTTCAGTAGGCCTGAGCGGGGGAGGGGGACCATATTCTGCATTTTAAACAAGGTTTCAGGAGATGTTGATGTTGCCGGTCCAGGAAACACACTGTGGGTAACAAGACCCTAAAGCTTAAGTTCCTTATTCAAGGTCACACAGCTAGTAAAAGTTATGATCAGAACCAGGTGCTCTGACTTCAACTTGTTACACTGGGTAAGCCCATGTTGCTATGACGACTCACTTTTTTTTTTTTCCATATTAAGAATTACCTTGATTTTCATGTTGTTTGAATTGTATGCAGGGAGTGAAAAGCGAAACCATAATCTCTTTGTGGTTCCTCTGTCCTACTTAAACAAAAAATTTATGTAAACCACTGAACCATCCACAAAAAAACAAAGAGATCCTCAACCAAATAAGGAGGCTGCTGGTGGCATCTCTCTTAAGGCTCGGAAAAAAGCCCCCACATCTTCCCTTGATACTTTAAGTATTATATGCTTATTGTTTTAAAATAGGGAAAATATAGAAACACTAAATTAGTATTTAAATCACCTGGATTCTATTATCATTGATAACCACAGTGGATATTTTGTTCTGTTTCTTTTTAGCTTTCCAGTGTATATCTCAACACAGCTGTGATCACAGGGTACATTTAACCCTATATTAATAACTAATTCCCTTCACTCAATTTATACAGTGAACATTGATATTCCTCAGAAACATCATTTTAAATTGCTACATACAATACATCCTAGGGAGGCATCAAAATGAATGACACATGACCCCCATGATTGGGCATGTAGGTCTTCCACGACACCCCGCAGGCCATGAGCTGCCTGAGGCTGAGTTTCTTGGGTGCCATGCCATTCATCTTGGCTGTTGGTAGCCCCTGTAACAAAGTTCTGCCTTCTGTCAGTTTGTAAAGGGAAGAGAAAGGACGGTGGGGGTGCGGTACAAAAGCTCTGAGCATTCCATGGCCACCTTTAGCTAGCCTGAATAGAAGCTGAACCTGGGTCACCCGAGCATCTTTAAGCCTCTGTATGAAAGGAAAACCAGACCAGAAGGACCCCTTTACAAGGATCAGGTGTTTATCATATCAAGGTGAGCTGAGGCACAGAGAGAGGTTGTTAGGAGAGCATTTGCTCCTTTTGGTTTGAACATGGCCATGACGACTGAAGAGACAACTAGCAGCACTGAGCATTTTACAACAGCATCTTATTTGCTCCTCACAAACCCCCATGAGGAAAGCGTTAGTGTCCCCGTTTCAGAGATGAACAGATGGGACAGAGGAGGTAAGTCACTTGCTCGGGTTATGACAGAATCAGGTTCTGAATTCAGGTCTGTCTGTAGTCACTGCTTTGATCATTCTATGGCCTTGAAGTACTGAATGTGAAGCATCTAACACATGCAGGACATTCAATGTGTTTGGAGGCTCGATTTTGTTTCAGGTTTGACTTTCCCATTCTCTCAGGCATGAGTTATAGAATCAGGCTGAGTGTATATCTTGTGCGCACCTCACAAGTGGCTTCCTGACCGACTCACAGGGCACCCAGAGGCACTGGTTCAAATTATTTACAACACTGGCTTTTCAGAACTGGTTCTGGGTCAGTATCTTTAGAGGGGCAAAAGGCAAATGCCTCCCAAAAAATCTATAAACAGATGATTTGAATAGACAAACAGGAAAATATTTTGCTTTCTTTTGAAATGGAAAAATGGAAAAAATTTGAAATGGAAAAATCTCTTTATAACATGGCTGTCACTGTGTGAAAATGGGATGGAAAACCAGCATGGTGCAGAGGAAAGGCTGTCAGAGCCGCTCCCAGTTCTGCCCTAGCTGGCAGTTAGAGTGCACCAGGAGTAGCTACCTTGCTAACTTAAAAAGGTTTTAAGGTTGTTAAGACTCAAAAAGGATAAGGGCTATTATTCGCTTTTTGAAAAGTACAGACTTTCTTTTTAAGCCTGCTTAAGATTTCATTATTCTCCTCATTGTCACATCGCGTGGACCTCCCTTTCCTGAATTTGGGAAGTAGATTCAGGTCACCCCAGGCCCCTGTCAAGCAAAGGGCATCTGCAGAGGGTAAGGAAGGTCAGAACCAATGGTAAGATTTCCTGTTCACAGTGTCCCAGCCACTGTCTGGCTCTAGGACCTGGGTCTCCACAGGCTTTGAGAGATGACCCAGACCAAGCAGAAGCACATATAAATGTAGTGGAGGAAGAGCTCACCGTTTCTGCCTTGAGAAGGGTGAAATGCATGTCACCCTCACTTCCTAGAGGCAGAAGGAAGCCCAGACCCAACACTATCATTCTGAAGTTTTTTCATAAAGCCTCCAATATGCAAGCACTAGAGTTCCATGCTTTACTAGTTGGTCATTTCTAGAACAGAAAGATTGAATTGCAGGATGTTGCTGGTTATGACCAGAAGTCAGATTTATGTGTTAATCAGTGAAATAAAGAACATAAATACTATAGTTGGTGCATACAATTTACACCAAATTTTGGTACATACTGAATGCATTTTGGTACATACTGTATTATACTCATGCTATGATAAACTTTATAAATAATTTTAAAGTCTTTGCCATTATTAATGGCATGTTATAATTTTTCTTCTCAAGTGGTACATGAAGCGATGGTGCATTTTTCAATGACAGATTGGTGAAATATGGTTCATGTGACTTTTAATGGAAATGACAGCTGGCTAATTCATATCATTTTGAACCCAATGAAATACAGTATGTGTAAAGTCCTGATAATAATTTCCATCTTGCTCAACTTGTATGATCACAGGCTAAAGGAGTGCTGAAAACACCTCTTGTTCCTACTGTGTTCTATCTCATCAGTTCTCAAGCTTGGTTGTACAGTGGAATTATGAGAGCTTATAAAATACTGATGCCTGGGTCCTGCCCCTTGAGCTTGACTTAGTGGACCTGTGGGCATTAGGAGATCTGGCAGGTGACGTGAATGCATTTTCAAGTTTGAAAAGCCCTGCTCTCTCATTTTAAAAGCATCAACTACTCTGGCTAGACCCCTGGAAATCATACTAGAATCTTGTCTCCATGTGGCTCTGGAGTTTCTCCTTTCTTCTTTCTCCCCATGTCTCACCTTGGTTTAAGCCCCATCCTACCTGCTCCAAATCCTTGCCTCCTATCTCTTGCCTGGTTTCTGAGGTTTTATTTTTTCAATCTGTAACCACACTGCTGCCAGAAAGACTTCTCAGTCATTAACCTAATTAAGCCCTGATTTAGTCTCCTCTGGCTAAAATTAACCTCCTTTGCAGGGCGCACAAGCCTTTTCCTGACTTGGCTGCTGCCCATCTCCCCGGCTCTGTCTGCGGGTCCTCCCAACAGAGCACCCCAGTGCTCCTGGGAAAATGAATGGCTCCAGTTCCCAGAATGCATCACTCTCTTTTGTCCATTTATGTCTTTGTGCTCAGTGTTCCCTCGGCCTCCATCTCTCCTCACACAAAAATTCTTCCTTGCCTTTCCAGCACAGGCTTTCCTGCAGCCCTTTCTCCCAGTGTAAAGAGATGTGCCCTCTCCTCTCATCTCTTCACCACCATGCTTATCGTGTTAGTCCTGAGTGAGGCCCACCAGAGCTTTTTGATGGTGTAATTTGGCAGGGGGTGGGGGGTGCTGCATCTTATGGTCCTTCACATTTCTGGCATTCAGAACAGAGTCTGGTTCTGTGATTTAAGTAGGTGAGTGACTGCCTTTGTGACTGCAGGGTGCACGCAATAGGAGCTCAGGAAAGGTTTAAGATACTTCAAGAAAAGGGGAGGGGGTAGACAAAAGAAGATTGACAAAATGTTGATAATTATTGAAGGTGGGTGATGGGTCCATGGGGATTTATTATACTATTTTCTCTGCTTCTGTTTGACATTTTTTCATAACAAAATAGAAAATAAAATGCCTTTGCTTGAAAGGATGATTTAAAAATTGAGAGAAATGGAGGTCTGTTCCCTTTTGCATCTGAGAGGTGGTGCCAAGTCTTTTGGGCTGAGAGGGAACTTTAGCCTAATTTGACTATGAGAGTCTTTAATAACAGTTCCTGGGAATTCCCTAGTGGTCCAGTGTTTAGGACTCTGTGCTTTCACTGCTAGGGGCCTGGGTTCGATCCCTGGTTGGGAAACTAAGACCCTGAAAACTGCATGGCTAATAAAAAAACTACAAAATAAGAGCTCCTGACAAATGGGTGATGTTTGCAATTAACAACCACACTAAATCCTTACCTTCTTTATTTTCCTTTTTGTTGTGTTTCTTCAACCAATCAATATTTTTTCTGATGGCTTCCAAATAGGCTTCTGTTTTCCCTGAAAAAGTTAAAAGGACCTATATTAAACACTCATAAAAACCACCTGCATCTCTTTGTAAATATCACACTTCTGTTAGAGACCAGGAACAAACATTGGACTTATCGAGCACTTGTTGGAGAGTGTCCCTAACAGGGATAAGCATCCAGGAGGCAGGTCCAAGTTGGTAACAACAAGGGGCCATTATCCCCCACACACAAATAAATACAGTTTATCTTGGCAAAGAAGAGTTTGATTCAGTTCACTGGATGGGTTGGTTCCTACCAGGCTCAGATTGGTTCATTTCCAGTTAGGGATGGTTCTTTCAAACTAAGGTGTATTATCGGGTCAAGAACTGAATCAGAGTGGCAGATACTTAAGAACTCAAAACCAAATAAGTGATAAGTCCAAGTCTATGGCTTTGGATAAGCTGCACATAAGCCTTTGTCCAATCTGGGAGGGAGTGTGTAAACACTCAGATGAAGAGGAGACCTGGACCTCATTCCAAGGCTCGGATAGAGAACTTTAGAACTCATTCTAGTATTAATAAAACTCCCCTGGATGTAAAACTCTCTGATAGACTTTAAGTGTGGCAGGAGGATATGGGCATCACTGAAGTATCCGCTCTGTGACACACTTAAGATGCACTGCTGTCTGCAGTGTGTAGGTATTATCATCAGCTTAGAGATGAGGAAACTAAGGCTCAGAGAGGCTAAATGATTTCCTGAGGCCATACAGGAAATAACAGAGCTGAAATTATGACTCTAGTCTGGCTAAGTTTCTGCCACCTGCTACTTATCTAAAAGAAAAGACTGTATTCAGACATAGACACTGATGTAGCCTTGTTCTGTATCAAAGAGTCAACCATCTCCTTAATCAGGTGAGTCCCTAATGCTTAGAGTGTCTGCATCAAGAGATCAGGGGACCTGAAGAATACTGGATGACCCAAGGAAAAAAACGCCTTTAAAGTCCAGGGCCTTTGCAGAAGCAATAGATGCCAGGGCTCAGTGCGGGCACCATCTGTTCTGAACCCTCTTTGAGCCCTGTTACCTCTGGTTTCCTAACCAGACCTCTTGGTTGAGCTTCCTATACTACGTGCTTACTATGTACCAGTGGCTGTGTTTTGTGTTCCCAAATACATGATTTCTTTTACTCATCACAAACTTTTGAGCTAGTCCTATTTAATCCCCATTTTAATAGGTGCAGAAACTGAGACTTAGAGACAGAAAGTAACATGCTGAAGATCACAAAGCTAGTAAGAAGTAGAGCCACGTTTGAAGCTGGGAACATCTGACTACAGTCCATGAATAGTAACGTTGCCTTAAGATTTGCTGATGTTTCAGTTTCCACTACATTCACCTAAGTGACTTCCTGAGCATCTTCCTGATCTTGTAAGCGCACTCTTACCTCCCCCCTGGGTTGCATGTTAACTGGTCCCCAAAAAAGCACAAAGAAACTCCTTTGCAAAAAGAGATAAGTGAACAAAAGAAGAGAGTCACAATTTCTAGTCCCTATTCATTTCAATTGCCTGTGTAGAAAAAGCCTTGATTTTAATTCTTTGCTTTTAAGAATGTTAAAGCACATGAAAGACCAATGTCCACCAATGGATGTCATAACATCGTAACACAAAGAATGTAAAGATTTTCACTGTCTATTGCCCTTTTGTAAGAAGAACATCTGGATTTGGTAACAACAATAACAAAACAAACAAACAAACAAAAAACAAAAACCATTGTTCTCTATTTTGTATTAATTCTGTTAGAAAAGGCATTTTGAACAAGGAAAGAAATCTTAGTGTAGACTATTTCTGGAGAACGCAATTTCATTATTTTTAATGAGTTTAAATCAAATTAGTGTTTCTCATAGGGTTTGCTTTAATGAACAGTTAATAATGATTTGTCATTAGCACATCAGGTAATTAGAGTTTCTAAAACATTTGAGGATGTGTGAAAACAGTCTTGTTCTTTGAATAATTTTAAGCGTTCTTCCCACAATCTTACCTGTGATATCATATCCTAATATGGAGAACTTATTTTTTAATTTTTTAAAATTTATTTTTTTTGAACCATAGTTTTACAATGTATTAATTTCTGCTGCACAACAAAGTGATTAAGTCATACATATACATACTCTTTTCTATTACTGTTTATCACAGGATATCGAATATAGTTTCCTGTGCTATACAGTAGGACCTTGTTGTCTATCCTTCCTATATGTAATTGTTTGCATCTGTTAATCCCAAACTCCCAGTCCTTCCCCTCCCCCCGTCCCCCAGCAGTGGCCCCACATCTGTTTTCATGTCTGTGAGTCTGTTCCCGTTTCATAGATATTTGTATCATATTTAGCTTTCCCATATAAGTGATATCATACAGCCTTTGATTTTTCTCTTTCTGACTTCACGTAGTATGATAATCTCTAGGTCCATCTGTGTTGCTGCAAATGGCATTACTCCATTCTTTTCATAGCTGAGTAGTATTCCATTGTATGTGTGTACCACATCTTCTTTATTCATTATCTATTGATGGACATTTAAGCTGTTTCCATGTTTTGGCTATTGTGAATAGTGCTGCTATGAACACTGGGTACATGTATCTTTTTGCGTTAGTTTTCTCCAATATATGCCCAGAAGTGGAACTGCTGGATCATATAGCAGTTCTATTTTTAGTTTTTTAAAGAACCTCCAAACTGTTTTCCATGGTGCTTGCACCAATTTACATTCCCACCAACAATGTAGGAGGGTCCTTTTCTCCACACCCTGTGGGAGCTTATTTGAGAAAAGGAGTATCACAACTTAGTTTCTGTTTATATATTGCATTAAAAATTCTCAATTAGAGTAAAATATAAATATGAGGTTTTGACCATAGTGTAGCAGACACTGTTGATTCCCCACCCTCATGCTTCTGTTATTCCAGATATGCTAATATAGGAGCCCTCAGCTAAGGGTGGACAGATTTGGCAGATATACACCCCAGCTTCCTTGGGCTCATTCCACATGGTCCCCAGAGGTCTGAGTCTCACTGCCCACAGTTGAGTCTGCTCATTAACACACTGTAGTGGCTCCTTTGCCTCCCCTGTCATAGACCTGTCCCTCAATGGAGCTTCCTGAGGTCACCTCCCAATTAAAACTTCCACCTCAAATCCCCTTCTCAGCATCTGCTTTGAAGGGAACCCAACCTAAGACAACTGGAAACAGGGAGACCCAGTATCATCTTGTCAGGTTGGTTTTTGCTCAATGACCAATAACCTATAAAAATGGTGTTGAATTTTAAAAGTATGAAATGCATGAAAAATTTTATTCACCATATTAACATTATCAACCCACAACAAAGAAGGAATTTACTGCAAATTAAAGAAAACTAGACTGTAACCCATTAAAAGGCATCACTTTGCACAAATTCTTTTGTGTTTTTGTTTGGTAATCTTGGGACTTCCCTGGTGGCTAAGACTCTAAGATCCCAATGCAGGGGTCTTGGGTTAAATCCCTGGTCGAGGAACTGCCACATGCTGCAAATAAGAGTTCACATGCCGCAGCTAAAGATCCCGCATGCCACAAGGAGGATGGAAGGTCCCACATGCTGCAACTGAGACGAGGTGCGGACCAAATAAAGAAATATACATTTTTGAAGAAGACTACTATTCTGTGGATCATAACATATGGATTAGGATAATTTCCCTAACTTAAAATGGAACCCCCACCACCACCCTCATTCCCATTTTCTGCTTTATTTTTATCCGTAATATGTATCACTTTCTATCATATCATATAATGTATTTATTAAGTTTATTATTTATCTTCCTCCCTTAGAAACAGTTCTTGTTTGTTAATGTACCCCCATGCCTAGAATAAAGCTTGACACATAATAATAGACACTCAATAAATATTTGTTCAACAAGTAAATGGATGAAGCTTTCTTATATAGAACTAACCATAATCAGAAGATTGTTTTGTGAGCATGGAATCCAAACCAGGGAAACTACAATTTTAAAGAAGAATAAACTGTATAGGTCTTCCTCCCTCCCTACCTTCTTTCCTTCCTTCTTCAAAATATGAATTGCTTATTTACAAGACTTGAAATTTAATGGTTCTGAATTTAAATGGTAGTTACATCAGAAACAATTTAAAACACCTATGAATGTGCTAAACAAACTATATTCACATGGCATTTAATCTTCACAGGGCTCTATGAAATCAGCGTTATTGGTCCCATTTCACCCATGAGGAAACTCTGGACTAGAGAGGGTAAGTGATGTGCCCAAGCAGACAGCTGAGTAAGGGTCAGAACCTGAACCAGAATGAATCTGGGGCCTCTATGAATGGAACTGGGTAAAATTCACCCTTTAGACTAGAGATTTAGTGCCTGTTGTTGTCGTTACCAAACTGGCCAACCAACAGGCAATTTCCCCATCTTGGCTGCACATTGGATTCACTTGGGAGAGCTTTTAAACATCCTGATGCCTGGGTCAACTCCTCATACCAATTATATCAGAATATCTGGAGGAGGGACTAAGTATCAGGATTTTTTTTTTTTTTTTTTTTTTAACAATCCTGAGTCGATTTGAATGTGGGGCAAAGTTTGGAAACCACTTTCACTCGTACTGAACCCACCCCCCACCCCACCCCCCCAACTACATTTGCTTGTGCACTGGAAAAAACAGGAATAAAAATCAGGTGTCTCTCTCCCCAGAGAAGCAGCTGGTTCCTATTTACATTTCCTCTTCTCAGGAGCTGTAAAGCAGATCTTTTATTTACACAGTGTGCACTGAAAGCCCATGAGAGTCCACTTTGGAAAGCTGGCCTATTTTCAAATTAATTTCAGCTTCCTTTGGAAAAAAATAGCTCATGGCTGAGGTAATATGGCACAAGCCTTAAAACATATGCTGAAGCAGATGGGAAGAGGGCCAGAGTCAAGATGTAGCCCTGCTTTTCTGACTGTTCTGATTCTCAGCCCTGCAAGAGAAATATCCTTATATATAGATGAATTTGTTCTGATTCTGACATGCTCCTGTGATCTGCCAACATCACCCTCCAAAAAAAAAAAAAAAACAAAAACCAGCAAACAAAAAACCCAATTCTGTAGAAATCAGTATGTTTAACCTACTGAGTATTGGATATACTAAAGATATTAGATGTTCAAAAACAGTTCTTGTGAAAATTGATATATAGCTTAAAATTCTGTGCAGTAAAGATTGTACAAGTACAGGTTTGAACAGAGCAACTGATAGTGGTATCATGGATGCCAAGGTGGGTCCCAGAGCCATTCAGTTAAAAAATTTCAGTGGGAATTCCCTGGTGGTCAATCCTGGAGATTCCTGGGTTCAATCTCTAGTTGGAGAACTAAGATTCTACAAGTTGAAACACAAACAAAAAACAAAACAAAAGAGTTTGTGCAAAGTGATGCCACTTGACATGCCTGCAAGATGCAGCATGGGATGTTGGGAGGGATGAGCAGTGGTGGAGTCAAGGGACAGAGGTTCAAGGCCCAGCTCTGTCACTGTTTGCCTATGAGCTCTTGGGTGAGTCAGTTCATCTTCTGAAACTTGGTTTGCTGCTGCGGCTAAGTCGCTTCAGTTGTGTCCGACTCTTTGCAACCTCAAGGACTATACCCGCCAGGTTCCTCTGTCCGTGGGATTCTCCAGGCAAAAATACTAGAGTGGGTTGCCATGCCCTCCACCGGGGGATCTTCCCAACCCAGGGATCAAACCTGCATCTCTTATGTCTCCTGTATTGACAGGTGGGTTCTTTACCACTAGTACCACCTGGGAAGCCAGAACCTTGGTTTACTTATTTGTAAATTAAGGAGTGAATTCTGAAAAGAAGACTTGTGGTTTCTAAACATGGGGAGAAATTCTCTTTTGCTCTCCTGCACAATCTTGTGTTGGTGGTAGGTCTCCGGCCTGTCTGAGCTCCTGGCACATTTGCTGACTCACTGGGAGAAGACGGCTTCACTATTTTTGGTCCTTTCTAACAGAATGCCTTGGGGCTTGCATAAAGGCATGTATTTTCTCCTCTTATGTTGCTTTAAACACAAAAGCATCCCCATGAGTTAGTCGACTTTATTATCAATTTATTAAATAAGCTGCTTTCTCTTTTTTGGCTTCTGTAAGGAAGATAGGGGGAGTGGTAGGATATTTAGGGAAAAGTTATCTTAGAGATCATCTTTTTCAACTTAATTCCATTATCTAGCCATAAAATTGACAAATGATAGCACTGGAATGAGTTTATGGGTATGGTAATGCTTATTTCACCCCTTGGATGATTTTAAAAAAGATTTTCAATGACTCATAGAGCAAAAGTGAAAGAGTAAACATCAAACTGGCAAAAAGAACCACAATTAGATCATGGAATAAACTTTCAAAATTCTTTGGTCTCCAGAGAGCAATTTAATTGAAACATTAGGCACCTTTATAGATATGGCTGAAATTGGAGTAAATTTGATTTCACTGGCATTTCTCTATATTTAGGAATAATGATTAGATCATTCAAATAACTGCATCAACTAGAAATCAGTATCTTAAAATATTATTCTTAGTGTGAGTCCCTGTAGAAAGCAAGAGTTTGAATAGGCTATAATATTTATAAAGATGGATAGATTATATTCCATCACTGGCAATTAAATAGGATTTTTTGCATTAAACTTGAAATGCATGTGAACTTCTTTATAAGTTGAAGAGTGATATAAATGTATGCTATTTTTGTTGTTTTGGTATTGTTCCCTTTCCTCACAGGAAACCATCTTGTGCATGCATATGCTTGGCATGGTTAATCAATATTTGCTGTCGTTAGATGGAGCCATCGCCCCATGTCACAAGACCAAAACAGACTCCCTAAAGATATTCCTGCCAATGTGTCCTGTTTCTAATTATTTCCTTAAGTGGTTTTAGCTGAGCCATTACCTCATTTCTCGTTCTGCTCTGTGAGTCCTCCAGCTTTCTCTCTGAAGGGAGCCTATTGTATACACTCGTGACTCACATTGCACTTGCCTACATATGACTTAAGAGCTATTCTTAGGTAATTTCAGAGCTATCTGTGTCCTCAAAGGCAGGCATTGGTCCTTAAATTCCTTCTGCAGCTTTCTGAGCATAGTGGGCCTGCTATTGGAATAAATGTTTATTACTGAATAAATGTCTCAGGAAATCCAGCCAACCCTGCCTTTGCCCACATGAATTCTTTTATTTTTCAACCTAGAGACAACAGGTGTTTTCTCACTGAGTTTTATATCAGAGAAGAAAAGTAGCCTTTGAGAAAAGTACAAATAAAGCAACTATGAATACAAAGATGTATGTCATAATATGTCCTTTCGGGCATTAATTGCATTTTTTCCAAGAAATGTTGGCCCTTGGCTTAAGTTCAGTTTGGCATTCTCTAAACGGTACTAGAATCGGTTTTTCTTGTTCCAGAGTAAAGAGGATAGCATGAATAAATTAAGTCTCTAAATAATGGAGCATGGGGGTTGGGGATGAATTTTAGCCCTGAATCCCTACTCTTAATGTTTCAGGAGAGCCCATTACAAGGGTTCAACACTAAGTGGATGGAGTTTTAACCTTCTCTCTTCCCATTATTACCGAATGGAAATCCTAAGTAGAAATCTAACCTCATCATTAGTCTCCACTTACATCCTAAACAGGAAGTAGTGAGCTGCTGCTGCTGCTGCGTCACGTCAGTCATGTCCGACTCTGTGCAACCCCACAGACGGCAGCCCACCAGGCTCTGCCGTCCCTGGGATTCTCCAGGCAAGAACAATGGAGTGGGTTGCCATTGCCTTCTCCATTGTGTGAAAGTGAAAAATGAAAGTGAAGTCGCTCAGTCACGTCCGACTAGTAGTGACCCCATGGACTGCAGCCCACCAGGCTCCTCCATCCATGGGATTTTCTAGGCATGAGTACTGGAGTGGCTTGCCATTGCCTTCTCCAGTAGTGAGCTGCTACTGCTGCTAAGTCGCTTCAGTCGTGTCCAACTCTGTGCGACCCCATAGACAGAAGCCCACCAGGCTCCCCCGTCCCTAGGATTCTCCAGGCAAGAACACTGGAGTGGGTTGCCATTTCCTTCCCCAATGCATGAAAGTGAAAAGTAAAAGTGAAGTCGCTCAGTCGTGTCCGACTCTTAGCGACCCCATGGACTGGAGCCTACCAGGATCCTCCGTCCATGGGATTTTCCAGGCAAAAGTACTGGGGTGGGGTGCCATTGCCTTCTACCAAGGATCAACTCCTGCATATTCCTTTTTTTACATAATGCCTTCTTAAAACAAGCAAAGAGACCTGAGAGAACCCATTCCTAGGGATTTGCACAGCAATCCTAAAAGTGTTGTCCTAAGCAGTGAGCATGATTCCTAGATGATGGCACATGGTGTTCTAGGGAAGGACCGTCATCACACGTGGGTTGCTCCCAGAGGAGATGATTCAGGCACACTGAGCTGGAGTCCTTTGTGCTGCCCAATTCCTAGCTCTCCAGCTCAGGCCACAGGACCATTCTTTTCCTGGTTAGCTATCTTTCAGAAGTTCACCACTTATCCATTAGGATGGCTACCATAAAAACCAAACAAACAAACCCAGAAAATAAAAGTGTTGGTGAGGATGTGGTGAAATTGAAACCTTTGCACACTGTTGGCGGGAATGTAAAAGGGTGAAACCACCATGGAAAACAGTGGTTTCTCAAAAAATTAAAAATAGAATTATGTATATGCTCAGTTATGTCTGACTCTTTGCAACCCCATGGACTTATAACTTACTACGCTCCTCTCTCCATGGAATTCTCCAGGCAAGAACACTGGAGTGGGTAGCCATTACCTTCTCCAGGAGTTCGTCCCAACCCAGGGATACAACTAGGGTCTCCTGCATTGCCGGCAGATTCTTTACCATCTGAGCCACCAGCGAAGCATGTGACTTAATAATTCCACTTCTAGGAATATTCCCCCTGCCCAAATTAAAGATTTTTGATTCTTGAGATATTTGTATACCCATCAGTGCATTGTTTACAATGGCCAAAAGGTGGAAGCAACACAAGTGTCCACAGACAAACAGATGGATAAAGTGTAGTATATACCTTCAATGAAATATTACTCAGCCTGATAAAAGAAGGAAATTCTGACACATGTTACAACACAGATGAAGCTTGAGAACATTATGTTAAGTGAAATAAGCTGGTGGCAAAAGAATAAACACAGCATGATTCCACTTATCTGAAGTACCTACAGTAGTCAAATTCATTGAGACAGAACATAAAGCGGTGGTTGCCAGGGGCTGGAGAGGCAGAGGGAACGGGGAATTACTATTCAATGAGTGCAGAATTTCAGTTTTGCAAGATGAAAAAAGTTCCGGAAATGGATGACATGATCATAGCACAGCAATATGAATGAACTTAATGCTACTGAAAGTGAAAAGTGCAAGTGAAGTCACTCAGTTGTGTCCAACTCTTTGGGACCCCATGGACTGTAGTCTATCAGACTCCTCCCTCCATGGGATTTTCCAGGCAATAGTACTGGAGTGGGGTGCCATTTCCTTCTCCAGGGTGTCTTCCTGACCCAGGGATCGAACCCGGATCTCCCTCATTGTAGACAGACGCTTTACCACCTGAGCCAGCAGGGAAGTCCCAATGCCACTGGACTGTACACTTAAAAATGCTAGGCTGGCCGGGCTACTAGAAGAGAGTCTATGACTGTTTTTGAAATAAAGCAAGAGGAAGAAGAATACAAGATCCTTACACCTTTGTTCTTTAGCTCTTACCCCTGATTGCAAGCCCTATCTATATGATCCCCCAGGCCCCTCATGAAGCAGGGGCATAATTTTTGTGGTATGAGCCTACTGTGTTCTCCCTTCCCCTGGCTGACAATTAAAGCTATCTTTCTAGTTCCTCAAAAAAAAAAAAAAAAAAAAAAGTTGCTAGGATGGCAAATTAAGAAATGATTTTAAAAAGTTTACCACTCATCCAAAGTGGGCATAGGGTTGAGTGGAAGTATCAAGGCAGCATGACTGCTCACCGAATGTGACACATATATTACCAATCCCCCCTTTCCATGCCCATGACAAACACTATTAATTAATTAATCATTGCAACATTCTTTCCTCCTGAGTCCAGATGCAGCCTCATAACCTTTCCCAACATGGGCTATTACCAAACAATTAGAGTTGACATGTCAGCTATGGCAATGTAGAAGAAACTTGTGATGGTCTACAAAATCCAGCCTAGAGAGAAGAAAGGTATAATAATCTAAAACTTCATGAGATAGGAAAGATCAACATGAACTTCATATATTAAGAAAAAGTTCTTTTTTGGCCCTGTCTCAAAAAGTCCCAGCAACTGAAACACAAGCAGTACCCTTGGCCAACATCACCACTCATTTGAACCTGTATAACTTTGGTTTAATTTTCTATATAAAGGAACCAGAATTCTTTGAAGGACAATTGATTTCAAGTCTTGGGGCAGGGAACTTCAGAGTAGGTCTAGACTAGCCTGTTTAGGAATTCGTGATCAACAGATATGCACTACTATATTTGTTGCTACTGTTGTTTAGTCAGTAGGTTATGTCTGACTCTCTGTGACCTCATGGACTGTAGCCCACCAGGCTCCTCTGCCCGGTGGGATTTCCAGGCAAGAACATTGGAGTGGGTTGCCATTTCCTTCTCCAGGGGATCTTCCTGACCCAGGGATCAAACCCAAGTCTCCTGCATTGGCAGGTAGGTTCTTCACTACTGAGCCATCAGGGAAGCCCCCACTACTATTAATATGTATAAATAAACAATACAGACCTACTGTATATCACAGGGAACTATAGTCATTATCTTGTAATAACCTATAATGGAAAAGAATCTGAAAAGCATATACATATATATTTTGCTATACACCTAAAACTAACACAGCATTGTAAATTACTATACTTCAATTTTTTTTTTTTAAAAGATCCTTTTGTTGCTAGAGAGCATAGATGCTTTAAAAACCACTGGGTACAGTGCAAAAGGGACAAAGGAGGAACTTGGAGGCAGGGTTCCTACTGCCTAAGCTACACCAATTTAAACAGAAAAATCATCATCACCATTATTATCAACTGGAACAACTTACAAAAATGGAAAAACTTAATATAAAATATTAACAAAGAGGAGACTGGTGGGCTACAGTCCATAGGGTCTCAAAGAGTCAGATACGACTGAAGAGACATGGCATGCATGCATGGACGTTAACAAAGAAAGTAGTATAATCTTTTAATCTCTTAATATAAGAGAGATAGTTTGTACTTTTATTGCTGTTAATTAAGTTACAAGGTAATAAATAAATAGTTTCTTTTCTACTTAATATACAGACATTTTAAGCATGGGTCTATTAACAAGTATGAATGTGAACCTGTTTCTATCTGTATGAGCAGGAAAGATTGGGAACTTGTATGTGGGTCAGTCTCTTCAAAATTAAGAGCTAAGAGATGGTTGCATGGCATCACTGACTCAATGGACATGAGTTTGAGAAAACTCTGGGAGTTAGTGAAGGACAGGAAAACCTGGAGTGCTACAGTCCATGCGGTTGCAAAGAGTTGGACACAACTTAGTGACTGAACAACAACAAATATGTATGACTGAGTCCCTTCACTGTTCATTTAAAAGGATCACAACATTGCTAATTGGCTATATCCCAAAGCAAAATAAAAAGTTTTTTAAAAAAGAGCTATATCATGAACATGATATAGCTTTTGTGGCCTTACATTGCAGCAAGAAATAAGCAAAGTCTGTTAGTTCATTGCCACTAATGATTCTATGTACTAAACAATGAAAAAGGAGCCCAGTGATGTGTTTCCAGAGCATAAAATAGTTGAATGTCATACTTGCTACCTTCTCCCCCAACAGAGCAATGATCCACTCCCTCAGCTTCCAGGGAGTGAAACCTCTAGATGACCCTACTAATAAGATACAGATAAGATACAAATAAGATTCCAATTATACCAAAGAGTTCAATATATCATAATGACAACAACAAAAAAAAGTAGGTTTAAGCCATCTGTTCACAACTTCTGTTAAAGACACTGAGTTTCAGAAAAAGAATATCTGAAAAACAGATATAAATTTTCCATGATATAACCAGAACACTTTGTAATTAAAGGGGCTCAAAACACAGGACTATGCATCCAGATCCCACATAATGACCTAAAATCTGAGGGTTAATGATTTTGAACTTGCAACTTAACAGAGTATCTTTATTTGAGGATATGGTAATATGTCTCAAAACCTAGGAAGATTATATAGACTTACTAGAGCTGAATAAAAACTGAACCTCAGGAATGTGTAAAAATAAGGATAAAAACAGGTTTTATAATTACTGAGCTAGTTTAGTGTAGTGCTTTTTTTTTTTTTTTTTTTTTTAAGTATTTAGGTTATTTAAGGAAATTTGATATATCTGATTTATTTTTAAACAAGTTTTTGAAAGTTTCAGGTTGCAATCACTATAAATGATTAAGCAAATCTGCTTTGTTAAATCCGTAAGTTTTTGATGACTTTGTTGAATAAGTAGTATATGACTGTTTAGAGGAGTGTCAATTATGTTTAAATAAAAATTGCTTAATTTACAAATTCAGAAACTAGACATTGAGCAATGCACAAATGGTCATGAATGTTTCTCCCCAGGCACAGAAGCCCACTGGACACTAAAGACCATCAAAAGATGAAACCAATTTGCCCCCAGAAGACTCAAGGCCATTAAAAAAGATTTATGTTCAAATAAACTACCACATGCTGAATCTTTTCTAAACTACTACTGCTGCTAATTTCTCAGATTTGGTGGGACTTTGCCTTTTGGATCAAACTTCAAGTGAAAGTTTTTGCTTCCCCAATTTAATTGTCAATTTCATACCTTTGTGCTCATCTGTCTTTCCTCTTGGGTTGGAGTCATCATCTTTTGTGGAATCCTTCAAGGTTCCATATTCCTTTTCCATCTTAGCAGCTTCTTCCTTGGTACTGT
Source organism: Tragelaphus eurycerus (assembly GCA_935064755.1). Classification (NCBI taxonomy): domain Eukaryota; kingdom Metazoa; phylum Chordata; class Mammalia; order Artiodactyla; family Bovidae; genus Tragelaphus; species Tragelaphus eurycerus. The sequence goes on from CAKXYN010000008.1 coordinate 2,318,249, forward strand.
CTGTTTCTTCGTGACTCTTCTCTGATGGCACTGTAATCAGATTCTACACTGTTATAACCCTATGTCATGTATTAATTCCCAGTGTAGAAATAAATTTTATTGAAAAAGTATCGTTTGAGGTCAGATCATTTTTTGAGCTGAAAGGATCTTACTGATTACCTAGTCTGACTCCTTCCCCTCCCCATTTGACAGAAGAGGAAACTGAGGCCCAAAAAGGGGAGAGATGTGCAGAAGGGACGTGCTAAGCCATTGAGTTGGCAGAAGAGCTGGGCCAACTCCCAGTTTTTGGATTCCGGTTGTGTTTTTTTCATTCTACCACACTGTGTTATTCTCCTTATTTTAAAGTGAGATATGTCAGTTTCCAAAGTATTGAGTCTTGATTTCAAATGAAAATAACTGTAGTTGCCCCATCTCCTCAATGTTATTTTTGAAGAACACTCTGTTCGAATAACACATAAGGGTTTGGGACTGTGGCTGGACTTCTCTCCTGCCTCTTTCTTCACACTTCCTTACCCCTGGTCACCCTAACACAAAGAAGAGAGTTGGACCCTTGCTGTCAATAATAATCCTTGCTCACTTCTCACTTAAAATAACTATTTCTGGGATTTTCCTGGTGATCTAATGGGTAAGACCCCCTGCTTCCACTACAGGGGACAAAGATTTGATCTCTAATTGAGGAATTAGTATCCCCACAATTTGGTCACACAACATGGCCAAAAAACCCCTATATTTCTTTCTAAAAATGCTATATTGAATTAAAGAATCAAACCATGAAGTAAGGAACCCCTTGAAAACAGCTGTAATGCATTGCTGTGGTCAGTAAACTAGGGAACATCAAGCAGTCTAATGATAAGCTTTTTTTTTCAATAAAAGGTTTATTACTACAGAAAAGTAGGAAAAAAAGAAATCAGTTATTGTCTCATTTTGTAAAATATCCACTACTAGTTTTGTGGGGGTAGTGTATATATATATATATATTTTTGATGCATAATTTTTTCCTAGTAGTACGATTTTGCTCCTTGCTTTTGTCATTAGCATCATTATGGAACGTTTCCAGGTTACTAAAAATTGCTTGAAAACATCATTTTAAAGGGGTATGTATTCTATCAAATACATGTACATAATCTCTGTGGTAGGGACACAAAATTAAAGTATACACAAAATTAAAGTATAAGAGTTTGCAATCTTTTCTCTTTTTGCCCATCTTGCATCCCTGAAAGGCTACCCCATGGCATTTGACATGCTAAGCAGGGTGATGGGTGGAGATGCAGGGGTGAAGAAACCGAGACAAGGGCATAAATCATACCACACAGGGCACAGACTGTCCCAGAGGAGAGAGAAGGGGCCAGGAACAGGAAGGGAACAGCAGAGAAGGGACAGAGGGTTCCTGGACAGTGGTCTGGGTGATGGTGATCTGGGCAGAGAAAAAGATACCTAAAGGAGAATTTTAGAAAGGATTGTTTAACCTGTGACACAGTTCTCATCTTTACCCACAAACCATCATCTAAAAATCTTCAGTAAAGCCTTCATCTCTTTTTAGTGCTTCTTGGGATCAGATTCTGTAGTGAAACTGGCCAAGGTTATAGCTACTTAATCCTATGGTTGGATTTCAGATGTTCAAACTTTTTGAAATCTGTAATTCTTTACCAATATTTCTTGATGTTTATGATTTAGCCCTCAAAAGGGTTATTTTGCTAAAAGCTGGAAAATAAATAGTAAAATCATACCTGGGAAAAGTTTGCTCTTATTGTCAGTAACATTTTTTTCTAGTTTATTCTTGGTCTGAAGAGCAATTGTTTCATCCAGGTTTTCTGGAAGGGGGAGGAGAAGAAATAAAATGTTATGTCTTGAAATATGATTTCAATATTCTACTAAAAATGTTTAAATATCACTCCAATTATCACAATAGCAATTCCACAATATTAACAATGCTAGTTGACTTCTCTGGTGGTACAGTGGATAAGAATCAGGACACAGGTTCAATCCCAGGAAGATTCCACAAGCGAGGAGCAACGAAGCCCATACACCACAGCTACTGGGCTCTTGTGTCTAGAGCTTGTGCTCTGCAACAACAGAAGCCAGCACAATGAGAAGCCCACACACCACAGTGAAGAGTGGCCCCTTCTCATCACAACCAGAGAAAGTCTGCACAAAGCAAAGAAGACCCAGTGCAGCCAAAACCAAAATGAAACAAAAAAGCAAAACACTGCTAGTAAGATGCTTTGATATGGATTATATTTCTAGAAATCATTGACTCTCAGGATGGAAAGGCATATAATTAGAGGTCCTCAAGTTCAGCATCCTAGTCAGTTAGTTGCAGAAGTCTCTTCCACATTTCTGGCCAGTGCTAGAACACATCCAGGGTTGGGGACTGTAGTGAACACCTGTGGTTTTGGTCTACTCAATGCCTCCTGGTAACTACATCTTGATTTTCCTTTGGAAAGCCTACACCTCTCCCACTCTCAGCATATTTGGCTCCAGTGGTGGCTGAAGGGGCTTCCCTGGTGGCTTAGATGGTAAGGAATCTACCTGCAATGTGGGAGAAGGTGAAAGTCGCTCAGTCATGTCCGACTCTTTTGTGACCCCATGGACTATACAGTCCATTGAATTCTCCAGGCCAGAATACTGGAGTGGGTAGCCTTTCCCTTCCCCAAGGGATCTTCCCAACCCAGGGATCAAACCCAGATCTCCTACATTGCAGGAGGATTCTTTACCATCTGAGCCACCAGGAAAGCCCAGACCCCAGTTCAATCCTTGGGTTGGGAAGATTCCCTGGAGAAGGGGATGGCTACCCACTCCAGTGTTCCCGCCTGGAGAAATCCAAGGACAGAGGAGCCTGGTGAGCTACAATCCATGAATAACCCAGGTCTGCCTCCCCCATCCCTTGGGTTATATAGTTCAAGGAGAAGCAGATGACTCAAGCCAGGCCAGTGAGATGCAATGCTAGGAGAAAGATGTTCTCTTTCCATGAGGATTGGTATACCATGAAGATGTGAGCTTGAGGCTGTGCCAGCTATCTTGTTTCATAATGGAGTTGCTTATGTGGAATGAATTAATATTCAGAGAGTCAGTGAGATGGAGAAGAAACGGATTCTCACACTTTGGTGCGCTTCACAAACGTGAAGCTAGACTACCCCCACCCTTGGACTTTTTGGTTACATAAGGAAATAAATTCCCTTTTTGCATAAGCCAAACAGTTGGATTTCTGTCACTCAGGGCCCTCACTATGAGGCAGCTAGTTCTATTGTTAGTCTTAAATTTTTTATATTCATTAAGATAGAGCACTGTGTTAAGTTTAAGGTATACAACATGTTGATGTGATATACTTATATTGTGCAAAATGATTACTCCCATGAGTTAGCTAAGACCTCCATCATGTTAAGTGTCTTAAGGGTGAGAATTTCTCTACTCATATTAAGCCAAAATCTGTATTCTTGTCTTTGTCCTAATTCTGCTCTTTAGAGTAACATCTTATAGATGTTACCAGATAGGAATCTAGACTCTGACCACTTCAAAGCAGCAGTGAATTTGAATCCATACTCCTGGTAGTCAGTTTATTTAACCAGCCAGATATCCGTCTCACTAGTGGGACAGGACTAAGTGCAAACAAGCATTTCTTTACAATAGTCTACAAAGATTCCATTCTTTGTGTTACTTCGCCTCAAGAAAATTCTCTCTTCTACCCTACCCCATCCCTTTTTGAGATGAAAATCAGTATATTCTATTGTGTGATGCCTTCTGCTTTCTTTTCTGAAATAGCAACCACAGCTGGCGACCTTTGTAGTCACCAAATACTGTTGGGGCCAGAACAGACGTGTAGACCACTGATCATTGTCACATGCTGAGATGGAGGAGAAGAGGTTAGTTAATGCTCTCCCTTCTACCCATGCTGCATCTGAGCTCTCAGGGGTCTGAGAGTATACCTCCATGGCAGTGGAGATCAAAAGCCAACATGCTTGTACAGAAAATTCTTTACATATAACTCATTTTACAATTGTAAAAGTTATACATGAAAATGATAAAATTGTAAAGAAAAAAATAACACTTATTTTGCTCAGGTCATATTTTGGTATATTTCTTTCCAACTTTATGTATGTATGTCCATTTTTAAAAATATTTATTTTTTATTGAAGGATAATTGCTTTACAGAATTTTGTTATTTTCTGTCAGACATCAACATGAATCAGCCATAGGCATATATAAATCCCCTCTCAGTATATCCATTTTTTAACACCAAAATTAAGGTTATGTTCTAAATGGCTTTAAGCATCCAACAGTATATCATGAACATTTCCCTATTTCCATAGTCTTTGTAAACCATATTTATTGTTTATAAACATACAATTATTAAAAACACAAACATTAAAAATAAAATTTAATTTAAAATTCTAAGTAAGAATAAATAATTTAGATGGTCTCCTCTTGTGGGGTAGCAAGATTATTTCCATTGTTTTGTTTTTATAAGCCAGTGCTGTCCAATAGAACTTTCAGCAATGATGGAAATACTCATTTCTATGCTATTCAATATGGTAGCCACAGGCTATCTGTGGCCCTCAAATGTGTCTAGAGCAAATGAGGAACTAGATTTTAAATTTTGCTTAGTTTTAATTATTGTTAATTTAAAGAGCAATATGTGACTATCACATTGGACAGCATATCTATAAATAATAGTGGAATAAAAATAAAAAGGTCTGGGGAGGGGAATACGTGTATACATAAAGCTGATTCATTTCACTGTATAGTAAAAACCAACACAACATTGTAAAGCAACTAAACCCCAATTAAAAAAAAATACTTAATTTGTTGTAATTATACTCTTAAAGGGTAAGAATCAGTGTTCTTGCTAATTTGTGAACTGTAGTTCAGTGTTTACAACTTTCAAGAAAAAATAAAATCTTAAAAAATGAAAAAAATAGTAGAAATTTGTGGCAGATCTAATTTATTTTCATAGGATAAATGACTTAAGTGTGGAATTTCTGAGTCACCAAGTATTAACATGAAACAGTGATTGATTTGGAACAATGTTTTTGATCTACTATTAAGTGGGTCAAGTAGGCCACAAAGCATGGTGCGTAACTTGAGACCATTAAAAAAAATAAGATAAAAGAAAAAAATGACATAGGTATGTATGTGTGTACACACATACAGAAAAATATCGAGAAGGATATAAATCAGAATGTTACCTGGATGCTAGTATTATGAGTGATTTTTCACTGTCTTTTTAACATCTTTTTGCATTGACTATTTTTAAAGATAAATATATTCCTTTATAATCAGAATAAAAAGAGTAAAACTAGTTTTCATGTAGGAAAAAATGGCATTTATACAGAATAACTTTGGATTACTCTGTCCTACAATATTTTCTCTTCCATTAATTCTCCATCCCCTGTCAGTAAAGGGGCCCTGAGTTCATCTTGTCCAAAGGACATCTAAGATGAGTGGTATTTGTTAATTAACCAAACCAAAGCAGGAGAACAAAAGGCTTTTCTTCTTCTTTTCTTCTTTTAACAACCTGAATGCAGAATCAAAGATTGTTTCAGCTTATCTATAAAGTTCAAGGAATCAAGGGTTGACAAACATTTTCTATAAAGGGCCAAAGAGTAAATATTTTTGACTTTGTGGGCCATACAGTCTCAACTACTCAACTGTTTCTATAGCACAAAAGCACCTATGGTCAACACTAAAACAGAGGAACATGGCTGTTTCAGTAAAACTTTATTTACAGATGCTCAAGTCTGAATTTTATTTAGTTTTCTCATGTCACAAAATACTATTCTTCTTTTGAATTTTTTTCAACCATTAAAAAAATGTAAAAGCTATTTTTAGTTTGTGTGCTATACAAAAATAGGTCATGGGACAGACTGGGCCCATGAGCAATAGTTTATCAGCCCCTGATATAGGTAACAGAGTCTTTGATCTCACAGATACAAGACTGAGGTCCAGAAAGATGGATGCTCTCCTGGGCATGACAGACATGGTCTGAGGCAGAGCTGGGAGCAGGAGGCTGAGCTGCTGCTGCCCAGTCCAGTGCTCACCACACACAGACCCCACTGGTTAAAATCAAGACATTTACTCCCAACCATGTGAACACAATTGAAAAAAAGAAAGACAAATTTTATCTCTGAGAAAATGATTAGAAAATGTTAGTAAAACAGAATACAACAGAGGTGAAATGTTTGTAGTTGAACTGGATCTATAAAGAATTGAAAATGTTAGGTTAATTTTATTTGTATACATTGTCAAGCTGGGCAATTCTGGTAACCCAGATGAGTCAGGCTATTTTGGTATAAATGATCAAGTTAGTAAAATAATTATTCCCAATCTCTCATTCATTTTGGACAAAGAAAACTAGTTTCCACTGTGAAAACAAAAGAGTTAGGACTCTCACCAAGATAGGAAACACCTTCTTCTGGAGATATGGTGCCATATTTTACCATCATCTTCACAAAGTCAATCAAGGTTTTCATGATAGTAATCAGGGTTTCTTTCTCTTTTGCCTCTTTTTCTATATAAAAGGACAAAATAATTTTTTTAAATGGCATATAGTTTCATCTTTTAATGTTAATTTATGAAGTGCAGCATCTTATTGAAATAGTTCTCCCTACATTTATAGCTAAAATATATTTATGAAAAGCACACGTCTTGACTGGGAATATAGGACAATGTACTGATATACTTAATTTTTTCACAAATGAGTAATTATAACTTTTCCAAAGAGGTTTACCATAATCTAGAATATTTTATTGATAGAGTAGATGATATAGTTTGCAACCAGGAATAATAGAAACTCAAAGGAAAGTTAGAAGATTGGTAACCCAATAACCCTTCTCTACACTTATGTTTTTGAGGGCAAGAATGACCTCTTTTCATTAATCAAGCTTAATATTTGAAATAGGAACACACATGTATGTTTAGTTTTTAAATGCAAGGTTGATTTTTTAACAGGGGTATATATTGCTTTCAACCTTGATTTCGTTTCAAAGAATATATACAAATCATGAAAATATTCCAATGGTACAGAAGTAAAAAGTGAACACAATATTCTCTTCTTCCCCCTCCCCCCAATGCTTACTTCCTATGGGCAAAACCACTATAGATTAACTTCCTATAGATTAACCACTGTTAACAGTTTCTTGGAAACTTCATATTTGACATACTGTTCTGTATCTTGATAGAACAAGGTGACCAGTGATTCTATAGTAGTTCAGTGGCTGCATTAATTCTAAAATCAGGGGCAAAAAATCTATTTCCATTTTTGAAGAAAAGAAAACCTATGTTGCTAGAGGACAGCTTCGCTACTCTTTTTGCTGCCATGAAGGACTTTTTGTACATACTTCTTCCAGTCTTTCCCCCCAGCTTTTCAGCCTTCTCACAGATGGGGCTGGTAGCCAACAGCCATTAGTCTACATTTCTTGACTGATGGGCATTTGGAATCTTCTTGCCACTGCTTTGCAACAGTGGAAGGCAGAGACCTGGAAAACAGGCCTGGTTTATAAACTCCAACTATTCTAGGACTAGAGCTGTTCTGAGAGGTGGACTGAAGGGTAGGGAATAGGCGAGCCCACTGCTGGTTCTCACACTAAGCCACATTCTACAACCTAGTCTGTACCAGTGTTGAAGATACTTTGATTCTCTGTTTTATTATTTCTCAATTGGTTCAGACCTTGAGTGAAAAAGATGGGTAGTATCAAAGCCCTCAGTATAAGTATTTAAATTAAAAGTTTATAAAAATAAAGGCAAGAAGGAATGGGGTCAAGGAAACCGAAAAGATTAAAGCACATAAAATAAAAAAATATTCCATATGATGGAATCTGACAAAAACCATATAAAAGTCACAAACTTGGGAGAGAGGAAAGTGGGAAAAGAGATGGAGGAGAGAAGTCCTGGGAAGTGCAGGTGAACGATAACTTCAGCAGTCACATTATTTTCTCAAGATCATATCCATAAAAATATTTAGTATTATGCTGATGCACTTCACTGACAAGAAGTGACTCACCAAGATGACAGAGGTTCTGAGCTGGGTATCTGCCAACCAGTAGGGCAAGATGGCTCAGAATGGACCCTCAAGATGCATAAGCCCTGCAGACACCAGCAGGGGGGCTGGGTGCCATCTGGTCAATGTCTGGGACTGAAGGACAAAAGGATGTTCTCCAGAAATGAAAGCTCACTCTAAGGTCACTTCTTGGGAAAATACGTTACAATTACAGAAATCTTTATTACAAATGCTCAGTCTGGGGATGAATCTTTAAACAGGAGGAAGAAAAGCCATAAGTCAGTACAGGGCCTCCATCTAGATAATAACAACAGAGAATTGGCACATTATTATCCTCCTTGCAGATTAACCAAAAATAAACATGAACTGAAATCTTCAGTCAACTCATTTTGGTGCACTTAGAAAAGAGAACAATACATTAAGGATTTCATTTTTTAGAAAAGCAAATCATTTCCCAAGTGTGTTTTGAGCTCCTGACCTTCATTAGTCCAATGTTTAGTTCACTTCAATTCATTTGAAGACAAGTTGAAAATATTTAAAAAGCAAAATTCTATATCATTTAAAAATAATAAACTATGTTCCATACACTGTTCTACTAAAGGAGGAAAATAAAACCTTAAAGAGGTTTGCAATAAAAGCTTTGGCTGAACTGGGTCAGGCCGGGAATGCTCTCTGATTCATCCCTACATGGGTACAAGGTTCTCTCCAATACCAGGAACACAACATGTGTTCAATACCTGTTTATTGAACAAATAAATGAACCCTCTGTTAACATGAAGATTAAATTATCCAGAAATCCCACCTTTCCTGATTATCCTTTCCTAAATATTTCCATGATTAGTACACTTTTTTTGAAAAAAATCAATGAGAACTGTTTTCCTCGAGGCCGTAATATATGTCATTGAAGGTTGAATTTAGAAACTGAAAACAGGAAGAAAAAAAATCCACCCACACATTTCCTGGAATTACTGTTTCTGTTTCACATGATCAGAAAAAAATGTTTACCTGAATCAATACTTTTCAGTAGTGCATAGAAGTTTGGGAAATACTGGAGTTCCTCAAAGTTGTCTTCACTGTAGGTTTTAGTTCTCCTTTCCAAGCCATTTGTCAAGGTTAAGGTGTTAGATACTGTTTCATCATTTTCTCCATTAGTAAAAGCATCTTGAATTGTTGCCACTGGAGTCTCCAGTTGCGGGGAGGGGGGCGGAAATCAGTACAAAATAAACATTTTGTTAGAAGTAGTGGACAGTCATCTGTGATGCTCTTGAATTTTAAAGTGCACGAACTCCTCTTCCTTCACAAGATCAAACTCTTTTCCTGGCATGTGGGCATCAAGTCACATGGGAAGGGCATTGAGATTTAGAGACAGGTGCTTTACCTGAAGACCCAGAATCCTGCTCCAGGGAGAATAGGTAGGTTCCTGTTCTGGCCAGGTTTCCCTTCACCAATACTCATGAGTGTTTTCTCATAAAATTGCCTTTCACTAAGGAAAGGAACTTTGAGTTTAGAATCTACCAAGAGGGATGGTGCCAAGATACAGGAAAGCCTGTCACAATGTCTGATAGTAGCAGAGCATCATACCTTAGGGATTTCTGGGTGACACTTTAAAGCCTGTCTGGGAGGGTACACAGGATTTTTTCCCAGACCTGATGTGTAGACAGTGTTCCCTATCTTAACGATCCATTCTCCACTTAGTGAACTAGGCAGAAATGTAAGAGCTTTGCTTGCCTCTTCCTCTTCATTTCCCTACATTTGATCCATCAGTAGCCTTACTGGCCACACTTTCTAAGTTTATCCCAAATTTGTACATTTCTTTCTTCACTCCCCCACTCTAGTCCAAGCTACCTTGACTTCTTCCCTTCTAACTGGTACACAACTACCTTCCAATGTATTCCCATCCCTGCATTTTCCACGTTGTAGCCAAGGTATTCTTTTTTAAAAATATGTAGTAGCTACACTGTCTGGTTTCAGTCATTTGGGTACTCCACACATCCTTCTCTTTGTTGCCTTTCATGTTCACAAGTTACCTCCTATTCAATTATTAACAAGTCCCGCTCTTGTTAATTCCTATTCAGTTTAGTTAATGCCTAACTTCAGTTTTTGGTTCAAGTCACCTCCTCCAGGAAGCCTCCACAACCTCAGTCCAAGACAGGTTCCTTTTTTATGAGGTTTTACAGAACCATGTTTCTTTTCTCAGAGCATTTAACACAGTTGCAATTAAAATACATGACTATTTGAAGACCATCTACCTCTTTCTTTAGACTTTAAGCTTCATGAAAACAGGGATTATACCTTTATAAATGAGCATTGTAACCCCAGTGCTTGGTACATAGGTGGTATCTCAATAAATATTTATTGGAAGAATAATTTTGTTTTCATTAATGCCTATGGATATTATAGAGATGAGAAGTAAGGAGTACATAATGGGAGTGAAGGAAGAAAATTGCTATGTCAGTTTTACTTCAGACTGGTAAGCTTGAGTGAAAGCCATAAGTTATGTGATAAGTCTAGAAAATTTTTTTATGGTAGGTGGATCTTCCAAAGCTCTTTTAAAAGATGACAGATGGTGGAGATTGGAAGTAGGGAGAACAAAGGAGAGCTTTTAACCTACCTAGTAAAACCAGAACAATTAATACCAATTTCTGTTCTCTGCTGCTGCTGCTGCTAAGTTGCTTCAGTTGTGTCTGACTCTGTGCGACCCCATAGATGGCAGCCCACCAGGCTCCCCTGTCCCTGGGATTCTCCAGGCAAGAACACTGGAGTGGGTTGCCATTTCCTTCTCCAATGCATGAAAGTGAAAAGTGAAAGTGAAGGCGCTCAGTCGTGTCCGACTCTTAGTGACCCCACGGACTGCAGCCCACCAGGCTCCTCCGTCCATGGGATTTTTCAGGCAAGGGTACTGGAGTGGGTTGCCATTCTGTTCTCTAGCCTCCCCTAAAACAGGACCATAAGTCTATAAGCCACTTTTCCCTTGTATTTGTGATCGGGTGTTGGAGGGGATGAGGAGTCATGGGGTGTGGGCACTCTGGTGGAGAAAATGAAAGGAGAGGTGAGGAGTTCGATATTCTCTTATACCTGCTATGGTTGGCTCCAAATAGAAGTTTAAAATAATTCAAGGAGGAGTGAATGATTTTAGTAGCTTGGTTAAGGCCAAGAAAAGATGAAGAGGAGTCTAGGGAGATGAAAGATGAAGGAATGACAAGTCTCAGTAAAGGATGACACAGACCCCTGAGTCAATGGAAAGAGGAAGCAGCAGGGGGTAGGGCACAGGGTAGACGGAGAGGCAGCATGAGGCAACTAGCTCTGCGGAATATAACAGTTGGTGAGGACTGCTGTGTTTAAAATGGATAACCAGTAAGCACCTACTGTATAGCACAGATGACTCTGCTCAATGTTATATGGCAGCCTGGCTGGGAGCGGAGTTTGGGGGAAAATAGACACACGTATATGTGTGGCAGTCCCTTTGCTGCCCACTTGAGACTATCACAAGATTGTTAATCAGCTATACCCTAATACAAAATAAAAAATTTTAAAAAAGCTGGTGTGGAAAAATATCAAATCAATCCGTGGAAAAATATCAAATCAATCCAGGTTTTTTTTTTTTTTTTTACTGGTGGGGGGGCTGTTGAGGGCAAATGATGACATCTACTGTGAACAGAAGTTGGATACCAAGAGTTGTGAAACATTTGAATCCAGTGCACTGGGATTATATGAATTGTATGTGAGATAACCATTTCACGTAATATGTGTTAATTTACTCTGGGGTATAAGGCATAATCTTTACTATGTAATATAACATGACTTTTTACATTATTTTCAAAGCAGAATTCATTTATATCTTTTAACTCATTAGTGTTTCATTAAAATATGCTTTAAGTGGACTAAAAATGTCACATACCCCAAATCTTATTTGGCACCAGCTAAATTATTAATTCGGAGAAGGCAATGGCACCCCACTCCAGTACTCTTGCCTGGAAAATCCCATGGATGGAGGAGCCTGGTAGGCTGCAGTCCGTGGGGTCGCTAAGAGTTGGTCACGACCGAGCGCCTTCACTTTCACTTTTCACTTTCATGCATTGGAGAAGGAAATGGCAACCCACTCCAGTATTCTTGCCTGGAGAATCCCAGGGACAGAGGAGCCTGGTGGGCTGCCATCTATGGGGTCACACAGAGTCAGACACGACTGAAGCAACTTAGCAGCAGCAGCAGCAGCAAAGTATTAATTATACAAGGATTGTATTAATTATGGCAGAAATTACTTATGGCAGAAAGTGAAGAGGAACTAAAAAGCCTCTTGATGAAAGTGAAAGAGGAGTGAAAAAGTTGGCTTAAAGCTCAACATTCAGAAAACGAAGATCATGGCATCTGGTCCCATCACTTCATGGCAAATAGATGGGGAAACAGTGTCAGACTTTATTTTTTTGAGCTCCAAAATCACTGCAGATGGTGACTGCAGCCATGAAATTAAAAGATGTTTACTCCTTGGAAGGAAAGTTATGACCAACCTAGATAGCTATTCAAAAGCAGAGACATTACTTTGCCAACAAAGGTCCATCTAGTTAAGGCTATGGTTTTTCCAGTGGTCATGTGTGGATGTGAGAGTTGGACTGTGAAGAAGGCTGAGCACCAAAGAATTGATGCTTTTGAAATGTGGTATTGGAGAAGACTCTTGAGAGTCCCTTGGACTGCAAGGCGATCCAACCAGTCCATTCTAAAGTAGATCAGTCCTAGGTGTTCTTTGGAAGGAATGATGCTAACGCTGAAACTCCAATACTTTGGCCACCTCATGCAAAGAGTTGACTCATTGAAAAAGACTCTGATACTGGAAGGGATTGGGGGCAGGAGGAGAAGGGGACAACAGAGGATGAGATGGCTGGATGGCATCACTGACTCGATGGACGTGAGTCTGAGTGAACTCTGGGAGTTGGTGATGGACAGGGAGGCCTGGCGTGCTGCAATTCATGGGGTCACAAAGAGTCGGACACGACTGAATGACTGAACTGAACTGAACTGTATTAATTATATACAAATCCAAGTACACATATCCATGCACATGCATATACACACATACATAATTGATGCATATGTATTTGCATATACTTACCACTTTCTCTGGTATTTTCCCAGTCTGACTCTCAGTCTTGCTTGTTGGTTTACTGAGTTCCTCTTCATAATTATTGGCTTCCTTAGAGATCAATTTTTGTAAAACCTCTGCAACTTCATCTTCCAGTGTGTGTGCCTGGCTTTCTGTAATCTGTTAAAAAAAAGTCAAAATATATATAACCTAGTTCTATTTTTGTGGTTTAAAAATACTAAACTCTTTAGCTGAACACATATTTTTAGAAGACAAGAGAATGTTCTGGTCCATCTTCTGAACGTCCCTTGTTTATGCTCCTAGTACACACTGACTGTCACAGTGACTGCCCAGCACTCCTGGGAAGAGGCAGTCTTTACTGTTGGAACCCACAGAAAACAATCCTCAAGTTGTTTCTCAAGCCTCAGGTGCAGGTCATGGTAGGCAACTGTTGAAACTGCAAATTTAGCGCCCTCCAAAAACCTGCCAGGATTGTGTTAATGTGCCTGAGAACCAAGATGGGGCAGGGGCAGGGGCAGATTAGATTGTGTAGGGCTTCCCAATCATTGCATGGCTTTGCACATCTTATATCTTTCTCACCTCACACATTTTTAAAACATTTCTGCTGGTTACATCCTAACCATCCTTCTAAACTCACTTCAAACACCTCCTCCTCTGAATCTTTTCCTTATTGCTTAACTGGATATAATCCATTTTCTGGCATACTAAATCATGTTGATGGTTCTTACACAACTTGTAGCATGAGAATGTGTGTACTTGTCTAGTGCCTCTGATAAAGCATAAATTCCTAGAGGGAAAAAATGGAGTCTTACTTGTCCTCAAAACTCATGGTGACTGGTATAAAGTAGACACATTATAGACATTTGGCTCTTTGAATCAAGTGGTTTGGCTTCTTAGAATGTCCCAAACTGTACGAATTTGGTTTGTTCTCAGGCATATGACTTACTAGGCCAAGATTCAGCAGTTTGGAAACGATCCTGTCAAATACTCCTCTGTCGTTTTCCTCATAAATCCTGGTAGCAATTTTCTGGACAATGTCTTCAGCAGTTAAAGGAGTGCCATCAAGTTGATGAAGGCCATCTGGATCATCTAGACAGAGCAATCACAACTTCATATTGTGGTGATCACAGGCTTGTCTCTTGGATTACATTCGATTTACAATCTGAATCTTGTACACTCAGGTATGTTTGGAATATACTTAAGGTGAGGCTTTGTCCATGTAAACTCTTGGTTTGCAATAAAATTTGACATCAAGTTAAGAATCTAGGATGGTAATGGAAATTCTGAAAGATTCTTATGTGATTATAAAAGGAAGATCTGAAGACAACACAAAAGGCCTCTCCATTTTTAGTGCTAATAGTACAAAAAGTAAAATACCAATAGATAGTATGCCTTATTGTTCAAAGCACTCTTCTATGTATTACATAACTTGATATTCGATTTCCACACAAGGAGTAGGCTGGTATTATCTGCACGTGTATTCCCTTTGCAGGCAAATTCCTGGGCTGGGGGAGGGGGAACCTGCCTCCACACCCAGAATCAAAGAGTATGTACTAAAGATTTTGTGACTTACTTGGAATAATGTTCACTTGTGAACAGGTATCAGGGCGCCTTTATGTAAGGCAGCTTAATGTGACAACTCTTTTCTCCAGAGAATAAGGAACTTATTTTATGTCCCTGAAATTTAAACTTTAAAATGTGATAACAGATTTGCACAAAACAATATGTAAATCTATGGAAACCTCTCCAGAGAAGCTTGCTGACATATGTGCTTGGCTTTCCTGGGAGTACGTTTGACAGTACCACTCAAGACTAAAGCAAGGGCCCATCCTGAGGAAACGGAAGGATACAGTAGGGTTGGTGGCAAGGAAGAATGGCACCATGTCCCACAGAGCACTCCCAGGAAGCAACTGGTCTTTTCAAATCTATATTACATCATTGACTCAATGGACATGAGTTTGAGCAAATTCTGGGAGACAGTAAAGGACAGGGAAGCCTGGAGCACTGCAGGCCATGGGGTAGCAAAGAGTTGGACACAAGTGAGCAATTGAACAACAACAGTCTATACCCCCTGGAACAGGATAGTCATATGTGCAAGTTTACAAGGCACTTAACTCCTCTTGTCACCTCTAGGCAGCCTGGAAAGATCAGAAATTTAGCTCCAATGATCTCTCTTGTTATTTATATATTCTTGGACCACTATGCTAAGTCGCTTCAGTCGTGTCCGACTCTGTGAGACCCCATAGACGACAGCCCACCAGGCTTCCCCGTCCCTGGGATTCTCCAGGCAAGAACACTGGAGTGGGTTGCCATTTCCTTCTCCAATGCATGAAAGTGCAAAGAGAAAGTGAAGTCGCTCAGTCATGTCCGACTCTTAGCGACCCCATGGACTGCAGTCTACCAGGCTCCTCCGTCCATGGGATTTTCCAGGCAAGAGTACTGGAGTGGGGTTTGGACCACTAAAAAGGAAGTTATTAACAGCATGTATTTCATGGGATTCTGAGGACCAAATGAGATAAGATGTAAAAGCACCTTTTAAGTTGCCAAGTATCATATGAAAGTTAATGTAGTTGTATTACTATGGACAGTGGATTTGCACCTGAAATAAAGGAACTGCAGTTATCTTCTAGAGAAAATAGACATTGAATCCCTAGCCAAATTCTGTCCAAAGAATTCTGAACATATTCACCCAAAGAAAGAAGAACCTAGTACATAATTCTATTCTGATTCTATTTTTTTATTCTGTAGCTTGTGGGGATTCATAGATTTTTCTAGACTCTGCAAAGACGGAAGGGTATGCAGCCTCAGGCAGAATATCATCTTTGTTGTTTGGAAGGAAGCTTAGGAAAGTGAGCAGGGTGATTAGCCATGGAGGGCTGGGAGTGCTCTGACAGTGTATTATTGCTGAATCGCAGGCCAAGCAGTAAGCTGCAAGGCCTTTGAGTTCTATGTACCAGAGTGACTAACAAGCAAGAAAGTCCCTTAGAAAACCCTGTAAAATCAGCTCCCTCCTGGCTGACTGAAAATTGGGTTCCTCATCCATTTTTTCCAGAGCAGAGATTCACTGTCACTTAGGTCTGATTTGTCCATTTGTGGGTTGCAAGTCAGACTCTGGGGAGTTAAGTGTAGCAGAAACTGCCCAGGTCTAGGGAAAGGCAGAAGAATTTATTTCCCTTCCCATTTATCCCTTGGGATCTGAAAAAGGAAGAATAGTGATTGCCTGCTGAAGCTGGAAAATAACTGAGATGGCTGCTTTTCAGTTCATTTAATTCACTACAGGGAGAGCATTAGCAAGACTCTAAAAAAGTAGCCTCTTTCCTCCCCACACTGCTGGATTCTCTGGAGCCAAGAATTCAGATCTCCCCTAGTGCAGGTTGGCTATGCTATGCTATGCTAAGTCACTTCAGTCGTGTCCGACTCTGTGTGACCCCATAGACGGCAGCCCACCAGGCTTCCCCATCCCTGGGATTCTCCAGGCAAGAACACTGGAGTGCGTTGCCATTTCCTTCTCCAATGCATGAAAGTGAAAAATGAAAGTGAAGTCGCTCAGTCATGCCCCACTCTTAGCGACCCCATGGACTGGAGCCCACCAGGCTCCTCCATCCGTGGGATTTTCCAGGCAAGAGTACTGGAGTGGGGTGCCGTTGGCTAGATGGGGTTAATAGCTGAACTGTGGGGCAGTGCTCCTTGCCTTCCGTGATTTCCCCTGCTCCTCCACAATGGAAAGAATTACTCAGAATGACTTCTCTACTGCTCATGAAGGGGTATTTCACCCTCCTATATAGACCTCAGAGGGGAAGCAAACATGAGTTCAACATTTATAACTTTTTAAAGCAGCTCCAGTTCTAAGTGGATATAAAAGGGCCTTGTTCCATCATCTGCCCAGTTGAGTTTGAATTTCCAACAACTAATATGGCACTTAACATTCATTTATTCAATATGTTAGTATTAAAATCTTAATAGGGGCTGAGACTGGGAATACAGTGATAAATAGTTTAGACATGGTCCCTAACTACACAGAGCTTACTGTCTAGCTCATAGTGTGATAATTAGTAATTTCTCAATGAATATTTGTTTGGTGAATGCACGGAGAAGCCCCAAAGCAATATTTCTTAAAATAAACTTGGAAAAATCCTAACTCACACATACTGCAGAAAACACCAAGAAGGAGACTTGTTGGGTTCTCTAGCATAAGCTCATTTAGAGGTTTCCTAAAGGTGTAAAAGTGTCCTGCAGAAGTTAGGCCCCTCGGCCTCTCTACTAGGGTGAAAGTTTGCATTGTCTCTGAGGTTCTAGTCACCTGGGTGGTCCCAAACCTTCTGGTTCCAGGATTACCAGGGTATGAGAGAAGATTAACAATTTACTCATAAACCATTCTCTCCAAGAATATTCTATATATATTCAAGTGGACTTAAAATGACTTCTAGGGCAAGCATAGAGCCATGAGCCTAGCATTTGACAGTTCAGAATCTATTTGGGATGTTAATAAAATGCTGAACAATGTTAAAAATAAGTTGCTCAGTTAGTGATCAGATCACAAACAGATCTACCTCTATCTGCATGCACAATCCATCTGACCAAAAAACAGACAAACATTAGATGATTTTTATATTTTTATTAAATGGTCAACTCAACCCAAGTGGTTGAATCTGTTTCACATGCAGCTGTATTCAGTACCCATTTATTGCTAGCCCAAATAGTTTAGGTTAAAAAAAGTAGAATTCAAAAAAACTTTTTCATGTAGTATGCAACATGAAATGTATAAAAATATAGACCATCCTTCCTACCCCATACATATACAACACAATTCTCCTCAAGCTATGATAGCCTATAAAAGTCTAATTAGTAGTTGTTTTCTGGCAGAGATAATCAGTATAGTTCTCTTGTGGCCCATGGAAGAGAATTAAGACACATAAGAAAATCTATAGTCACTCCTAAGAACCAGTACTCAGAATGGAAGACACACTGAGGAATTGAGGCAGATCTCAATGCCTCAGTACAATATTTAATTTATTCCCTCATGTATTCCCTTATTTGTGCATTTGTTCATTTATCAGTTCATGAGCTCCAGACACTGGGACTATAGTCTTTCTATTCTCACGGAGTTTTCAGTTTATTTTAGGATAAAAAGATAAATCATAAGTAGTCACACTCAGGGATGTAAAATTACAAACTGCAATCAGTGCCATGCTGGAAAGAAACAAGGTTTCTATCAGATCATGTGCTGGATAAACCAGAGAAGTAGACAGTCCATGTAAGACTGTAGATGACACATTAAGGTTATTAATGTGCACATATGGTTTTAACCTAAGAAATGGGAATCTATTAGCAGGTTTTATGCCAAAGAGTGACATGCTCATATTTGTGTGTTGAAGAGATCACTCTGGCTGCTACATGAATAAGCTGGAGGTGGTCAAGAGCGAATGCTGGAATATCCATTAAAAGATTTTGCTGTAGTTCAAGTGAGATATGATTGGAGCTTGGAAAAAGATGCAGGTGATTAGTAATAGAGGAAAAAAAATTGAGATGACACATAGGAAGTAAAACTGATAAGACTGATGGATTAGAATGTGAGGGGTAAGGAAAAATAATGGTTTGACTCCTAGATTTGTCTTGAAAAATAGGATGTATAGTAGTGCCTTTCCTAGAGGAAAGAGGGCCAAATTATAAGGTTTATAGAAATTATGAGTTTAACATTGGACATGTTAAGTTTGAGGTGCTTCTGAGACTTCAAAGAGAAGATGTTAAGTTGGTAGATAGTTATAGGTCTATAGTTCAGAGAAGTCTGGGCTAGTGATATGAGACATCAGGATATAGATGGGAACTGAAGCCATGGAAAGGTTAGAATGCCTAGGGAGACAGGCTATAGCTAGGAAGAGAACACTGGAAAGGGAGTAATAAGTATTTCACCTTGGAATGTGTGTGTTGGGTATTTTGTTGATTTAATTATATGGAAATTATGATATTTTGTATTTATAGTTAAATTAGAATCTCAAAATGAACTCAAAGGACCCTTTAAAGAGACAATAAAACCTGGGCTTTGTGGAGCTGGAACTGTGCATGATATCAGTTAAGTTTGGGCCTTTTCTCAATTTTGGACATGGACTAATAAAGGATTGTGAGTGTGTAAGAGAGATTTTCAAAGTATAGGACTTTCTCTTACCTATAATGGGAAACTACAGACTAGAGAAAATAGATAGCAAACATTCTTTTTCTTCATTTACCTTGAAATTTACGGTCCAGTCCACTCTTAGTAGAATCATAATCATCAATCAGTCTTCGATTCTTGGTTGAATCAACATCTTCCACATTCAATTTATTATCATTTGGGGAAATTTTTACAGATTGTCTTTCTTTCTCATTTTTTTCCTTTTCTGTTATGGCCTTTAGTAGGTTCAAGTTATCAACAAAGGAATAATTGCTTTCACCTGGCTTGTTTTCTGGAAGAAAAGCCCCCAAGCCCAGCACATCCATTTTAGTTAAGCTTCTCACAGCCTACATTATTTAAATTAGCATCAACTAATTTCTTATTACCTGGAGGGTACGTTTTTTTAATCTTGTCTGCTTCTGCTTCAGCAATCTGTGAAACAAACAGGAGATAGACCCGGTTTTAAATCATTGATCTACCATTTACCAAATATGATAGCTAAATAATTTAATCCTTGTGGGATTTAGTTTTATTGTTTGTGGGATGTAAACAATATTTTTTATCTCAAAGTATTGTCATAAGGATTAAATGAAATAAAAGAAAGAACAAATAGTCTATAAATATTAATTCTCTTCTCTGATAATATTGGTAAAAGATAAATCTCTGATAAATGAAGAAATCTTACAATACAGTGGATGTGATGTTGAGCTTACTGGGTTTTTATGCAGTCAGCTCTTTGTTTTATACAGAACTCTCTATATTCAACTGTAGGGATACAGAAATTACCAAAATGATATTTCCCATCATAATTTCAGTCAGTTTATTACTAAGTTTTGAGGTCTGTGAATTCAAAATGGCTAAAAGGTCACAGCATGATTACATTAAATAGTACAACTAAAATAAAATGAAATAACATTTACTTCTGACCTACCTGCTCATTCAAAGGTCTTTCTGCACTTAATTCTCTATTGTGTAGGGGTTTGTCTAAAATAAACACACAAATGCAAATTTAATTGTGTATTTGAAAGACAATGTGTCTCATTAAATAAAATCTTCAAAAAAGAAAATAGAAATATTTTTGGATGACTATTAAACAAAAATATAGATTAACAAAAATTATAAGGTTATACAATAAAAATGATTATCAACGTTGCCTTGCTTATTATCCTAGTGTATAGAATTACACTTTTTTTTTTTTTTTTTGCTGACCAGAAATCTAAGAGAGTTCTAACACTTGGTTTACCAGCTGTTTTCAAGGAGACAGAGCATAATTTGGATTGGAATTGTTGGCACATTAAAAGCTTTTTTATCACATATTGAACATGTTATGAACAGAAAATCTGAGAAAGGTTGTAAAATGACTAGGGAAACAAACAAACAAACAACGAAACCACTTTAATAGGCTGAAAAGCCACCCCCTCCCAATTTCAAAATAAGATTTTTCAAAACAACCCATGTTACTGCTCTATCATTTAAAAAGTGAGGAAAATCTGTCTTCTGGCTCTAAGTTCTAACTGATTTCTTTGTCAATGTGCGTGGGTATCATGTGATCAGAAAATGAGGCACGGTGATATACAGCTCGCGCATTATATCAAGCTTTACCTTCCGTAGCAAAATAGAAAGGAGGTGGGAAGAAAAGGGTCCACGTACCTTGGCTGCCTGCCGGTTTGGGGAAAGCCTGAATTGGGCTGCTGTGGAGCACCAATACCACAATCCAAGTGCCGGTCCAAAGGAAACCCATTCTTCCACGCTTGGCTTCTGAAACAGCCTGGCGCCGGGCTCCTGGAGCTGTAGCTTTTGTTATGAATGAAAAGGAGGAGTAACAACAGGAGAAGCTAGGAGAGTGGGCGCGAGGAGGGCTAGTGGCGGGGATCCGCGTCTAGTGGAGCTCTGCTGGGCTCCGGAGTAAAGGGATTAATTAGACAGTGGGCGCTCGGGACTCAGGTCTCCTCCAGGTGGAGGAGAGCGCTGTCCGTCCCGTGGGTGCTGAAGTTCCTGTGACAAGAGCGGGCAGCGGGTCGGCTTGGGCGTCGCCTTATTCTCGCTCCCTCCTTGAAAGGAAGTGAGGATGGAAGCGCATGCTCTCTGAGAGTCAGAGGCGGGAAGGGATGGCGTCAGCAACTCCAAAGCTACTCCAATTCCCTCCACGAATGGAAGCGGGGGAGGGACCGTGACAGACGGGCTAGCGTATTTTCTGTGCCGCAGTCCTAGGGCTGATCCTGCAATCAGGGTCGTGGACATCATTGTCCTAACCTTGCAAGTAAATGTTACCTCAGGGACCAAGTGCCTTCTCTGCCTGTGCACCTGTTAAGGAAAGCTAGACAACCTTAGGCAAAGGGTTCTGCTTTGAGATTATTCTGGGATACCTTCTCCAAAAAGTCCTTTCCATTCCACTGTCTGTACCTAAAAGACAGATATAATTCTTATATTCTTAGAAAAGCTGTGCCTTTTGTAATTTGGGTTGACATAACAGGGCTCTCTTAGTGCTCTTATCTCAGCTCTATGGAGTCTTTTAATTGGGATTTAGGGAACATTCTTTCAAATAGATTGCTGCAACACAGTCACTCTCCTAGATGCTGAAACAGAACACACACACACACACACACACACACACACACTATTGCCTGTCCTCCGCGCCCCCCCCCCCCCCCCAACACACACATATTTGCTTGTTCCCCTAAGAGTGAATATCCTCAACACTCAGGGGTAGGTGAGCAGCAGGAGGAGCCAATTTCGATTAAAAAATTTTTCCCTTTCTCACCATGGGAAACCCCTCTTCAAAGAAAGAAAGGAAAAAGGGGAAAGGGGACGGGGGGGGTGTGTGTGTGTGGAATCTGCACTTCTGTAAAATTCTTCCCTGGGATTCAATTATGTCTAAGAACTTGGTTGTTTCAAGGTTCCTTGAAGAGACGGGATAGTCATGAAAAGCACTTTTCATCATAACCAGGTCAGGGAGGTGCTTCCTATATTTTGAGAATATTTCCAGAAGCCTAAGATTATTGCATGAAAGGAGCTAGCAAAAAAAGACTTTAATGAATACAAGCAACACTAATAATGTGAGCAGGGTGCTGAGTAAGTTGTTTAGTCTCTGAGTTTTAAACAGATCTTGGACCCTTTCCTTTGGACTGTGGCATGCTGGGAACTAGTCTGAATAATGACCACAGAGAAGAATTTAGCACAATCAGGCCTTTGATTTCTGTATCCCTGCTTTTCAAGGAGCAAGTTAGTTGTTCAAGTACCTAAAAATAAATAAACAAGCAAGCAAGCAAGCTAACAAACAAATCTCCCTCATTCTGAAGGGCTTTGGGTTTGGATATCACTCAAATACTTTAAGAATCTAAATAGTACTTTGGATCTAGCACCTACTTTAAAACAAATAGTTGTCAAGAAACAGTAATGCAGCCTTGGGGGCAGGGTCCAGGTTCCCCGTCAAGGGAAACACATAATATATTTGAGATCGTCTGTAGAACTAAAAACCCCACCAAATTGAAGATGTTTACTATTTGATGGAGCACTCTTCATTCCAGAGAAGGTCACAGTTTTCCCATCATCACCTGATACCCCCTTTGCCTGGCAAAGTAATAAAGCTATTTTTTTCTACTTTACAATAAATAAATAAAGCAAACAGTTGTTTCTGGGCAGTAATTACATAACATTAGTATCCCAGTAGGCCGCATTTGAAAAAATTAAATCTCCCAATTTAAAATCCTATCCAAGTGAAGGGTAAATTTCCTTATTTTCCTCTTCTTTAAAACAGAGGTGGAAGGCTCTGTTTACCTTGCAATGTAATTGTGGAGAACAGTTGAATACATGTCTTGATCAAATCATTTTGTTTGTTTTTTTTTTTAACTTCATGGTGCAGCATGTGGGATCTTAGTTAGGGATCTAACTCTTGCCCCCTTCTTGGAGGCACAGAGTCTTAACCATTGGACTGTCAGGGAAGTCCCTTGATCAAATCATTTTATACCAGGAATGTTTTGACACAGCCTAAAAAATAAGTCATGAAGTATTTTTAGCTTTTAAGAAACATTACCAAAAATTTGGTGAAATAGCCATTCATGGAGACTTACTCTGTTGCTGATCTAATCCCTCAGCACCACTCCATCCTGTGTCCCATCCTTTAACTTGCTTCTCCCCACAATGTATGTTTGCAGTTGGGAGGGTCTCAGGATACAGCCAAGGTAAGGGATGGCTATTGGACTTCCCTTGTGGCTCAGCTGGTAAATAATCCACCTGCAATGTGGGGACCTGGGTTTGATCCCTGGGTTGGGAAGATCCCTTGGAGAAGGGAAAGGCCACCCACTCCAGTATTCTGGCCTAGAGAATTCCATGGACTGTATAGTCCATGGGGTTGCAAAGAGTAGATCGACTTTCACTTTCACGGCTATTGAGGACATTTCTTTGCTTGCCAAAAATGAAAAAAGTATTTGGCTTTTCCCTGTCATTTGCACTCAAAGTGTTAAATCTAAGAGTGTGTTATGTTTCTGACCAAATGAACTGTGGAACATGGGGTAAACTCTAAGGCATGAATTAATTTACATTTCTCAGTCTTATGGATTTTTTTTTTTTTTTTTTACCAGACTCAGCATAGGTCTATGAGTAGAGTAATCCTTAGTTTCATTTATTCATTCATTCACTTAAGGGATATTTATTGAGCACTCAGAATGTACCAAGTATTAAGATAATTGCCAAGTATACAAAGATAAGTAAGATATAGTCACTGCTGGTTTTGTAGCCTGGGAGAAACGACTGTGATTATAACAAGCACCACCGCAACTATTTACTGAATGCTCTTCATGTGCTACACATTGATGTCACTTAAATATAAGTTCACAAATAAGCACAAGAGTGTTTATGGGTTCCCTGTTGTATATGCAGAGTTCAGGTGCGGTGCTAATAATGGAGTGAATGATCAGGAAAGGTTTCAAAGAGAAGATCTCTTGTTTTAATCATAAAAAGATTAAAATATTCAATTGTTATGTAAAGGCACACCAGAAATATTGAATAATATAAACAAATATATGTTGAAGTTGCAAGACAAGTGTCGTTGAAGCAGATCAGGTGATTTTGAAATAAACAACATACAAAGCACAGTAACTTCATCAGTGTTACACATGGATTGATCATTCACTATAGAAGATGCCTTTCAAGCTTAGTCTTGAAGATGGAGATATTTGAAGTTGTTTAGAGAAAAAAAAATTATTACTGCATGTTGTATTATAGAAAGTCTCAGACAAACACAAAAGGAGTAAAAATATTGAAACAAACTCCATGAATTCATTACCCAATTTCAGTAATCATTAACTCATGACCACTATTTTTATTTTATATTCACCTGTAAAAATCTCAAACTTCATATCATTTCACCCACAAGCATATCAGTATGTTTACGTAAAAGATAAGGGTTCTTTTTTCCTAGCATTATTGTAATACCTTTATCATATCTCATAATAATAATACTTCACTATCATCAAATATCCAGCCAAAGTTCAGATTCCCCACTTGCCTTATAAATATTTTTACAGATGGTTTGCTTAGGTCAGAATCCAAACAAGGCCATACATTGCATTTGTTTGGCTTGTGAAAGACACATATCAGTATAAGATATTGCAAGATATTTTCTGTTCATTTCCCAAGACATGTTAGTTGCTTCTTTAGAATACTGTGTACACTTCCAATACAGCATGTGTCTTATTGTGCTGCTCTTTGTACATGATTCTTTTCATTTCAAAAATAATAAATAAACATTGAAGGAAAAATTCTAAAAATACAGTAAGCTAAAAAGGGAAAAATCATCTGATAGAGATAATCCCTGCTAACTTTTGGCATATTTCCTTTTGGTGCATGTTTTTCTAAGAAAATGTTTTATACATATGTTTATAAAATCTTTTTTCTCATTTTATACATATCTGTCTATCCCACTAATCTATGAACTCTTCAAGGGGAAAGGTCTTATCTTGCTCACCCTTCGTTTCTCAGCCCTTCTTACAGTATCTGGAAATCTATTTAAGTAAATGAATGAAGTGATGGAGGCTTGTCTGTTTACCTTTGCTCTTCAAATGCTGAGACCATGACAGTTGCCCCACACTGGAGGATCATGACAGTGTTGCAGCTCCAGGAGCTGCCAGTTCCTTCAAGAGCTGTTAGCCACTCTGTCAGCGTGATTATCCACTCAGCATTTTCTTAACAAAGGAGTAGTCTTGCAGAAGTGGTATTCACGAAAGGACTAAGAATAGAGAGACAGAGCTGGCAAAAGCTTTTCCAGCTACAGTTATAGGCATGGATTCATTGTTGTTAAAAGGACTGACACAGGATGCCAACACTATGAGATGGCTGTTGGTGTGGCTAAGATGAGAAATGTGGAATCTGGAAGTTCACCATGAGATGGAAGTTGAAGTAATCAAGGATGATGAAAATGAGCAAATAAGACAACTGAAACAAGTGAGGACTTCCCTGGTGGTCCAGTTGTTGTGAATCTGCCTGTCAACAGGGGACATGTGTTCCATCCCTGGTCTGGGAAGATTCCACTTGCTGCAGGGCACAACTATTGAGGAGCCTGTGCACCACCACAAGAGAAGCCACTGCCATGAGAAGCCCACTGCATTAGTGAAGGGTAGCCCTGCCTCTCTGCAATTAGAAAAGCCTAAGGGCAGCAATGAATACTCAGCACAGCTATAAATAAATAAAACAAGGAAAGTGAAAGCATGGAAATGAAAAAACTATATGAATAAAGAAAATGGGCCCAAATGACAAAATGTGATAGGTCACCTACAGAGAGCAAAGTGCCAGCACTGAATCTGAGAGTGGGAAGGAGGAGCAGGTGGCTGGATGGCAAAGTTTCCTGTTGTTTGCTTACCTTGTTTGTACGATGACTAAACCAGATTGGGTCAATCATTTGCTCCAGGGGTCGTGGGAGGAAGAAGTGAGTCATACAAGGGCTTTCTCCAGAAAAACAATGGTAGAGCAATTTCCCAGAAGGAATAGGGTGAGCGAGTAAGGCAAACAAAACAACAGATGTTCATTACATTATAGAATGTAGTATTTAAGATAGATTAAACAGTATTGAGTAAAAATATCAAGTTTACTGTTAGCAGTATGATTCATATCATAAAAGTTGTGTGCATGTGTACATGTGTGTGTTCATAAGTAGTGACTTGAAAATTTTATTTCCCATTATGTATATCCCATTATGTCATTCCTAAAGGAAATCAGTCCTGAATATTCATTGGAAGGACTAATGCTGTAGCTGAAGCTCCAATACTTTGGCCACCTGATGCGAAGAACAAACTTATTGGAAAAGACCCTGATGCTGGGAAAGATTGAAGGCAGGAAGAGAAGGGGACAAAAGAGGATGAGATGGTTGGATGGTATCACCGACTCAATGGACATGAGTTTGAGCAAGCTCCGGGAGTTGGTGGTGGACAGGGAAGCTTGGTGTGGTGCAATTCATGGGGTTGCAAAGAGTCAGACATGACTGAGCAACTGAACTGAACTAAACTGATTATGTGAGTGGTTGCCAGGTTAGGACTTTTTCTTTGTTAATTAGGCAGCTATAAATTCCTTGAATTTTTGACATGTATATGTACTGGTTTTATAATCAGAAAAAAACTTAATAAAGCAATATAATCTGTATAAATAATTTTATATACTAAAAGATATTCTATTACTTTTCAGACAATTTAAATGAATTATCTTCTGGGATGTGAAAATAGAAAGTGATAAGGTCAGCAAGAGGGGAATGAGAATTCAGTGAGAGGGTTTTTGTCTTTTATTCTGCCCGGACCGCAGCCCCCGGAGCCACCAGGCCCCCCGCCGGGACCCAGGCAAGAAACGGGGCCTTTCCTTTCCAGTGGGTCTGCTACTACTCAATACCATTCTAGGTGATTTTCACATGCATGGTCATTGTTATAGTGCATGGTATTGTTCATATTTTTTTTGTAACCTCTTTGAGAGGAGGTGCTGATGAGGACTTACCTTTCTATCTTAGTGCCTAGGGTACTGTAAAGGAGTCAGTTAATGTCTGTTGAATAAATTTTATCACCTTATGAATTTATCCACAACAGTTCCTCTTACATGAGACTTGACACCTTTCCTAGTACCTCAAGTAGCCAAACTTTGCCAGACATCATCCCTCTCCATCAGCCCTGCTAATCCCTTCCCTTCCCAGGGGCAAAACTGCTACCTGGTCAGGATCATGTCTGAGGTGGGCTAAGGCTTCCCAAGAGCTCCTCAAGTTAGTGTCCATCCTAACCCTCCCAGGTCCTGCAGCTGGCTTCTGTGGCACCAGGATTTAGGGATAGGCGGTTATCCAGGCTTTCTTCCTGTTCTGTAGTGCAGGTTTGGGGTTTGTGGGAAAGGAAGATAAAGGACACAAACCGGGATTCCTTTCTATATGGCCCATTCTAGGACTTGCTGAATTACTGAGAGCATGTGCTTCCTTGTGGGTCTTCACAAGGTACTAGCTGTAACACGTGTTCAGCTGGCATGAAGTCCAGGCCATTCTTGACTTCCTCAAACATAGCAGGCCTACTTCTGCTGCAGGGCCTTTGAACTTGTTTTCTCTTCTTAGAATGTTCCTCCTCCAAATAGTCCCAGGGCTTAATCCCTTAACACAGATCATATCTTTGCTAGAAGTCATGGTCTTGGGAAGGCCTAGTGTCTCAGGTTGAGTTCCCTGAGAAACAGACTCTGAAATGGAGATTAGCATGCAGGATAGTCTTGCATGTTGAATTAACACCTATGGAAGGGAAAACGAGAAGGATTTGCCAGTGGAAAAAACTGAGCCATGACACAATATCAGTGGAGGTTTCAGCCAACCCTGCAGGGGATCTAAAGATGAGATGATCCTTCAGAGCTGTCTGGAGTTGGGACAAGAGATGTAGGCCTTTATACTCCTGAATAGATCAGTCATTGAGTATAGGCCTTACCAGGAAGCAATCAGGACCCTGGATGAGGTGGTTCTTTTCAGCAGTTGCTGCTGCTACTGCCAAGTCACTTCAGTCGTGTCTGACTCTGTGTGACCCCATAGACGGCAGCCCACCAGGCTCCCCCATCCCTGGGGTTCTCCAGGCAAGAACGCTGGAGTGGGTTGCCATTTCCTTCTCCAATGCATGAAAGTGAAAAGTGAAAGTGAAGTAGCTCAGTCGTGTCCAACTCTTAGCGACCCCATGGACTGCAGCCTACCAGGCTCCTCCATCCATGGGATTTTCCAGGCAAGAGTACTGGAGTGGGGTGCCATTGCCTTCTCCATTTCAGCAGTTGGGGGAATAAGATTTTCAGTTCTGAAGTGGCATCTGAACAAGGCATCCCAACCTTCACCACACATACCCTGACCCCCTTGTTTAAAGCTATAGCCGCTGACCCTGCATTCTCCCTGCCCTTCCTCTGCCTATATTTCTCCATTGCACCACCAAACACCGTATAACGGACTTGTTGATTTTCTTTATCTTTCTCTTCTAACTAGACTGTGAGATTTTTGTGGATAGGAATTTTATTTTATTATTACTTTTACTGCTGAATTCAAACACCTAGGATAGTGTCTGACATATAGCAAGTGTGCAGCCCATATCCACCCCTGCCATATGCTTTAAAACCTCAGGAATGAGAATTCCCTAGCTGTCCAGTGGTTACAACTCTGCACTTTTCACTGTTGGGGGCCCTGGGTTCAATCTCTGCTGGGAGAACTAAGATCCTGCAAGTCAGTGCAGCCAAAAAAAAAAAAAAAAAGCCAAAGCAAAACCAAAAACAGGAAAAAATATATATAGCTAGATTAAATAGAAAAAATAAGATTGGCCATTAATTGATCATAATTGAATCTGGGTAATGAGTATACATATACAGATTCAACATACTAATCTCTAATTTTAATCTCTAGTTTTGTATATGCTTAAAGAAATATTTCTCCTCAGAACGGAGAAGGCAATGGCACCCAAGACTTTGGAAAATCCCCGGGGAGGAGGAGATGGGGTTATTTTCAATTTTTCGCCCGGGGGCGGACGCCGGGGCGGGGGGCGGGGCGCGGGAGCAGCCAGCCCATCAGTAGAGACAGCAATACGAGAGATTGTTCTTCTCTCTCCTAAAGGTGTATCTGAAAATACAATTAAACATCTTTCTTAGTGGAGCAGAAAATCAATAGCTTTGCTCTGGTGCTCGGAAGCCCATCCTCCAGCAGTCCCTGTAGGCATGCTGATGTCATGGGGACCCCGGCTGACTTGGCTGCCCATGCACCTGAAGGGTTCTTGGTACAATTTCAGGTTTCTTCTTCTCGGATATCAACATTTTACAGACATTGGAGAATGAGGCCAGTATTTCCTGCTTGTCAGACATTGCATAAACACAATTAGACAGGACTCATGTATTCTGAGAAACTAAGAGTGATTACTGGATTTCCCCTCCCATCAATCATGGAAGAGTGGGCACTAGGTGGCTGTGTGAGAGTGCTACCTCTCTCTAAAGTAGAGGGTGGGTTGACTCACAGAGGAAAGCAGTTCTCTTCTCTGCCCCTTCTACTCCAAATAAACCTGCAGGGAAGCTCTGCATGGTCTGACTCCTGTAGCTTCCCTTACCTCATTCCCTTGCACTCACCCCCAAGCCCCTGAGCTCAATCTACACTGGCCTCTGCTCACAGGCACAGTCAGACATGCCCTCACATTGGTGCCTTTACAGCGCCTTCCTACTCTGCCTGGAATATTCTCTGCATGGCTCATCTCTTCACCTCCTCCAGACCTTGAGTCAAGTGTCATCCTCTCTGTGACAGATTATTTAAAATTATACCTATGCCTGTCACCCCTGTATCCCTACCCTATTACCTCGCTCTACTTTCTCATTATTTCTTGCCACTTTTCTGTTTTGACATACTACTTAATTTTTGATCTGTCTATCCTGGAGAAGGCAATGGGACCCCACTCCAGTACTCTTGCCTGGAAATCCCATAGACGGAGGAGCCTGGTAGGCTGCAGTCCATGGGGCGCAAGAGTCGGACATGACGAGCAACCACTTTCTCTTTTCACTTTCATGCATTGGAGAAGGAGGCAACCCACTCAGTGGCCGGGATCCCAGGGGGGGGGCTGGTGGGCGCCGCGGGGCACAGAGCGGACACGAGAGTGACAGCATAGCATAGCATCCTGAGTACCCATAATAGTGCCTGGAACATAAATAATTATCAAAAACATTGAATGAATGAATGGAGCTCAGAGTCATGTGTTTCTCAGCCAGTGACCATACATTAAAGATTTTCAAGGCAATCCTGGTTTTAACTCTGTTCCTGATAGGATTTCTCTGCTTGCCTTCATCTTGCTCTA
Organism: Tragelaphus eurycerus; assembly: GCA_935064755.1. Classification (NCBI taxonomy): domain Eukaryota; kingdom Metazoa; phylum Chordata; class Mammalia; order Artiodactyla; family Bovidae; genus Tragelaphus; species Tragelaphus eurycerus. The sequence goes on from CAKXYN010000008.1 coordinate 2,348,785, forward strand.
TATCTACAAGCCTTCAATTCATATTTTAAAACAACCAGAGGGATTTTTTTAAAGTTTAAGTCAGGGCCTTCCCTGGCGGCCCAGTGGGTGAGTCCGCCTTCCAGTGCAGGAGATGCAGGTTTTAATTTCTGGTCAGGGAACTAAAATTCCACATGCACTGGGACTACTGATTCCATGCGCTCTCGAGTCTGTGGGCCACAACTAGAGAGAAGCCCGTGCACGGCAATTAAGCCCCGACACAGCCCCCCCCAAAACTAAAAGTTTAAGTCTGATCAAAGGTATGGGTGGGGCTTGGGCAGAGCAGCATGGAGAGGTGTAGTAGCCTGCACCTGGTCACAGGTGGGAGACATTACCACTAAGGCCTGAGCCTGGTGTGAGCTGACAGGACTGTGGCCTTCGGTAGAAGGTGCAGCCGAGAGGAGGCAATCTATTAATAACAGGGAGGGAGCCAAGGAAATAAATCTCCTGGCACCACTTTCCTTTCTTCCAGTCATCTCCTACAAGTGTCCCCAGTGGCTGAAATCAACCAGAGACCAGAGGGCAAAGGAGTCACCGAGACAGTCCTTGGAAGTCAAACTTCTTGGGTATAGAACAGGGCGCACAGTGAATCCAGGGCAGGGGCTGGGGGAAGAAAATTGAAAATATCCACCTTATGTCTTCTTTCATGCTGCTCCACTCCTATGGCCCTTCACATTGTTCCCAGAACATGGCATGATTTCCCTTGACACAGGACTTTTGCACGTGCTTCTGCCCGGAGTGCTGCTTCACAGACCCAGCTCCTTCTCATCCTGGCAAATGTCCCTTCCTTAGACAGGTCTTCTCTGATCAGTGTCCTCACTCAGCTGTCCCCTGTTACACCATTCTGTTTCTTTCTTAGCATTTATTACAACCTTTAATAAGTTTGTCTCATTGTCCATCTCCTCCTCCAGGCTATGCAAGCTCACTAAGAGCAGGAATTTTCTTTCTTCTATTCTCATACCTGAAACAGAGTCTGGCATCTAGTAGGTGCACAATAAATATTTTTTTAATGAACAAATAGATAACCAAGAAAATTCTAAAATAAAATGAAGGGAAATGTCTTACACATACTAAATTATAAAGCTACTGTAACAAGAACATTTGACCCTGGCACAAGAATACAATACCATAGTCCAGAAATAGAACCACTGCAATAGCTTCCTGCAATATGGTGATTCATTATATGATAAAAGTATCACTTAAAAATCAGTGGGGAAAAGATAATTCATTCGTAAATAATGTTGGGATAATTCACTAGCAGTATTTAAAATGATAGATGTATTCCTTATAACTTCATTGAAGTAAGTTGCCTACAGATCAAAGATTTAAATATGTAAACATGAAAAATTACATGACTACTTTTATGATCTTGAGAAGAGAAATGCTATTCTAAACATTACAGACAAAACAAAACATAAAGGAGAAGAATGATACATTAACTACCTAATTAATTTTTTTATAAAGTATGTTATCACAAGTTTGAAAGCTGTGGAAAATACTTGCAAAAATAAATTTACATAATGTATAAAAAGTTATTAATAGTCAATAATAGAACAAAAGTGAGCAAAGGACACAAACAGGAGCTGGCTTGAAGTAACCCCCAATTACAAACTCACAACAATTTTAGCATCAAAATAAAGACACGGGAAAACTAAAAGTAACACACATGACAAATAAGCCATGAGTCCAAAACAGATACTTAGAAGGAGCAGGAGGAGTTGAAATCCTTCTTTACAGAAGAACACAAGCTAACAAATTAGAAAAGAGTACTAGAACTAGAAAGTCATTACTCTGCAACCTCATATTGCAAGAATTATCAATCAATTCTAAAACAATTATGTGAGGACATTTCCAAGTTTCTATAATATTACTGCACAGATTACTTGCTAATGCAAAGAATATGTTTACCTTTAAGATGGATTTATTTGGTAGTTATCAGTTTAATTTGGCGGAGAAGGCAATGGCACCCCACTCCAGTACTCTTGCCTGGAAAATCCCATGGATGGAGGAGCCCTGGTAGGCTGCAGTCCATGGGGTCGCTAAGAGTCGGGCACGACTGAGCTACTTCACTTTCACTTTTCACTTTCATGCATTGGAGAAGGAAATGGCAACCCACTCCAGTATTCATGTCTGGAGAATCCCAGGGACAGAGGAGCCTGGTGGGCTGCTGTTTATGGGGTCAAACAGCTGATTTATTTTGCCTGGAGTAGATCTGAACATTGGCACTGTAAGTGTTTAAAAATTCACTGTAGTCTGCAATCAAGTTAGATGGCAAATCACTAAATATTTGAAAGGTAAATATTGATACCTGTATGAATTATTTTGGAATTACATATGAGAGTCCTAAGAAGAACATTATTGCAATGGAAAATCATCTTCCTGATTTTTGTAGAGTTTCTCAGCCAATTTATCTTTTCCAAAGATCATCTCTCTCCTCTTTTGCACTATTATAAGCTTTTAAGTGAATATGAACCTTTAAATTATATCATAAAAAGAAATTATAAGAGGTTCTATAGATCAAAGATAAATGTTATTAAGGATTTTTGACATAGTATTTTAATTTTAAAATGTGTGCATCTGTCCTCTCACTGTCTAATATGAATACTATTAGAAAAGGAGATTTCACTATTGAAGTAATATTTGATGTGACAGATTACTTGCTAGTCATGGGGAAAGGAAGGATGCATTGTACTATGCAAGAATTGGGATGTCACCACATACTGTGTGATTCTATGTGAAATGCCTAGAATAGACAAGCCCATGAGACAAAATAGACTAGTGTTTGCCTCGGGCTCGGGGCTGGTAGTGGCTGGGAATTGGGGAGTTACTACTAATAGGTATGGTTTATCGTTTGGGGATTATGAAAATTACCTGAAAGTCATTATGGTAATAGTTATACAACTCTGTGAATATACTGCTGCTGCTGCTGCTGCTAAGTCGCTTCAGTCGTGTCCGACTCTGTGCGACCCCATGGACGGCAGCCCACCAGGCTCCTCCGTCCCTGGGATTCTCCAGGCAAGAACACTGAGTGGGTTGCCTTTTCCTTCTCCAAAGCATGAAAGTGAAAAGTGAAAGTGAAGTCACTCAGTCGTGTCCGACCTAGCGACCCCATGGACGAGCCTACCAGGCTCCTCCGTCCATGGGATTTCCAGGCAAGAATACTAGAGTGGGTTGCCATTTCCTTCTCCAATGCATGAAAGTGAAAAGTGAAAGTGAAGTCACTCAGTCGTGTCCGACTCCTAGCCACCCCATGGACGAGCCTACCAGGCTCCTCTGTCCATGGGATTTTCCAGGCAAGAGTACTGGGGTGGGGTGCCATTGCCTTCCCCAGTGAATATACTAAAACCCACCAAATTATGCACTTTAAGTAGATAAACTGTTTGGTATATGAATGATATACCAATAAAACTGTCACATTAAAAAAGAATCAGGCTGTCATTATCCAAATCTAGGAATAAATCTTAGCATCACAAACAGTGGAATAACCATGCATATGAATACTCTGTTATGATACAATTGGAAGTATCTCTGACATAGTCTTGGAAAAAATGTTTATTTGAATCTAGTCAAGCTTTTAGATCTAAATTCTAGGGGATCTTTAATTCTAGGAATAAATTCTATATTTCCATGAAGAAGCAATGAGACACATCTAGATGGAGAAAAATTCTACCAGAAAACTCCTCTAGCCTCCTCAGCAAGTCATTGTTATGGAAGGGAAGGTGGATAGAAATAGTTTCAGATTTCACAGGACTTACAACATGTAACAAATGCAATGGATGCTATTTTGAGCAAACCAACTAGGAAGAAGATTTTTGATACAATTGGAAAATTCAGGAATAGAATGGGTATTTTATCATATAAAAAGAGTATTACTAATTTGTTAAAAATTGTGGTTATATATACTTAATTTTTACAGATGTCCACCTTAGTATTTAAGGAGTGAAATGTCATAATGTCTGTAATTTAATTTTTTTAAAAATCAGAAAAAATATAGATAAAACAAATACGGCAAAATGTTAACTACTGTTAAATCTAGGCATGTATGGGGACTTCCCTGGTGGTCCAATTGTTAGAAATCCATGCTTCCACTGCAGGGGGTCTGATCCCTGGTCGGGGAAATTAAGATTCCACAAGCTATGTCATACAGCTAAAAAAGAAAAAAAAATTAAGTGTGTATATGGGGGTTCTTTTTACTAGCTTCTCTGTCTTCCATTTGAAAATTGTCATTAAAAAACTTTTAGAGCCAGGAAATTGTGAAATCTGTAATGATAATGCAAAAGAATTATCCAAAGATATTTTTCCCAAGAAATATTTGAATAAGGAGTATAAATAATTTTTAGCAATTCTGAATTCTGTGTTAAAGTACAGGTAGCTGGAACTTCCCTGGTGTTCTAATGGTTAAGACTCTGCTTCGAACGTCCCTGGTGGCACAGTGGATAATAATTTGTCTGCCAATGCAGGGGACAAGGGTTCAATGCCCGATCTGGGAAGATTTCACATGCCATGGAGCAACTAAGCCCATGCGCCATAACTACTGAAGCTGGTGCACCTAGAGCCTGAGCTCTGCAACAAAAGAAGCCACCCACAATAAGAGGCACGGAAAGGAAGAGTAGCCCCCACTCGCCGCAACGCCCTGCTCGCTGAAACTTGAGAAAGCTCTCCTGGCAACAAAGACTCAGTGCAACCAAAAATAAATAAAAATTTAAAAAAGGACTGTACTTTCACTGTGGAAGGCACGGGTAGTTTAATCCCTGGTTGGGGAACTAAGATCCCGCATGCTGTGCCTCTCAGCTAAATGAAGTATAGGTGTTGTATTGTCTTCGGCGGTAGACATGTGCGTGACAAAATAACAACCCAAATATTATTGAAATTTGTATTGCATTTCATAGAATACTGTTCTTTTTTAAATAAAGGGAATTTAAAATGTATGTAACTATGTAAAACTTCCATGCACATAAATTCACATACCAGGAAATGTCCTTTATCATATTATGATCCCTATATTGGGATCACAAAATACAGCAATGTTAACCACATGTTAAAAGTTAGAAGCACTGTATTCTTAAGATTTCAGTAGGAATCAGCAGACAACAGTAAGAAAAAAGAAACTTGTTAATTTCTTCAGGTACTGATTTAGGGTTCCATAGTCCAATTGCTCCCCCTGTGCTGTCTACCCAAAGATTTCTGTCTCATTTCTGGTCTTTCTTTCTTTTTGGCCATGTCCTGTGGCTTGGGGAAACTTAGTTCCCTGATCAAGGATTGAACCCAGGCCCCGGCAGTGAAAGCACAGCATCCTAACCACTGGACCACTAGGAAATTCCCCATTTCTGCTGTTTCTTGTCATTTGGGTGACCTGGGGAAAGAAGAGGCACATAGATTCTCTCAGTAGGGTCAATGGCAAATCATAAACAAATAGCTCTTTTGTCTTACTTCCAGTCAAGCCATTGTTAGTTACACTTAAGGACAGATTAGGTGTGAAGCTAGTGAAGCACGCTTAAACTTGTGCAAACTTCTTCTAAGGGGAACTTTTGTTCACATGCTGTGTTTAGTCTCAGTTGTGTCCAACTCTTTGTGACCCCACGGACTGTAGCCCACCAGACTCCTCTGTGCGTGGGATTTCCCAGGCAGGAACACTGGAGTGGGTTGCCATTTCCTTCTCCAGGGAATCTTCCTGAGCCAGGGAAAGAACTAGTGTCTCTGGTGTCTCTTGCATTGCAGGTGGGTTCTTCACCTGCTGAGCCATCAGGGAAGACTGTAGCCTTATACTTTTGTAAAAATTTGAATGAGTTTAAAACACAATTGGTTGAGACCTTTGTCTTTTTCATCAAACTTCTCCTCATGCTGGGTCTTGGGTCAGTGGCCATTGGCATTTCTGAAAGTCAGAGATATAATTAGTAGTAATTCCTTAATATCGTCCAATAAAGTCCTGCACAAAATGTGTGGGTGACTATGCTGGTCCATAAACTACTGCTATCTGTCTGTGAAGAAATAAGTAAAGAAATTGAGAATAAGCATAACAATTTCATAAGATAATTTTGTGTCTATTGACTCTAATAATAATAAAAATTATAGACATTTGTCATACATCTTTCTTTCACTTCATTTTTCTAGTAATTAAATTTTGTTTTATTTTACAAATGTAATGGTCTGCAATTTGTTGGGCAAAAAAACTTGAAGAAACACTGATTAATACCCAGTCTATATTTAAATTATCCCAGATGTTCCCAGTATGTCTTTTATGGTTGATTTACTAAAATCATTTGATTATTATATCTTTTAAGTTTCTTTAATCTAGAGTATCCTCTCCTCCTTTCATATCATTGAACAGTTGCCTTGCAAAGTTATAATCCCCCTCGTTTTTGATTTGTATAATTTCTTTCTCAATACTTTTGTTTTCCAATTTGCTTTTTCATTTTCTTAACAGTGTTTCTTGAGAGACAAAAGATTTTAATTTTGATTAAGTTCAATTATGGATTTTTTCTTTTATAGTTTGTGATTTTGGAGTTGTAGTGAGATAGATATGGGTAAAAAAAAAAAAAAACCAATGAAATAATAAAAACAACATAAAAAACTCAAAACATAAATCCTCGAATCTCACATAGTTTAAAAGATTAACTCAAAATGAATCATAGACCTAAATGTAAAAACGATAACTATAAAAATTTCTTTTGTTAGCTCCTTTAAATCTTTTTTTAAATTTTGTGTTGGGATATAGCAGATTAACAGTGTTGTGATGGTTTCGGGTGGACAGCAAAGGGACTCAGCCATACATATACATGTATCCATTCTCCTCCTAACTCCCCTTTCATCCAGGCTGCCAAATAACATTGAGCAGAGTTTCCTATACTATATAGTAGGTCCTTGTTGGTTATTCATTTTAAATATAGCAATGTGTACCTGTCTATCCCAAAGTCCCTAACTATCCCTTCTCATCTTTTCCCCTGGCAAGGATCATTCCTGAGTCTGTGAGTCTCTGTTTTATAAGTAAGTTCATTTTTATCATTTTTTTTTTTTTTAGATTTCACATAGAAGAGAGATCACACAATATTTCTCCTTCTCTGTCTGACTTACTTTACTCAATATGACAATCTCTAAGTCTATCTATGTTGTGGCAAATAGCATTATTTCATTCTTTTTAATGGCTGAATATTATTCGGCCATAATCACACACACACAATCATTTTGCCATTATCATATACGCATAATTGTATATGTGTACCACATCTTCTTTATCCACTCCTCTGTTGATGGACCTGTGGGTTGCTTCCATGTCTTGGCTATTGTAAATAGTGCTGCAGTGAACATGGGGGCATGTATCCTTCTGAATCATATTTTTTTCCCAGATATATGCATGGGAGTGGGATTGCAGGGTCATATGGTACCTCTAATTTTAGTAAAACTATAAAGTTTGAGAAGACAACATTGAGGAAAATTTTGGTGGCCTTGAAGTTGGCCAAGATTTCCCAAGGTGATTCCAATGTCCAGGCAGGATTGAGAACCATAAGTAATTCCATTCCGGATAACAAGCCAGGTCAATGTGAGTTAAGGGGAACTATCTCAGGCTACAATGTTTCTCAGATTTTAATGGACATACAAATCACCTGCTGCTTCTGTTGCTGCTGCTGCTAAGTCACATCAGTTGTGTCCAACTCTGTGCGACCCCATAGATAGCAGCCCACCAGGCTCCCCTGTCCCTGGGATTCTCCAGGCAAGAACACTGGAGAGGGCTGCCATTTCCTTCTCCAATGCATGAAAGTGAAAAGTGAAAGTGAAGTCGCTCAGTCGTGTCCGACCCTCAGTGACCCCATGGGCTGCAGCCCACCAGGCTCCTCTGTCCATGGGATTTTCCAGGCAAGAGTACTGGAGTGGGGTGCCATTGCCTTCTCTGACAAATCACCTAGTTACTTAAAAAAAAAAAAAAAAGACTTAGTAGATCTCAAATTGTCTTCCCTCTGGTCTTTTAGTTATGTGAAAAAATATGTTATTTAAAGTTTAAGCCACATTTAGCTGGGTATACTGATGCATTCCCTGGAGGAGAGCAATGACAACCTACTCTAGTATTTTTGCCTGGAGAATCCCACGGACAGAGAAGCCTGGCAGGCTACAGTCCACAGGGTCTCAAAGAGTCAGACAGACGGAAGCAACTTAACACAGCATAACATTCATCTGAAAGTATCTTAACAGCCCCACTTTTATAATCTCATTTTTAAAATTTAAAAGCAGACAGAAGTCGTAAATGAACCACAAGTGTGATGGAGCTGCTCAAAATAAGGAAATGCTATTTTCAGTTCAGTTCAGTTCACTTCAGTCACTCAGTCACGTCTGACTCTTTGCGACCCCATGAATTGCAGCACACCAGCCCTCCCTGTCCATCACCAACTCCCAGAATTCACCCAAACTCATGTCCATCAAGTCAGTGATGCCATCCAGCCATCTCATCCTCTGTCATCCCCTTCTGCTCCTTTCCTCAATCCCTCCCAGCATCAGGGTCCTTTCCAATGAGTCAACTCTTCGCATGAGGTGGCCAAAGTACTGGAGTTTCAGCTTTAGCATCAGTCCTTCCAATGAACACCCAGGACCGATCTCCTTCAGAATGGACTGGTTGGATGTCCAAGGGACTCTCAAGAGTCTTCTCCAACACCACAGTTCAAAAGCATCAGTTCTTCAGTGCTCAGCTTTCTTCACAGTCCACCTCTCACATCCATACATGACCACTGGAAAAACCATAGCCTTGACTAGACAGACATTTGTTGGCAAAGTAATGTCTCTGCTTTTGAATATGCTGTCTAGGTTGGTTATAACTTTCCTTCCAAGGAGTAAGCATCTTTTAATTTCATGGCTGCAATCACCATCTGCATTGATTTTGGAGCCCCCCAAAAATAAAGTCTGACACTGTTTCCCCATCTATTTCCAATGAAGTGATGGGACCAGATGCCATGATCTTCATTTTCTGAATGTTGAGCTTTTTTTGTTGAGCTTTTTCCCTAAGCCAACTTTTTCACTCTCCTCTTTCACTTTCATCAAGAGGCTTTTTAGTTCCTCTTCACTTTCTGCCATAAGGGTGGTGTTATCTGCATTTCTGAGGTCATTGACATTTCTCCTGGCAATCTTGATTCCAGCTTGTGTTTCTTCCAGTCCAGGGTTTCTCATAATGTTCTCTGCATATAAGTTAAATAAGCAGGATGACAATATACAGCCTTGACATACTCCTTTTCCTATTTGGAACCAGTCTGTTGTTTCATGTCCAGTTCTAACTATTGCTTCCTGACCTGCATATAGGTTTCTCAAGAGGCAGGTCAGATGGTCTGGTATTCCCATCTCTTTCAGAATTTTTCAAATTATTCCAGTTTTTGCCTTCTTAAAGTGGACATGAAAAAATAGGAACTTATATAAGGATAATGAACTTAAATGGAAAATTTAAAGATTGGAGAGACTTTAAAAAAAAAGAATAAAGACTTACTCTTTAACAACTAAATTCAAATATTGGAAGCATTACCATATAGAGTTACTTTGTACAAGTCTAAAAGACAAAGTGACCCAAGTTATTCAGAGGTATAATTTGACACCATATAACTGTAGGCATTTTAATGATTAGAGCTGCTGAATGATAAGAGTTGCTCTTGTGAGAAAGAGAGAACTCCCTGTCCTTGGAGTGTTCAAACAGAGGATGGTTGTCTTGCTATGAGGAATATTGTAATAAAATGGAAAATCACAGGAGATGACCTCTAGGAGGGTTGCTTCAACTTTGAGATGTTCAGCTTCAGAGTAATTTTGCAGCTCCACCTCCATGCTGTGAGAGGCTCAGGGCTTCCTCAGGCTTCACACGGCTGCCTTATTCCAGGTACAGCGGTGACTGGGCAGCAACATCTCTCAGCAGCTTTTAATCATCATGGTAATGAATCAGAGCAGGTGTCCTCCAAGGTTATTTTTAGCTGTAGCTTCCATGGTAACAGTAATATTCACTGCTAAACATCATAGAGTGAGATGAGATTACCAGTTTTTCAAAAGGATGAAACTCAGGAATAGCCAAATGGAAGAGATGTATAGGGCAAGAAACAGGGAAAAAGTGTGAAGCTTCCATGCTCTTTGAGCACACCACCATCTCCAAATCTCCATGCATTCACCAAACCATAAGCTCTTATAATCTCATTTTTAATATCTACTAATTGAGTAGACATAAACTGGGTGTATCATTTTAAAAAATATTAACACTGTGATTCCTTAGCACTTCATTTAATTATTTATGGCTGCCCTGGGTCTTGATTGCTGCTCGAGGACTTTCTCTAGTGGCGAGTGAGCAGCTGCTCTCTAGTTGCAGTGCATGGGCTTTTCCTTGAGGTGGCTTCTCCTGCTGTGGAATGCAGGCTTCAGTATTCATGCATACTGAACGTATTCAGTATTCAGTGGCTTATGGGGCTTTAGAGCAAGTTGTGTGCAGGCTTAGTTGCTCTGAGGCATGTGGAAATCTTTCTTGACTAGGAATGGAACCCACATCCCCTGTATTGGCAGGCAGATTCTTCCCTGGACCACCAGGGAAGGCCCAAGTATATAATTTTTTTAAGGATTTATTTTCTTGGTAGATTTCTAGGAGGGAATTTGCTGAGTCAAAGAATATGAATATTTTATATTGCCAAATTTCTTTGCATCAGACAACCAGAAAACTACACTGTCTGGACATGAAATACAAATTAATTTAGGCTAAAATTTCTGATGTAAATGAAAAGCAAATAATGGCATATTTTTCCTAAATGACACGATTGTGTATGTAGAAAAACCAATGGATTCTGCTTTTGAAAAACAGAATAAGCGATGTTAGCAAGGTGATTTCAGAAGGCAAGGTCAATAGTTTAAATGCTATTGTATTTCTACATACTTATAACAGCTAGATAATGATTTTTAGAGGGCCAAACTTTACATATCCTTTATTCAAGTCACTTGTCATCCAAATATTATTCCTAACTTTTGAGACAGTCTTTTAAACATTGAGACTTCTTTTACATCCGAAGATTATTTTAGAGAAAGAAAAGCCATCGTGCTTAAAGCTGGTGGAGTTGAGCTCAGCCACACTCTGTGTGTAGACTTCTGTGATATAGAGGTGACCTTTCAAGTACCAAGTCTGGTGTCTTTAATCCTTTCTCAAAGTATGAAGTGATGGGTTACCTTTACCCAAGCCAGTACTCAATGTGTGTGTGTTCCTCGCCAGATGCTGGTGCAATTTTAGGTATAACAGTTCTGCAAAAGGCTTTCTTCAGAGTAACTAGAAATGAGTGATTAAAGGTCTTTTCTGGTTGTTGTAAATGAACTAGACCATTCTAAATAGTAAGATCCATATCCTGTTGTCGGCTCAAGATACAGCTCTATTCTCTCAGCAGGCTGTTTGGTTTTATTTATTTATTTATGGTATAAATAACTGACATAAAACATTATATTAGTTTCAGGTGTACACTACAATGATTCAATATTTGTATGCATGGCAAAATGATTACTGTGATAAGACTGGTTAGCACTCATCACCACACATAATTACAGAATTTTTTTCTTGTAAAAAGGACTTCTAAGATTTACTATCTTAGCAACTTTCAAACTGGCAATACAATGTTATTAATTATGGTCACCAAGCTGTACATTAGATCCCCATTTGTTATTTATTTTACAACTGGAAATTTGTTCTTTTTGAATCCTGTTACCTGTTTTACCCACCCCACTCCCTGCCCCTGGCAATTACCAATCTGTTCTCTGTATCTATGAGCTTGGTTGAGGTTGTGGTTTTTTTAAGACTCTACATGTAACTGAGATCATATCATATTTGTGTTTTTCTGACTTATTTCTCTTACCATAATGCCCTCAAAGTCCATCTATGTTATCACAAGTGACAAATTTAATTCTTTTTTTGTGGCCGAATAATATTCAATTTATGTGTGTGTGATATATATATATATACATCTTCTTTATCCATTCATTTGTTGATAGACACTTAGGTTGTTTCCATATCTTAGCTATTGTAAATAATGCTGCAATGAATATGGGGATGCATATATCTTTCCAAGTTAGTGTCTCTGTTTTCCTCAGGTAAATACTTAGAAATGAAATGCTGGACCATATTATAGTTCTATTTTTAATTTTTAAAGGAACCTCCATACTGCTTTCCATAGTGGCTGTACCAATTAGCATTTCTACCAACAGTGCACAAAGGTTTCCTTGACTCCACATCCTCTCCAACACTTGCTTTTTAATAATAGCCATTCTAACAGGGAGAAGGCAATGGCACCCCATTCCAGTACTCTTGCCTGGAAAATCCCATGGATGGAGGAGCCTGGTAGGCTATAGTCCATGGGGTCCCTAAGAGTCGGATACGACTGAGCGACTTTACTTTCACTTTTCACTTTCATGCATTGGAGAAGGAAATGGCAGCCCACTCCAGTGTTCTTGCCTGGAGAATCCCAGGGATGGCGGAGCCTGTTGGGCTGCTGTCTGTGGGGTCGCACAGAGTCGGACACGACTGCAGTGACTTAGCAGCAGTAGTAGCAGCAGCAGCATTCTAACAGGTGTAAGATGATCTCATTTCAGTTTCCCTGATGACTGGTAATGCTGAGCAATTTTTCATGTACCTGCTGGCCATTTGTTTGCCTTTGTTGGAAAAATGTCTATTCAGATCCTCTGCCCATTTTTCAATTAGATTATTATTATTTTTTGTCATTGAGTTGTATGAGTTCTTCATATATTTTGGATATTAACACCTTATCAGACATGATTTGCAAGTATTTTCTTCTATCCAGTAGGTTGCCTTTTCATTTTATTGATGGTTTCTTTTGCTGTGCAGAAGCTTTATAGTTTGATGTAGTTCCATTTATTCATTTTTTCTTTTGTTGTTTTTACTTTTTATGTCAAATTCAAAAGATCATCACCAAGACCACTCTTCTACTAGGAGTTTTATGGTTTCAGGTCTTAACATTCAAATCTCTAATCCTTTCTGAGTTAATACTTGTATTTGGCATAAGACTGTGGCTCAGTTTCATTCTTTTGCATGTTGCTGTCTAGTTTTCCCAAAACCATTTATGAAAGAGAGTTTTCTTTCTCCATTTTATATTATTGGCTGAGGTGTCAAAATTAATTAACCAAATTTATGTCAGTTGTTTTTGTTGTTATTCCAGAAAGGAATGTAATACGCTAACAGGTTATATTAATAAAAATATATGTGATTTTTCTCTATTAAAATTTTTTGCAATTTTTTTAATGAGAAAAATTAACATTACAAGCTTTTAAAAAGAAGCTATTTATTAAAGCAATCCTCAAAATAAACTTCTAGAAATACCATACCACAGTACTGACCTGGTAAGTTTTTGCTGAAACAGTCCTACTTCTTTCCACTCATGTGACACTGGATACTTTATAGAATTAGGTTTACATGGAAAGTACTCCTGAAATAACAGAAGGTACTTATTTCATCCCAGATAATCTACCCAACATCTAGGAAATACTGCCACCTAGTGGGCAGTAGGAATTTAGTTCCTGTTTCCAGCAATTTCGTTTCTGTTGCAGTCACTTCAGTCGTGTCCGACTCACTGTGACCCCATGGACCACGGCCCACCAGGCTTCTCTGTCCATGGGATTCTTCAGGCAAGAATACTGGAGTGGGTTGCCATTTCCTTCTCCAGTGATAAAGTATGAAGTGAGTGAAGTGAAGTCGCTCAGTCGTGTCCGATTCTTTGCGATCCCATGGACTGTAGCCTACCATGCTCCTCTGTCCATAGGATTTTCCAGGCAAGAGTACTAGAGTGGGTCGCCATTGCCTTCTCTGCCTGTTGCTTTAATTCTGTATAAAAGTCAAAAGACCAAAGGCTGTGTATGTATGTCTGTGGAAACTTCAGAGGCTTGGGTTGAACCAGGAGGGTTAACTCAAATAGCTGCTCATGTATTTGTGAGCCAAGGAGGAAAGACGAAATCCCAGCTAGAAGGGAGGCTGAAGTGGGAATCTTCAGGGGTTCAAGGGACTGAATTGTACACTGAGTATACTGAGGAATGCATCTTGGTTCCAATTTTAGAATCTGTCCTAAGGAGATAATCATGGATGTGCAAAGATGTAATGTTTCTTTTTATAAAAATAAAGATAATGCATAGTCCTATAATTGAGGATTAATTGAATAAATAACAATACACCTCTGTAATTAAAGTGACCATTAAAATGATATTAAAAATGTGCAGAGACAAGACATTGAAAATCTATTTTTTAGTGAAAAATGCAGATCACAAAGGAGCATACATCACACACAGGTAACAGACCACAAATACATAAACATTTTAATAATGACAATAATAATTAATATATATTCAGTGATTACTATGTGATAGGCAGATTAAAATAACTACTTTGGACCCGCCTACTTTTTCCTTCTCTAACTTAATCCTTCTAATGCTTCTCTCTAATTCCATTCCTAGCCTTGCTGGGGCCCTCGAACTCTTTGGTAGCCTGATCAAGTGTATGGACTCTAGAATAATGTTTTTAAATACATAAAACACATTGTATTAAATAGGAAACAAGTTAACTTTGAAATACAATTATTAAAATATCTAAAAAACAAATTATGATATAGTAACATATATATATAGTATATATTTTATATTAAATAATATATGTATGTTATATGTTTCTTTATCAACATATTAAATAAGATGTAGTAGAAGGTATGGGCTTTCCCGCTGGCTCAGTGGTAAAGAATCTGCCTGCATGGCAGGAGGTGCAGGAGACGTGGTTGGATCCCTGGTTCGGGAAGATCCCCTGGAGGAAGGCATGGCAACCCACTCCAGTATTCTTGCCTGGAGAGTCCCATGGACTGAGGAGCCTGGTGGGCTGTATAGTCCATTGGGTCACAAAGAATCAGACATGACTAAGTGACTGAGCATACACACACATTACTAGAAGGTATAGTAGTAATTTTCTAAGTGGAAATATTAATGTGATATTTCAAGATAATTACAACTATGATTTGATATGAAAGTATTTGTGATTTCTGTTGGTGACAGCCATTGTGTTTTGTTGGCTGTTTTTTAAAATTTTATTTTATTTTTTAACTTTACAATATTGTATTGGTTTCGCCATATATCAACATGAATCCGCCACAGGTATACATGTGTTCCCCATCCTGAACCCTCCTCCTTCCTCCCTCCCTCCCTGTACCATCCCTTTGGGTCGTCCCAGTGCACCAGCCCCAAGCTTCCAGTATCATGCATTGAACCTGGACTGGCGACTCATTTCATATATGATATTATACATGTTTCAATGCCATTCTCCCAAATCATCCCACCCTCTCCCTCTCCCACAGAGTCCAAACTGAAGGAAATGTTAGACTGTAGCTACAAACTAGCATTAATACCGTTGGGATGTATGATAAGAACCTGGCCCTCCAGTCTATTATCTAGCCAGCTTCAGATCATGTCAGTCCACTTTCAAACCCCCAAGTAGCTTCCCATCTCATTTAAAATCTTTACCCCAAGAAAATCTGGCTTCATAGTTTCTTTCCTGATAGCATTTTCTACCAGTCCCCTTCTTCCCTGCCTTCCAGCCTTGTGTGCAATTCTTTTAAAAAATTCTTTATTGAATTTGTTGCAATATTGCTTCTGTTTTATGTTTTTCTTGGGGGTGCCCTGAGGCATGTGGGATTATAGCTCCCTGACCAGGGATCCAACCAACCTGAACCCCCTGCATTGGAAGGCAAAGTCTTAACTAACCACTGGATTGCCAAGGAAGTCCCCTGTGCAGTTCTTTGATTACAGTCAACTACAGGCCTAGCCTGCTTCCAAATAGGGAAAGGAGTGTGTCAAGGCTGTATATTGTCACCCTGCTTACTTATATGCAGAGTACATGCTGAGAAATGCTGAGCGAAATGAAGCACAAGCTGGAATCAAGATTGCTGGGAGAAATATAAATAACCTCAGATATGCAGATGACACCACCATTATGGCAGAAAGCAAAGAGCCTCTTCTTGAAAGTGAAAGAGGAGAGTGAAAAAGTTGCCTTAAAGCTCAACATTCAGAAACTAAGATTATGGCTTCTGGTCTCATCACTTCATGGCAAAAAAATGGGGAAACAGTGACAGACTTTATTTTTGAGGGCTCCAAAATCACTGCAGATGGTGACTGCAACCATGAAATTAAAAGATGCTTGCTCCTTGGAAGAAAAGCTACAACCAACCTAGACAGCATATTAAAAAGCAGAGACATTACTTTGCCAACAAAGGTCTGTCTAGTCAAAGCTATGGTTTTTCCAGTAGTCATGTATGGATGTGAGAGTAGGACAATAAAGAATGCTGAGCGCTGAAGAATCGATGCTTTTGAACTGTGGTGTTGGAGAAGACTCTTGAGAGTCCTTTGGACTGCAAGGAGATCCAACCAGTCCATCCTAAAGTAAATCAGTCCTGAATATTCATTGGAAGGACTGATGTTAAAGCTGAAACTCCAAAACTCTAGCCACCTCATGCAAAAAACTGACTCATTTGAAAAGACCTGATGCTGGGAAAGATTGAAGGCTAAAGGAAAAGGGGACGACAGAGGATGAGATGGCTGGATGGCATCACCGACTCAATGGACATGAGTTTGAGTAAACTCCGGGTGTTGGTGATGGACAGGGAGACCTGGCATGCTGCAGTCATGGGGTCGCAAAGAGTTGGACACGACTGAGTGACTGAACTGAAATGAACAGTCCTAGACTTTGCTTCTGCCATTCTCTCTGCTAAGCATTATTCTCATACATATTGGCAGTGGTTGTTCCCTTAGATCAAGGTTTGACATTTTCCATAAAAGATCAGAGAATCACTATTTTATATTTTGTGGTCCATATCATCTCTGTTGCAACTACTCAACTCTGCTGTGATAGTGCAAAAGTAATAATAGACAATACATAAATGCATGGCTCCAATATATCTTTGTTTTTGGACACAAATTTGAATTGCTTATGAATTTCACATATGCAATATTTTTCCAAGAAATTTTAAATCATTTACAAATGTAAAAACTAGGCAGTTCTTTACCACTAGCACCACCTGGGAAGACCCTTAGCTCTTTGAGCTGTACAAAAACAGGCAGCTAGCTCGTCAAATTTGACTCACAGATTGCTGACTGCTTCCTTACTTATATCTACCAGACCTCTGTTGATATGTGCTTCTTTGGAGAGCTCTTCTATGGCCACTTCATTCCACATAGCCTTCCCCTTCTCTATTCCTTTGCTTTGCTTTATTCATTGAACTCCAGACCCAATATATATTTTTATTTGCTTATTTCCTATCTTCCTTCTAGTATATAAGCACCGTAAGACAGAACATTGGTTGGTTCTTTTTTTCAGAACCCCTGTCACTATGCCAGAACCTGAAACAAAATAAATGCTCAATACTTCCTGAATGAATATTTTAGTGCTGCTTTGATATTATGACTTAGGGCTTCACCAATGTCTCAAGTGGTAAGGAATTTGCCTGTGTGCGGGAGATGTAGGAGATAGGGGTTTGATCCCTGGGTTGGGAAGATCCCCTGGAAAAGAAAATGGCAACCTACTGCAGTACTCGTGTCTGAAAAATTCCATGGTCAGAGGAGCCATGGACAGTCAGTCCATAGGGTTGCAAAGAATCAGACTCGACTGAGCACGTGCACACACAACACACAGTAAAAAATAAATATTTGGTCTTCATTCCTGGTTTTTGGCACAGAGCTCCTGAAACTTGAAATTTCTTAAGTAATAACAATGACAAAAGTGTCTTTTATTATGTTAATAAAGTGACTTTAGGACTTAGGGTGTTGGTAGCCAGGAGAACCATGTGATTTTAAGGTTGGAACTTTCATCTCCACTTCCCACCCTGACCTGTGGGTAGCAGGTAAAGGGTGTGGAAAAGGGGCTGGAGTGTGAATAAATGTTCATGGCTAATGATTGACTCAACCGTGTTTATGTAATGAAGCCTCCTTGCTGCTGCTGCTGCTGCTGAGTCGCTTCAGTCGTGTCCGACTCCGTGCGACCCCATAGATGGCAGCCCACCAGGCTCCACCGTCCCTGGGATTCTCAAGCAAGAACACTGGAGTGGGTTGCCATTTCCCTCTCCAATTCATGAAAGTGAAAAGTGAAAGTGAAGTCGCTCAGTCGTGTCTGACACTCTTCGCGACCCCATGGACTGCAACCTACCAGGCTCCTCCATCCATGGGATTTTCCAGGCAAGAGTACTAGAGTGGGGTGCCATTGCCTTCTCCGAATGAAGCCTCCTTAAATCCCCCAAAATAGATGGCTTTGAGAGCTTCTGGTTTGGCAAACAAATGGAGGTTGAGGAGCATGGGGATTCTCTGTGTCCTTTCCCCATACCTGACTGTATATATCTTTTATCTGGCTATTCTTGAGTTTTATCGCTTATGGCAAACTGGTAATCTAGTAAGGAGACTGTTTTCTTAAATCCTGTGAGCCATTCTAGCAGATTAATAGAACCCAAGGAGAGGGTCATGAAAGCCTCTGATTTCTAGCCATTTCCAAAGCACAGGTGACAAACTGGTCTTAAGACTGGTCTCTGAAGAAGGGAGGAAGTGCCCTCACATAGAACTGAGCCCTTCACCTGTGGGGTGTGATGCTATCTCCAGGTGGATAGTGTCAAATTGAGTTGAATTAAAGGTCTCTCACTGGTGGAGAAGTGCTGGGTGGTGTGGGAGACCCCCTACACACATAGACACACACGAGAATTGGGGGCAGAACCCTTAGCTGGTCATCTCTCTATGATATTACTCATTAGAATTAGAATTTCTTGTGGTGATCAGAGTTCGAAATTATTCTTAGATATAGTCTGAATCAATGCAGAGTAAAATAAAATGATGTTTCTATTAACACAGTGAATTTTTATAAAGCTGTATTCAAATGGAAATTATGGCAAAATCAGATTTCTCTAAAACTGTACTTGTGATTGATGTTTTTTGGACCTCTATTGAATTCTCTATACTTACATTGTTGGTTTGGTTTTGTACATTAGTCTGTTTAAATTATTTTGTACTTTGATAGCCCCTGCATCAGCTATCCCGGATAGCTACAAGTCTGACAGTGTTTACTATGTTCCTCCAGACCTATCAGAGTAATGCAGAAGGGGACTGATTCTACATGACTCTTTCAGGTGGCTGGAGAACCATTAACCCAACCTATGGGAAAATCTTGTAAGTGGTCCTTTAGGTCAGGATTACAGGAAAGTCCTCCACACATGAATTAGAAGCGGAGGGAAGGGGGACTTCAGAAAATTCAACCAAAAGTCAATAGCTGAGTTATTCAAAGCATAGGAAGTGTTTGTGGCTGTTTTTGTTCAGTCGCTAAGTCATGTCTAACTCTTTGTGACCCCATGGACTGCAGCACCGGAGAAGGCAATGGCACCCCACTCCAGTACTCTTGCCTGGAAAATCCCATGGATGGAGGAGCCTGGTAGGCTGTAGTCCATGGGGTCGCTAAGAGTCGGACACGACTGAGCAACTTCACTTTCACTTTTTCACTTTCATGCATTGGAGAAGGAAATGGCAATCCACTCCAGTGTTCTTGCCTGGAGAATCCCAGGGACGGTGGAGCCTGGTGGGCTGCCATCTATGGGGTTGCACAGAGTCGGACACGACTGAAGCGACTTAGTAGGACTGCAGCACACCAGGCTTTCCTGTCCTTCACCATTTCCTGGAGCTTGCTCAAACTTGTGTCCATTGAGTTGGTGATGCCATCCATCCATCTCATCCTCTGTCACCTCCTTCTCCTCCTGCTTCCCTGGTGACTCAGAATCCCTCAGGTAAAGAATCCACCTTCAATGCAGGAGACCTGGCTTCAACTCCTGGATTGGGAAGATCCTCTGGAGAAGAGAATCACTACCCACTCTAGTATTCTTGCTTGAAGAATTCCACGGACAGAGGAGCCTGGTGGGCTATATAGTTCATGGAGTTGCAAAGTGTCGGACACAACTGAGTGACTAACACTTTCAGTTTCAGGAAATGCTTAATATCAATATTAATATGTCTAGAGAGAGGATGTGTCTGTCATAAGGCTGTGGAATCAGCTGTGGAGAAACAAAGGTGATCCTTAAGACCAATATCGGCCTCACTTCTCTAGCCTTCTGATAGAAGCCTCCTGATAGAATATCTCTGTTCAAAGTTGGATATTTGGATCACTTAACAAACTCTCTTTGTTATATCTGATTCCATGTTCATATAGACACATTTTGAAGATTCAGCTACTCATGTGTTAAACCCACAGGGAGAGAATAGGCTGCTAAGATTGACCCTACGCTATAGGCTTTTTTTCTGTGTGTAATTTCAATATAGCACTGTTAAAATGACAAAAAGCATTTGGTCTTAATCAGTTTCTCAGGGATTTTGTAAGCAGGAAGAGATTGAGTTTCTGAGTAAGCCAGGCTGAAGGTCAGAATCTCAACAATGCTGAATATACCAAGGGACTTGCCATTTTGCAGAGGCCAGTTTGGGACATTGATCAGCATGTGTATTTTGGCATGATAATCCAGTAAGGGTTTTGTCAAATTTCCCTCTGCAACAAAATATGTTGTTTATGACATTAGTTATACTATTGAAAAATGAAGGTTAAATAAATTTGACATGATTTGTTCTTAGTGAGTGCCTCCTGGCTCTTGATAAATATATTCCTTTAAATAATTGCCACAAGATGTTTTGATATCTATTAAAGACTTGTCCAGGTTTACTAGTTTGGAGTTTTTGGTGTCTCTACTATCCTCTTTATTTTATTTATTTATTTGGCTGTGTCAGGTCTTGGTTGTGGCACTCAGGATATTTAATTGTGGTGAAATCTTAATTGCATCATGTGGAATCTAGTCCCCTGGAAAAGGATCAAACCTGGGACCCCTGCACTGGGAGCATGGAGTCTTAACCACTAGACCAGAAAGGAAGTCCCTGAAGACTAGCCTTGAAACACCATGCTCTGTCCTTGGATAAGAAGGTGGTGAGGGGTGAGAGGTGGAGGTAGAAGGATATAACTGCACTGTTTCTCTGTTTAAAATGTCTGTGTGTTTATATCATTAAAAAAAGACGTCAAAAAGTTCTAACTAGTTTATAGTAGCGACGAATGTGTTCTAGATCCTAAACATTTATATTATTATATTTCATCCTTAAATCATATTTTTAGAGGTGTGGTTTTATTTTTATTATTCAGATGAAAACACTGAAGATCAGAGAAGTAACCTGCCTAAAGCTAGCAGAGGCACCAACTGAGCTCAAGTCCCTCTGATCCTAAAGCCTGTGTTTCTGATTGATTGATTGATTTTTTAAAAAATTCTATTTATTTTTGGCTGTGCTGGGTCTTCGTTGCTGTGAGGTCTTTCCTCTAGTTGCGGTGAGTGGGGGCTACTCTTTGTTGCAGTGCAAGGGCTTCTCATTGCTGTGGCTCCTCTTATTGCAGAGCACAGGCTCAATAGCTGTGGCGCACAGATTTCGTTGCTCCTAGGCATGTAGGATCTTCCCAGATCAAGGGGCGAACTCGAGTCTCCTGCATCAGCTGGCACTCTCTTTACCACTGAGCCACCAGGAAATCCTTGATTGATTTTTAACTGATGTATAGTTGAGCTACAATAAAGCCTGTGTTCTTACCTCCACATTATATCAATCAAACAAGTCCTGGCCTATTCTTAAGATCGTTTATTCCTAAGTGAGTACATCTTGAATCAGAGAAAAATAGAGCTGAGTGACATTTCCATTTCTGGTATTTATAACAAATTTGAAATATGAAACAAAATTATATTGTTACTCATTTGTTTAAGATGGTAACTCATCCTTAAGTTTTTTAAACCCCATTCATTAGTATCTGGATGTTAGCCTGAGCCAGAGGAACCAGCAGGAAATTCTCCATTTACAAATCTAGAGAGAAAAAAAAAAACAGGGAGTTTCAGTGCTACAGCAAAAATGTTTATTAAGTATTTCTTTTAGTATCAGGCATAGATATAATAGAGGGCTTCCCTGGTGGCTCAGTGGTCAAGAATCTGCTTGCAATGCAGGAGACACATACAGAAGACCTGGGTTCAATCCCTGGAAGATCCCCTGAAGGAGGGCATGGAAAACCACTCCAGTATTCTTGTTTGAAAAACCCCATGGATGGCAGGCTACAGTCCATAGGGTCACAAAGAGTCAGACAGAAGTGAAGTGGCTGAGCATGCACACATGCATAGACATAATAATACAGTTTACAGTGTCCCTAGACCCTGACTAAACCCAGTGAGGTCAGAGACTGTGCATAATCCAGCTGCTTCAGAGAGGTCCTGGGCCAAGCAAGGAGCTCAATGAAGTCTGTGAAATGAATGAATGAATAAACAAAAGGCACTTACAAATCACAACTGATAAATACAAATTGACGGGAGACTTCTTTACCCAACTGTAGCAAACTAGAATCAAGGGATATCTCTTAATATTTATTAGGGTAATATAGGCAAAATAAAGGACACAACACTAGGTAAAATGAAAATAAAACAATACAGAATTAAAACAACAACAACAACACAGAATTGAGAACAAAACAACTCCAACCCAAAGCCAAAAACAGTCCCTGGCCCTCCAGCAGCACTGAAGCCAGTAGGGGGTTCAGTTCAGTTCAGTTCAGTTCAGTGGCTCAGTCCTGTCCGACTCTTTGCGACCCCATGGACTGCCGCATGTCAGGCTTCCCTGTCCGTCACCAACTCCTGGAGTTTACTCAAACTCATGTCCATCGAGTTGGTGATGCCATCCAACCATCTCATCCTCTGTCATCCCCTTCTCCTCCTACCTTCAATCTTTCCTGGCATCAGGGTCTTTTCAAATGAGTCAGCTCTTCGCATCAGGTGGCCAAAGTATTGGAGTTTCAGCTTCAGTATCAGTCCTTCCAATGAATATTCAGGACTGATTTCCTTTAGGATAGACTTGGTTGGATCTCCTTGCAGTCCAAGGGACTCTCAAGAGTCTTCTCCAGCACCACAGTTCAAAAGCATCAGTTCTTCAGCACTCAACTTTCTTTATTGTCCAACTCTCACATCCGTACACTACTACTGGAAAAACCATAGCTTTGACTAGACATACCTTTGTTGGCAAAGTAATGTCTCTGCTTTTTAATATGCTGTTTAGGTTGCTTTTCTTCCAAGGAGCAAGTGTCTTTTAATTTCATGGCTGTAGTCACCACCTACAGTGGTTTTGGTGCCCCCAAAATAAAGTCTGTCACTGTTTCCCCATCTATTTGCCATGAAGTGATGGGACCCAATGCCATGATCTTAGTTCTCTGAATGTTGAGTTTTAAGCCAACGTTTTCACTTTCCTCTTTCACTTTCATGACGAGGCTTTTTAGTTCTTCTTTGCTTTCTCCCATAGTGGTGGTGTCGTCTGCATATCTGAGGTTACTGATATTTTCCCCAGGAATCTTGATTCTAGCTTGTGCTTCATCCAGTCCCAAGGAGAGTGTTTATAAACAGCATTAAGCAGGGACTTCCCAGGTGGTCCAGTGCACTCCCAAGACTCTGCACTCCCAATGCAGAGGGCACGGATTTGATCCCTGGTCAGGAAACTAGATCCCATATCATGCAACTAAGAGTTCAAATGCCACAACTAAAGATTCTGAATGTGGCAGTGAAGATCAAAGATCCCTAGTGCCACAGCTAAGCCCTGGAGCAACCAAGTAAATAAATATAAATGGATAAATAAGTGAATGAAAGCCAGTTCCCTTATTATTATCCTTAAAAAAAAAATGGATAAAGCAGGTATTTCATGGATATCCAGAAAAGAAAAGGAAATGGGCCACACAGGATTAGCACTTGATGAAAGTACAAGGCCAGAGTCTATGAATTCCATTACTAATGGTTCCTATTGTACTCTACTTTGTTTCCTGGTTCCCTGTAGCCCAGACTTTTGGGTTCATTTAGACATCATTGTTTGGCCTGCTCTTGTGTTCATGTCAATCCTATATTTACAAGACCTTTTAAGTCCTATACCCATCATGATTCAGCTCAGAGGCTCTATGTCCCAAGTATACATTCCCAGCTCCAAGAATCCGATCTGCCCAGCCAGCCAGTATGTCAGTTCTCATTTGAATAGGTGAGGAACCCTGACCTAGCTAGCTGATGTAATTCTGCCTTTGTGGAAGTCATATGGGACAAGAGTCATCAGTTAATTTCCTTCTTTCAACAGAGAAGTTGAGATCAGATCAGATCAGTCGCTCAGTTGTGTCCAACTCTTTGCGACCCCATGAATCTCAGCACGCCAGGCCTCCCTGTCCATCACCAACTCCCGGAGTTCACTCAGACTCACGTCCATCGAGTCAGTGATGCCATCCAGCCATCTCATCCTCTGTCGTCCCCTTCTCCTCCTGCCCCCAGTCCCTCCCAGCATCAGAGTCTTCTCCAGTGAGTCAAGTCTTGGCATGAGGTGGCCAAAGTACTGGAGTTTAAGCTTCAGCATCATTCCTTCCAAAGAAATCCCAGGACTGATCTCCTTCAGAATGGACTGGTTGGATCTTCTTGCAGTCCAAGGGACTCTCAAGAGTCTTCTCCAACACCACAGTTCAAAAGCATCAATTCTTCGGCGCTCAGCCTTCTTCACAGTCCAACTCTCACATCCATACATGACCACAGGAAAAACCATAGCCTTGACTAGATGAATCTTTGTTGGCAAAGTAATGTCTCTACTTTTGAATATGTTATCTAGGTTGGTCATAACTTTCCTTTCAAGGAGTAAGCATCTTTTAAATCCTATACCCATCATGATTCCACTCAGAGGCTCTATGTCCCAAGTTTACATTCCCAGCTCCAAGAATCCGATCTGCCCGGCCAGCCAGTATGTCAATTCTCATTTGAATAGGTGAGGAACCCTGACTCAGCTAGCTGATGTAATTCTGCCTTTGTTGCAGTCATATGGGACAAGAGTCATCAGTTAATTTCCTTCTTTCAACAGAGAAGGTAGATGGAGACAATTTCAAAGAAGGGGTGTGGTTTAGATTGGCATCCCAAAATACATCTGTTATATTTGACACAGTTAATTATTACTATGTAGTTCCTATTACATAATTATTACTATGTAGTTCTTGCCTGGAGAATCCCAGGGGCGGGGAAGTCTGGTGGGCTGCCGGCTCTGAGGTCTCACAGAGTCGGACACGACTGACGCGACTTAGCAGCAGCAGTTCCTATTACCATTGTTGCTTTTGTGTGACTGTGTGGTTTTTGTATTTTTTTCTTACTTCATTAGACTCTCAGCTCCTAGAGGGCAAGATTTAGCATTGTGTGACCTCAGTGGGCTTTGGTTTACTCATCTATAAAAAGGGATTTGTTGGGGCCCAGGGCAGGCTGCTCCAAAATACTCCTCAATGGCCTATTGATTATTTTTGAACTAAAGTTACTTAAGAAGTGATCAGTGCAGGAGGGACTTTGGTCCTCCTTTCTGTCTCTTGAAAGTAGGAAATAAATCTCTCATATTAAAGCTACACTCTCTACTTCTGGAGTGTTGACTGAAAAAAAAAAGTATAGCCTGCAAGTTGGGAATTATATTTTATATGGTCACCTTAGTGAGGACTGTAGCTGGGATGGCAGCCTCTCAGAGAGCTCCGAGGAATTGTTCTAAAGAGGTAAGGAAGGAACCAGGCTATATAGGGGTTCTTGCTCAAAACAAAACATGCAGTCAAACATCAAAAGACTACTGCTAATTACAAAAAAACAGCATCTCAAGTTAATGATTTTAGTGCTTCTCTATGTAAAGGAAGATGTAAGAGTCTGGACTTATTGAAATCATTCCTTAATATGCATCACTACGAACAAAGCTAGTGGAGGTGATAGAATTCCAGTTGAGCTATTCCAAATCCTGAAAGATGATGCTGTGAAAGTGCTACACTCAATATGCCAGCAAATTTGGAAAACTCAGCAGTGGCCACAGGACTGGAAAAGATCAGTTTTCATCCCAATCCCAAAGAAAGGCAATGCCAAAGAATGCTCAAACTACTGCACAATTGCACTCATCTCACACGCTAGTAAAGTAATGCTTAAAATTCTCCAAGCCAGTCTTTAGCAATATGTGAACCGTGAACTTCCTGATGTTCAAGCTGGTTTTGAAAAGGCAGAGGAACCAGAGATCAAATTGCCAACATCCGCTGGATCATGGAAAAAGCAAGAGAGTTCCAGAAAAACATCTATTTCTGCTTTATTGACTATGCCAAAGCCTTTGACTGTGTGGATCACAGTAAACTGTGGAAAATTCTTCAAGAGATGGGAATACCAGACCACTTGTCCTGACTCTTGAGAAATCTGTATGCAGGTCAGGAAGCAACAGTTAGAACTGGACATGGAACAACTGACTGGTTCCAAATAGGAAAAGGAGTATGTCAAGGCTGTATATTGTCACCCTGCTTATTTAACTTATATGCAGAGTACATCATGAGAAATGCTGGGCTGGAAGAAACAAGCTGGAATCAAGATTGCCGGGAGAAATATCAATAACCTCAGATATGCAGATGACACCACCCTTATGGCAGAAAGTGAAGAGGAACTAAAAAGCTTCTTGATGAAAATGAAAGAGGAGAGTGAAAAGGTTGGCTTAAAGCTCAACATTCAGAAAACGAAGATCATGGCATCTGGTCCCATCACTTCATGGGAAATAGATGGAGAAACAGTGGAAACAGTGTCAGACTTTATTTTTCTGGGCTCCAAAATCACTGCAGATGGTGACTGCAGCCATGAAATTAAAAGACGCTTACTCCTTGGAAGGAAAGTTATGACCAACCTAGATAACATATTCAAAAGCAGAGACGTTACTTTGCCAACAAAGGTCCGTCTAGTCAAGGCTATGGTCTTTCCTGTGGTCATGTATGGATGTGAGAGTTGGACTGTGAAGAAGGCTGAGCGCCGAAGAATTGATGCTTTTGAACTGTGGTGTTGGAGAAGACTCTTGAGAGTCTCTTGGACTGCAAGGAGATCCAACCAGTCCATTCTGAAGGAGATCAGCCCTGGGATTTCTTTGGAAGGAATGATGCTGAAGCTGAAACTTTGGCCACCTCCTGCGAAGAGTTGACTCATTGGAGAAGACTCTGATGCTGGGAGGGATTGAGGGCAGGAGGAGAAGGGGACGACAGAGGATGAGATGGCTGGATGGCATCACTGACTCAATGGACGTGAGTCTGAGTGAACTCTGGGAATTGGTGATGGACAGGGAGGCCTGGCGTGCTGCGATTCATGGGGTTGCAAAGAGTTGGACACGACTGAGCGACTGATCTGATCTGATCTGATAACTGTCTAGGGCCTGTATTCAGTTTTTCTCCAACCTGAATTCCCATCAGGGCACACCATCAGGGCCAATTCCAGTGGCTGATGGCTTTAGGACCCACAACATCTTTTGTTTACTGAAATGGCAGGCAAGCTTGAATATGAACAAACCTTTTTACTTCTTTTAATTTACTACCCCAAGCCCAAACTTTGTTTAGATGCTTCACTGATGAAGCATTCAAAGCCTGATTTATTTATTCTGTTAATTCCTCACAAATGTATTGTTTCTTTGTCTACAAAATATAAAAGCTGCCTGCTTTGAGCACTTCTTAGGTCCTAGTTCTGGTGCTAGTGGTAAAGGAACACAGTTGCCAATGAAGGATATGCAAGTGTTGTGGGTTCGATCCCTGGGTTGGGAAGATATCCTGGAGGAGATCATGGCAACCCACTACGGTATTCTTGCCCGGAGAATCCCATGGACAGAGGAGCCTGGCGGGCTCCAGTCCATAGGGTCACACAGAGTCAGACACGATCGAATTGACTTAGCACTTATGTACACACCAGTTAAATTTGTTTCTTTTTCTCCTGTTAATCTTTCTTGTGTCAGTTTTATTATTGTCTAGCCACAAGAACTCAAGAGGCAGGGTGGAAAATTTCCCCTCATTCACGGATTCATAAAAGTTTCTAGGTCATTAGGTGCTTGTAAGGGTTAAAGATAGTGTGCTCAGTAAATATTACCTATCAATATTGTCTCCTCTTCTTTGTAGCTTCTTCAGTTTCCCTGTTCCCAACATACCAATGGTGAGTGGCATTTAAAAATTTGTGTGTGTGTGTTTGTGTGGTTGGATTGAATTCTTGTTTGGGAAATCACGAGTGGATTTTGCCTTAGGAATGAGTGGGATCACTTCTTTCTTAAGAAAATGCCAATTGTGCCTTTTCTTTCCCAGTTCTCTCACTGTTCCATTGTGTTGATATCGCAGATCAATTTTCCTCAATGATATAGCTCTTTTTTTTTTTTGCCCTTTTTGACTGTGCCACACAGCATTAGTTCCCTGGCTAGGGATCAAACCCACACCCCCAGCATTGGAAGCCTGGAGTCTTCACCACTGGACTTCAAGAGAAGTCCTAACCATATAGCTCTAATATAGTGTACATAAATTATTTGCTTACATATGTTTAACATGTGCTAAATAGGTTGCTCTGGGAAGATACTTTTCTGCCTTTGTGTCACATTTGTATCTGTTAAAATCTTTGCTTGGAGCTTGGCACAAAGGAGCTCAGTATTGAACAAGTATCTGAAGATCTAGCTCTGAGCTCTTGTTCTAGCAGGCCTGTAGACAGATATCCAAGTGATAAAGTGTCAAGAAACATTCAAGACTTGGAGATGGTCAAAAGAAATGTTTGGATGTCCTTTCAGTAGAGTGTTGGGCATTGTCTGGGGGAAATTTAGGGATTATCATATTCTATTTTACTGACTTTTCTATTGACTAGGCTATTTTAAAACTGTGAGAGTAGAAGTTAAATTTTAGGTACTTTATAGCAATACAAATAATTCACGTTCCTAGCAATGCAAATGAATTTTATCAGGAAGAACATACAAATCTCTCAGTCAAAATGAACTTGCTTTAACATCTTACTGGTTTTCTCATTAATGAGTGAGTTGAATAAAATCTTTGGCACAGTTTCATTTTGTATTTGCATGGGAATAGTGATTTTAAGTCTTTGAAAAAGTATACTTTAATAGAAATAATGTGATAAGTCCTGTGGGAGAAGGCAATGGCACCCCACTCCAGTACTCTTGCCTGGAAAATCCCAGGGACAGAGGAGCCTGGTGGGCTGCAGTCCATGGGGTCTCGAAGAGTCGGACACACCTGAGCGACTTCACTTTCACTTTTCACTTCCCTGCATTGGAGAAGGAAATGGCAACCCACTCCAGTGTTCTTGCCTGGAGAATCCCAGGGACCGGGAAGCCTGGTGGGCTGCTGTCTATGGGGTCACCACAGAGTCAGACACGACTGAAGCAACTTAGCAGGATAAGTCCTGTAAAGGAGGCACAAAGACTGGGGAACACAGTGTGGGATCAATTTATTTGCCATCACTGGGGAGGGAAGATTTCACCTAGGAGGGGACTTTTAAGCTGGAGTTTGAAAGAAGAGTTGAATTGAGGTGAAATTGTAGTTAGGAAAGAAGATGGAGGGAAAGAAAAACTGCATTCAAACTAGCTGTGGCGTCTGTTGAGGGATTCCCCTTGGCTCCCAATGCTTAAGAGGCATTAAAAAAACCCAAAAAACTAGAGATATAAACCTTTATTTTACAACTTTGTCAGAATTCACTTTTGAATGAGACATGTATTGAGGACAGTTTAAAATACTGGGAAAGCGAGATGCTAAATGTCTTCCAGCCAGGAACAAAGATGTGGCCACTCTTGGGGCCTCAGGCAGCATGGATCAGATGCACCAGTGTTGTCCAACCCGTTTTACTTAGAGCCACCTCCTTTTTTGAGAGCCGTTAGTCCTCATTTCCTGCCAAATTTTCACAAGAGGCTTCCTGTTCTTCCAAATGAGCCTTAGAGCTCTCACTGGCTCTTCAACCACTTTTCAGATGTGGGGAGACCTTGGAGTTAGCCCTCCTGATACTGTGGTATCCCATGGAAGTCATCATCAGCTCCAGGATCAAAGGCCCAGTAGGGGTTTGACCCCTTTAGGTATCGCAACACATACTCTATTTAGATTTACTGGGGATTTAGAGCTTGTTGTTCAGTCAACAAGTCATGTACAACTCTGTGACCCCATGGACTGCAGCATGCCAGCTTTCTCTGATCTTCACTATCTCCCGGAGTTTGCTCTAATTCATGTCCATTGTGTGGACATGAGTCAGCGGTGCTAACTAACCATGTAATCCTCTGCCACCCCCTTCTCCTTTTGTCTTCAATCTTTCCCAGCATCAGGGTCTTTTCCATTGAGTTGGCTCTTCGCCTCAGGTGGCCAAAGTATTAGAGCTTCAGCTTCAGCATCAGCATCAGCCCTTCCAATGAATATTTAGGCTTGATTTCCTTTAGGATTGACTGGTTTGATCTCCTTGCAGTCCAGGGGACTCCCAAGAGTCTTTTTCAACACCACAATCAGGACTTATTCAGGATTTAGAACAGAAATGCTTGTCTTCTTAACAAATTTAGACATATTTTCATTCATATTTGAAAATCTGTGTGCATGTATACAAATTATTATATTTTAAAAATAGTGAAATATATCCCACAACCCCTTATTCTTACTGAAAATTTAATTCTGCAATAGGATAACTGCCACGGATTAACTACATAATATTAATCATGAGCATGGTTTCCTAATTAAATCTATTAATAGACTTAAATGCCATCATTTATATTTTTTCTAAATATAAAAAGAAATGCATGTGTTCATTGTGGAAAAATTGGAAAAAAATGGGCAAAAAGATTAAAATTAAACTTGTTTTTCATAATTCTACTAACTAGACACAAGAACTGTTAACATACCTTCCAGGATTTTTTCTTTGTTCACACAGAGAGTTTGTTTTTTTAATTTACAAGAAAATAGCTACTTCTGTCTTACAATTTTAAAAATCAAAGTGAAATTCACACAACACAAAGTTAGCCACTTAAAAGTGAGCAGGTCTGGGGATCTTGCTGCAAAACATTTTCATCACCGCAAAAGGGGAGCTGGTACCCATTAAACAGTTACTCCCCATTCCACCCGCTCCCACCCCCTGGCTACTGCCAATCTGTTTTCTGCATCTCTGGATTTACCCATTCTGGCTACTTCATATAAACAGAATCATACAATATGTGACCTTCTGAGTCTGTCTTCTTTCCCTGAACATATGTTTTCTGAGGTTCAGCACATTACAGCATGTATCAGTACTTCATGCCTCATTGTGGCTGAATAGCATTTGAGTGGATGTATATATCACAGTTTATCCATTTCTCTGTTGGTGGATGGCTATTTCTTTTTATAATCTGCTTGTTAAAATACATAATAAAACTTTAATACATCCTGAACATTTGTCCTTGAACAGTTTTTACAGTCTTGCTCCATAAGAGGTCACAGGAACACGCATATACAAATGCAACATTTAGAAATAGATTAAAAGAAGAGTTAAGTCAGAACTTCGGATTTTGGATTACTACCTCACGCGTATCAGTATACCCCTACACTGGCAAACACATACTGTGATTACCATCACCATTGGAGCCAGACCCTCCTGAGTTTCCTTTTTTGTTTCTGCCTTCAGATATGAACTCTTTCTTGAAGGAGGGGATATTATGAGGAAGTGCTGATTCCTGTTCACTGTCACCTCTCTTGAGGGATGTGGTGTTAAGAGGCCCAGTCTTTTAATCATCTTGGCCCATCCCTAAGAGTGCTGTACTTGCTGGTCCTAATACCCTAGTGCCTAGCTATTTGCATGATTGTATTCTTTTCCAGCAACCAGAAGAAAATACTCAGTTCATTTCATTCTCTAACTCTAGGACCAGATTAGTTCCTATTTAAACACCTATTACTGCCTATTTAAACATTTATTTTCTCAAGCCCCATGCTAGCAAACTCAATTCATTTCTCCAGAGGCACAGAATGGTCTGTGTATTTCTCAGCAGGCCACATCTAAGTTTTGCTAACTAATTTCAACTATTGTTCCTCATCTCAAAGCTGCTGGCCTTTAGCCCCACAACCACTATCTACCCCTCCCCAATGGATGGGGTATTTTGTTTTCTGAGGTCTTGGAAAGATATGTGAGCTCTAAAGTATTTGTCAAATTTTTACAAATTCAATTTACATAATGTACCCCCAATCCAGCTAATAACTACTTGGCTTAATAAACATTTCTTGAGTTCCTACTGTGTTCTAGGCACTCTGCCAGGCTTTAGGAACTAAAAAAAAAGAGCTAAAAATATGAGTTAGGATTTGAAACAATTCTAACAGCATTCACAAAAAATAGTGGCTTAAACAAGACTATCTTTATTTCTCTCTCATGTAAAAATCCAGATGTGGAAAGATGGCTCCACAGTTGTCTGGGACTCAGAGGAAAGTGTCCAAACTTTCTACTCTGCCATCCTTGGGGTTGAGCCTCATCCACATGTGCCAAAACAGAGCTCCAGCCATCACATCTATATTCCAGAGAAATAGGAGGGAAGGAGGAAGGAGAAGGCATAAAGGCCATGATGACTACCTTGTAAGGAAAATTTCCAGAAACTGTTGTACATCTCGTCTTCAGTTGTTCAGTTGTTCATTTGTGTCTGATTCTTCGCAACCCCATGGACTTTAGCACACCAGGCTTCCCTGTCCTTCACCATTTCCTGGAGTTTGCTCAAACTTATGTTCATTGAGTTGGTGATGCCATCCAACCATCTTATCTTCTTTTGTCCCCTTCTCCTCTTGCCTTCAATCTTTCCCAGCATCAGGGTCTTTTCCAATGAATTGGCTCTTCACACCAGGTGGCCAAAGTATTAGAGCTTCAGCATCAGCATCAGCCCTTCCAATGAATAGTCAGGGTTGATTTATTTTAGGATTGACTGGTCTGATCTCCTTGTGGTTGATGGGACTCTCAATTGTATTCTCCCACAATGCAGATCGAAAGCATCAATACTTTGGTGCTCACTCAGCTTTCTTTGTAGTCCAGCTCTCACATCCATATGACTACTGGGAAAACCATAGCTTTGACTATATGAAACTATGTAGGCAAAGGGATGTCTTTGCTTTTTAATATGCTGTCTAGCTTTGTCATAGTTTTTCTTTCAAGGACCAAGTGTCTTTTAATTTCATGGCTGCAGTCACAGCCAACAGTGATTTTGGAGCTCAAGAAAATGAAGTCACTACTTTCATTGTTTTCCCATCTATTTGCCATGAAGTAATGGGACCTGATGACATAATCTTCATTTTTTGAATGTTGAGTTTTAAGCCAGCTTTTTCACTCTCCTCTTTCAACTTCATCAAGAAGCTCTTTAATTCTTCACTTTCTGCCATGAGGGTTGTGTCATCTGCATATCTGAAGTTATTTATATTTTTCCCAGCAATCTTGATTCCAGCTTGTGCTTCATCCAGCCCAGCATTTTGCATGATGTATTCTGCATATAAGTTAAATAATCAGGGTGACAAAATACAGCCTTGACGTACTCCGTTCCCAATTTGGAATCAGTCCATTGTTCCATGTCTGGTTCTAACTGTTGCTTCTTGACCTGCATACAGGTTCTGGAGGAGGTAGGTAGGGTGGTCTGGTATTCCCATTTCTTTAAGAATTTTCCACAGCTTGTTGTGATCCACACAGTCAAAGGCTTTCACTTAGTCAATGAAGCAGAAGCAGGTGTTTTTCTAGAATTCCTTTGTTTTTTCAATGATCCAGCAGATGTTGGCAATTTGATCTCTAGTTCCTCTGCCTTTTCTAGATTCTGCTTGAACATCTGGAAGTTCTTGGTTCATGTACTGTTGAAGCCTCAGTCAGTCAGTTCAGTCGCTCAGTTGTGTCTGACTCTTTGTGACCCCATGAATCGCAGCACACCAGGACTCCCTGTCCATTACCAACTCCCAGAGTTCACTCAGACTCACGTCCATCGAATCAGTGATGCCATCCCACCATCTCATCCTCTGTCGTCCCCTTCTCCTCCTCCCCCCACCAATCCCTCCCAGCATCAGAGTCTTCCAATGAGTCAACTCTTCGCATGAGGTGGCCAAAATACTGGAGTTTCAGTTTTAGCATCATTCCTTCCAAAGAAATCCCAGGGCTGATCTCCTTCAGAATGGACTGGTTGGATCTCCTTGCAGTCCATGGGATTCTGAAGAGTTTTCTCCAACACCACAGTTCAAAAGCATCAATTCTTTGGCGCTCAGCTTACTTCACAGTCCAACTCTCTCATCTATACATGACCAATGGAAAAACAATAGCCTTGACTAGACGGACCTTTGTTGGCAAAGTAATGTCTCTGCTTTTCAATATGCTATCTAGGTTGGTCATAATTTTTCTTCCAAGAAGTAAGCATCTTTTAATTTCATGGCTGCAATCACCATCTGCAGTGATTTTGGAGCCCCCCAAAATAAAGTCTGACACTGTTTCCACTGTTTCCCCATCTATTTGCCACGAAGTGATGGGACCAGATGCCATGATCTTCGTTTTCTGAATGTTGTCTGAATATTTCAAATTCTGAAAGATGATGCTGTGAAAGTGCCGCACTCAATATGCCAGCAAATTTGGAAAACTCAGCAGTGGCCACAGGACTGGAAAAGGTCAGTTTTCATTCCAATCCCAAAGAAAGGCAATGCCAAAGAATGCTAGTTTGAGCATTCTTTGGTAGTTTGACCGCACAATTGCACTCATCTCACACGCTAGTAAAGTAATGCTCAAAATTCTCCAAGCCAGGCTTTAGTAATACGTGAACCGTGAATTTCCAAATGTACAAGCTGGTTTTAGAAAAGGCAGAGGAACCAGGGACCAAATTGCCAACATCCGATGGATCATGGAAAAAGCAAGAGAGTTCCAGAAAAACATCTATTTCTGCTTTATTGACTATGCCAAAGCCTTTGACTGTGTTGATCACAATAAACGGTGGAAAATTCTGAAAGAGATGGGAATACCAGACCACTTGACCTGCCTCGTGAGAAATCTGTATGCAGGTCAGGAAGCAACAGTTAGAACTGGACATGGACCAACAGACTGGTTCCAAATAGGAAAAGGAGTACATCAAGGCTGTATATTGTCACCCTGCTCGTTTAACTTATATGCAGAGTACATCATGAGAAATGCTGGGCTGGAAGAAGCACAAGCTGGAATCTAGATTGCTGGGAGAAACCTCAGATATGCAGATGACACCACCCTCAGGCAGAAAGTGAAGAGGAACTAAAAAGCCTCTTGATGAAAGTGAAAGAGGAGAGTGAAAAAGTTGGCTTAAAAGTTGAAGCCTAGCTGGAAGGATTTTGAGCATTACTTTGCTAGCCTGTGAAATGACTGCAATTGTGCCATAGTTTGTGTCTTCAGTTAATATCCTATTTGTCAGAACTTTGCCGCATGACCAAATAGCAGAGTAGCAGGCTGAGAGATGTGGGCATCTATTTTCCTGGTAAATGTGGGATTCTGGTGAGGAGAAAACAAGTAATGGCGAAGGCACTCAGCCATTTTGTCATGTAGACATAGGCTCTGCCCTCTGGACAGATAAGGGAAGGGTTGGAGTGCATGACAGAGGGATCCAATTCACTCTGCGCACAGCTCTCCAGAGATGAACTGGAGCAAACTTCAGGAGACAGGGAAGGACAGGGAAGCCTGGAATGCTGCAATCCATGAGGTCACAGAGTCAGACACGACTTAATGATTAAATAACACCTGAGAAGGGAGAATAGAAACTAGTCAGGCAAAGGGTGTGGTGGAGGCGATGGTGACTGGTGAGGGAGTTCCTAGATGGGGGAGGTAGCCAGTTTCCAGAGGCTAGAAAAATCCAAGGAATTGGTAAACTGTCAGTGTGGTTGCAACATATACTTAGAGTTCAGAGTATCAAAAAAATGAAACTAGAAAGATAAGCAGGGGTCAGTTTATGTCATGTCTGGTGTATTTTACATAGCAACTATTTAAATGGCAAAAACTAAAACCAAAAATATTAGTTTCCCTGTAAACTCTCACTTAAATGAGTTTATGAAACACTGATATTTAAGGAAATAAGTTTTGTTTATAGAGCATTTTATTATTCAGAGTAGAATCAGTTTCTGCAAAATAAATGAACCATTTACCATAATTCCTCTAAAATGATGTGTCTTTTCAGATCCTAGCAACAAAAGAATCCAAGTAGATAAAAACTTACCTTATTCAGCTGCTTATAAGATTCATCCCTACCCTTCAAAACAGTGTTTAAAAATTGCCCTGTGTTTAATGTGGGGCTAGTGGTAAAGGACCCACCTGCCAGTGCAGGAGATGCAAGGGACTTGGGTTTGATCCCTGGGTCAGAAAATCCCCTGGACTGGGGGCATGGCAACCCACTCCAGTATTCTGGCCTGGAGAGTCCCATGGAGTCCCATGGCGAGCCTGGCAGGCTATAGTTCATAATGTCACAAAGAGTTGGACATGACTGAAGCGACTTAGCACACATGCACTGTGTTCAATGCACCCATATTAGAGATAAAAGGCTGAAAACATAAGGTATGAGTAAATAACTAATATTCTGAGATACAGTCACCAAGAAGACAATAATTTGATGCTGCCTGGGCTTCCCAGGTGGCATTAGTGGTAAAGAACTTGACTGCCAATACAGGAGATGTGAGTCGTGAGTTCAATCCCTGATTTGGAAAGATCACCTGGAGAAGGGCTTGGCAACCCACATCAGTTTTCTTGCTTGGAGAATCCCATGGACCGAGAAGCCTGGCAGGCTACAGTTCATAGCATCTGTAATGGGGAATCAGGGCTTGCATTGCTATACACCAAAGAAAATAACATCTTAAAGTGTGAGACATTTGTAAGAAAACTATAAGGTCTCCACAACTAGAGTAAACATTTAAAAATATGGGTATCAGACCTCTCAAACAAATGGACTCACTTGGCAAATTCAATATTTAAAACATACGGATAGTTCACCAATAAAGAACTGATAATAGGACTTCCCTGGTGGTTCAGTGGTTGAGAATCTGCCTGCCAATGCAGGCGACATGGGTTCAATCCCTTGTCCAGGAAGATTCCACATGCCACTGAGCAACTAAGCCCGTGCACTCTGTGCTCCACAACAAGAGAAGCCACTGCAATGAGAAGCCCTTGCACTGCAACTAGAGAAAGCCCCTTGTGCAGCAATAAAGACCCAGTTCAGCAACAACAACAAAAAAGAACTGATAACAGACATATTAAAGATCAGCATTATAACACTAGGTTTACAAGTAGAAATTCCAGTTACCTCTGTAGGTAAGAATAAGAATGACAGAAATGATGCCCCCTAATGTTTGAAGAGAAAATCCTTGAGTTCCATGGCATGGTAGTCAGCCCCCAAGGTGGCACCCAGTGATTCTCATTTCCTGGTATTCACTGTTTTGGAAAATATTCTCCCACACCAGATCATGGCTCGCCTGTGTTTCTAATAAAATATGGTGGAAGTGATGGTGTGTGACTTCTGAGGCCAGGTTATAGAAGACATTGCAGTTTCCACCTTGGTCTCTCTCAGATCACTGGCTCTTGGGGAAGCCAGCTGCTATGGAGCGGACAATGCTATGGCGAGGACTGCATAGCCAGGAACTGAAGCTCCCCTGCCCCGTAACCACGGAGCCACCAGGATCAGATTGCCAGCCATCAGAGTGTGCTGTCTTGGAAAAGGGTCCTTCAGTTTCAGTCAAGACTTCAGATGACTGTAGCCCTGGCTGACACTTTTTAAGGATAGCTTTATGAGTCTACAGTTTATTTATAATAAAATTTACTCATTTAAAGTGTACAATTCAATGATGTCTAGTAAATTTACAGAGTTGCGCAACCATGACCACAGTCTATTTTTAGGATATATTTGTCACACGCAAAGAAACCCCATGCCCATTAGCAGTTACTTCCCATTCTACCACCAGCCCCAGGCAACCACGAATCTTATTTCTATGTCTGTAGGTTTGCCTTTTCAGAAAACGTAATCAAAATGAATCATGCAATATATGACCTTTTGTGTTTAGCTTCTTTTATTATCTGGCTGACATTTGGAGACACTCCAAGAACTAGAACCTCCCAACTAAGCCACTAATGAATTATTGAGGCAAAGAAACTGTGTGTTTATTGATTTTAGCCACTAAGTTTTGGGGTAATTTGTTACACAGTAATGGGTAGCTCAGAGAAGGCAATGGCACCCCACTCCAGTACTCTTGCCTGGAAAATCCCATGGATGGAGGAGCCTGGTAGGCTGTGGTCCATGGGGTTGCTAAGAGTTGAACACGACTGAGCAACTTCACTTTCACTTTTCACTTTCATGCATTGGAGAAGGAAATGGCAACCCACTCCATTGTTCTTGCCTGGAGAATCCCAGGGGCAGGGGGAGCCTGGTGGGCTGCCGTCTATGGGGTCACACACAGTCAGACACGACTGAAATGACTTAGCAGCAGCAGCAGCTATAGCAGCAATGGGTAGCTAGAGCACAAGAGTATGTGATTACTGCTGGGAAACTACCTCAGACAGCCAATGTTCCATTAAACCCTTAAGGTACAATATTTTTATTATTAAAACTTGTAGACTTATAGTTATGAAATAAATAATCATGGAAATGCAATGTACAGCATAGTGACTATAGTTAGTAATACTATGTTGCATATTTGAAGTTGCTAAGGGAAGAGGTCTTAAAAGTTCTCATCAAAAGAAAAAGAATTTTTGTAACTATGTGAAGCCATGGATATTAGCTAGACATATTGTGGTGATCACTTACAATATATATAAAAGTATCAAATCCTTATGTTGTGTACCTGAAACTAATATGTCAATTATACTTTAATAAAAAAAAAAACAAAACTTGTGGACATGAGAAGCCATAACTTACAGCTGTATTGAAATATCTCGTTAATGTTACAAAACTGATAATTTTTCTAATTTTTTTTTTAAAAAAGTAATTACCAGATCAAATAAGAATCCCCACTTTATTTTCAGGTCCATGCAAAAGGTTGATGAACTAGGAAGAAATGACTGTAGACAGTTAAAATGTAGTAAAGCTGTCCTAGTGGGTGGGTTACTAAGGAAACTTGCCATATTAGTCTGGAATGAGTTTTGATTGATCAGATTGGACAACAAAAGGCTTGGCTTTGATTCCAGGAGACTTAACCAGTTCCAAGTTTAAGATGTTGCTTTGCTATCATGAAGTCATTTAAAGGATTTGTGAAGGAAGAACGGAATAGGTGGATGCAGGCTTCAGATTTTCAGTTGATACCAAAAGGAAGAAGGAAGAGGTCTCCAACCTCACAACCGTGTGACTGGGCCAAAACCTCATGGGATGTTGTAAAATGAGAGCCAATAGTGAAATGATTTAAATACTGTGAAATTAAAAGTGCTCTTGACAATCCGAGTAAAAGTTTTTGTTTGATAATGGTTTTGACTCTTTTTTGGGGGGTAGGGGGGCACACTGCACAACTTGTGGGATCTTAGTTCTCTGACCAGGGACTGAACTTGGGCCTTGGCAGTGAAAGCCATGAGTCGTAACACTGGACTGCCAGGGAACTCCTTGACTCAGGCTCTAATGCAGTGACAGCTGACCATTAAGAGATTCATCTAAAGTCCAGTAGCAGCAATGGTTTTCAAGCTTTGGAAATGTTTCTTTAAGTTTTGAGGGTGAAGATTAAAAATCTTTATGACACTTAGAAACTGTTCGTTTCTTAGAACATAGCTATCATTCACTAAAACACTAGCTTCTATAACACATATTCATTTTCCCTGTTATTCAACATGTATTACTGTTTAGTAAAATATTTGCTTTATGTATGAACATAATGTTGGGATTCCTTCAAACCTATTAATCTGCTTATATTTTGTTCCAGTTTTTACAGAAATGTTTGTCTACACATATTACACCTTCTTCTAAAGGAATTTATTTTTACTATATTTAACTGCTTGCCTTGTACCAATTCTTACTGCTACATACTGTATATATAGGAATTATCCCAAATGTATTTGATACTGTGGCATGCTTTTTAGTTGCTAGTACCAAGATGCAGCACCAGTATTTGCCTTTATAGTGCATCATGCATAGTACAGGGTTTCATTTTTTGTGTGTACATTTTGCTGTCTGTGATATTTTCCATTTTTTTTAAAAAAAAAATATGGCTTATTTCATGGGCTTCCTTAGTGGCTCAGTGGTAAAGAATCTGCCTGCAATTCAGGAAATGCAGATGTGATCCCTGGGTCAGGAAGATCCCCTGGAGAAGGAAATGACAACCCACTCCAGTATTCTTGCCTGGGAAATCCCATGGACAGAGGAGCCTGGTGGGCCACAGTCCATGGGGCTGCAATAGTTGGACATGATTTAGAGACTAAAAAACAAAAACAACACTTATTCATGGTTAGTAATATATGGTTAAACATACAGAACCTGTGATTTCCTGGAACCCAACACACTGTACATAGTATACTTTATTAACACGAGTACGTTATACTTCCACAAAACCATTGAAAATCATTTAAACACTTATACACTCACACAAATAAATACATGTATACTGAAGTGAAGTGAAAGTCACTCAGTTGTGTCCCACTCTTTGTGACCCCATGTAGTCCATGGACCCCATACAGTCCATGGAATTCTCCAGGCCAGAATACTGGAGTGAGTAGCCTTTCCCTTTTCTAGGGGATCTTAACAACCCAGGGATAGAACCCAGGTATCCCTCATTGCAGGCAGGTTCTTTACCATCTGAGACACAAGGAAAGCCCAAGAATACTGGAGTGGGTAGCCTAGCCCTTCAACAGTGAAACTTCCTGACCCAGGAATCGAACTTGGGTCTCCTGCATTGCAGGTGGATACTTTACCAACTGAGCTATCAGGGAAATCCCATGTATACTGACAAATATTTTTTTCAATCACTATTAATACTTTATCTAGAATTATAGTAGGCATGACTGATCTTTGTATTTAAGCATTTTATTATTTTTTTTCACTTCAAAGATTGATTTATTGATTTTTGGCTGTGTTGGGTCTTTGTTACTGTGCAGGGGCTTTCTCTAGTTGCAGAGAGCAGGGGCTACTCTCATTGCAGTGGCTTCTCTTGTTGCAGAGCACAGTCTCTAAAGCTCTGACTCAGTAGTTGTGGCACAAGGGTTTAGTGGCTCTGAAGCATGTGGGATCTTCCTGGAGCAGGGATTGGACCTGTGTCCCTTGCATTAGCAGGTGGATTCTCAACCACTGGGCCACCAGGAAAGCCCCTGACAGGTAATTTTTTACCCCATAAATTTTTTAGGAAAAATTGGGTTATCTTACTCAGTTTAAAATCTTGTATTTCAGCACAAATAGAGTACTATGACTCAGGCATCAAGAACATAGAGAAAATAAGATACTGATCCTGACTTGAAGTATCTACAACTCCAATAGAAGAAACAGACACAAACCAAGACTGAGATCTGTATGTGATATGTGTGTTTTCAAGAGGAAGAAGCCTCAGGGTGTTTGGAAATAGACAAGAAAGGTTTTGAGCAACTGACTTTTAAGTTCTGGTTTGTCAGATCAACAAGGGGAAGGAGAAAGTAAAGAGCATGAACCCAGAAGCTTAAGAGAACCCACTATGCCCCAGACACAGCAAATAGCTCTGTGGGGCTGGAGCATAGTGGAAGTGAGGGAACAGCCTGGGATAAAATAGGAAGATTAGGCAGAAGTTGTAGAAAGTGGAGATTTTAAGCAGAGGAATTCTTCCCTTAAAAAGGTTTCTCAGGCTGCAGAGCTGTGGATGGATTGGAGAGCACGGAGATGAAAAGCTGTCAAACCAGTTAGGAGGCTTTTAGAGTAATTACTTGAGAAATGATGAGGTAAAGGGCAGCAGGGGTGATGAAGGGCATGAATTAGGGACCTGGAAAAGTGATCCTTGGATATGGACAAGAGAGAATGGGAGTGAAATTAGCTTGCAGTTTCTAGTTTGGATGACTGGGGGAACAGTTATGCCATTAATTGAAGATGAAAATAAAAAGGCCTTAGGTCACTGGGAATTATCTTTTGACTCGTTTCACTAAACAGATTACCAACTCTGGCCAGGTTTTTGCCTGCAGTCTTCCCCAAATTTCTAATTATGCTCACAGTGATAACAAAGTCACTTTCCTAAAGAAGCAGAGGTTTATACATTTCTGCATTTGAAGCATTTGACGGACACCCCATCCCCACCCCCACGAGATTCCCAGGTGGTTCAGTGGTAAAGAATCTACCTGCCAGTGTAGGGGACAAGGTTCATCTCTGGGTGGGGAAGATCCTCTAGAGGAGGAAATGGCAACCCACTCCAGTATTCTTGCTGAGAAAATCCCATGGACAGAGGAGTCTGGTGGGTTACAGTCCGTGGTCGCAAAGAATGACTCGATTGAGCACTCACACATTCCTTGCCCCAACCCCCCACCCGCAGCCACACACACTGCGGGCAGATTGAAATCTAAAATCTAAGCTTTTTAGTGGAATATTCAGGACTCCACATGTTTAGGCTGGCCACAAACTAACTTCTTGCAGGTATCCATCTCATGTTAACTACCTTTCCTTTTCCCCACCCTATATATCTTCAGACTTAAACATTAATCTAATCTTTGTTCCTCTAACCTGCCAGGTGCTAGGTTGCTTCAGTCATGTCTGACTCTTTCGAACCCTATGGACTGGAGCCCATGGGCTGCTCTGTCCATGGGATTCTTCTGGCAAAAATACTGGAGTGGGTTGCCATTTCCTCCTCCAGGGGATCTTTCCCACCCAGGGATCGAAACTTCATCTCTTATGTCTTCTTACATTGGCACATCCTGTCACTTTACACTTCTAAGCCTTAGCTCAGGTTATTTTCTCTATTTGAAGGCAGCGTTTATGTCAGCCTCTTCCTAACACCCGTCCTCTTCTTCTTCTGTGGTGCATAGACTTTTGTGTCTCATTCCTAACACTTTTGGCGTTCTGCTTGGTTTTATAGTTGTATCTTGCTCCCTTCTACTTCCTTGCCTCAGTGACGTAAATCACACACACAGTATAGGCTGAAAACCTTGTGACAGACAGTCTAGAAAAATCAGGGAATCCATGACATCACGCATGAAAAAAGAGTCTAGAGGAGTCACTCATTCTAGGGGGCTCCTTTCGATGGTCTAGAACAAACTTGTGACGAAAAGGGGGAACAAAATAATTTGCTGTTAGACGGTTTCTCTACACAGTTCCAAGATATTTTTACTGTTTACATCAAATAAAATATCTAGTGCACTGTACTTTTAAAAAGCACTAAGGGATTTAGATTTACAGAGTGGGATTTCCTGGTGACGGGTGTCCTCCTGAGGTCAACTGCACTGACCATCATGCAGTGTGCTTGGTAATGGATTAAAGACTCAGAGAACGAAACACACACCAGCGGTGCGTCTGCAAGAGGGATTGGGCCTTGGCCAGGAGAGGCCTCCACCCCGCCCCGCGGCCACCCCGGCGACCGCCCCCAGCGGCCGCAACCAGGAGGCTCCAAGGGAACTCCCGCAAGTCTGCGCGCGCAATCCTGGGACAGGGGTCCGCGAGGCGCGCGCTATTGCCCTGGAAACCTCTGTGCGCGCACGCGCACAAGCGGGGCGTGAGGAGAAGGACCCTGCTAAGGGCTTAACAGCCAGAGGAGGGGTTTACCCTTCCCCTCGTCCGGCGCTGCCCACTGGGTGGACACGCGCGCCGCCCACCTCCCTCGGGAGGAGCGTCTCTTCCAGCACGCGCCCGGCTCGCGCTCTCCCCCACCCCTTACCCCTCCCCCTCCCGCACACTTGCTCCCCCTCCCGCATTTGTGCGCCGGTGCAGCCGGCGGTGGGAGCATCCGGGCATTTCCGCAGCCGAGCGGCGATCCGGGCGGCGGCGGCGGCCGAGGAGCTCCTATAGCTGGGACGACGCCGGGGAGAGACGAAGTGGGGATAAGGCCTTAAGCCAGAGCCGCAGCGGGGTGGGTCCCGAGAGAGGCGGAGCGGGAAGCTTTCTCGCGGCCGGAGGAGGGACGGGAGCAGGGCTCTTTGCGCTCCTCGCGCATTCGCCTCACCAGCCGGGTCTCCGGAGATGCATCTGCATCAGGTCCTCACCGGAGCTGTCAACCCTGGAGACAACTGCTACTCGGTGGGCAGCGTCGAGGATGTCCCTTTCACGGTGAGCGGTAGTCCGGGAGTCTGAGGGGAAGAGGCCGCGGGCTCGACGCGGGGGCCGAAACACCTTGTCCCGAGCCCACGCCTCCTCGGTAGGCTGCGAAGTGTTGGGGGGGCCCCGCCCGCGTCCTCTTTGCACCCCAGCTTAGGGGGCGGGCCGTGGGACTGTGAGTCCTGCGACTGCTGAAGGAAATTACCCGTCTGGGGGAAGGTTTAGGAATCCACCGTACTGTCCGTCCTCGGCAAGCGGGCCCCTGGGGGTGACTGGACTAGAAGGTTCCTCGCCTAGGATGGCCCCTGGGTCTGCGGTGGAGGAAGGTGAAACCACTGAAAGCCCAGAGCGTCCGTTTCGCACCTGCTCTTGGAGGCGCAGAGACTCGGTCTGTCTCGGCGCGTGGAGGCGATGCTGCACCTGGCTCCCCCGCCCGCGGTGCTAGGGCAACGAGGAGCCGCTGGAGCCGGTGGCTTTAAGCCCGACCCTCTGCCTCCTGATATGCAGAATCTTAATTCCCACACGAAAATAGAAAAATTAATTCTCTGCCCCCGAGAAATTTAGAATGGGATAATTAGAGTGACAGAGGCCTGGGGAGCTGTTATTTATCACGAGATCACGATTTGGTAACCTCCCTAGATAATATTTTAATCCGTTTGCCAGGTAGGCTGGTTTGTTTATA
This sequence comes from Tragelaphus eurycerus, assembly GCA_935064755.1. Taxonomy (NCBI): domain Eukaryota; kingdom Metazoa; phylum Chordata; class Mammalia; order Artiodactyla; family Bovidae; genus Tragelaphus; species Tragelaphus eurycerus. The sequence continues at coordinate 2,393,435 of CAKXYN010000008.1, forward strand.
AGATAAGGCAATGTTCAAATGTTATGACAATGTTTTTGTTTGTGAGGTTAAAGTGTATGTAAACAGTAATGTGTTAGATAGAACCTCTTAAAAATCTGGGTGAAACAGACATGTTTCTCAAGGAGCATGGCTGAATTAGTCCCTTTGAGAATGGGATGTTGTTAGTATAGCCAGTTCAAACCAAGCCCTGGAGCTTCTTTTACCCGTAGAGAGACTCCCATGGATTGATGAGTTTTTTGTATTAAATTCGTCCTCTTCAGAACAAAATGTAGACGATGAGACCTCGACTAAATACACATTGTTATTAATAACCATTCTGCTTGGTAAAATTGGAAATATTATAATGATGTGCTTTTAAGAAAAGGGAAGCACTTTGTCTGCTTTCCAGAAGCATGTTTTTTTAAGCTGCAGAAATAAGAAAAGCTCCTGCAAAACTGCAGAATCATTATGTAGCACAGTGCATTCTGGAGCAGAAATTATCTATCATTGTGATGCATTAGAGATAACCCCATAATATTGCTTTTTGGGCACTTTAATTGTAAATGTAATCAATTTGGCTTTGTACCAGTTTAGAATGAACCATTAGAAAATATAATTTGCCTGACTGTATTGTTACACCTATCCGTGTCAATGTTGTCATCTGTGTTTTGTGTGCTGGTGACGTAAAAGATCCATATAGTGTTGAACTTGGGCTTTAAGTGTGTAGACAGTTTGGGGGATGGAGAAGATATTTCCTTCTCCCCTAGTTTTGTAGCTGGAGAGGAAGTTCACCAGGGTTAGAACAGCAGGCTTTCTCCATCAAGAAACCAGTCTGAAATCTTGGCTTATGGGGTATCTCTATACTATTATGGTGGTGGTAGTTTTTAGTTTTTATCTAGAATAGAGCGGTGTCTTATTGTGAGGCTGGTATATAGGGCTAAACAGGTTCAGGTGCAGTCAGGAAAAGCCAGTTAATGCTGCGCAGGTGTGGTTATGCTGTAGGCCGCCCATGACCAGGTCCTTGAAAATCATTTTTTAATCTTTTTCCTCCTCCCTCATCAGTCTGTTACCAAGTCTAGCTGACTCTCTGCGGTGAGTATCAGATTTACCCCCTTTCATGTCCTTAGCTTATTGTAGAATCTTATTTGTATTACTTAATATTAAGGATTTCAAAACTGGATTTTCTGACATCTCTGATCACTTCAGTTCATCCTCCACACAACTGGTGTATAATAATCTTCAGATACCGTTTTACCCTTTTATTCTTGGCTCAGTAATGCTTAGTTGTTCCTGATAGCTATATTGTGAAATTTAAACTTGTCAGATATTCTTCTGCTGTCTTTGACTTTATATTTGAGTGTGTACTCTTTATCTTGGCCCCTCTGCTACAGACATGCTAATCTTCTTACTCCAGCCTACATTTTGATGTAGACAAGAGAATCCTTTTTGTTTTCCCAAATAATGACTCACAGTTTACCTGGTTTCGGATGGCTGCCTGTGACACTGGGTCTTTTGGAATTTACACTCTTGTTGTATACCATCTCATTTTAATATCTTGGTTTTGAATGCACTGATCCAGCTATAATTTTGCCTTGAACTAGAAATGACCTTTTGGGCTCTGTGAAGAACAGAGTTGCTTGAAAAAAAATGAGAACAAGCTGTTTTCCAGTACTCAGGAATCAGCTACCAGTTATTTCAATGCCAGTGATAGTACAGGGAAAAATGAAATTAAAAAAATTAAAAAATGAAATAAAAAAAACCTCCTTTATGTTAGCATGCCATTTGATTTGTATAGGAATCAGATGAAACAGCTCTAGTTCTGAGTCAGGTGACTAAAAAGGGGACCAGCCAGGGCTGTAATGGAAGTCTTGTGACTTCTCATCTGGTGGGCTTTTTTTCTGTAGTATGTCTCTTTCCTGTCAGAGTCCTTGCTCTGAAGGGTGTGTTTGTGTGGAAGGCCTAGACGTGGCCAGTGTAGGAGGAAAGACCGTCTTGGAGCTAGCCAGTAGTAGTCTGAGGACCTTTTCAAAATTGGGCAGCTCAGTTATATCAGAGTCTACACACAAAAGTTTTTGAAAAAGAGTTGAAAAGAATTTTGTGTTCATGACATTGTAATTGAAAAACAGTCATCTATCTATATTGCACCGTATGTGGTGGCTGTGTTGTCAGAGCATGATCTCTGCTCTGTTGACATGGTGGTGCAGTTTGTAGTGCGCAGTCCCAGTGATGAGTGTACTTTTAGTGCTGGCATGTGGGCTGTGATGCTTTTCACTTGTGTTTTGACAGTTTTTTAAAACACTCCATTGTAATTTTATAAATGCACTTACATAAATGCCACCTTTAAATAATTCTTTTCTCTTCAATACAAGTTCTGAGTTCTGGAAATATTGTTCTCTTGCAATAAGTCAGGTCCCAGGTAGTTCAGGGTTGATCTTCTACCATGTATGAGCTTTGTTGTACTTTTATTATGCCATCAAGACATTTCCAGCTACCTTCTTATAGATAGGTAGGTAGGTGGATGTTTAAGGCTTAATGCAGCAGATAGTGTAAATTTCTCCTTATTGATGTTGTTCATTACTCTCTGAAAATAGTCTTTAGTTATTAATTTTACTTTTCTGTACGTCTAGTCAAGGCTGTGATTTTTCCAGTAGTCATGTATGGATGTGAGAGTTGGACTATAAAGAAAGCTGAGCGCAGAAGAATTGATGCTTTTGAAGTGTGGTGTTAGAGAAGACTCTTGGACTGTACAGAGATCCAGCCAGTCCATTTTAAAGGAAGTCAGTCCTGAATATTCATTGGAAGGATTGATGTTGAAGCTGAAACTTCAAAACTTTGGCCACCTGATGTGAAGAGCTGACTCATTTGAAAAGACTCTGATGCTGGGAAAGATTGAGGGCAGGAGGAGAAGGGGATGACAGAGGATGAGATGGTTGGATGGCATCACCGACTGAGTTTGAGTGAACTCTGGGAGTTGGTGATGGACAGGGAGGCCTGATGTGCTGTAGTCCACGGGGTCGCAAAGAGTTGAACATGACTGAGTGACTGAACTGAACTGAAGTATTAGAATATTAATTAAAACAATGATGGTACATGACGATTATTAATATTAAAATGTTTTTTCACTTAAGGGGTATAGTCTATATTTTCAGACATATAAGGGGTGTTGATGTTATTTACTCCATTCTAATATGAATTCAACACAGTGAAAGATATTAACAAAAATTAGCCATTTCTAGCCTCAGGGAACTTATACTGGCAGAGATAAAAATGATGTACATAATTATGATATAAGGCAGATGAAAGTGATCACATGTAGTTGGGAAGATAAAAGATTTCTTGGAAGATTGATACTTAGAAAGACAGAGTGGTATTAAGTGTTTCTGGATGGCAAGAACAACAAATGCAGTGCATGGGACATGGGTTCAATCCCTGGCCCAGAAAGACCCCACATGCTACGTGTAACTAAGTCCGTGTGCCACAACTACTGAGCCCATGCACCTAGAACCCACAGGCCACAGCTGCCCAGCCCATGCTCACAACAACTAGAAAAAGCATGCGGGCAGCAACAAAAACCCAGAGCCGCGAAGTCAAGGAGTGGTTCGACATAAAGGACGTCCTTGTTTAGTTGCTCAGTTGAGTCTGACTCTTTTGCAACACCATGGACTGTAGCCTGCAGGGCTCATTTGCCCCTGGGATTTCCCAGGCAAGAATTTTGGAGTGGGTGGCCATTTCCTCCTCAAGGAGATCTTTGCCAACCCAGGGATTGAACCCGTGTCTCCTGCTTTGGCAGGCGGATTCTTTACCACTGAACCACCTGGGAAGCCCAAAGGATGCATTATTGGGTGACTGTTCTTTCACAAAAGTGGTTAAAAAACAAACACAGGGCTTAAAAAAACAAAACAAGACTTCTTTATTAGATAGCAAATTCAGGTAGAATTTTGAGAAATAGGATTTGCAAACATTACCTGGGGCTTTTTAAATTTCTTTGCTGCTCTGGGTCTTTGTTGCGGCCTGCGTGTTTTCTCCAGTTGTGGTGAGCATGGGCTTCTTTTCTAGAGTGTGAGGGCTTCAGTAGTTGAGGCTCATGGGTTCTACGTGCATGGGCTCAGTAGATGTGGCACTTGGCTTAGTTGCCCCACAGCATGTGCGATCTTCCTGGGTCAGGGATTGAACCCATGTCCTGTGCCTTGGCAGGCAGATTCTTAACCACTGGACCACCAGGGAAGTCCTTTACCTATAGCTTTTTAGGAAAATGTATTTTCTGACATTCTTGACTTTTATTATTTTTTTTTCTAGTAATGAATGAAAAAAACCCTTTATTTAAAAGTTAGAAGATGATAATATATGATTTTTTTGACATTTAGATATATTTTAATTCTACTGTAGCATAACAGTATTCTAGTCATAGAATTACAGCAACACCAAACTTTGAAAATAATCAGCTTGTTTACACATTTAATAGATATTTGTTGAGCATGTGGATGTGTGTGGCTCTCTGGAGATTTAAAAAAACAAAATAGAACATAGTCCTGATTTCAGGGAGTTTATTAAAAAGTACAAGAACCTGGTAATCTACTAGGGGAATTAAGACATATACTTCACCACAGCAGGCCAGCTGTGTGGTATTGTGAGGTATGTAAATTCTTGCGGGAATTCAGAGGAAAAAGAGATCACTTTTGGCCAGGGAAACTGGGGAGTTGGACAGAAAAATTGCTGCTATCCTGACTGGTTATCAACAGGTATTAAGGACTTTACCTATGCTGAGAATAAAGGAAAGACAGAAGTCAAGAATTTAGAGTGGACTTGTTTTCCAAGAGAAATGGGCCCATTTATTCTGGGAGAGTGATCCACACAGTCAAAGGCTTTGGCATAGTCAATAAAGCAGAAATAGATGCTTTTCTGGAACTCTCTTGCTTTTTCCATGATCCAGCGGATGTTGGCAATTTGATCTCTGGTTCCTCTGCCTTTTCTAAAACCAGCTTGAACATCAGGAAGTCACGGTTCATATATTGCTGAAGCCTGGCTTGGAGAATTTTGAGCGTTACTTTACTAGCATGTGAGATGAGTGCAATTGTGCGGTAGTTTGAGCATTCTTTGGCATTGCCTTTCTTTGGGATTGGGATGAAAACTGACCTTTTCCAATCTTGTGGCCACTGCTGAGTTTTCCAAATTTGCTGGCAAATTGAGTGCAGCACTTTGACAGCATCATCTTCCAGGATTTGGAATAGCTCCACTGGAATTCCATCACCTCCACTAGCTTTGTTCGTAGTAATGCTTTCTAAGGCCCACTTGACTTCACATTCCAGGATGTCTGGCTCTAGGTCAGTGATCACGCCATCATGATTATCTGGGTCGTGAAGATCTTTTTTGTACAGTTCTTCTGTGTATTCTTGCCACCTCTTCTTAATATCTTCTGCTTCTGTTAGGTCCATACCATTCTGTCCTTTATTGAGCCCATCTTTGCATGAAATGTTCCTTTGGCATCTCTGATTTTCTTGAAGAGATCCCTAGTCTTTCCCATTCTGTTGTTTTCCTCTATTTCTTTGCATTGATCGCTGAAGAAGGCTTTCTTATCTCTTCTTGCTATTCTTTGGAACTCTGCATTCAGATGTTTATATCTTTCCTTTTCTCCTTTGCTTTTCGCTTCTCTTCTTTTCACAGCTATTTGCAAGGCCTCCCCAGACAGGCATTTTGCTTTTTTGCATTTCTTTTCCATGGGGATGGTCTTGATCCCTGTCTCCTGTACAATGTCATGAACCTTATTCCATAGTTCATCAGGCACTCTATCTATCAGATCTAGGCCCTTAAATCTATTTCTCACTTCCACTGTATAATCATAAGGGATTTGATTTAGGTCATACCTGAATGGTCTAGTGGTTTTCCTTACTTTCTTCGATTTCAGTCTGAATTTGGCAATAAGGAGTTCATGGTCTGAGCCACAGTCAGCTCCTGGTCTTGTTTTTGCTGATTGTATAGAGCTTCTCCATCTTTGGCTGCAAAGAATATAATCGATCTGATTTCGGTGTTGACCATCTGGTGATGTCCATGTATAGAGTCTTCCCTTGTGTTGTTGGAAGAGGGTATTTGCTATGACCAGTCTGAAAGAGATGGGAATACCAGACCACCTGATCTGCCTCTTGAGAAATCTGTATGCAGGTCAGGAAGCAACAGTTAGAACTGGACATGGACCAACAGACTGGTTCCAAATAGGAAAAGGAGTACGTCAAGGCTGTATATTGTCACCCTGTTTATTTAACTTATATGCAGAGTACATCATGAGAAACGCTGGACTGGAAGAAACACAAGTTGGAATCAAGATTGCTGGGAGAAATATCAATAACCTCAGATATGCAGATGACACCACCCTTATGGCAGAAAGTGAAGAGGAACTAAAAAGCCTCTTGATGAAAGTGAAAGTGGAGAGTGAAAAGGTTGGCTTAAAGCTCAACATTCAGAAAATGACGATCATGGCATCTGGTCCCATCACTTCATGGGAAATAGATGGGGAAACAGTGGAAACAGTGTCAGACTTTATTTTTCTGGGCTCCAAAATCACTGCAGATGGTGACTGCAGCCATGAAATTAAA